>CM070725.1:11628715-12228715 GCA_036346275.1 Otatea glauca
ACTTCATTTGTTATATTTCAAAAATCAAAAAGAGAAAGAACATAAATGGTACAGTGCTTTGTAAGAATTTTATAAATTCACTGGAGTGTGATCATGATTCAAAATTTTTATAAGTTCTTAATAATTTTCTTATAACCCTTCTGTAAAATTTTCAAAAAATCTAAACCTTTTTTGATTGCTAAAGCAAAAAAAGGTATTGATCATTAGGCTTTTACGAGGACGTAGCACTGTTAGAATTTTTAAATATTCTTTAAGCATAATCATCATTTTAAAATTTTATAAAACACTTAATTTTACATCAGGAAAATTCAAAAATTTCTAATATGGTTTGAACCATTTTTAATTTTGTTCAAGTTTGACGGTAAGCGTTTTAATAAGACAGTAGCACTGTTAGAATTTTTAAAATTCATGAAGCTTAAGTCATCATCTAAAAATTTTATGAGAGCATTATTGATGCATTATAACCACGAAAAAAAAATTTCAAAATTTTATAATGTGGTTTGGACCATTGTTCATTCGGTTCAAACTTACCGGTCAGCGTTTTATTAGGATAGTAGCAATTTTCGAATTTTTAAACATTCCTCAAATTTTTATACGAACATCACTTATATGTCAGGAACCTCCACAAAACATTTCAAAAAAAATTTACATTGTTCGAACTATTTTTTGTTCAATTGAAATTTGCAGAAATTTCGGATATTTTGCCCGAAAGTCGGTCCAAAAATTCTGGATTTGAATTTTTCTTTTTTAATTTCATCCGAATTTTATCTGAAATAATGAGATTTCACCGAAATTTCGGATTTCGGTCATCGGCGAAATTTTATCCAAAATGAAATTTGAATCCCTGGCTAAGTGCTTGTGACCACATGCTAATAAGCAAATCGTATGTGGTTGAGTGGCCGCAGGCAATGATTGATGGAGTTGATATTGATAGTCTGATCATACAAAAAGGTCTTCCTTAATTTCATACGTTTTTTAGCTTATGAAACATCGCTAATATATATATATATATGAAAATGAAAGTGTGCTACCAGGAGTATGTACTCTCATAGCCATGCGTGATGTATCAGACTGCATGCGGCTTGGGTCACGGAGCTATTATGCATACCTGTAACAAATACTAATTAGTTCCACCTAATTAGGTAGTATGGTGCCTATGAATGTATGCACTTAACTGAATGCATCAAGGAATCAATGGAGAGGAGTCGTGGGAGTACATACACCTGAGAGTACATAATACATATATATATATATATATATATATATATATATATATATATATATATATATATATATATATATTATATATATATATAGCTATTTTTCTCTTAGGAGTTCACTCTAATTTTTAATATATTACTTAAACAAACATGTTATACTTCTTTATGACTTTCGGTATACTTAAATACTAATTCTAATATACTTCAATGCGACATGGTTGAAAAAATTTCATCATAGCCCTTTATTTTTGCTATATATCTTTTTTACATATATAAAATGAGTGTATACACAAATTATGCTATAAAAGGTTGACTTTGATGAAATGTTTCATGAAACTCACTTTTGAGTATCTTATAATCATTATTAGAGTATGCTCAAAAGGATAAAGAGGTATAAATATTTTTATTTAAGTGGTATATACATGGTGGGAGTACGTACACCCAGGAGTATGGAACCATTATATATACATACATACAAACATATATAATGGGGACATATCAGTTGCATACCACCCTTATCGGATAAACTCCGTGAAAATTATATGTAAGAATTTTCAAATATGTTCAAAACATTACCATATACAAGGGATGTTAGTTTCTACAACCTTGTAAAATTTGAAAACCAAACTCAATCGCATTTAAAAGATATGAAAAAGACAATTTCAACCTAAATAGTGATTTTCACTGTTCATTAGTATTCAGCTCCCTATTTGTCAATTTCATCTTCCAAATGCGATTGAGTTTGGTCTTCAAAGCTTATAGGGTTGTAGAAACTAGCCTTCCCTACGTACGGTAATTTTTTTAAAAGTTTTGAAACTTTTACCTATAGTTTACAGGGAGTTTACAAGATAAAGATGGTTTGCACCTAATATGTTCTATATGTGTGTGCTAGGGCGGGAAAAAAGCTTGGTGGTGGGACTCGTTGGCTCAGTTCAAAATTGCTTTAATTACACTTGTTCATTGATTAAACATTGAAATAAGTCAATTTCGAATGAAATTTTATTTTGCTCTAGCTCGGCTCGTTAGATCGATCCTAAAAATACTTCCAAACTATAAATAAAATGATATTTAATCACACTGTGTCAATTTCGAAAAGAGCTCGAAAAAATGAGGATTTGCCTTGATTTCCACCCCTAGTGCGCGCGTGTATATATATATATACACACACTAGCTTCCGCATATATAGTACAAATCAAGTATAGTGCAAGCCAGCCCACAAAGCTACAGTACGATAATAAGATATTAGTCTATTGTAGCAGTCTGCCGCGCCAAAGATCGGCATGTTTGTGCCCTTCCACCTATTGTACGTTGCATACAACTAGACACGTGGGCGCGACGCGCGCGCTGCGCTGACACACGCGACATATGCGACGATCGTATCTGAAATCCGGTTTTTCTCACGAAGAAAGCGATGCAAATGTATTTTTTAAAAATCTTCGGAGCGAATCATATAATCTTCGCCTCCTGCAAACAAAAGACTAACATGTCTTTGCATGGTTGGGAAAAAAAAGACTAATATGTAAAAAAAATAGACAAAACCGTAATTTTACAAAACCTGGGTCATTTATCCCACAAGAACCGAAATCTCGGGGTCTTTCCGCCAAAAAAAGGACCTAAAATAGATAAAAATAGACTAACGTAAAAATGGGGTCTTTTTGCAAAATCCGGACTTTCTAAAAAAGGGTTTTTTCATTAAAAAAGGACATAAAATAGATAAAAATAGACTAATACATAATTTCTTAAAAGTTCAGGGACTGCCCTGACAAAAATCCGAAGTTTGAAGGGTCTCCTCGCAAAATCTGAGGCTTTCTACAAAAAAAAAGGACCTTTATGTAATTACAGAAATATTCTGGGGTCTTTTCGCAAAAAAGACACGCCACACGCAGAGCTCAGCTGAACGTTGGCGCCACGTGTCGGTCGGGAAAATTTGGAGGCGAGCGCGCTCGGGCGGGATCGAACGCGCGACCTCTCGCTCGCAACGCTCGCGTGCTACCGCTGCGCTGCCGCGCCGTTTAAGTCTAAACGCCGCGATTAACTACTTAAGCCTAGCAACTCGATTAATTAAGTGAGCCACATAGCTCATCAGGTTGCACGCCGTACGAACGGTGGGCCGGCTTCCTGCTCACGCGCACGATGCGTCGTCCGGATGGAAGGCCACGCCGCCCTGAAGACGATGTGGTATAAGGTTGTATGACACAGATACAAATGGTGATATTCTTTCATATCTGAGCCTGACACATGCATGATATCCTACGAAACGACGTGATATGAATGATCCACACATATATACATACATAAATGCTATTCTACAGCTGTGTGTAAAATAGTTTATTCTACTCTCCAGTCATTTAATTCAGTTCGATCGAGCCAATCTACGCAACGAAACGGTCCGTGGCAACCAACCAGTAAATAACTAATAAATGCTACTTCTAGTTTGTACATGAATCTTTCTTTCTTTGATTTAGCCATAACTTTCAAATAAGATTGATTTTGGATTTCAAATTTTACACAGTTGTAGAATCTCACCTCCTCTACGTATGGTATTTTTTTAAGAATTTTTTAAAACTTGTACATATATTTTTTATGGACTTTATATGATAAAAGTGGTTTAGTGCTAAATGAAAACTAAATTTCTGATATGTGTAAGATTTTATTGTTGAACAGACGCATAATATTTTATTAACGGTTCTCATTTGATTTTACCATCTATTACAGTAATATTTACTTTTGTCCACATAGCATTTTACTACAGGGCCGACAAACAGAATAAGAGAAAATAAAATACAGCTTTCTTGATAGTGAAAAGTAGTATACGCAGCTGTTTGACACTTTGTTATTTTCATATCTCTTAAATCCCATTGAGTTTGGTTTTGAAATTTTACAAGATTGTAGAATATCACCTCCCCTACGTGTGGTAATTTCTTGAGAATTTTTCACAGTAAAGTGTTATTTGTTTGATAGTAAAAGATAGTATACGTTGTTGTTTGACACTTTGTTATTTTTATATCTGTCAAATTCTATTGGGTTTTTCTTTAAATTTTGCAGGATTATAGAAGCTTAACTCTCCTACGTGTAGTAATTTTTTGAGAATTTTTCAAATATTTTACTGTGGGTCCGACAAACAAAACTAAATTTTTATTTATGAAAAACAACGGTACACCTTTTCAAAAATTCTAAAGAAGTTACTATAGATATGGGAGATGAGATTATACAACCCTGGAAAATTTGAAGTTAAAATCAATACTAGCTAAAAGATATGAAAAAGATAAATTCGGTTGACTAGTGATTTTTCACTGTCTAGTGCTTTGTCAATTTCATATCTTTCAAATGCAATTGAGTTTGGTCTTCAAATTTTAGAGTTGTAGAATCGCACGTATCCTACGTATGGTAATGTTTTGATATTTTTTGAAAACTTATACATATGATTTCCATAAACTTTACACTATATAGCTGCTATGTACAGCATGCAGTAACAGATTGAGTAAGAGGCAGTAAAATGCAGCTTTCTTGATAGTAAAAGGTAGAATATGCTACTATTTGGTACTTTGTCATTTTCATATCTCTCAAATACCATTGAGTTTGGTTTTGAAATTTTACAGGATTGTAGAATATCACCTCCCCTACGTGTGGTAATTGTTTGAGAATTTTTCACGGTAAAGTGTCATTTTCTTTATAGTAAAAGATAATATACGCTGTTGTTTGGAACCTTGTTATTTGCATATCTCTCAAATCCGATTGATTTTTGTCTTCAAATTTTGCAAGATTGTATAAGCTCAACTCCTCTACGTTTGAAAAGTTTTTGAGAATTTTTGAAATATTTTACTACAGGTCTGACAAACAGAACTAAATTTTTATTAATGAAAACCAATAGTACACATTTTCAAAAATTCTAAAAAAATTACTATAGATATGGGAGGTGAGATTATACAACCCTGAAAAATTTGAAGATCAAAATCTATATCAGCTGAAAGATATGAAAAAGGCAAATTCGGTTGACTAGTGATTTTTCATTGTCTAGTGCTTTGTCAATTTCATATATTTCAAATGCGATTGAGTTTGGGTTTCAAATTTTGTAGAGTTGTAGAAGCTCATGTATCCTACGTATGGTAATTTTTTGAGATTTTTTGAAATCTTATACATATTATTTTTATATACTTTATATCAATAGCTGCTGTGTACAGTATGTAGTAACAGATTGAGTAAGATGCAGTAAAATACAGCTTTCTTTTTAGTAAAATATAGTATATGCTGCTGTTTGGTATTTTGTTATTTTTATATCTCTCAAATCCCATTGAGTTTAATTTTGAAATTTTGCACAGTTGTAGAATATTACCTCCCCTACCTATGGTAATTTTTTGAGAATTGTTCACAGTAAAGTGTTTGGTACTTTGTTATTTTCATATCTCTCAACTCTAATTGATTTTGGTCTTCAAATTTTGTAGTATCGTAGAAGCTCAACTCCCCTACGCGTGGTAATTTTTTGAGAAATTTTCAAATATTTTACTGTAGATCCAACAAACAGAACTTTATTCTTATTCATGAAAACCATAAGTACACGTTTTCAAAAATTCTTAAAAAATTACCATAGATAGGGAAGGAGAGACTATACAATACTGTAAAATTTTAAGACCAAAATCAATATCAGGTGAAAGGTACGAAAAAAACAAAGAAGAGACAGACTCATGTACAAACTATAATATGCATTAACTAGCTGGGTTGACCAACACATGAACTAGTAACTGGTTCGGTAGTAATTCAATCTGTTGTTCTATAGTAAAATGTATCTGTGATTTACTACCGAATTAGATTCAGGTGTGCGTATGTATGTATGTATGTATGTATGTATGTATGTATGTATGTATGTATGTATGTATGTACGTACGTACGTACGTACGTATGTAGAGTACATGCGCAAAGCGACACTGTCGTGTTACTTTGCCCATCTCTTGCTTTCTTGCTTGCATTGCATCATGCATGCCACCAGATTCATTCCCACTCATGCACACCATGTGAAATGTCGGCTGTACACAAGACTAAGGCCTGTTTAGGGAGTTAAGCTGTTTAAGCTCCTTTAAATAGCTCAATTCTTAAACGTATTTTGATTTAGCTTTTGAAAACCCCACTTTTAAAAAGATGCTTATTTATTATACTGTAGTCGAACTTTCATGTTGGTTCGAGCAAGTCATCGAACTCCTAAAATATACCGTACGGGTCACTAAACATATTTAAGTGAGTCAACGAAGGTCATTAGCAGATCAGCCTGGTTACAATATTGACATGGCAACGCCACCGTGGCAAAGCACACATGTGAACCAACTTCCAAACACAGGCATAGATTCCTCGCAAATGTAAGTCAACTTCCACAGACACACGGGGCAGATCGTCACTACTACAGAAATGATTATCTGGGTCGGTTCTTTTTTGTTATCTGGGTTGGTTTTAATGGCGATGCAAAATCCTTATATAGTGATGACGAGTGGCTATCACAATTGGTTTTCGTCCGATAGAGATATAATGTTATCTATGTTGGTTCCAAGATCAGAACCGACCCAGAAGACCTATTATCTATATCCGTTTCGAGTTAGAAACTGATAGAGATAATTAGATATTTGTATCGGTTTCACGATTAGAACCGATAGAGAAGTCCTTATGATCTCTATTGGTTCTTAGCGTGTAACCGATAGAGATTAGTGAATTATCTCTATCGGTTCCACGCTCGAAACTGATAGAGATTATATGTTTCTATCGATTCTAAGCGTGGAACTGATAGAGATAAATCCCAGGTATCATCTCCACAGAATATTCATATTCACAGTATATTCACACTCACATATTGATAAATTCATAGTATATTCACATTGACAGTATATGCGCAATTGACAAATTCATAGTATATTCACATTCACGGTATACTCACAGATCGACAAATTCACAGTATATTCACATTCACTGTATTATTGACAATATACATACTTAATGCAAAAATCAATAGCACAATCATCTTACGTAACTCTCCTCAAGCAACCCCAATGTCCCAGTAGAAGGCTCTTTGTTCTAAGTAATTGCATCTAGAGTACCACAGAGATTGTCCACTAAATATACTCAATGCAGAAATCAGTGGCATAATCCTCTAGCAGCCTTTACCTTGCAGAACTTCTTGGCACAAGAGCAGTCTTTCGTATCGTTTTTATAGCCAACTTTTGTCTGAAGTATTCCTGCTATGTTACAAGAATACAATAAACTAGTTAAAATATTAACAAGCATACATTGAAAAACAACATTATTTGATAGATCGACACAAGGAGACCTTAGGGTTTTTTCATGTCTGCCATCATATGTGCTATAGCTTCCACAACAGAGGCTTTTCAGTTCTCCTTATAGTTCCACAGCTCCAGCATAATGCCCATTTGTTTGACACCAATAACTGATTGATTTTCAATCATATCTCTTAATCGCTACAAAAGCGATCATTTTGTTGTGAAAATAAGCCATCTTGGTATATTATCAGTTACTACATTGAATTAAATACTAGAAGCCTCTATGAGCTCGGCTTTGGCTTCTTCTAACTCTACGTTCTCCCTACGCTCCTTAATGATGAGTACATGGTTAAGAGATTCACTATCTTGCGATTTGTCATCTATATCTTTCATTTTTTGTTTCATCTCATAAATTTTTCTGTTAACTCAGACTTTCCCTTCAATTGTTCTGTCTCCACCTCAAGTTTTTGTTTAGCATCCAACAGCTTTTTCATGTCGTCTGGCTTGTTTGTAGGCTCTATTTTATATATAATAATTGACAATATCGAAGTAAATATACTCATAATCAGGTAATTAAGCATATGCATGACAATTAACATTAATAGAGGCATATAACTAGCAATCAAGCTCAAGTTGATTTTAAGTTGTTCTCAGATGTCGGGCTGCCTTAGAAAGGCCTCCACACCACTAGAGACAAGATATTAGATTGATTTGTGACAACCTTACCTTTTAAAGCAGATTTAATAGTTGATAGTTTACAAAACCTAATCAATTGGACCAAGATATATTTAAGAGAATCAATACTCAAGAATGCTTATTGAAACTATAACAGTATAGACTACAAAAGCTTGTAAACAGAGGCTGCCAGCAACAGTTCGGATGCTAAAAATAGCCAACAATAGCATGAACAAAATAATAACAGCCAAGCACAAGTAGAACAGTAAGCATAATGAGTATGAACATATATCTAGTAGTACTTAACAGATGATACCAATTGAACTAATCAAGTATTGCAAGATGTAAATAATTAATCAATGTTATCACAAACAGTTGAACCAGTCTAACTCCTCATCGAACAATGCATCCTCACATGCAAGGTCCCCAAGACAAGTAAATTGTCTAGCCCCTTTGCAATAACAGTAAAGAAATTAATTACAGCGATATGATTATACTCACAAAGCACCAACTGAAAAGTCAATGCAGCTAATACTGCTTAGGGAGGAAGTGGCGACGACGTGCTCGACGGACGAGACGACAGCGACGTGCTAGGGGAGGAGGCGACAACGTGCTCGGGGAGGAGAAGGCAACGATGTGCTCGAGGGAGGAGATGACGGTGACGTGCTCGAGGAGGCAGCGATGACGTGCTTGGGGGAGGAGGAGGTGGTGACGATCTCGGGGAGGAGGAGGCGACGACGAGCACGAGGGAGGAGACAGCAGCGATGTGCTCGAGGAGGCAGTGACAACGTGCTCTGGGGAGGAGATGACGACGATGTGCTTGGGGAGGCAGATGGGCGACGTGGGGGAGAGGAGGCAGATGGGTGACGTGCTTGGAGAAGTAGATGGGCGACGTGGGCGAGGGAAGGCGGAGGGGCGATGCGGGCGGAGAGGAGTAAACTCCTTTTTTTATAGAACGGAGGGGAAGCCGAGATGTCAAGCACGAGGTGTACGCCTAAGCTTTTGATATTTGAATGGATCGGGAGAAGCCGAGAGGTCAAGTGCGAGGACATTTGGTATGTGTACTATCACGATTGATTCTAACCTTAGAAATTGATCGTGGTAACCAAGTCATTATTATTGTCGAAGGTAAGAATTTCGACAATAAACTTATGATTACGGGTACCTTCGATGTCAGAGTCAAGCACGAAGACAGCGGCACATGATGTATACAGGTTCGGGCCCCTAGATGGAGTAATACCCTACGTCCTATGCGGATGATGTATGTATTTGGTGTATCGAGTACAGAGCGAGTTGTCTAGCCCTAGTTACAATGAAGATTGGATCTAAGCAATGGCTAAACTATTGCTAGAGGTTGACGAAGTGTGGTCCGTCGGCTCCTGGTTGCTCTACATCTAGTAAAAGCTCTCTCTAAAAGTCTTCACCGCCCTTGAGGATACATACCCTCGATCTTATATAGTCAGGGTAGATCTGCCTCAGGTTGAATCGTAGTCGGTTTGGGATACCAGATCATAGCCGATGAGGAGTCCATCATCGCGTGATCTTCGCAACATATCCAAACTTCCCTGGATACTAGACATACTCGAGTCGGTTTCCTCGTAATGGGAAAGTGATCAAGTCCTTCATAGTATGAAGATATCCCCTCCGCGTATATCTTATCCTATAGAATCAGGTCCGTAATATCCGGAGTTTCTAGATGCTTGCTTGAGCATATATGGTATAGTCTTCGTATTTTCGGTACGTACTCATACCCCATATTTAGATATTCGACAATTATCATATCAGAACCGATAGTATAATATCACTATCAGTTCGGACTTGAGAACCAATAGTGATATCTATAACATCACTATCGATTCTGACCTCTGAACCGATAGTGATGACGATTGTCATCACTATCTGTTCTGAGGTCAGACCGATAGTGATGTTTTGTGCTATATTTCTCATCCACGCCGAATCATATATCACTATTAGCTTTTTTTCTAAAAAGTTGGAAACCGACTCAGATGAAGATATAGTGTTGTATCATTCTATAGTAGTAAGTGTTGCGGCTGTAGGTAGGATAATTTTTTAAAAAAAAATTGACTAGGAGCACTAGCATTTTATTAAAAAAAGACAACAGCCGAGTTACAAACACACATACCCACGTCCTCAACTTCGTGAGTACCCATGTCAAGTAGCGCTCGAATACGAGCGGACCACATGTGCTCTAGCGCACTCACCAACCGAGGGTTGCTCGGCTCTCCTGAAGGTGGGACAATAAGAGGGTGGGAGAGGGAAGAGTGAGCGCATGGGATCGGTGCGGTTGGAGGAGGAAGAGGTGGAGTTGGAACCAACTGAGCTCAATCCACCGGCGGCCATCTTACACAGTGGAAAGAAACAAATTTCAGGCAGGGGGTCACGCATTCCGAGGCACTGCGCACTTCTCACTCAAATCACACAGTCACTCGTCGTACTTTCTATAGAAGGGAGTGTTTGCTATCGTGCGACTTTTACCATTTGAGGCCAGACCGGGGAACATGCAAGGAATGAAACCCGTGTGCCGTGCCGCTCCGCTGGTCGGGTGAAAATAGTAATCAGTTGCTATGTGTGCAGACATGCTAATTATCAGCACTGATAAATTACTATTCCCTCCGATTGCAAATGGGAGCTGATTGAGGTTTGCGCATAGGAATTAAGAACTACTCTCGAAATTTATAGAGTAAATTGCACTACGGGTTATCCAATTTGTCACATTTTTCGTATAAGCCACGAACTCCTAAAATGTATGTTTGGGTCAATAAAAATATTTAAGTGAGTCACTAAAAGTTATCAGAGCCCAACCCAATTATGATATGGCAGCGACACCATGGCAAAGTGTGCCCATGTTAAGATACATTCTTGCAATATAGTCCTCCAGTGCTTTTGTATTGTGAGACGGGCCGGTATTCATAATCCTCCAATTCACGTCAGTACAGGAATGTACATTACAATCGATTTTTTTTTCGTCATCACAATCAGTTTAGCAGCAACACAAAATCATTAGACAGTGATGAGAAGATTCTATTACAGTCGGTTTTCGTCCGATAATGAAAATAGAGTCATCACAATCAATTCTAACTCAGAATTGACTATGATAAGCACCATCATCATAATCGGTTTTATAACCGAATGTGATAATATGGTGGTTGCCATAACAACACAGCCCATGATGGATACTAGAGTTCAGTTGCTCCAAGCAAGAACACAGCGTCAACTAGATTAATGGCATGCATGGAAGTCGGCTCACGTGTGCAAGGATTCAACGTCTGTGTCTGGAAGTCGGCTCACGTGTGCGCTTCGCCACCACTGCTAGTGCCCCTTCGTCTGATGCCATGGCCCATGTATGCATCTTTTGTAGGACACTATGATCTTAAAAGAATATTTTCTCTATGTATTTTTATGAGAAATTTTTTGAAATCTTTAGGTTGCCGAGTTGTTTGAACTGAAATTCAAACTAGAGTTTCCTCTTTTTATGATAGTTTGGTTGTAGGTATGTGTTGATTTTATATATAAATCAGCAAAGCATGTGATCCAAACTCATTCAAAATCTTTGTATTCGAGTATATTTTTTTTTCAAAGGTATGCGTTTCATCTGAATTGTTATAGATAGGTATATACCCTAAAACTAAAAGTTTTAAAAAATATACTCGAATATGGCTTGAAAATTCGCGCATTTAATGTCATGATCCCCAGGCAACATGGTGCCCCTATTTCAGCTTCATATATATATATATATATATATATATATATATATATATATATATATATATATATATATATATATACATATCTAGTGCAAACTCTCTTTACCGTGAAACCCACATGTAAAAATTTTCAAAAATTCTAGAAAAATTACTGTATGTAGGGAAATGTGAGCTTCTACAATCCTGCAAAATTTGAAAACCAAACTCAATCGCATTTGAAAGATAGGAAAAAGATAAATTCAGCTTGAATAGTGATTTTTTTACTGTTTAATACTATTCATCTCGCTGTTTGTCTTTTTCATATATTTCAAATACGATTGAGTTTAGTTTTGAAATTTTGCAAGATTGTAGAAGCTCACATCCCCTACGTACAGTAATTTTTTGAGAATTTTTGAAAACTTGTACACGTGAGTTTCACGGAGGTTTCACGGTAAGAGGGGTTTGCACTAGATATGTTGCCTATATATATATATATATATATATATAGGAAGCCGAAATGGGGCACCATGGTGCCCAGGCACTATGATTTCAAATGCGCGAATTCAAGCTATATTCAAGTATATTTTTCAAAAATTTCAGTTTTAGGATATATACCCATCAATAACAATTCAAATGAAACGCATACCTTTGAAAAAATATACTCGAATTCAAAGATTTTGAACGAGTTTGGATCACATGCTTTGCTGATTTTTATATAAAATCAGCACATACCTACAACCAAACTATCATCAAAAAGGGAAACTCTAGTTTGAATTTTAGTTCAAACTTGTTTGAACTAGTTAGTAAACTGATTAAACTCAGCATCATAGAAATTTCAAAAAGTATCGCATAAAAATACATAGGGAAAATACCCGTTTTGGATCATAGAGCCCGGGCACCATAGTGCCCCAGGTAATTATAATATATATATACACACACGCACGCTACGTATATACGGCAAGTCCTACAAAAGGTGCATAAAATGAGTATATATATATTGACCAACTTGCACTGTTTGGAAGTACATGATATGTTACTTGGCACGGTTATCGCTACTTGGACAACTGCAAAATTTTGTGTTTTGCCACAGAAGAACATACCAGCATTAGGGTCCATGTACATCTGGAGTCGCCCTAATTGTGCTCCTGAACTTGAAGGTCGGTGGATCTTGAATATACAACTGAATTAGAAAGGAAAAGGTCCAGTTTACCCTAAACTATGGTGTTACCGTGTATCGTGTACTCTCTTCCAATAAGTACATTAATAGAGGCATTCAGTAGAAAATATTGCCATGATAACCAAAGCGACTCATATTTTCAAACCAAAGGGGAATAGTATTTTCCTTTTTTGGAATAATTATTGAGAATTTGCCACTGTAAAGAGATGCATTTGAGGATTTATAACCTATATATATGTCAGTGAGACTTAGAGTGACAAATCATCATGTCAGGATCTTTACGGTGGCAAATCCTCAAATCCTAGAGTTTCAACCTAAGTCCTACAGCCTTACGAGTTACAAACATGTGCAACCCTAATTGAGTATCAAGGTAGTTACGGTTCTAACAGAAGAAATATCATAGGGGATTGTCTATTCCTCAGTTGACAGAAAGTCACTTTTATCAACCGATGGATGAAGATCTAACCACTCTCCTTATTCTCCTCACTTCTCATATAATTAATGATATATCCCACCGTTCACTAGAGGTGAAAACGGATCGGATAGTTCTCGGCCGATTCAGACAATTTTCGAATACGGATTCTACCGACTCGAATATTTGTCAGATAGTATCAAATCAGAAACGAATACGGATTTGTTCTGTCGGATACGAATATGAATTCGGTAGCTCACTATCCGTCGAATACAAAAATGGGTTTGGATTATTTGGATATTCAGAAGCCGGATTATCTGGATATTCAAGTGCGTGGGCTTGGACAAGGCTATTGTTTCAGCCCAAAAAGGTTTCCGAATTTCAAAATTATTTTCTAATTTAATTAATTCTAAAATCAAATTTTAACTTTTGAAACTGGCAAAGTAGCTCCAAAAATTATGAAATTTTTTGAGGACATTTTTGACACAATCTATCGTTTAAAAAAAGTATTTTCAAAATTTTATAGCTTTCAATTTTTTCTAAAAAATTCAAAAAATATTGTCTTTAATAGGGAAAATATTTTAAATAAGTAGACAAAATGCCCAAAAAATCATAAATGCATAATTTATTATTTTAAATATAATTCAATAGAGAATGCGAATCTCAGGTTGTGACATGTTCTTCATGAATCTTTGGATCAAATAAACTAGTCAAATTTTTTGTTCATTTTGTACGTACAATCACTACTACAGGAATATACATCACAATCAGTCCTTTTTGTCATCACAGTCGATTTTGGTGACGATACAAAATCATTAGATAGTGATGAGGAGTGCTATCATAGTCAGTTTTCGTCCGATAGTGTTAAATGATCATCACAATCGGTTCTTGCTAGAACCGATTGTGATGACGGCCACATCCTCCCAAAAATAGCACAGATTACACACAGTATGTATATCACATTCACAATATATATAGCACAGATTACACACAGTATGCATATCACATTCACAATATATATAGAACACAAACATTTTACAATACACATATCATATTCATTCACAATATAGAACACAAACAAACTTAACAGTCAGTACACATATCTCATTCATATGATATAATATTGTTTACATATGGACTAGTAGGAGTCTGTCGGATCTCTAAACCTACCGTCCTCCGCTATAACTTATGTCCAGTACCACTGACTTATGTGGTCTCGTAATTTGTTGAAATCTCTATTTTGTAAGCTCTTACAGGGAATATCGATCTTCTACAAAATAGAGATGAGTGCACTAATTTAAGTTTTCAGATTTGTATGTAAAAGGGTGAGTATTATGCATGTACATATACCTTAGGAAAAGGTATGAGCCGCCGACCAGGATCAGCATGTGATGCATGACGTAGAATCCGTACAGGTCGTCGCACCCCTGTTGATGACACTGTGAACAAAGAAAATCAAATTAAGAGATGAAGAATAGATGTCAGAAAAAATAATCCTATGCTAGGCACTTGTACCTTGAAGCGGTTCCACTGCAGTTGGTTATCTCGTTTGTGATCGTGTCGCCCTCCTTCATCAACGTAAGACAAGAAAACCCTACATACATTAGAGAGATGCCATTGAGGCAAAAAAAAATAAACGTAGTTAAATACAAAAAGTGTTAGGTTAGAGGAATGTACTTACTTTTGCAAAACAGACTTGATCGCATAGGTCATCGGTCTCTTCTCGATCGAGTTAAAATTGTAGAATATGTTTTCACTCAGAGCAATGACGAGTAGAACCCAATGGTTGCTTATTAAATGGTATGCAGTGCAAGAAAATTTGTTCATATACGGTTGAAGTGCGTACAAGCAATTGAAGGGTAAATTAGTACTTACTCCTTTTGGTACGGGAATAGAACGAAGTTCTTTCTCGCCTCAGCTTGCAATGCCTGCTTGATATAGTTGTCAAGGAACTCTGATTGAAGCCTAGCCATAGTCGCAGACACCATCTTAGGGTCGACGAACCCAACTGGGTGTTTACCTGTCACGGCTCGCTATCTCATTATCCTGCAATTTGTGTCAAATGTTAAAAAACATAATACAAAATCTTATAACAGTCATAGGCTCATGTTGTATGGTGCGATACTTACAGCGTCCAGGATCGTACAGTAGAAATATCGGTGGCTGCATAAATATAAGAGATTCTCAAAACTGACTAAGAATGTCCCATGCTCCTCGCGGTGGAAATGTGCCCCTCGATACTTCACATTAAAATCGACATAACGCTCAGCCTCATTCACCTTGTCAATGTACCATCCATGGAGCAAGCGAGTGCACATGCCTAAAGCGTTCAATTCGTTGCTAAGGACAATGGGCTTTCCATGTACGTACCCCTTATAATCTCGCGGGGGCTTTTGTGGACTGTGTCAACTTTGCTTTCTCGACAGAATGAGTCTCCGAGGTCGGGACAAGGGGATTTCCATGTATTTGAGGGGGCGTTGTGGCCTTTATCATCTTTTCCTTCTTTACAGAAGGAGTCTCCGAGGTCTCTTGTCGATCTTTGGATGTAGTGCTAGTCCTTTTGTGCATCAGCTCTGCACTCTGTGTAGGAGTCAACTTGGACGGAGGACTCATCATGGTGGTGGGAGCAAGAGGAGGAGCAGGTGCAGGTACGATAGGAACCTACAAAGCACATGAATGTGTAACATGTTGTAGTACTGGAATGATCGAGAAGACACGAGGGATTTTTACCTTGAGTTGTACGACATCTGTCATGGGCCACTTGATGAACGATATCCGTGCTTGCACAAGAGTGGTGATATCTTTGTTCGGGGGAACCCCAGGACATTTGATAGGAAGTCTTGTAGACATAGTCCACCTGCACCCTCAGGTAGCCCTTCTCCAAAGGGTTACCATGCACCATGTCAACCTCCTTATGTGGAAATGCAACCCCGCGTCCAGCCTCAATGGGAAATCCGTCTTCCATCATGACAAGCTGGCACTTAGCAGGCACTTGCAAGAAGTGCGCAACTTAATCAAAAATATTGTAGAAGTTACTCTCGTACCTTTAAGTTATAAACAATTATTACCTTTAGCTGGGGGCCAGACTTATCATTTTTGGAAGTGCAGCTGCTAGGGTGGGGCATAAGCCTTTCTACGAGAGGCGAGGCCATCTAACTCTGATTCTGAGAGATCATCGCCATCATCTCGGCCCTCAGGCGCTCCTCACGTGCCATCATCTCCTCCTGCATCTCCTCCTTCAGCTCCTCCCTTAGCTCCTCTCTCAGCGTGTCCTTAAGGTGCTCCGCACGTGCCTCCTATGATCCTGATCTGGCACTGGTAGCGTCCTCTTGAAAGAAGGTCCTCTTCATATGCTCCGCACCTGTGGCAAGCACCTGGCCCCTTATGGTCGGGCTTCTCTAACACCGAAGACAGGATGTCCTTTGATCCTTAGCTCTGAAAGATCCCCTGCTCTTTCTGCTGGCTTACCTCTTCCTGTAAGAAGCGAGTATAAATTAGTTCTAAAATACAACGGGAAGGGTCAACTGCAATGTACTAAGTTATATGTCTTATGATGGTAGCGACGATCAACGCGGTCGCGGGGTTTGGAATTACAAGCCGACCGTCGGAGGTTTTCTTCGTCCTCACTAATACCTAGTCGCGTGCCCGCTCCTCGGCTAGTCGTGCCCACTCTGCCTTCTTCCCTTCATAGCCAGTGGAACCAAGGTAGTGCACGTGTGTGTTCTGCCTATGGATAATGATGTTCTTCTCTCTCAGTTCCTCTGCTTCGGGTGTACTCTTCATCCTTGTGAACTCCTTCCAAATATCGAGAGTCACAAATAGATACCTCTCGAAGGGAGTATGGTCTTCAGCATGTACTCACCGTGCATAATAACCCTGAAGTGACTCAAAGACACGCCCATTCTCTTCAAGGCGTACCGCATCGCATTGCTTTCATCTTACTCTAGTATAATCCATTTCACCTTAACTTCGTCCTATAGCCGATTCTTCTACGCAGTGCTAACTTCCTTCCTCTAGTCCTTTACCGTGATCGTCACTCTCTCCCCCACCAATTGGCCAAGAAAAAATCGGTAGTGCCCCTCATACTTGGGAGGAGCCATGCAAACCCCCGTGGCATCAAAGTGAAGAACCTGCAGTGTTCTTCATGTGGCCCCTTTATTCGGTCCTCGGGCATTTGTCACCTTACTCGGCCCCTCAACAGTGAAGGGATACGGGTAGGCTACACTAGCACACAATTAAAAATTTCTACCTCGTAAACCAGAAAGCCACGCAAGTAAATGATCATGGATCATTACCACTAGACACGCAGTGCAGCGGAAGGAAGTTGATGCAGCCTGAATCAACGAAGTGCGCGTCCTGTTGCAGTGGTCGATCTTCCTCGTGCGGTGGCCGATCCTCCTCGCGCGGTGGTCGATCGTCCCGATCAGTGTCGCAGTAGCAGCAACACCTCTACTGGCGTCCACATGTTCAGGAAAAGAACATCGCGCGTTAGTGTGCTAGCAACAGTACGCACGGAAAGGCTCAAGTAGAGACGGCTAGGGTTTCGGTGGCTACGCCTTCTCACGTACCCAATTGCAACTACGAACTCCCTTTATATAGCCGTCCCCTCCCCTGTGGTGGATAGGCCTCAACTGAAGGATAAAGCCCACTTGGCTCATTAGTGACGAATCCAATCCATACCACTATATTCCAACCCATTAAGTGTGTGACCCTGTAGGTTCATGTATATTTGGACACGACTCGAAAATACCTTTCCGATCGATAATCGATAGTGGTACCTATCAGTACATATCGATTCCCAAATATCCATAAAGCATCGGACGAACCTACTATAATGTGATAATATCATGTTCCCTTTGCTTCACGATATCAGATCAAGCTCAAGGTGAGAGTCGTGTCATCCTATGATAGCTCGATCTCTTCACTCATACCGTAGTGGAATAATTTATCTGGATTGACTCTCAATCACATCCGGCATGGCCATGCACTTACCATCTACCTCAATCCTCGATGCATGCGCATAGTTCGCCGAGTCTGAACATTTTGACCCATCGGGCGATTTGGCGGTGGTGCTCTGCCATTGCCTCTAGTTTGGTACCGAATGAGTGTTGGGTGCGTCCTGCGCTCTCTGCCCTCGACGACCTCCTTGTTGCGCCATTCTGCGCTTCTGTTGTCATCCAACTCTGGCGCTTGTCCTCTAAGATCGTGGCTTTGTTAACTAACTCTTGAAAGTCGTGGAATGTGTGGGTGATCAGTCCCACTGAATTCCTCGCATTCAATCCCTTCATGAAGCGGGATTATGCGGCCTTATCCGTAGCCACGTCCTGCAGTGCGTAGCGTGCAGTTAGGTGAACTTGTTCGTAATCGCCCTCGATCGCCGCCTTGCTTGAGGCTTTGAACTCCTCCTTTTAAGATCCATGATACCCTCGGGTACATGGTGCTTGTGGAAGCCGAGGTGAACTCCTCCCATGTGATACTCGGGTCCTCATGAGTCGCAGAAGTTTTCCCACCATTCTCGCTGGCGGTCCTTGAGTTGATGAGAGGCATAGAGTACCCTCTCATGTCCTACACATTGGGTAATGTGCGCTTCCTTCGATTGTCCTTAGCCAATCGTCCGCCTCCTAGTGGATTGGCGTTGCACGAGAAGGTAGGTGGACGGGTTCTCATAAACTCCGACAAGTGAGTAGGGGTGTGGTCCATGGTTGCCCTGTGTTGAACATTCGCAGACTTGATTGGATATCTGCGCGCATGGTTTGAACCATCGTGGTCATGAGTTGAGTGCAGGGGCATCAAAAAGGCTCCTGTGTTACGCATATCGACTGCGGTGGTTGAGGAATCGCTCTTCATTCCGTTGTCCGTCTCGTTAGCTCCACTTGGCTCCAACATTTCCACGAGTCCTCACCATCTGCTGCAAGCTTCCATGGTTAAGAAAAGAAGAAAGCATAGAGTAAAAGAACTTATGTCAGGTGTAACTTAAATTATTTAGCCACTTTATTGATATAATATAAGCGCAAAGATGGTTGCTCACAAGTGCCTAAGGGCAATGCAACACATCACGTGACTCTCAACCAAAGTAAGTAAGCAAACATAGGAATCCATGACAACTCACACCTAAGGGTGACTCGAAGCAAAGAGGCGACTCGGATATTCGAGTCTCGACACTACACTCTACTACACTCGATCACTCATCGAGCCAACCCAGTGCGGCTTCCCGAGCGCATACCGGTGAGTCTTTGCATGCATGAGGCGAATCGGTCTCGTGACCATCTGCGGCGGGTGCAAAGACCCCATCGACTCTGCTGGTCCGGGTGCTCGCCTCCTGCCTGGCGCCCTCTGCCCGCCCTCGCTCCTCGATCTGGATCATGTAACTCCGGACTGGTTCGGGCTCGGGTCCATATAGAGCCATCTCCAACTCCTGGATCTTACATGATGGCATGAGCTAAGTTCTCCGGTGTTGGGTTCTTGCCTCTATAACCTCGTCCGGTCCTCCGCTCTCGGACTGCCTCGCCCAAAGGCGTCCTCTGGCGATGACGTATCTCGCCGGTGGGTGATCGTGGCGTCCTCCTCCACGAGCTCCATCCTGTTGATCATTGTCGCGACGCGGATGGTGGCGGAAGACGCCCTCTAACTCTGCGGAATAAGTGCGGGCAATTTGCCGCGCTCGCTCGACGCGACGCCTCTGAATCCGGCCTCAAAGAAGACCTCTGGCAAAGGATGTAGATAGGACGACTCGCCGCCCTCCTCCCGAGCATACACTGTGATCTTGACGCCCCAGCGATGTCAAGTCTCGCCTGTACACGAAGTCCCGCATGCTGGTCGGTCAAAACCTCCAAGCAAGCGCATCATCGCCATAACTCCGCGGGCGTATCCTCCGGTCACGCTCTCCATAGGTATGGATCATCCTCATCTGCCAAAACAAACCTTGTTTAAATTAAATAGAGAATAATAAAAATTCAGCATAGGTATGAATAAGGGAGAAGAGATAAGTCGAGATTTCTTTGACATTCTTGCTCAAGTTGATTAGGTCTTTAGAAAATAGTTTTCACCCTCCTAAGGCAAACTAAGGTCAAGGCCTACTGATCGACTGCTCACCGATACCACCTCTGTCTGACCCGAATACTGCAAATCCGGACCCCTCTGTATTCTCGTGCGATCCAGATCACGCTAGCACACACAGTCATCTGAGGTTGCACATCATGCATATTCACAAGGATATAAGAATAAATAGTGCAAACATGTATATAAAGCGAGTTGTACAACCTTATGGTCTCCTTACAGATAAGTCGACCACGCAGGCTTACATTATTCAAAACAAAGAAATAGCGGTGGAACATAAAAAGTCGTGGCATCCATCTTGCCACAGCAACCGACTGGGCTTGCCCCTAGTTGCTCGTGTCCTCGTACTCCTCCTCCCATCTTGGTGTAGTCTCCTCCACCGATGTTGGGGTTGATAAGCAAGGTGGGGTGAGTACACAAGGCACTCAACAAGTAATGCATGTAATCGACACTATTACTATATGCAAAGCTTATTCCAATGGATTGGCTTAATTGATCCTTTTTCAAGCAAAGATTTTTAAACTAGTATCTTGTTTAGATTAAAGCAAAGAAATGTATATAAGTAATACTAATTTCAAATGGTTTTCTTCAAGATTCTCGGCACAGACCTTATTAGTTCATTTCCAACAATACCACCCTTCCATGTTTTGTTTATGAAAAACTACCCTTGATGTAATCCCGAGCAATGCTCAATACAGTGAGCACGGCTATTCAATAGTTTTGACACTCTGCGGAGGTTGTACACTTTACCCACAAGAATCTGACCGCTCACCACACGGTGATTGTCGCAACAAAGCTTTTAGGAACTTCTACCTTAACCAAAGAACCTCTCGGTGATTGCCTTTACTATCACTTCCCTCACAGGCGAAGTATAGGACCGCCAATCACCGTTGGATGGGCACCAAGCCGTATACAGTGCACGCTCCCCATACAGATACACCTCTGTCGTTTGTCCCCGAGGTATCGGAGGAAAGATATCGAACCCTAGTCAACTAGATCTCATCCCATGTCGGACATGTGGTTGTATGGGTGACTCGGATCAAAGGCTTGCAAGGTGAAGTCCTTAAGCGGCCAAGGCAAGACTTTCAACACTCAACAGTGGGTACCCAATGTCACAGTGCCACACAGGCCCACCAGCAGACCTCTTGCCACTTGCCCCGGTCTAAATCATTTTCCACCCGTTGATTATTGGCAACACATGCCAGAATAACTCAATATCGTGGAACCACACAAAGGTTGTACCTCAATCTCAACGCATCATCACACCACTTTTCAAAATACATTCAATATGTCTTTAATCGCATTTTTCGAAAGATCATTCATGAATGCAAGGCTGCATCTACTCACTAGCCTCCGTGTTGGCACAATATTAACATCCAACTAATATAATCGAACTTAGGGTGACAATATAGGCATACAATTAATAATTCAAGGTGGCATAACAAAATCCAACCCATTAAGTGTGTGACCACAGAGGTTCATGTATATTTGGACACGACTCGAAAATACCTTTCCGATCGATAATCGATAGTGGTACCTATCGGTACATATCGATTCCCAAATATCCATAAAGCATCGGACGAACCTACTATAATGTGATAATATCATGTTCCTTTGCTTCACGATATCAGATCAAGCTCAAGGTGAGAGTCGTGTCATCCTATGATAGCTCGATCTCTTCACTCATACCGTAGTGGAATAATTTATCTGGATTGACTCTCAATCACATCTGGCATGGCCATGCACTTACCATCTACCTCAAGGGGCCCAGAGATATCTCTCCGTTATATAGGAGGAGCAAATTCCATCTTGATAATTCATGTACCTCAGCATGTTTCATAGTAAACCCGAAAGCTTCCTTTATAACTACCTGGTTAAAGAGTAGCGTTTGGTAGCTCATAAGTAAACCATTACACATCTAGAAAACCAATGACGATCTCGGTCTAAGGAACATACATACACTATGCATGAGACCAAGCGATGACACATAAGAATATATATAACAATTCTCATGATCGCATATGGGTCTATCCAACGCATGTTCTCTAACATGTGTCCACATTATTGATTAGATATCTCCATATCTCTATGACCCGTGAAACATGGTCATCAATCAATACATGTGCTGATCTTGAAACATAATCGTCCTATATTATGATAATCGACCAGGGATAACTTGAATAATATCAATATATGGAAAAAGTTGCACGAACAAGTCACTTACTTGTTGATTAATCCAATCGATATTTATTCAAAGGACAAACAATTATATTGTTCCATAAACATAAAGCGTGATACAATCATCTCTATGACCGCCTCAAGGGCATATCACCAACAAGCAGAACCTTCTATTCTATCTGGCGATGAGCCGATGCTCTCTCCTTGCGACATTTCAAATATGTATATCTGACATGGTCATATATTTCACATGAGAGAAAGCAATTCATAGCTATTATATGGACTTGATAATGAATCATGTAAGGTAACAAATTAATGGATAATTTATAGCATATAATTGTTCTAGCATATTATAGTAAAGAAACATATTAATGGATGATCTTAAAGAAACGTCTATCTATTGACCAACTAAGCACGTACCAACGATAACTCCTAATGTCTAATTAGGTTAGGTCCTAATACCATTTGAGGTTATGCGGTTCAGGCAAGTTCTTAAGCTGTTGTACAACTCCAGAGAAAATTTCGACAGCATCTCCCCGCTGGTCTCCAAATACATGTCTCGACAATAGGTCAAGAGGGTGTGTATCCAGAGAATACTAGGGAGATGCTACCGAAATTTTCTCTGGAGTTGTACAACAGCTCAAGAACTTGCCCAAACTACATATCCTCGAACTGTCCAAAAAATATGGATAATTGGAGACTGTTTGCTTATAAATATGCCATTTTAGCATATTTATAAACAAGCACCCTCGAACGGGAGACATAGCTTACACAACCTAAACTCGTATATTAATTAATCATATTGCATCAACAATAATGAATAACCATAAGACAACCTAATAGTGACTTGAAAATGCGGTATTACAAATTTCTTATTTCTTTAATTCCAAGCATAATCAATAACCATAAGAAAACATTGTCATAACTGTTAATGAAAGGATACTGAAATATGATATTCAATAATATCAAAGCATATGAGCTTATAACCATGTATCTAAACATTACCATATTCATGAACAGTAATAGTGGCATTCAACTAGCAAACCAAAGCTCAAGTTGAATAAATTGTTCTCAGATGTCGGGATGCCTTAAAAGGCCTTCCTCGCCACTAGGAACAAGGTTATAGGCTAGTTTGTGATAACCTTACCATTGATAAATTGGTTATAACAAAGCATATATATGTGTGACTCAACTTGAAAAGAGCTTACTGTACAAGAGCAAAATAGCCAACTACATCATGTATGTAACAATGACAGCCGACAATAGAGAGTGAACAAGGATAGCAGGCAGGTTTAGTACAACAATTAGCAATCTAACATATATATCAACAATTAACCAATGAACCTAATCAAGTATTGCAGAATATAAAAAGTTGTCACAAATTGTCTCTCTATAGCCCAATCTTCATTGAACAATGTCACCCCACATGCGAGGTCCCCAACATAGTGTCTGGCCCCTTTGCACACAATGTTCAGACCAAAAATGACAATAAGTAGGTAACACTCACAGAACACCAACAGTAAAGACATGTAAAAGAATGACAAGGGATATTAGTTTACAGAAGGAAGTTCAGTGAATCTAAACATTCATATCACAAATAATGCATTGAAGAGTTTTGTTATCACTGAAGAGTTTGTTATCGCTAATTTAGGTTCAAATTAGCACTAAAAAATAAGTAAATTAATGATGATTGTTGTGTGTCAAATTAGCAAAATCAATCAATAATGTCAAATATGTCCTACACAGATACTTATTAGTTATTATACAATTCTAATCCTTAAGTTCTTCCAAAAGGGAAAAAATCGTAATGAAGGGTTACTGCAAAAGATTAACACTGCTTAGTTATTATACAATTCTAATCCTTAAGTTCTTTCAAATATGTATTGCAAGTATTAAAAAAACTGGTTACAGAAAAAACATACTAAACCCATATATGATTTTCATGTGATTGCTAGTGGATAAATGTGGATTTGTTAGGATGAGTAATTTTTTTGGTCATCAAGCTGAAGGATTAGTGCAAAAGATTAACACCGCTTCTAGTACCTCAATTTAGAAAAGTTGTAGGTACAAATCCTAGCCATAAGCAATAGTATGGTACATATCTTGCTTCAAGTCTAGAGGAGTATAGATTACTTAGGACTTGGTGAAAATGACCCCAACATACATGAACAAACCATATCATTGACAGTTTGATACTAAACTGCACTAATGTTTCATAGCAAAATCAATGTTTGATACTAAACCATATCATTGACAGTGTGATACTAAACTACACTATAATCTTTCATAGCAAGCAGCATATATGACTAGCAAAATAAATCAAAAATAGGCCACTGGACATTAAATCCATACCTTAGGGTTCGTGGGTCACGGGGAGGCGAGGGAAGCCGAAGGCAGTGGACCAGTGCGGGGAGGCGATGCAGCCAGAGGAGGACCACCGTGGGTAGGTGAGTGAGGCCGAAGGAGGAGGACCACGTCGACAGGCGAGGGGGCGAGCAAGGGGCTGGGGGCGTGGAGAGGAAGAGTGGAATCGGGGAAAAGAATGGAGAGGAAGAATGAAATCAGGGAAAAAAATGAAGGTCGGGCTGGTTAAATGGAGGACCCTGCCTCATCCCAATCGGTTTTCAACCAAATCGATAGTGATACAAACATAATCACAGTCGGTTTTACATGGAAACCGATACAAATAGAAACATCATCACAATCGGTTTTAAATGGAAATTGATACAAATACAAATAGTCAACACGATCGGTTTTAAATGGAAACCGATACAAATACAAATCATCATCACAATCGGTTCCTAGTTGCGAATCGATTGTGATATACTAGGGTTTCAGATTTTTGTCATTCCATTTGAGCTTCAAAAGAGAGCTTAAAAGCTGGTGAGATAAGCTCTAATTAATCTGATAAAATTTGACACTAAAGACCAACTATGCAGTATCAAACCTCACAAAGATGGTCTTCTCAAATTATGATCTGATTTGGAGATACAAAAATCACAAATTAGATGAAAACCATGCAAAAGTCTGAATTTTCAACATTTGATCAAAGAGAGAAAATACCATAACTTTGTCAAATATAGTTTAAAATATTTGAAATTTTGCAGAAACATACTTTGACATACAACAAAGCTTTTTCAAAAAAGAATTTTCGAAATAAAGTCCCCATTCAAAAGATATGATAAATTTTACTTTGTAAGCATGATTTTTGCTTAATGAGTAGAAAAGTCAAAACTTTTTCAAATAAAGTGCAAATTGTTTGAAGATTTCCATAAATGAACTTTGGACTAGTAATTAGAAGCTTTCCCAAAAGTAATTTCATCAAAAGGAATTTTCTTTCAAAAGATATGGCAAAATGTGCTTTGTAGGCATGAAGAGAGATTGAATTTCCATCAAAACCTCAAAATGCAATTCAACTTGGATTTCATGGAGATTTGAACTTTCATAGCTTTGTATGCGTTAGGAATACTAGTTCAAGCCAAGAAATACAAAAAAATATAATTCAAATTGCAAAACCCATAATATGCTACAATATGACCAATATAGGTCAAGAGTAGTTTTTAGGCTAGTTTTAAAATCAAATAACTTTATATAGGTTGATCTTTTGAAAATCTTTTGAATACGAGAATTTTTAAGAATGACCAACACTATGTTTTTTGTTGTGGAGCTATGTTCAAATTCATTTCACAATTAATTCTAACCAAAATACAAGTTTAAATCCAAAACAAGATATATACTAGTAACTAGATTTTGGGTAAACACTTATTTTCTTTTCAAATTATTATTTTTATATTACCAAAATTTGAAGAAATATATTCATGTATTGGTACTACCAAAATAAGCATATAGTTGACCTTCTTTTATGCATACATAATTCAACTACGAGATTAGCAACAATTGTCCACAGCGGTCACATAAAGAAAAATATGACATGATGTGAATGTAATTAAAAAATCATAATTGAATGAATGAACAGCTCAAGGAGCATTGAAAAGCAAAGCTAGCAGTCATCTCGTGCATGTCACAATGTTCCATGTCACATGGCAATCTTACAACTTTACCCAAATAAACGGCACAACAAAACGGGCATGTTAAACAGTAACGGCCGTTAAAACGAATAGACCTTGACGTAGTCCATTTATTTACAATACAACCCTTCTTGATGATCTACACGCATGTAATTTGTTTCATGTGTGTCGTCATTACCGCTAAGACATGACCTATCTGCAAATGGAGTTATTTCATCGAATTGGTTATACTATTCTTCATCTATGACATTTTCAACTTCAACGATCCGCCTCTTGCCATGAAGGATGACGTGCAACCTCTGATTGGTCGGATCATGCACGTAGAAGACTTGAGTTGCTTGCATTGCTAGGATGAACGGTTCATCTTTGTAGACGAGTCTATTGAGATTCACAAGAGTAAAACCTGTCTTGTCGACCTTCATTCCGTGTGGAAGTCTCACCTACTTACATCGGAACAATGGAACTTAGTATATTTCGTAATCGAGCTCACATATTTCTTTGATCATCCTGTAGTAGGAGTTCATTACGGATGAGGATCCTCTTTTCGACTGATCATCAGACAAAGCATCTATGCTCACACCACTGTTTTGAACTGTACTCTTTACATCTTGATTTTTAGTGTAAAAGGTGTAGCCATTAATATCGTACCACTGCTATGTCTGTACATTAAATCTTGGTCCGTCAGCCAACCATTTGACATCCTCACTGATGGAGGCCTTTGCCTTTTCTTTGAACCATGTGAGGAATTGATCGTTGTGTTCTCACATGATGGAAAGCTCATCCATATGTGGATTCTTTTCCCGTAATATCAACTTGTGCTACTGGATGTATGGATGAACTTCTTTGTTGTATTGCAAGACTGTCAAATGCACTTTATAATACATATCAAACAAGTTGTAGCATACAGCTGGGATGTACGGACCTTTTTCATCCTCCTCTATCACTGTAAGCTTGGGCCTAATTCTCATATAGGCCATGTCGTGACGAGCATTCACACCATCCTTGGTCTTCCCAGGTATGTTCAGCAGGATGCTAACCAAATTATCTCAAACATTCTTCTCAACGTGCATGACATCAATACAATATCGGACATCTAACTCCCTCCAGTATGGTAATTCCCAAAATATCGACCTTTTCTTCTAAATGGTCCTGGGATGAACATATTTACCGCTCTTTCCATACTGAACATCAATATCCTCCACACGTCAATATACTTGCCTTCCACACATGCTGTGGGGCCGAACGAACTTCCCTCTTTCCATCAAATTTTTCATCTATCTTACGGTATCGATGAATTCGAGGTAGAAACCTATGATGACCCATGTACAAAGTTTTCTTAGAATTCAACAGCCACAAGCTCTCAACCTCCTCTTCACAAATAGGACACGCTTTGGCTCCCTTCGTACTGTAACTCACCAAATTACCAAGGGCCAGGAAATCATTTATGGTGCAAAATATCATAGCTCGTAGGGTGAAGTTTTCTCTTTTGTATGCATCCCACACCGCAACCCCCTCGTTCCACAATTTTACCAAATCCTCGATCAGTGGTGCAAGGTACACATCAACATCATTTCCTGGCTATTTGGGTCCCGAGATTAGCAACAACATCATGATATACTTTCTTCCCTACTTAAGAGCTTTCAGTTCCCTACTTAGGACACATACATTCAAAACATCAACAATGATATCGAATTGCCTAAGTAGTAAGCTTGAAATCCTTTTGACTTTAATAAAACAAAATAAGGGTGCAAGCATTAACAAAGTTCTGGAATTGAATGATCTTGAAGAAACGTCTATCTGTTGACCAACTAAGTGCGTACCAACGATGACTCCTAATCTCTAATTAGGTTAGGTCCTAATTCCATTCGAGGATATGTGGTTCGGGCAATTCTTAAGCTGTTGTACAACTCTATAAATAATTTCAGCAGCATCTCCCCACTGTTCTCCAAATAAATTTCTTGACAACAAGTCAAGAGGGGTGTGTATCCAGAGAACACCAGGGAGATGCTACCGAAACTTTCTTTGAAGTTGTACAACAGCTTAGGAACTTGCCCGAAACGCATATCCTCGAACTGTCCAAAAAAATATGGACAATTCGAGAGTGCTTGATTATAAATATGTCATTTTATCATATTTATAAACAAGCACTCTCGAACTGGAGACGTAGGTTACGCAATCTAAACTCTAACATTCATCATATTACAGCAACAATAATTTCATATTAACACAAAAGTACTACAAATATAAATGGATGTGTGTTTGTCAAATAAAGGGTGTGAAATCTCATAGGATACACACAATTCCAGTGCAACCTAAACTCATCCCTTTGCGACATATTGAATTACCTAGTGCAAAATTAAAAGGGTTTGAAGGAGTGGTCACCTTTTGAAGAAAACCACAAATGAGGGAAAATTGAGGAAAAATCTCCTCAAACTAGGGCTTCAACTTTACCCTCTCAATACCCAACCTCGAGGATTTCATAATTTCTCACCCAAGTATTACTTCCAACTAGAGTATGTGCTGTTTTTTGGGGCGACGGTGGTTTTTTTGGCCTCAAGAACAATAACAGAGGAGAGTTCATCCCAAGGGTATAAATAACCTAGCGAGGTACATCACAATCGGTTCTGGGAAAAGAACCAATTGTAATGTACGATGCACGTCACAATCGGTTCTCATGTTAAAACCGATTGTGATGTGTATGTGCACATCACAATCGGTTCCTACCTTAGAACTGATTGTGATGTGCATAGCGCATCACAATCAGTTCTCATGTCAGAACCGATTGTGATGTACCCATGCACATCATAATCGGTTCTGACATGAGAACTGATTGTGATGTGCACGTGTACATCACAATCGGTTCGTATATGAGAACCGATTGTGATGTATATGGCACATCACAATCAGTTCTCATGTTAGAATCGATTGTGATGTGCCTAATGCTATATCACAATCGGTTCTAACCTGAGAACTGACTGTGATTATTATTAACACCCTCTCCAAAATCATCTATCACAATCGGTTTTTCCTAAAATGTTAGGAACCGACCCAGATGAAGTGATATAGTGTTGTACCATTCTGTAGTAGTGAATTTAAAGGGTATTCATGTTCTGAGAAATATTCGTGATAGTATTCGATTCGATTCATATACGCTTCGTATTAGTATTCGAAATTATTCATATTTGGATTATCTATATTCGTATCTGCGTCCAGAGGAATAAATGAAAACAAATATGATAAACCACTGTCTGTCCGTATTCAATCCGTTTTCACCCCTACTTCTCCCTCTAGGACAAATAATGAAACAAATAATTATTTTAAGTTTGGTGAACCCCTACAATATACAAAGACAACAATTTTTCTAAACTAGAAAAAAGTAGAGTAAACCTAAGTGAACCATACAAATACAATGACAAATAGAACTAAAAGTTGCAATACAGTTGTGTTACAGTTGCACATTATTTAGCATTGCATGTTTAGGCTTAGTACGATGCAATTTTAGGTGACTTGTCAAAGATAAGAAAATTTTCAGCAATTAAGAGTTAGCAAAACCTAATATCATACGCAATCGTACCTAATGATATCGTCCGAACATCTTACGTGGGAAAAAAATCGGACGCCTTATCCACATGACTACGTCGCCACAGCCACCCATTCCTTATCCTCGTAACTGCTTCCTCTCCTGCTCATTCTCTCTCCCTCTCCATCTCTCATCTCTCTCTTGAAATCATCTAGGCCCCTAATTTGATTTAGTTTTGGTAATTAATGACAATTGCGATTAAAGGACTAACATTTTCAATATTGAGTATCCTGAGAATAGGTTGGTCCGATATTCGACGAACATAGAAGCATGAAATGGTGAAGAAGAAAAGCAAGCGCCAAGGACAAAATGGTTAAGGTATAAAAGTTAAGGACTTTTCATAGTCTTTTGCGATCTCGGAGTTGGGAGGAAAGATCGGATTGCTAGTTTAGTCGCCATACTATTAAGAGCAGTTTTGTAACACCCCAAATTTTGCTTTTCTTGATTTTTATTGTGCTTTTCTATTTTATTTGAAATTTTCTTGAATTTTAATTATTTCATGTTGTATTTATTTAATTGAGCCTCTTTTATTATCTTTGAGTATTCTGAGAAAATTATGAATGATCTTTCTTAGAAACATTTAATTTGAGTTTGGAATGTTTAAACTTGAAAATGAACCATTTGCATTTTTCTTGAATTAATCTTAGCTTAATTTGACTTTTCTAAACAATGAAAAGATTTATTTTGATTAATATATTCCTCAAAAAAATATTTCCAGTCGTAGTTGGGTTCATTATGCTTCAAGGAATTTTTCTATATTTTTAGAGATTTTTCTGAATTTATTTTCTAATTATTTGAATTCCTGGAATTATATTAATTCGGAAATGATTTTAATTTTCTAAAATCTCCTCGGGCCGAATCTCCCACAGCCCGCTCCTATTCCCGCTCGGCCCGGCCCACGTCGGCCTACCTTCACCTCCGCCCAGCCCGCTCGCTTCGCCCGTCCGATGTTCGCCGCATGGACAGCCGAGATGACTCTGCGCCGCGCTGCCTCAAACCCTAGCGCGCCTCGTCGTTTGATCTCGATCCGTCATGTTTCGTTGAGCCGCGTGGCTGTTCGGTGTGAGCCGTCGGATCTGCACCCTGTGTGCGGTCCGGATGGAGCCACGTCGCCCTGCGCCGCCGCCGTCGCCAAGAAACCCTTGGCTATTTAAGCCGCCGCCGCACCTTGTCCGAGGTTCGCCTCGTTGTGCTGCCCTTTTTTCCCTAGCACCCGCATCCCGAGCCGCCGCCGTTGGCCCGTGCGAGCTCGCTGAAGCCTCCACCGTCGTTTTTCGCCGCTTGCTCCCCGTCGTTGCGTCTCCGCCGTCGCCGTTGGTACCCGTGTACTCATCGCACCGAGCCGCTTCGAACGCGCCAGAAGACGTCACCGGAGATCCTCTGGAGTGCCATTGTGCTCGTCGTCTTCCTCGACTCCGGTGAAGAACGCTGCCGTGCCATCATCGCCGCCCGAAGCGCCATCGACCGTCAGATCTGCAACCAGCAGTAAGGATCAAGCCGCGTCGCCTTTTCTATAGTAAACAGCTCCATCAACCTTAGCCGTTAGATCTTTATCGTGCGGTTCCGATCTCGCCGCTTCATCGTAAGTTGCTTTGCCCGTCGCCGTCGTTGGATTCACCTCGGTCGATTCTGATCATGCCACGTGTCCCCACTGCTGTCGTTGTGGTTGTTAGATCCGAGCCGTCGGATTCAAACCGAACGGTTGGGATCGCACCGCGCACTGGGCCAGTCCCGTGCTGCCGCGTGTCGCTCGAAAATCGAGGCGTCACCGCCGATGATTTCACTGATGTCATCGCCTTTGATCTCCGCAGTCTGATCTGAAATGAACGGTTGAGATTATCGCTGCCGCGTGTGTTATTCGCGTCCGTTGGATCTGTGCCACGTGTCATCCATCCAAAGGTGCCACGTGCGTGCTTGCGTCAGCTGGTGCACGGGCACAGTGCCATTGGTTCACCGTGGACTATCGCCGGCCGTGGATCGTGTCCATACGCCGGTGACGCGTGTCGCACCATGGTTGTGCCGCGTGTCAGCACCCGATTGGGCCACGTGTCCGATGACGTCAGCATGACGTCATAATCGGGTTTTTCTTCAGAAAAATATTCGGCCGAATATCATTTCTGTGCTGAGGTCAGCATGACATCATAAATGCTATTTTCCAGTGTAAAAGTAATTCAGTAAATTCGGATTTTCTATTTTCAGCAATTTCAGTATTTATTCCAATCTTTGAATAGCTATATCTTTTGCATTTAAACTCCGATTGAGGTGATTCCAGTTTCTAAAAATTTGTAAAATCATGCTCTATTTAATGGTGAATTTTATTTAATTTTTAGAGTTGATATTGCTCTCTATTTTGGGTATTTATTCGCTTTCTCCTTCGTTACGCGTAGACGTTGTATTGTGCGACACATCAGAGGAAAATTCGTCGACTCAAGACCAAAGTCTAGGGGAAGAATAAAAGCTTTTCTAAGGCAAGTTGTGCTTTGATCATGTTGAACTCATGTTTACAAAATCGCTATATTGTTTTTACTTTATTGCATATTATTTCAAGTATACAATTGTTTTCAATTTAAATTGGGATTAGCTATGATACCAAATTGATCAATACCCTACCTTGCCAAGGCATGATCTAATTGTCACCCTAGTATGTGGAATTATAGTTGGTTAATATTAATAATCAACATGGGAGGATTAGACCGTAATAGTTGCTTAGCCATTCCACGTCATCACATGTTCTGGAATCATTGATAACTAATCTTGACTAATGGAATATGGAACGATGTTATGAACTTGTGTGTCATGTGTGGTCACACGATGAGATTGAGTTGTTGGGGCGAGAGGATGTCCCGCAACGAGGTTAAATTGTTGATGGCACATGGTGCTTGGTAATCAACTGGGGTGATCATGTTTTTAGATTGGGGCAAGGGGCGAGCATGCCAATGTGGGCCCGATGGGTAGGGGGTATGTGGAAGTCTTGCCTCGATCATCCTAAGGACTTAACCTTGCAAGCTTTTGAACTGAGTCTTACTTGCAATCACACGTCTGTAATGGGACAGACCTAGTTGATTAGGGTTCTGATATCTTTCCTCTGATACCTCAGGGTGACAGTACACGGGGTTGTATCTGTGCGGGGGAGCGTACCTGTGCTACGGCTTGGTGCCCATCCAACGGTGTTGGCCTGTCCTATACTTCGGCTGGCACTGCGTGAGAGGAGTGATAGCGAAGGCAACACCGGAGAGGTTCTTTGGTTAAGGTAGAGGTTCCTGAAAGGCTTTGTCGTGAATTCTCTACCGGTACACCAAAGGAAGTGTGCTAATGGCCAGGCACAAAGAGAATATCACGTTGTATGGGTAAAGTGCATAACCTCTGCAGAGTGTATAATCTATTTGAATAGCCGTGTTCACGGTATTGAGCAATGCTCGGGAATTACAGTCAAGGGTTAGACTTTTGTTAAACAAAACTTATTGGGATGGCAGGATGCCATGGAAAGTGGAATTTGACTTAGGATTGGAAACTTGGTTTACTTGTCAAATGTTGAATCTATCTATTATTATTATTTGTTTTACTGCAATTTCAATCTATTTACTGTATTCTTTTATAAATGCTGCTTTACTGCACAATAGCCATGATAACTTTACCTTTGTACTAAGCCATGCATATAGAATACTAGACTTGCATTCTGTGCACAACTTGTTGAGTGCTTTATGTACTCACCCCTTGCAACACACAAAATCATCAGTTGAGGAGAAGACTTCAACTTTGAAGGAGGAGAAGTTCCACGAGGAGGCGATTATCTAGGAGTTGAACCTTGTCAGTTGCCTGTGGTATATTGATGGGATTAAATCGGCGTTCTTCATTCCATTCTTTGTTTATTTATTTTGAGTTGAAGCCACCAAGGCCTCACAAGTGTAAGTTTGACCCTAAGTTCATTCAATAGTTCTATATTAATAGATGAAATCTTTATTTATTATTCCGCTGTGTATGATTGTGATATTTCATCTATGTTGAGATTGTGTGCACTAGCGTGATCCTGGACTAGTGCTGAATACACAGAGGGTCCGGATTTACATATTCGGGTCCCGACAGGTTTGGTCGCATGTTTGATGTTGATAAAAGTGCTTAGAGGGTCATTATAAATTGCATAAATATTCTTGCAAAGTCACGTACTTAAAGAAAGATCAAAAAGTATTCAAACGATCCTTGAGTCTCTGTGGGCCCGGTATGACCGGGCCCCCTCCGGTCATACCGGCCGTCGGTGTGATCGGCCGAAGGAGCGGTGTGTTTTTTACAAAACAAGGTGCAAACCGGTTTTGTGCGGGCGGACGGTATGACTGGACCCTCTCCGGTCATACTGGCCATGTGACCAATGGTCCCTGACAGTGCATTTAATGCACTGTAGCGACCGTTGGCTACTGAAGGGCAGTCATACCGGCCTCTCAGGACATTTTTGGTCAACTTTTAGCCAACGTCTATATTTGGTTGGTGGGGGTTATAAATACCCCACCACCTGCATTCTAGAGTAAGTTTTTGGACCTCATTGATCATCCTTGAGCTCTAGAAAGTCTCCTACTCATTTGTGGGCATTAAATTCTCATTTGGTGAGAGTAAGGAGCAAAAATTGAGTTGTGCCTTTAGTGTTGAGCCTCTAGACACTCAATTCGACCTCAAGCAAGCGTCAACACCTATTACTCTTGGAGGTTGCCGCCTCCTAGACGGCTTGGAGGCGTGTGGCATCGGTGATCTTCTACAAGAAGCTTGTGAGAAGGCCCGATAGATTGTGAAGGCAAGGAGCTCGCCTAACCAGAGTGGGAAGAGCTACCACGAGTGATCGAGGAAGGATCAAGCGGATGGAGCCGGCTTGAAGTGGTTCAAGTCACCTCAACGTGGATTAGGGGAGACTAGCAAGTCTCCGAGACCACGGATAAAATTCTTGTCTCTTATTCTCTTGTGATTTGCTTTTATCATTCTTGTGCTTAATTTCATTTCTAGAAAAATTGAGTAGATTATTTGTGCTTAGAATTAGTTATTGCTCTTCTTGAATTGCTAAAGTGTTTAAGTATCCCTAGTGATTATAATTGTAAACTTGCAATTATTGCTTCTATAACTTAGTGATTTAATTAATTACAAATAAGAATCGAAAAATTTAGTAACCTCCTATTAACACCCTTCAAATCGGTTATCCTTGATCCTACATCTCTCCCTCAATCCATCAGAACAGTGAGCTCCAATCGAGCTTCTGAGCTGGTGAACTCTAAACTTTTTCGACATCTGCTTTTGCCCCGATATCACATTCACGGAGTTCGTCCACCTTGCTCGCACTCGTGGAGTTCAACAACTACTGAGTTAGAACTCACCACTACTCATGCTCGAGAGTTCATCTTTCACAGCTGGAGCTAATGTCTGAAGGTGTCCCCTCCTGAGGAGCCGGTGGAGCTCACCATTCTGCACGGCTGAGGCCAAAGGAGGAGAGGTGTGGTAGACAACCGAAGGCCAAGTGGTGAAGCGATGGTGTGAGAGAGTGCAGAGATGTCCTACTTTGGTATGCTTGTTGCAAGCATTTTCTCATTTTGTTTGAACAAGTTTCTAAATTTTGTTACAACAAGTTTCTACTTCGGGATGAACTAATTGTCTTCTAGGTTTCTTTGCATATGTTGTATTTTTTCATTTTTTAATGTTGCAACAATCATTGCACAATGTTGCACAATCAAAATCATAATGTTTCATGAGCTATCTCAATTGTTTCGTGGGAGAATGCCAAAATGTTGTGTTTTGTGATGCAATCCAACAATTTTTGTTGCACTTCGTTGTACACTTTCTTGCAATCAAAGTTTTTTGTTGCACATATTGGTTACGATTGTTCCATGCATTATCTTGTGATGTTACATCGACGCATACGAGGGGAAGCTTCCAATCGGACATCTGAGTCCTAGTCGTTCCCTTCTTCCAATCAAGTAATAAGAATATTGCTACATGCTTCCTATCTGAAGGAATATGGGTAGGCTATACTAGCGCAAATTCAGAAATTCTACCACATAAACTAGGATGCTAAGCAAGTGAGAAATCATAGATCGTTACCACTAGACGTGCAATACAGCGGAAGGAGAGTTGAAGTAGCCCGATTCAACATAGCGTGTGTCCTAGAGCAGTGATCAATCGTCTTTGAGAGGTGGTTGAACATGTGCGAACGATCGTCCCGATCAGCACCGCAGTAGCAGCAATATCTCTATCGAAGTCCACACATTCGGGAAAGGAACGTCGTGCGTCAATGTGCTAGCACCAGCTAGGGTTTTTGGTGGGTGTGGTGGTACAACAATTGCATCCCCTAGACTCCCTTTATACAGCCTCTTGGTGGAACCCTACGTTAGGGGTCGAACCTAGATACAAAGCCCATTTGGCCCATTAGCAACGGATCCAATCCGAACCAATGCATTCCAACTCGTTAAGTGTGTGACCCTTAGGTTCACGCATATTCGGCCATAGCCAAAAACTCCTTTCGGCCAATAAGTCGGTAACGGCCCCTAGTAGGGCAGAGCGACTTCATATACACAAAGATCATATCGGATCAATCTATATAGTGCTCATATATCAATCCGTTTACCTCACGATACCAGATCGAACTCAAGACGAGAAATGTGCCATCCTATGATAGCTCGATCCTTCACTCGTTCTGTGGTAGATTACTTAGTTGCAATTGACTCCTCAATCATATTCGGCATGGCCATGCAGTTCCTTAATCCAACCACTTCGAGAGGCCTAGAGATATCTCTCCTATCATATAGGAGGGGTAAATTCCATCTTGATTGTCCAAATTCCTCCACATGTTTCATAGTAAACTCGAAAGCTACCTTTATGGCTACCTAGTTACGAAGTAGTGTTTGGCAACCCCTAAGTATACTATTACACATGTAGAAAACCATAACGATCTCAGGTATAAGGATCCCACATACACTATGTATGATGCCAACTGATAATACTTAAGAATATAACAATTCCCACAGTGTTATGGTGGGTCACTCAAACACCATATTCTCCAACATGTGTTCACGTTATTGATATGATATCCCTATATCCATGATATGTGAAACATGATCATCAATCAATACACGTGCTAACCTATAAATCACAGTTGTCTCACATGATGGTATAAGGTCACAGATAGTTTAGAACAATATCAAAATATGAATAAGGAGTTTCACGAACAATGCACATGCTTGTTGATCGATACTAATGATATTTATTCAAGGGACAAGATAATTATATCATTCCGTAAATATTGACATGATACAATCATCTCCATGATTGCCTTAAGGGCATATCACTAACAATATCCCACTTGCTCTTGATTCAATCATATAAGTATCTAATACCCATAGCTCTCGTGTGTACCTCATGTTTTGGCTGCAGGAGTGGTTTTATCAACGAATCAACAATGTTAGAATCCGTGTGCACTTTGCATATCTTCACATCAAACCTATCCACAATCTCGCAAATAGGGTGAAAACTCCAAAGTATGTGTTTGGACTTTTGATCCGATCTAGGCTCCTTGGTATGAGCAATGGCTCCACTATTATCACAATAGAAATCCACTAGATTAGAAGCATTAGAAATCACATTCGGTTTAAAGATGAACTTCCTCATCCAAATGAGACCTCCTTTGCAGCTTCAGAAACCGCAAATATACTCAGTATCCATTGTAGAATCATCAACTGTATCTTGCTTGAAACACTTTAGCTCATTGCTCCTCCATTAAGATAAAACATAAATCCAGATTGTGATCGAGATGTTAGTGTTATGCCCTTGAGGCAATCATTTAGATGATTGTAAGATGACTATGTTTATGAATAATAATATGATTATTGGTCCAATGAATGTATATCATTGTATTGATCAACAAGTATGTGACTTGCTTATGAAGCTCTTTACTTATTGATATAATTCGATAAATATCTCTGATCGGATATCATCGTATAGGACAACGATGAATAGATCAGCACATGTAGTGATCAATGATCATGCTTCATAGATCATGGGATATGGAGATACATCTATACATTATGGGCGCATGTTGAAGAACATGGGTTAGATAGACCCGCCATGGGACACTGCGAGAATGTTACATTCTTATGTGTCATCAGTGTATCTCATACATAGTAGATGTATGATCCTTAGACCTGAGATTGTCATATTCCCTACATGTGTAATAGTTTTCCTTGGGGGCTATCAAATACTACTTCTTAACCGGATAGTTATAAAGGTAGCTTTCATGTTTACTATGAAACGTGCGAGAGGAAGTGAGCAGTCAAGATGGAATTTGCCACTCCAATGAAACGGAGATATATGACAAGGCCACTCGTGTGATATGATTAAGGAAGTGCATGGCCATGCCGTGATTAAGGAGTCAATCACAACTTATTAATATATCACGGATACGAGAGATGGATTGAATCATCAAAGGATGACATGCTTCTCGCCTTGAGTTCAATCTTCATATACTTGGCAAAGGGATTATTACATGAGTACTTTTGATAGGTTCTGTCCGATTTGATCATAGTATATTTGGGAGTTGGCATGCTTTGCAAGGAGCCGCTACCAACTATTGGGTTGAAAAGAAGTTTTCCGAATCCATGTCCAAACGTACGTGAACCTGCAGGGTCACACACTTAATGGGCTGGGACGCATTAATTTGGATTGAATCCGTAATTAATGGACCTTGTGGGCTTAGCACACTAATGGGCCCTGGTTTAGGGTTTCATCTCGTGGCTATATAAGGAGTGGAGGGTGGGCGCAGGGTGTGCTTTCCACGGTTTAGAAGTGTTTCACCCGAAACACTAGCCTCCTCTTCTCGCTGCCCCTGTCGAGCGACCAGGTGCTTGCACATCGACGCACGGTGTTCTATCCCTAGACGTGTGGACTACTACGGTGACGCTGCTGCGACTGCAGCGTGGGAGGACGATCCACGGCGAGGTGAGGACGATCCACTCCATCGACGCAACGACTGCGGCGAGGACGATCTACTACATCGACGCGCGAAGGATTCCGCAACTGTGCGTCTAGTGGTAATCTAATCTATGATCCCCTTCTTGCGAGTAGCTTTCTGGTTATGCGGTAGATTTTTTTTGTGCTAGCGTAGCATACCGTGTTTCTCTTCACGAGAATCATCTTTATTGGTTTGAAAGCTAGCATCTTTGTAACCACTTTCAACCAGCTCTTCCTCACCCCTATAAACAAGGAATACATCTTTAGCCTTTCTCAAGTACTTTAGGATGTTCTTTACAGCTATCTAGTGACCTTCACCTGGATCTGATTGATATCTGCTCGTAATGCTTAGAGCATATGACAAATCTAGGCGTGTACATATCATGGCATACATGATAGATCCAATAGCAGAAGCAAATGGAATCTTACTCATCAGGTGTCGATGGACACTGACTCTTGTTAAGACTAATGCCATATGACATGGTCAAGAAACCCTTCTTGGAATCCAGTTTGTTGAACCGCTTCAACACCATGTCACCGTACGTATTTTGGCTTAATCCAATTATCCTTTTCAATCTATCTCTATAGATCTTTATACCCAAAATATATGCTACCTCTAGTAAGTCTTTTATGGAGAAACTATTTCTTAATGAAGACTTGATAGATTGGAGCATAGGAATATCATTCTGATTAATAATATGTCATCCATATATAAGACCAAAAAAACAAGTGCGCTCCCACTAGCTCTTTCGTAAACACAAGGCTCTTCTTCGTTCTTAATAAAGCCAAACCCTTTGACTACCTCATCAAAATGAATGTTCCAACCCCGAGATGCTTTCTTCAGATCATAGATAGATCTTTGAAGCTTGCATACTTTCTAGCATTTTGTGGATTGACAAAACCTTCAGGTTGTGTCATATACACATCCTTACTTAGGTTTCAATTTAGGAAAGCAGTTTTGACATCCATCTGCCATATGTTATAATCAAAATATGTAGCAATAGCTAGAATGATCCGTACAGACTTAAGTATAGCGACGGTCGAGAAAGTTTCATCATAGTCAGCACCTTGAACTTGTTTGAAACCCTTTGCCACCAATCATGCCTCATGAATTTGAACATTTCCATCCATATCTATCTTTCTCTTAAAAATCCATTTGCACTCATTAGTTTTAATGTCATCGGGTGGATCAACAAAGTTCCAAACTTGATTGTCATGCATGGATTGTATTTCGGATCTCATGGCTCTAAGCCATTTGTCAAAGTCCGGGTCCATCATCATTTTTGTAACATCTCAATTTTTGGCTTAAAATATTTTATTATTGTTATGTGCATTTTATGAATTTTCTGAATTTTAGAATTTCTGGAATTTATTGGAATTTATTTTGTATCTTTGAATTATGCTTAATATAGATATTATTTAATTTTGTAGAAATTTTAAATAAAATTTTGTTAAAAAGTATTTTATTTGAGTTCCAAGTATCTCAAGATATTTTTATGAATTTTTCCAAATTTTTTTGATATTTTTACTATTTTATTTGAATTAATATATTTTCTAAAATTATTTTAAATGAATAAAGCTTTAAAAATTATAATAGCAGTAGTGGGCCGTAGCCCTTTGGCCCAGCCCATCTCTTCCGAGCCGACCCATTTGGCTTGCTCACCCGTGAGATCTAGATCGTGGCTGTTAGTTTTAGATCGGGTGGTTGGATGAGTTAAGAAACCCTAGCGCTCTTAGCTGTCAGATTTTGATTCCATGGTTGGGATTGATTGGGTCCAATAGGAACCCTAACCGATCGCTGCCAATAGATTTCGTGTATGGTTTGGATTGGGCCACATGTGAATGCATCATGGCCATTCATTGTGACACGTGTGCACTGCACGGTCGTCGTTCTCGCATGTCCGAGCCAGACTATGCTTCGTCACGGCAATGGACTCCAAGGTCCTTTCGACCGAAGCACAGACTCCTGGGGCATAAAAGGGGGAGCACCGGGACTGCAAAGTCCTAAGTATCTAAAACCTTAGGACCATCTAGCCTTTTGCGCCATCATTTGACCACGATTCAAAGTTTTTCGCAGAGCACCGCCGTGAAAAAATCTTGTCGATTCATCGCCGTCTGTGAACTCCAAGGGTTGTTGTTGGTGACGTTCACTTTGCTGTGTTGTGGGATAGCTCGTGCGCTCATTGGATTCATCGGAAGGTCATTGGAGAGCTGTCACACCGTGGACCAAAGCCGCCGCCGCTTTTTGGCATCGCCACCACCGTTCAAGGTCGCCGGAGAAGGAACAAAGTTTGTTGTCAAAACCGTCTCGATGCAAGCTTGCTGTAGGTACCACCTGCTATCACCATCGATGACCCTAGGGCCCTGAGCCATCACCGGCCGACGTGGCTAGGACCGTGTCTTGCAGCGTGTCCCATGTGACGTCATCCACGATGTCAGCAGAGCTGACATGTGGGGCCACACATCAATCTCTACGGAAGGTTTTCATTTTGAAAAATATTTTGGCGAAATTCTTTATTCGGTGCTGACTTTAGTGATGATGCAGTAAATAGAATTTTTAGTACAAAAATAATTCACTGAATTATGATTTTTCTATTTTTTAAATCTTTCGAGAGCCCGTACTCACTCATACAAGCTCCGATTGAAGTGATTCAAATTTCTAAAATTAAGATATATTTAATGGTGAATTTTTTTATTTTTAGAGTTTGTTTTGATCTCTACTTTGGTTTTTATTTGGTCACTCCAACACTATGTTCTCCAACATATGTCCACGTTATTGATTTGATATCCCTATATCCATGATCTATGAAACATGATCATCAACCAACACACGTGCTGACATATAAATCACAATTGTCCTACATGATGATATAAGGTCACGGATAATTCAGAATAATGTCAAAACATGAATAAGGAGTTTCACAAAAACTGCACATACTTGTTGATCGATACTAATGATATTTATTCAAAGGACAAAATAATCATATTATTTTATAAACATAGACGTGAGACAATCATTAACACTTCCATATTTGAAAATTTTGAACTTTGGTTCCCTTTCATAGCAAGTTTAATTGTGCAAAAAAGAACGATTTTATTATTAATCTTAGAAACTTGCCCCGTGCTCCCGAGGCCATGAACAAGGAACGTAGCTATAAATAAGACAATCGGTCAAGAGTGGACCAAGAAATATGTGTGCTGCCTTACATGGGCCAACCGTGTACCACTTTAAAGAAACGCTCCTAGCTAATCAGCAATGATTAAGTCGAACCTAGCCTGATTAGCTAGTCAATTAGCCACTCTGGAGAAGGATGATCATATGCATGTATGCAACGAGACAAGCCGGAAAATATGCGATGATCCATCGCATCGATCCATAAACACGATTGCACGGCCCAGTGTGTTAATTAATCAATAGCTCAGCAGCAAATTAGCTACTGGTTATTGTTAATTAGCATCCGGACTGCGCGCGCGGCCATGAGTGGCACTGTCGAGGGTCAAACCGTCCAAGAGAAGGACACGATCATCACGTACCTACCTACGTACTTCTGCTGCCCTTTTGATTTGCAAAAGTACTGTATCGTACACATCGAGAGTAGCCCTAATTAAGTCCTTCTTTCAATCAGGGGTGGTACTAGAGGTGCCGAGTATGCCCCGGTAATCTCAAAATTTTGAAAAATGCTACAAGATAGACCTCTTCAATGGACCAAATTTGTTGATTGAATTAGTTTCAATTTTAATATTTTCACTACTACAGAAAGGCTTGTATTAGATGCCTCATCACAGACGGCTTTGGAAAACGTCCAAAACCGTCTGTGATGGGGAACATCACTGACGGTTCTAGAGTGAAATTAACCGTCAGTGACATCATCACAGACGGTTAATGAGCCGTCAGTGATATATAGGGATATCACAGATGGATAATGCATGTATCAAGAACATTACAGACTGTTCTAGATTGTAACCATCTGTGATAGCAATACTATAAGTATAGCACCCAGCCCATCTCTCCCAAACCCTAGCTCCGTCTCTCCCAACACTCACTACACCATGAGCCCAAACCCTAGCCCCCCGAAGCCGATCGACCTCCTCCCTGCGCCATCCTCCTTCAATCCCCGACCCAACCTCCTCCCCACGCCGATCCCCACACCAGCCTCCTTTGGTCCCCGCGCAAGCTTCCTCCTACGTCGTCCTCCTCCGGTCCCCGCGCTGGACCCTACACCGGCCTCCTCCCCACGTCGGCCTCCTCCAATCCCCGCGTTGGCCTCCTCCCGCGTAGGCCTCCTCCAATCCCCTGTCGGTCTCCTCCCCTTCGCTGACCTCCCCCGCCTGCCTACTCCCCCTTAGCGCAGTGTCCCCCTACCCTCCTCCCCCTCGCAGGTATAGCACTAATCATGAACTCATTTGTTTTCATATATGTTCTAAATTATTTATCTATGTAGTGTTTTGCATTCTTGTGTGATGTTGTGTATCTTATACTTTTAGTCACCTTGGATCTCAGAAAATGCAAGATTGCTTTTGTAATTCTTTAGAGGTTATAAATGGTCATGCCAAAAAAATGACGGTGAATTAGATAGATGGTTGTGTAGGTTAATGAGATCATGTCTCTCTGTTTGTGCCATTATGCCTTTCTATGGTTAAGATTATGATTTTTGTAATTGTATTTTTCACTCACATTCATGCTGTCTAGTTCTCCAAATTGTGAGTCCTTATTGCCATTGATATGCTAAAGATCTACTGTACAAGAAATTCTACCCACTTTTTATACATGCATGCAAATTCTTGGCCTTGAATTGGATGGTGTTAATTTGATGTTTCATAAACTATGAGATTGATATTGATATTGATATTCTCATATTGTGTCTTAGTACTATTTTGAACTTGTTTCATGTAAATAAGCCAAATTTAGTACTTCATGCATATCTTATGCTTTATGGTGCATAATTCTCTTATGCTGTCGTTTGTATGCTCAATGATGCGATGGGTCTATCGATGAACTGAAACAATTAAAGTAGCGAATGTGGTTTTGAACTATAGAGTTGCTTTCGGTTAATGGTAGAAAGTATTGCTTTTATTTTACTGTCTTTGAGCTTGATCATCATATTCAATATTCAATTCTTTCTATGATCATGTCATATTTTGTTTTATATGATCTATTTGACCATTACCTTGAACTAATGTTATATTTTTACCATAGCATTACAAACTACTGAAATTCTTTATCCTTGAAATGTGTTTCCTGTTCAATATGGTTTTTGTATGCTTCTCTGGATAATGACAAGAAAAGTTTATGTATATGTAATTGAAGTTGCCCATAGTGTTTTTCTTTTGGTATTTGTTGCTACACCAATACACTAGAAGAACACTTAGATACTATTCATAATCTAATTTTGATGGTGTATAATTTAGAAAGGTAAGAGTTCAAGGCCTTATTTGCTTAGTTAATTATCTAATTCAATTTTGATTACATAACCCTGGTTTAGTGAAGATAAGATATTGTCTCTAGCAGCCCAACACCTTGTGGCGAGGAGGTTGAAGGTCTAACTTTTAGCAGCCTAACACTTAAGAGCACTCTATCATACAATTACTGATTAATCTATTAAGTAGACATAATTAAATGTCAAGTCGACATAATAATTATGAATTGCTTTATCCTTTCGATTATGTTGTTTTTGCAAGATTTGAATTGTGCACATTAAGGAGAGAAACAATTTAGATGTTTAACTTCTGTCGTGATTCATCATATATACATTATATATCCCAGTGACTGCAAATTGAACATATATATAAAATGGAGTCTACAAACAAGATAAACGATATGGAAAAGCTGTTGGATGCTAAACAAAAATTTGAGGAGGAGATAGAACAACTGAAAGGAAAATCTGAGTTAACAGAAAAGATTTATGAGATGAAACAAAAACTGAAAGACATAGATGGCAAATCACAAGATATTGATTCTCTTAATAAGGCACTCATCATAAGGAGCGCAGGACGAATGCAGAGCTGGAAGAAGCCAAAGCTGAGCTTATAAAGGTAATATAAAGGTTTCTAGTATGTAATTCGACGTGGTTACTGATAATAATAACAAAACATCATTTTCACAATAATATGATTGCTTTTATAGGGATTAAGAGATATGACTAGAAGTCAACAAGTTATTGGTGTCAAACAAATGGGCACTGTGCCGAAGCTGTGGAACTTCAGGGAGAACCGAAAAGTCTCTATTGCGGAAGTTGTGGCACAGATGATGGTAGACATAGAAAAGCTCTAAGGTGGCCTTGTCTTTATCTATCAAATAATTAATGTTGTTTCTCAATGTATGCCTGTTGATATTTGTGGTATCATATCTTGTCAATGTATAGATTATAGAAATTATCCTTAGTATTTGCTCATCTTGAATTAATCCAATTACTGAATAGTATTGAGTTTGTTTGTTCGAACCAAAAGTTTTTCTAACTCTCTTGGCAGAACTTCCATGATTAGTATATGTTATTCGAAATTTTCTTCTCCTTAGATATTTCTAAAACGATATTTACAAGGCACAACCAGTTATAGATGTTGCAATTGAATATTAAAACATCCTAGATGCATCGAGGCAACCGCTTGTCCAATCAGGATGGCCTTAGAATATGAACATTTGTAACACTTTCATCACCTTTATTATTCTAATGTTGATAGATTCCAAGACAAAAATCCAATTCCATCCACAATTTGTCTTGAAAGTTGTCATGCTCTGATTTATCGATCTTACTTCATCATCTCCGAATGAGAATACCATAACCAACCTCACTCTGGTCTTGTCAGGAACAAGATCACTTTAGTCCTATTCCTGCACAAGACCAAAGTGAAAATAGGCTCTATAGTATTCTTATTAGGGGATGATGATGAAATAGAAGATAAATCAGAGCATGACAACTTTCAGGATAAACTGTGAATGGAATTGGATTTTGCCTTAGAATCCATCAACATTAGAATAAAAAGGAGGATGAAAATGCTACAAATGTTCATATTTTAAGACTATCCTGATCAGACAAACTGTTGCCTCGATACATTTAGGATGTTTTAATATTCAATTGCAAAATCTATAACTGATTGTGCCTTGTAAATGTCGTTGTAGAAATATCTAAATAGAAGATAATTTTGAATAATAGATACTAATCATGGAAGTTCTGCCGAGAGAGTTAAGAAAAAAACATATCACAGACGGTTCTATATACAAACTGTCTGTGATCAACACATATCACAGACAGTTCTATATACAAACCGTCTGTGATATATGTTTTCACAGTCGGTTCGGAAATCGTCTATTATGCGCCGTATTATCACTGACACATGCTTATAGACAGTTCAGAAAACCGTCTGTTATGATGTTTTCGAACCGTCTGCGATAGTCTTCTCTGTAGTACTAATTTTTGTGATTTTTAAGACCTTAGAATATTTGTATTTTACCTTTAGTAAATTTTAAATATATGTGTTGGATTTATGATCTTACGAAATAATCGTACAAGACTATAGAGTTGTACGTGTAAAGTGTACACCCTAACGAAAATTTTCTAGTTCCGTCACTGCTACCGAGAGGTAACTATACACAAGTAAGCGTGTAGTGTATATATATATATATATATATATATAATATATATATATATATATATATATATATATATATATATATATATATATATATATATATAAAACCCACATTTGAATTCACGCAAATACATACTTTCCAGCTAGCGCTGGACACATGAAAGTTGATGGGGTTGCAGAAATAGAAGTAAATGACGATGGACCGCTCTTTACGTGGGGTTATAGTTGTAAACGTGTGCGCGCAGGTGCACTCGTGAGTGCAGATTGTACCTAATTAGCTAAATTAGCTTGTAATCACGCCTGTGATGTGATGCTAGTGTTTGGTGCTTGTCGTGTACGGTAGGGGCATGTATGACCGCTTTTAGGGTGACACGGAGCCGTCGTGATCTTTAGTCGCCTCTGAAAGAATCTAGCCACGTTGCTTCCAAAGCTTGTCGGAACAATCAACATGCACGAGGGGGTAGCCATAGTGACAGTATGTTGATTATTCCAGCCAAGTGGAATCTTTTGCTAAAAAGTGTATAATTCTCCGATAAATCTAACTTTTGAGGTTTAGTGGGGAACTGCGGAAAAGCTCGTCATCTACATGCATGCATGCAAGCAAGCTCATGGACTCATGGTAGTTTCTACACGGTTTGGTATTGTCTTCTCCCCTTGTTTTCAGGACACCTGTCTTAGAGCCTTTCTAGCTCGTAGGTATGCCGACATGGTACTCCCTCGGTTTTTTTATAAGACATAATTTTTTATAAGACGTATTTTGATTGTGTATAAAGATTAACAAAGTTGTAAAATCAATATGAAGTCAAAGGGAAATGATCGTAATATCATAATCTATAGTACAGTAGTGTCTTGATAATAAGTGAGAGAATAGTGTATTAGTATTTGCTCATAAATGTTGAAGAGAAGAAAGATAAATGAGGCAAAGAGAGAAAATGTCTTTCCCTGGTAATGTAGATAAAAATGTCCTTAGAGTTACATGTGCGTCTTATATTTAAAAACAAAATCGAATAAGTTGTACACCTTATAGTGCTTTCTTGTTTGTGCGCATGGTTGACTGTGGACCAATATAGTGAAACAGATGGAGTACGCAATAACGATATGTATTTAAATAGAGAGGTAATAACAACCTTCAAAAGGGAACATTGATAAGGTATAATACTCTCTCTGTTAGTATTTACTTGACGTCCTAGAATCCATATCGTCAAGTTTTACCATCAATAAGTTTAAAATTATGAAGATAGGCTATATAAAAATTATATCATTAGATTTGTTATTAAAAATACTTTCATGATATTATAATTTTACTAATTTATCTTAATGTGAAGTTATAAAAAGTAAAGATCAAAGTCATATCTTGCAAACCATAAAAAGTAAAAAAACATAAATAAAAAAGAACGAAACAGTAATACATGGTCAAAAATTGTTGATGAGTTATAATTGAACAGCGTTCGCATGTGCATCTCGGATGATTAATTAGAGAAATCGCCACTACAAGAGGTCACAAGACCGTTATTATTCTTTATCATAAAGAAACTAAGCCATCTATTTGCAGTTTTGCGGATTAATCGTTATACGAAAATCCATAAGGCCTGTCATTTAAGAAACCTACGAGCTGTTTTTGTATAAGAACGTCAACTCTGCTTAAGGCCCAATGTTTGACTGAGAGGAGCTGTGCTATCTTGGGCTCTCTAATGTGGCTACCCTAGCTATTGCTAATCAACCATGACTGACAAAAAATAAACAACTAATACACCGTGGAAGCACATGTATGAATTAGAATATAACGTCCGATATGAGAATGACATTAGGGGCCTGAGGCATTATGTCTGTGATATGTTGGTGTTATTTTGCCACTGCTAAGATCTTTGTAGGCTTTATTAAGCAAATTGCTAAAAAAAACATGGAGGCATGCATCTTCGTGCGTCCTCCAGACATCTCACCTCTCTGTTTCTCAGCCATAATCATCTCGATTCAGTATGTTCCGAAGTTGCAGTGCCAGAAGCAAAAGCCATCTGATGGCTGAACACTACATCTTCATGGAACAACGATACTTTCTCAGTTCGTTTGTGAACGTTTGTGCATGATAATAGGTGTCCTAGAGGCCTACATGGATGAGAGGAGAGACTGTCATGTTGCTCTCAATCTTTTTTGCGTACTCTGAACTGGATTCCAGTTCTCATGCAACAGGGCTTCATGTCAAAATCGACTTTTTGCTACAGATACCAATCTCAACCTTTTCCTGCCCAAAACAGGACGACAGGGATCAGCCCCCACTTCTGAGAACTTGAACCTCAACAAATTTGCAAATTGCAAATAACTCGGCAATGGATGATGGACAGTTTGTCAAGCGTTCATCACATAATTAATCTTCATTAATCTGACAACGGAATGAACAAATAGAAGTGCTTTATTTCGTCGGAACAGTGGATGGCCCCACAATTTGGAACCTTTATTTATCATCAAACATGCATCCCAGGTAGCAAAATTTTCATGTGTTTTGCATGCTTGAGAATCGCACTAACACGTCGCGTAAGCTTGGAAGGCTTCTGCAGTTAATACAGCAGATGCCCTGCCTTCAAATGAAAATAGCTCAAATCCGCATGCGCCATAAGATCAAGTATACCTCCGTCTTTTGAGAATTATGCATTTTTAATAATAACTTTGATGATAGTGTCAAATTCATGTGAATCCCAACTCATAAACTATCTGAATGTGGGCGGCTTCATAAATCATCTGCCTAGAAACTGGCCTCCTCTGTTGTCGGCCTCCTCAAGAAATAGCGCAAGCTATTAGCTAGAACCTGCAGAAACAAGCTAAATCAGAACAAGGTAAAAACTGCAATGCTCATTTTACTCCAATTATAGGGGGTACAATATTTAGATTTTTCCTTTTGGGGAACAAAGGCTAGACTTTTGGAATAATCCAGGTTACATAGCCAATAGAAAATTGCAGGTATGATAAGTTTACCTGTTGCAAAGCCGTGATCAGTGGTTTGCCCCTATAACTGACATGGAATTTTGCTTTAGCCAGTAGCCCCTACGGCACACAAAATGTCAATAGAGGAATGGCTCCTTCTATAAAAGGAGACTTCGATGAACTAGTGTCACCTCAGTATCAAATTCCCCAGATTGGACAGTGATGTTGATATCGGAGATGATCTTAACGAGATCAACCAACAACCCTGGACGATCAGCTGTTTCCACCACAAGTAAACTGAAATGAAACAATATAGACATAAAAATCAAAGTGATATTGCAGTTTGAAATAAATAATCAGGCAAATCAACTAATGACCTTACTGCAGTGGGTAAAACAAGCAAAGTGCAATATAACTGTAACAAATATATTGTAGGCAATTTATATTGTTATTCAAAATCTTCAAACAAAAATCTGGTCATAGTCATTCCAGATGACAAATACATCGATGTCAGCTAAATACCGGGTCAGATATATTCCTTAGGACACAACCCTTAACCACAAAAGAACATGTTCTTATCTTGTTTCTAGGCCAATAGCATGTTGTTTATTCCAATGCAGATTAAAAAAAATGAGATTGTACCTAACATTATGAAGAATAAAGCACTAGGCAAGAAAGATGTGATACCTTCTGTCAGGACCACTGTCGTAGATATCTATGTGGGTTGCTATGTCTACATCAACCTGGCAATTTACGAGCAAAAAAATATTTATGCACAGAAAAGGCTTAAAATTAAAAGTCTCAAGCACATCAATAAAGAAGACATAACTCTGATGCTACATCAGACTGCAATTTCGAGGCCATGGTAGTATGCAAAGTTCAACGAAGGCTTTTCTACTGAAAACACATGAATCTATCTTTCAAGGTGATGTCAAATCCATGTTTCCCATAAGAATTTTGTATGCAGTTAGGTTTAGCAATCAAACAGGTATGTGGTACAAATCTTCAGCCAAGTAAGACATTCCTAACATAGAAGTTCACTACAAAATGAGTGTCTTTTATATTCTCCCAAGATTAATGAAATGGTTTTGGGGACCTCCATAGAGAGATCGAAATGTTTTCAGTTCTTCAAGATTATGTGAAATAAAAGATGTAGTAGTATTTGACTTACACATGAATTTCAGCAAGTACCTGTTCTGTAGGGGGCTCTGGTCCAAAAGTCGCACCCATAGCCAATTGACTACTAGCTTCCTGGTGTCAAATATATGACAAGAAAGTAGTTGTTAATAATATTTTACATATTAACAGAGGTTAAAAAAGGAAAAAAAAGTTGAAGGCAATTACAGGATGATACTGTATCATGTTGTTAATAATCGTCAATCGTACTGCTTCTAACAACTCTGGGTCATCAATTTTGCGGCCAGTGGACCTGTAGAGTATTCCTGTCACTCATTCTAGACAAGAACTGATATATGCAGAAAAGTACAATGAAGAAAGATGTCACATTCTGTTGTAAGTGGAAGATCAAACTTATATGAGATATTCGTCGTGTCAAGCTTTACATATCTGAAATAGCAAGGAAAGAAATAGTCACTTACGATTTTGTTATAGCAAACTTGTTATGCTTGCCAGAAGAATCAAGGGAGACACTGGCTTTCACAACGTTTAGGCCTAAGTTCTTCAGGGCATTCATCTTCACATCATACAAAACATAAAATAATTAGCATGGTAGAAATGATAATGAGATCACCTACTGAATGGTGAAAATATACTGGCAAGTTAACGTGAACAACATACAGTATCAAGAAGATCACCAAGGCGGTCACCCAAGGTTATTTCCACAATAGTTGCATCCGGATCAGAGTCTTGATCTATTATAATTGTTGGGGTAGGAACTGTATCAGTGTTGCTAGAGCTCCCATCCTGCTAACCAAAGTATATGCAGTTGAACATTGAAGTTCATCCGATGTTTGTGGTAAGTTATGCTATCTACCTCAACTGACGCAGGGGAAGCAGCTCTTGGAACCCTCACAGGTAGAGAGGACAACCTAGGCAGAGAAAAAAAAATCAAGCTGTAAATACAACACAAAGAGAAACATATATTAGAGTTCTAAATAGAAAGGTTATGACTTAGTAATATAAAATACATATTAGCATAGGTTCCATTACATTAGCATCAATGCAAAGCACAAGAACTAGACAACTCAACTGAACATCCAAAAGTACATTCGTAGCAGTTTTAATTCTTTTGCAAATACAAAAAAATCCATTCTAGAAAGGTCAATTTTTGGTTGAACCAACAACCTGATTGTGCACAGGGTTTCAAATTTCGTTTTCGGTTCACATCTCGGAGGTGGGTGAAATCCAAAATTTCAGCGAAATATCGGAATTTCGGACGAAATCCAATCAAAATTCAAAAAGAAAATTTGAAATCCGGAATTTTTTAACCGAAATTCGGCCAAAATTACCGAAATTTCGCCGAGAAATGCCAAAATCTCGGTGAAATTCAACTGAGCGAAAAATGGTCGAAACGATGCTAAAAAATTTTGAAATTTTTTGTGAATGGTCCTGAGACATCACTAATGTTCCCATAAAAAATTTAGATGATGATCAAATCTGAGGAATTTTTAAAAATTCTGACAGTGCTATTGTCATTATAAAAGGCTGACCGGCAAATTTCAACCAAATGGAAAATAGTGCAAACCACGTTAGAAACTTTTGAAAAATTTTGTGGATGGTCCTGACACATCCATAATATTCCCATAAATTTTTCAGATGATGTTCAAGCTTGAGAAATTTTCAAAAATTCGGACAGTGCTACGGAAGGCTGACTGACAAATTTCAACCGAATGAAAAATGGTTCAAACCACGCTAGAAAATTTTGAAAATTTTTGTGGATGGTCTTGATGAATCACTAATGTTACCATAAAATTTTCAAATGATGATCAAGCCTGATGAATTTTTAAAAATTATGACAGTGCTACTGTCTTGATAAGAGGCTGACACTCTCACAGTAGCTGCTCATGTGCTTTGGTTAAAGAGCTGACATGCCATTCTATGCCAAGGAATTGAGATGGCTCAGTTGGTCTAAAGCGCTGAGATAAGCCTCCTTGGTCCAAGGCTGCTTGGGTTTGAACCCCCGATCCAGCACTTATTTTTTGATTTATTTATTTTTTTGCCGTGTGTGCTGATGTGCTCACTAGTCACTCCTACACAAAAAAAAAATTGTGTGTTCAAATCCCACTCTCATCTTTTTTTTCGGAGTTTTTTTGGAGTATGAATACTATGCAAAAAAATATATGCTAAACTTTGCTAGAAGTAGGACTCAAACCCAACTCTCCTGAGTGAGAGCTAGCCAACCTAACCAACCGAACATCACATCCACTATGAAAATCCGGTCCAAAAAACCTTAAGTCCGATCCAAATACTACAAATTTCGACCCAACAGAGCGAAATCTCAACGAAATTTCGCTAAGATTTTCCGAAATCACTGTAGCAATTTACATTTTTTTTATTCCGCCGGGATTATGAATCTCGGGAGGCGAAATCCGAGATTTCGCCGAATTTCGATGGGATTTTGATCCATGATTGTGCAGTTATTATGAATGCAGATAGAAAGTCTACAGTCATACTGGTAGCTGATCGATCATAAATGCCTATTGCATCCATACAATCCCATGGAAATCCTATAAAAGAATCACTTTTCCCATCCCAACGAATGATCCTATACAGTTTATATATCTATTTCGTCGCCTAATCATGAAAACAGTGATTCTTGAACGGACAAGAATCCCTCTGATGAAGGTCGATCAACTTAAAGCAAGAGCACTTGGACATTTCACTTTGAGTAGGGAAGTCTGCACAGAGGAGAGGCTACTGAACCCCTTCAACCCAAGGAATAAAAGTTTCTCATGTGACAGCGACCCCTGAAGAAAAGTGTCTTCTGGGCACAACTTGGAGCAGAATCCTATAGTGCAACCGTATTTTCGCACTTTGGGCGAAGCTGCTGATAGTGTACCGCAGCCACAAGAGATGGGGGGGGAGGGGGCAGCTCAAGTAATTCTGGAGAGACCAACCCCACAAGAGTCAACGGCCTCCCTACCTCCAATTGTCCCGCCTTCTTGTTATTCGCTGGAAGATTATCAGCAAAATATAGTTTCCGGTCAGAATTATCTGAATTTAGCTTACTATTCAATGTGTAACCCTATAATGATTGAATTTGGCCCTTTCCACTCCTGCAGCATTCCTTGCTGCTTCACTGATGTGGCTGCGTGTATTAATCAAAAAGAACTCATCACAGAGGGTCCCTCTCCTTGGCCTACACCAACACCAGCCAATTGAAACTTCGATATAGTAGGGAGGACAGGCCAGTCAGTCCCTAATCTATCTATGGTTTAGTGGCCTATAGGAGAGAGTTGTTCCCAGGGCGGCCAATCAAAGAAAAGGTTAAAATAAAATAAGAAAGTTGACCTGAAGCGGACGAGACAATGATTTCATTCATAATCTCGACTTGTTTTTTTTTTTTTACTTCAATGCTCCGTGCCTAACAAAATTATCTCAGCCCCTGTGCTTTCATATCAGTGGAAGAAAGAAAACAAAATGACTAGTAGAAAAGCAAGTATAGACCAACCCTTTTAGTTTGCCCAAAAGCCACAGCAAGTGTCCCCTTAATACATAATTTTATTATGATAGCTTTACTTCTCATATGTTAAATACTGCAGCGAAGAGGCCACTAATTAGTATTCCCCTGCACTTAAATCCCAGCAGTAGACCATATAATCTTTAAATTACTACATGGGACTAACAGAATTTGCAAACATGTGCATGTCGGTTAAGTTCAAGGACCAGTGGGTAGACTTCTTCGCTGTTTTCAGAGTACACTAACTTTTTTAATATGCAATTATGCAATGCGAAAACAATTAGAACCGTCTCGTCAGGAGACAAAGTATCAAGTGAAGTCAAGGAAGCGACTTTTGGACCTACATGTTTATCCCATGATAGAATAGAATAAGGAACAAATAAAAGCTTAAATATATATTACGTGAAACTCAAAGGAGAAATTATTTGCAATACCGCAAAACAAGAAATATGCTTCCCCCATACTCTTTATCAGCACAGGAAATTATAGCCCAAAAGTTAACAAATCTAGGAAGAAAGGAATCAACTCCAACCTAAGCAGCATATCAACAAAATCTAATCCAACCCCTTCCCACCAAAACACTTCCGTTGGCTTCACTAACCATCAATGTTTACGCTAAACTGGTTGTAGCAACACATTTTACTGACTTCTTGTAAAGAAAAACAAGCAAGCAAACAAAATCCACTATCACATTTCAACGAGGGAAGAATCAACACGAATCAGCTGATGGCATTTCTTCACTCCATTCCACTAGAGAAATTGTGCAAGCATCACTTACTAGACAGCCCTTAACCACACTATGGCTATGGAACTTATTATCCTTCCTGTTAATTATGGTATTGGTGACTCATATCTAGTCTTTTAGGATTTGGAAAGGTGTACTAGATGAATACTAATAGGATTAGAATTCCTACTTGCTTTGGAGTAGGACAAAGGGGGCTATTTAAACCCATGGTGGTGCCCATACAGAACCCAAGCAACCAAAGCCACAAACTAGCTTATCCAAAGTAAGAGGTGCACGAGAGGATTAGAGGCCATATTATTCTTTAGCACTAAATTCTTGTATAGGGCAAAGATCCGAGAGTCCTAAAAGGTTTGAGATGTTGTGAAAGAGTAACAATCCCTTGTACTGTTTCGAGGTTGTGCTTAAAGAATTTGCGGTCGGTTTCGTCAAATCTTTTCTATCTCATCGTGGTTGCTTCAACATCGTTATGTTGGTTCTCTCTACGAGATTCATCTTCATCGTTCTTGAGACCGTGCACGCCTGTGTTGTGTTTCACAAAACTCTAATCCGATCTAAGGGCTGCTACTCATAAGGGGTATCAGAGTGTAATACTTCCCAATCAAAGAATTGAAGACCAGGCATCTGTCAATCCATACACCAAACAGCTCATAAGGCAAGAATAAGTATCAGTGTCCTGAACATATTAACTAATTAGGGCCACCACTTAACAGTTGCATCATCCAGAGCAACGACAATAACCATACACTTTCTAACCCTTTCTGATTAATTAAACCAATTATTAGTTTTTGGTATATCCTGCAACTCAAATAAAACAAATGAATCAAAGCATCAAGGGAAACCATCATGATGTAAATTCGCATCCTAGAAAACCCATGAACCAAACTAAATTCTTTACTCCCAACTGAAGAGAACTATATACTGCAGTATGCAATCCAAAAGGCACTCGATTCTAAATTCTAAAAAAGCTCAAACCTTTAAAGATAAATCTATGGCGAATCTTCAAATCCAGCACGGCATCTTACCATGCAAACGTAACCAAATACGAGAGAAAGGCTCAGAATCTAATGCACTTATGCGCAAGAAGAAAAAGAAAATCTTGGCCAATCTCCTCACCTCAGCTTAGCGGGCGCCGCCGGCGCAAGAGGCTGCCACCCGGCAAGCCGGCGGTTCCCGGACGCCGCCGGCGACACGCCGGAGCAGGGCCGGAGGGTCCTTGCGGCGACGTTCACTGCCATTTCGGCCATCTCGAGAAATCAAAGAAACGCGTGAGGAGGGTATCCAAACAAGAACTGATGGGCCAAGAGACGCGGGGTGAGGTGGTGCTACAGAGGCGAAGGCGATGATGGTGGGATCATGACGAGGATATCTATGGCTGTCGCGACAGCTCTATCCAAAGGATATAAGGGGTGGAAATGGGAGGTGGTCTTGTGTTGTGCTCTCCCTCTCCCCCACCCTCCCTCTCCGGATGTATATGTGTTTCTCTCTCTCTCTCTCTCCCCTCAGCACTCCTCAGTGTCCTCACTCTGTGAAGTGTGAAGTCCCTTTCAGAGAACAGAGCAATCTCTGGGGTTTTGCAATTGGGAAAGAAATGGAGGGATTGTGGTGTGGGGAGAGGACAGGTGCAGATAAGTTAGTTGGGGTGGTTTGATTCTTCTTGATGCAATTGGGATTTGGGAGGATAACGTAGGTGCGAAACATTGTTATAAATTTCGTTTTAGACTACATCTCGGAGGAGACGATTGAAATCCGAAATTTTATGAGAATGAGAAATTTCGATCGAAATCAGGCCTAATTTCAAAAACTAAATTTCAAATCCGGTATTTTTGAGGCTGGTAAAACCGAAATTTCTACCAAAATTTTGTTTCGACCGAAATCACCGAAATGTCGGCCATTTTCAACCCCTGTGAAATGGTATCCCGAAGCTAGAAAAAATCATGCAAGCATTTATACATTTCCTATCTGTTTGAATGCAAAATACTAAGTATTAGCACATAAAAAATATTTGAAAGTGAAGAATTATGGCAATGAGCCACACTTCTGAGTTCTTATGTATCAAGAACTCACGATAGCATCGGGTTAAGTGAAGAAGATGTCAGTCAACTTACCTTATCCTCACTCCTCAGTGGGCATTGTCAAAACGATGGATCTTGTGCAAGCTTAACCCACCAATCGCGGCATTATTCACCTTGAGATCAGAGCACCTAGTGGCCATATCATATCAAAGCATCGATGGATCCCAGGCTATCAACACGACCTTGACGCTGTTGCTAGCCAGTTGGCAACACACTCTAGCCCAATCCCTTTGTTCCCTCCAGTAACCACAGCAATCCTATAAATGACAACGAGCAGGACAAACTACTTAGCCACCATGACTCGAGATTATATAGTACCAAAGTTGACTTAAGTTTGGAATTTTTCCATGGCTTGGACGACCAAAATTTTGGTTAAGTCTGAAAATTTATCATGACTTGGACGCCCAAAATTTGGCTAGGTCTGGAAATTTGGCTAAGTCATAACAAATTTTGGCTAAATTTCTAGGCTCAGCCAAAATTTGGGCGTCCAAATGATGGCAAATTTTTGGGTATCCAAGCCATGGTACAATTCTCACATGTTTGTATATGTTTTTTTGCAAAATTTTCACATGTATTCCTCAGAAAAGGTATTACAATTCGTTGCAAAAAATTTGGTGCTAAATCCAGTCCTACAAAAGGCATTACAATTTATCGTAAAAAAATTGGTACTAAATTCGGTACTACAAACATGAATACCAGTCGAATTTGTGATCATCTTGATCAAAAAACACAAAATCTCACTGAAATACATCGAAAAATCCAGAAATCTAAGTTAGGGTTAGGGTTACATAATTTGTATATGTATTTTTTTGCAATTTTTTTGCATGTATTCCTTATAAAAGGTATTACAATTCGCTACAAAAAAATTGGTGTGAAATTTGGTCCAAAAGACCAAAATTCACTGAAATCACTGTAGCAATTTGACAATTTTCAAAAAAAAAATTCCACCAAGATTTAAAATCTCAGCCCGACCAAAATCAGAAATTTCGGCCGAGATTTCCGAAATCTCGGAGAGATTTTGAACCATGGTCATGCGAAGTCAGTCAAGACTCAGGACCATGGAAGAAGAGTTTGGTCTAGGGTTGGGGTCTGTAAGAATTTTTGTTATGTAATTTTTTCGGTATGTTTACTGTGCTTTGTATGACTGTACCATGATACGTGTGCCATGATGCTAGTATTTGCTGTGGTTTGTGACAGGATTGCTCAATAAAGCCGTGGAATGATCTTCTGAAAATTTAGCATAATGGTTGTCTAAGAAAAAAGAGAACGAAATGTAGCGTAATGGCAGATGGAACTTTTGACTTGGCGTTACGAACCTATGATGTCAGGAAATAAAATTAGGGATAGTTGGATAAATACCATTATGAATAACTAATTTTTGAAAAATGTCATTGCAAACCTGCTTCTCTTGAAAACAGCAATCCCCTGCTTTGCGATGTTGGCTGCGTACGGTGGTGTTTCAAAGGCAGAGGTGAAAAGGAGGTTAGTGATAGGTTGGATCAACGGTAACGTCCGAACTACGCACATAACACTCGCATCAACTGCAAAGGCGGATCATGGCATCGAGCAGGGGCGAATCCGGGGGGTTCATCAGGCTCGAACCAACCTTCGCCGGCGCCAAAACAACCCCTCCCTCTCCCGGGAGCCTACAAGAAGCACGCATAAATCTACGGGAGCAGATCTTGGCGGTGTGAGGAGTTTGCCACTGCATCACGAGCCACAACATCTTCCTCCAAGGAATCCGAGTAGCGGGTGAAGGAAGGACCTGGTGGTGGCGGCAACGATCGTCCGAGGAGAGTCTTTAGAGAGCTTATCTGATTTTTCTAGATTTTCTCGATTTTCTGAATTTTATAAATCCTTTTTGCTATTTTCAGAATTATAAAAATAATTTATTCAAGAAAACTAAATGTCAAATTTTGTTGGAAATAATTTTTCTAAGTTCAAAATGCCTCTGGAATTTCTATGAATTTTTCCTAGATTTTTTAACTTTATTTAGTATTTCTAAAGGCCTTCTAAATTTCAAGAATTATTTTAATTTGAAAACGAAATTAACTTCCTTATTCTTCTTTTGGACCGAAACCCAATCTAGCCCGGCCCAACCAGGGTTTCAAAAATCGTTTTTGAAAAACCGGTTCGAAATTCGTGTTTCGAAAACCGCAAAAACCACTCGAAAACCATCAGAAATCGAAGGGTTAAGAAATAAAAGTAATTGAAAAAAAAATCGAAAACTGTGGTTTTTCATGAAAAACCGCTCGGTTTTCACCGAAAACCAACCGACCAATTGAATGTTCCTTAAAACGGTTTTGCAAGCGGTTTTTAACGCATAAATTTTTTCAATTTTTTTTTATTAGACCGGTTTACCGAGCGGTTTTGGATCTCGAAACGGAGCGGTAACGTCGAAAATCGTGATTTTCGAGCATTTTTCGCCAGTTTTTTAAACCCTGGGCCCAACCACCGGCCTCCCCCCCTCACCCGTGCCCCACCGCCAGCCTTCCCCTTCCCTCGATCGCTCGGTCCGCTCGTCGGCCCGGCCAGCTTCCCCCTCCCCTTCTCTCCCCCTCAACGACAGGTGCACCCCGACCCCACCTATCGGTCATCTTCAACCTCAGGTTGTCCCTCTCTTTTTCTCTCTCTCCTCCATTGATGCCCAAGCCAAAACTTCGAATCTTTGTCAATTCCGCACAGCCTCTTTCCAAAAATTTGCCAAATCGAGTCCCCGCACCTCCCCTTACCATCCACGGCCAATTTCTCCCCAAATCACATGCTAAATTGATGTTTCTTTCCTTCTGTCTGAATTCCAAATCCATGCCAATTTCTTTCTCCTTGCGAGCTCTTCGAGGCTATAAAAGACACTCCTAGGTCTTCCCCACAACTCATTTTGTAGCTCGCCAAGCCCTCTCCCATCCTCAAACTTTCGAAATACGCGAAGCCTCGAAGTCTTCTTCCCCAGCTCCGGCCACCGCAGCTGTGTCCTCGCTCTAGCGCACCTCAAGTCAAGGCAAGCTTGTCAAAACGTGTTCAAGGGCCCCACAATGTCGGGACCCGGATTTGCAAATCTGAAACCCTCTGTGTATACTGCACTAGTCCAGGATCACGCTAGTGCACACAGTGGAAACATAGATGAAATATCATTCCATACAACGAATCAACTAAGAAAGAGGCAAATAATTATTAAATAAAGCAAACGACCTTATGGTCAATGTTTACATCACTATGCCTTAAGGGCTTAAGAAACAAATAAATTGTTGCAGCGGAAATAAGATAACTTGGGTCATTCGACATGCCACAGGCAATCGTCTGGAGAGCGCCTTCCTAATCCACGTAGTCTTCATAGAATCCATCCTCATGATATTCATTATTTCCTGATCCTTCCTCAGCAACTAATCAACAAAGGCGTATAGCCGTGAGTACAAAAAGTACTCAGCAAGCCGTAGGAAAATGATGCAATATATTCATGCACGGCTAGACAAGGATAGCCATATGGTTCATTTGCAGAAAGCAATAACTTGAATTGAAATACAGTAAATAGATTGAAAGCGTATTTATGAAAAGATAAATAAATAACTGGTAGATCAATGATAGACAACATGAATAGAATGGCGAGACATCACCCTACACCATCTAAAACAAGTATTAACCAATAAATTCAACAGTATTACTTTAGACAACAAAACAACAGTGAACTCTCCGTTTACATCCCAACAATTCTACATTCCACATATCATGAAACACTCTATACCTCGTGTGAAATTCCCGGGCTTGTCCATGACCGTGGACGCGGCTATTCGAATAGTTTTACACTCTGCAGAGGTTGTACTTCTTTACCCACAAGACATGATATTCTCCTTATGTCTGGCCATTAGCACACTTCTTTGATGTGCCGGCAAAGAAATCATTACAAAGCCTTTACAATGCACTGTCTAAACTCGGTACTGCCCGCTAAGGTTTCTCCCCTTAGGGCCCCCTCTTGCGCCTTGCGAATCTACCCATCCATCCCAGAACCCACACAACCAATTTGGCAGTACTCAAGGCTAGACATTGCAAATTAATCAACTAGGTCTGTTCCATACCAGATATGTGGTAGTACGGTTAGACCCAGTTCAATGGTGCACAAGATTAAGTCCTTAAGTTGTCTCAGGCAAGACATCCACATCCTAATGTGCTAGAAAGCCCGAGGGAAAACAACTTTGTTCAACCAAGACCAATGGCAACCCTGCCATGGTACAACAAGTTTTACAACAGTGGCTAACGGCCATGATTCAATATCTCATTAAGTCAAGATTAACATTAATTCACATATGATATGAATCCCATCGTACAACTAAGCATAACTACGTTAACCCAGTGTTGGTAGTATAATCATGTCCAACTAGTAATGTCTCAATCTAGAGTTAACAATAGGTACATGGCATTCCAATAATCAAGGTGGAATAATGTCAACGAAGTGTATAGCTACTCCCATGAAATAAGCATTGATACACAAAATAGCATGCAATTGTATAAAAGTAAAGTACTTTTGTAAACAAAGGATCAATATGGCCAAAGGCTATGACTTGCCTTGCTGATCAAGTGCTGAGTCTTGGTCTTCGAGGTCTCCGTTCGCTCCTTCGGGATTAGCGTCTACCGGAAAAGAAAGCAATGAAACCAAATAAATACCAAAGAGAGACTCAAACAAGATCAAAACTGAAAATAAATAGCTCTATAAGGTAGAGCTTGATTTTAGAAAAATTTAGAAACTTGAATCACCTCAATCGGAGTTCGTATCAGAGAGAACGAGCTCCTGAAAAATTAAATCACAGAAAAAGGCTGAAAATCAGAAAATCCGAATTTCCCGATTTATTTTTCTATTGGAAAATCAATTTATTATACAACGTTGATGTCAGCAATCAATTTCCCGAAATAAAAATAAATCCAAAAACCCTTATTTCACTGACATGCGGGACCCATGATCTATGGACCGAGTCCACGAATTTGCGCGGGTCCACGGTGGACCAGGCTCATGGGAACGGAGGCTAGGGCTGACGCAGGTGGTCACGCAGACGCTGATGAGGCAGACGACATGTCGCGCATCTGGCGGCTGCGATCGGATCGGACGGCGGAGGACAAGGGCGCGGCCGGCGGCGACGTGACGCAATCTGGGACGCTGGCGCGAGATCGAACAACCACGGACCGGCGGACCAGATCGACGGCGAGGCGGCGGAGCTACTTCACCGGACGTGAGGAAGACAATGCGGGAAAACGGTAGAACCGGACCAAATCGGATCCAAACCTTGAGGATCTGGGAGAGTGCGACGCGAGGAGCACGAAGAAGGCAACAGAAGCGATGGAGACGCAACGGCGGCGGAGATAGAGGCGGCGGAAGGCTTCGAGCGCGGCGGTGAACTTCGGCGAGCTCAGGTGAAGCGACAGCGGCGTCTTGAGCAGCGGGTCCAAGGGCAAAAGAGGCTGCACAGAGAGAGGAACCTCGGGCGGGGCTTGGCGGCACCTTGAATAGCCTTGGGAGGTGCGTAGGCGCAGAATCCGAGAGCAATGGCGTGCGGCGCGCGAACTCCTGGTGGCTAGGGTTTCACGGGCGTGGACGCTGCAGTTGGGCCGCGGGGCGAACGAAGCGGGCCGGGGCGAAGCGGACAGGCTGAGCGGAGCAGGTGAGGTGAAGCAGGCCGCCAAGGAACCGAAACGGGCCAGGAGAGGAATTCAGCCCGAATTTTTTTTGAAGAAAGAAACATTTCCAAATTTAGAAAATTCTAGAAATTCATATAAAAGCAAATAAGTTCAGAAAAATATTCAAAAATACAAAAAAATTCCTTGGAGCACCATGAACCCAACTAAAACTAAGAATATTTAGTTTGATGAATAGTTTAGTCAAATTAAATCCTTTCCTTAATAGAAAATCAAATCAATCTTGGATTAATTGAGGGAAATTGTAAATGGTTCATTTTTTAAATTCAAACATTCCAAAACTCAAATTTTGGGATGTTACACACAACCTTTCTCATCTTCTCCCTCCCTAGTTCCCTCTCTCTCGCCGGGATTCTGCCGAATTTCCTCTGTTGGCCGTCGGTCTTCTTCGCCAAATGTCGCAACCGTCTGTGTAGGATCAAGGATAACCGACTAGAGGGGGGTGAATAGGATGTTTTTAAAATTCTTCAGCTCTAATTGCAATAAATGAATAAGAAAAGCTAGAATTAAGATTTTTGACAATTAAAGCCTAAATCGTCTAGGTTCACTAAGTGCACCAATAAGATATGTCTAAGCAAAATAACAATCCTAAGCACAAGATCAAATTGGTAAGCAAACTAGGAATGTAAATTGCTCAAATTAAATACAAGTGATCAAACCCCAAAGAGAGGAACACAATTTTCATCCTGTAGTCTCGGAGACTTGCCGGTCTCCCCTAATTTTTGACAATTAAAGCCTAAATCTTTCAAAGCTATCGATTTGAGTGCTTCTCTGGAAAAATCATACCACCAATTGGGGCCGGTACTACCATACCTGCAGTAGTACCGCTTCCACATGAATAGTAGCACCGGCCTAGTGGAAATTGGTCAAAAAGGAAAATCTCTCGAAAAAATGCACCACCCTTGGGGCCAGTACTACCGCACCTGCAGTAGTACCGCTACCACATGGGCGGTAGCACCGGCCAGGCTGAGACCAGAAAAACACCCTTCTGTAAAAAACATATTGGCCATAGACCCGGTGCTACCGACCCTGTAGTAGTACAACTCTCACATGGTCGGTAGCACCGGCCATGACAGCATTTCTTCTGAATTTTTTATAGTCGTTTAATCATGATTGTCATTAATTACCAAAACCAAAACAAATTAGGAGCCTGGATGCTTCAGTCTGCTCCTCCCCGACTCCGTCCATACACCATGCCTGGGCCAAGCAAGCCCTGTGCACACCCAGCCATGCACCTGGTGCATGGTGCACCCGGTTGGAGCACATGTCGGCGAAACAAGATTTTTGCATTCAAAAATAATTTAGGGAAAAAATTAATTTTGACATCAACATTGTATCATAATTCGGGGTTTTTTAGAAAATAATTCAAAATCCAAACATCCGGCATCTAACGTTAGCACGCGCAATAATCCTTATTTTTCTTTAGAAAATAATTCCAAATTCCAGAAAATTCTGTTACTTTCTTCCTAAATTCATATAACGTATCAAATTATTTATTTATGCCAGTTTTATATTTTATTTGAATTCATTTGGAATTTATTTGAATTTGGTTTTTTTTTCGTATAGATTTTGGAGAGTCGAAGGAGTTCACAGTCGACGATTCAGAGTAGCTACCCTTCGATCAGGGCAAGTTACACATTTTGATCATATTGAAACCAGTTTTTAAATTATATTTTGAATTTAACTTATTGCATGCCTAATTTTTGCAAACATAATTTCAATTTCAACTTTAAAATGAATAGTTATTCTCCGAATTGATTAGAACAACCTTGGAAATTTGAATACCTTATGCCATTGTAACCCCAAGTTATATGAATATCAAAATAGTTAGACATGCTTATAACAGAAATTAGGACCTTTTTGAGAATATGTGCGAAATAGAGTTCTATTCAAACTTATAACTATACTTTGCCATTTCATGTGACATCAAGTTAAAATTTAAAGATGTATTAGACTGGGTGGGATGTATTAGACTGGGTGGGAATGGTTAGACTAGTGGTTGTTGGGATTGTTTGAAAGCCCGCCTAGTCAGTTAAGGATCGGTCTGTATTTCACTGAATGTAAAGCCTTACTGTACTTCCACGAGTCTAATATGGACAGACTTGCCTATTCGTAATGAAACTTACCATGGACAGTCGTGCCATTAGGTTGAAAGTGGGGTGGGTGCAAGGCCATCACTCGCCATAAGAGGGGGCTTCTAACTATGGTGATTTAGCCCTTTCAGCGATGAAACCTTATCGAGCATGACTACATAGATAGAGCTTTATAGGGGTCTTGTCATGATTTTCTTTACCACACACCAAAGGAAGTTTGTATTTTGGCAAAAGGAGATGATCATGTCTTGTAAGTAAAGTTGTATAATCTCTGTAGAGTGTAAAACTAATCGATTAGTGTCAGGACCCGAATATGCAAATCCGAACCCTCTGTATATTCCACACTAGTCTAGGATCACGCTAGTGCACACAGGCTCAACATAGATGATTATCACAATCATACTCAATGATAACACAATAAAGACTTCATCAAATTAATTATAACTATTAGACAACCTTATAGTCCTTACATGAATACGCCTCGCAGGGCTGATTGAAAAAGAAATAAACCGCAGCGGAAATATACTTATTCGTAGATAAACCCTTCAATTTGCCATAGGTAACTGACAAGATTCGCACCCTAGTTATTCGTCTCCTCTTGATACTCCTCAAAAGCAGGCGAAGCTTCTTCTCCAACTGGTGATGTTTGGTTGCAAGGGTAAGTACATAAAGCACTCAACAAGTTGTGCACAGAATGCAAGTCTAATATACTATATGCACGGCTTATTACAAAGGAATAGCTAACGTGGTTACTTTGCATTAAACAGTATTTGTAAAGGAATAGCATAAATAGATTGAAAGACAGTAAAACAAATAATAACAATAATAAATTTCTCATTTGTTTTCCAATAACCAACTCATAACCTTAAACCATAATCCAACATCCATACCCACATTGGTTTTGATAAAATCTAACCATTGACTCTAATCACCGAGCAATGCTCAATACCGCGAGCACGGCTATTCGAATAAGTTTTACACTCTGTAGAGGTTATACACTTTTCTCACAAGATACAACCATGCACCACAAAGGTGAGTTATTATAACAAAGCCTTTTTGATGCATGTCTAAACTCAGTACTACCTGCTAAGCTTTCAACACTAGTGAGACTGGTTACCACATCTAGTGCCCTCCTCTTGCGCCATGTGAGACTACTCGTGCGAGGACTAGTTACCACTACCCGGGTCTCACACCACCACTAGTAATACCAAAGCTTAGACATAACAAATTATTCAGCTAAGTCTGTCCTATACCAGACTTGTGGTTGTATGAATGACTCGGTTCAAATTCTTGCAAGGTTAAGTCCTTAATTGACCAAGGCAAGACTAACCAAAAATCATCATAACCATGAACCATCATATACCATTATAAATCAATGCGACCACTCAAATGCCACATTGGCCCACCACAAATTCTTGCCACTTGCCTCAATCTAAATCATTTACCATCCCGATTGTTTTATCATGCACCATGTGCCATCAACAGCAACAACATTGTATGACAACACCCGACAAACAAGTTAATAAACATGTTCCATAATCATTAAGCAAGATTAATCATTTTTACATAAAATGATGACTCGTTGCATGGATAAGCATACTACTAGCGTTCTAACTACCCATATTGGCATTTATAGCTACCAACTAGTATGAAACCATTCTAGGGTGACAAATGAAATACGACATATGACATGGCAAGGTAGATATATCACAATTGGATGAGTAACTATACCCAACATAATTGAAACAAGTAATAATTGAATTAGTATGCAATACTTTAAAACAATATAATATTTTAAACATGGGTTCAACATGATCAAAGCATAACTTGCCTTCAAAAAGCTCTGATTCCTGCTCTGGACTTTGATCTTGCACTTGCTCCTCGATCACAAACTCACCGAGCAACTCAACGTCTACGCGAAACGAGAGAGAAAGCAATAAATACCAAAAATAGAGAGAAATATCAACTCCAAAAATTAAATAAAATTCACCATTTAATATAGCATGATTTTAAAAAAAATTAGACACTAGAATCACCTCAATCGGAGCTCGGATGAAATAGATATAGCTATTCAAAGTTTGAAATAAAAGATAAATCAGAAAATTGGAAAACCGAATTAACCAAATTATGTTCATACTGGAAAATAGCATTTTATGATGTCATGCTGACTTCATCAAAGAAAATGATTTTCAGCCAAATATTTTTCTGAAGAAAAACCGAATTATGACGTCACGGGACACGTGGCATCACCACGGCTTGACATGTGTCGATGGCGCATGGACTCGAACAACAGTCGGCGCTGGTCCACCGTGGACCGGCGGTACTATGCCCGTGCGCCGGCTGACGCAAGCCATGGTCAGCGGAAGCACGTGGCCCAATCACGACGCGACACGCGGCGCGACGCTACTAGCGCAAGGTTTGGCGCAATCTCGTCCGCCCAAATCAAAACGGACGGAAAAGATCAACTGACACAACGCGGCGGCATCCCGATCGTCCACATATGATCAGACGGCGATGACGGCGACAAGAACTGAAGCGGCGATGGCTACGCGGCGGGCTTAGCGCACGACACGCGGCCGAATCTAGAGTGTACGATTCAGATCAGACGGTGAGAGCGATGACGGCTAGGGCTAACCGGGTGCTGACATGCAGCGCACACGCATCCACTCGATTTGGATCGGACGGCACGACCTACTCGCGAGATTACAGCCACGCGGCTCAATTCGAACCTTACACGACAAATCAGACGGCCGACAAAGCTTGCGAAGACGGCGATGTCGCGGCGGCGCGGAACGGTGGCTTCTCACCGGGGTTGAAGACAATGACAATGGCGACGGTGTTCTGGGGATTCTCTAGCGGCGTTTTCACCCTCCACGGATGCATCTCGAAACGGCGATCAGGATGGCGGCCTCGACGACGATGGAGACGGCTCGATAGTGACGAAGCGAAGCAAAAACCACTGCAGAACGAAGCGGCAACTTCGGCGAGCTCAAGCGGGCGAACGACGACAACTCGGGAGGCGCTAGGGCTACGGGTGCTCTTGAAGCGAGGAACCTAGAGGTGGCGGCGACGCAATAAATAGGGCCCTCGGCTTCCGTGTAGGGCGCGGAGACCCAAATGGATTCAGCGGCGGCGGCGGAGATTCGATCCGGATAAGGCGAGCTGATGTGGCGCAATCCAAGGCATCCACGTGGATCCGATCGGACGGTGCACGATGCACGATAGTGCCACTCCTAGCACACCCAGAGGAAAACACATGTCTGTGAAATAACTACCGCTCCCATGGTCGGTAGCACCGCTTGGCCAACACTACCGCCAACACTAGGCCGGTAGTGCCGCCCTTGGCGTGACAGCTCTCAAATTGCTTCAAATTTAAAATATAGTTCAAATCAAACTCAAACTCGAGCACCATATGCTCAAACCAAGTCAATAACTCATCACAACATGGATAGACCACCACATGGTCTTTCAGTACTCACCCTTGCTTACTGTGTTATAGTAGAGGAGATTTGTTATGACGGTGAGGACCAGGAGGACTAGGCCACTTTCCCTAATCGATCGCCTGTGGCAATTCAATTGGGCTTACCACTCTTCTTTTTATTTCTATTGCTCTATTATTATTTAGCATGTGTACCACTCATTTTATAACTAAATAATTAATTAATGAAATACGTTTGATATGTTGTGATATCATCTCTATTGTGTGTACTAGCTTTTCCTAGACTAGTATAGGTTACACATAGGATTTCAGAGATTTATTCTCGAGGTCCGACAGAGTTGGTATCAGAGCCATGTCGACTATAGGACGTGGCCATAGTTCAGTTGAACCTTAAGGATTTAACATGAAAAGATAAATATTTTCAAAAAACCCTTATTATTACTCACCTGCCTCTATTGACAAAATTAATTTCTATGTTGCTTCTTTCTCAAAACTTGTAGATGGACAGGATTACGATTCCCACCGCTGTCTCCAATGGTATATTCGAAGCTTGCTGGACAAGGATACTATGGGCAATGATGCAGTATCTTGGTTTCACTCAAAAGCCAGACTACAAAGGATACAAGACCATGGTAGGCAACCAGGAGCAGTGGAGAGTGGAGGTACACCTCTACGACTATGAGGAAGACAAAATAATCTCTCACATCTTCGACGCTCTGTTTCTCCAAGACTCTTTCTTCACCGGGATCCAGGATGCAGCCTGGGAAGTTGTCCGAACATTTAGTAGGCGCTATGAAGTATGCTAAGGGACTCGAGTTCCGCTACCATCTGGTAAAGTACATAGCCTGCACCTACAGTACCTTCTACCCTACCAGAGAGGTAGACTCCACAACTCTGGATCGCCAAAGTGACTCTGATGGAGGCGATGGACTACTACCAGAACACTATGGATGAGTTGAGAACAACTTAGAAAAGGTGGCAGAGTTGTCAATTCACTAATAAAAGCTGGCAAGTTGTCAATCACTGATAAAAGCTGGCAGAGTTGATAATTCACTGAGGAAAGCTGGTGGGAGTAATCAATTCACTAAGGAAAGTTGTGGGAGTTGTTAAGTCACTAAGGAAACTGGTGGAGTTGTCAATTCACTGGGTAAAGCTGGTGGGAGTTGTCAATTCACTAAGAATAGGTGGTGGAGTTGTCAATTCACTGAGGAAAGCTAGTGGAGTTGTCAATTCACTGAGCCGGAGGGAATTTGTAGTGGTGTAGGACTCTTGGTTTTGAGCGTATTATTTTTGTAATTGGTGACAATGTGTTGTCATCCGTGATGGATAGTAATTGGCAGCATGCTGTCACAACCCTGTCGCCATTTGAACCAACTCCTCTCTCCCGCAATAGAGGGGGGACTCTATCATCATTTGGACTAGCGATAGAGGTCAAATTATGTGGATTATTTAAGAAAAAATTCATTCGATTTTGTTGTTACTAGTACGGTTTTGAGTAGTTATACATATCAATTTGTTAACATGAAGGAACGAAAACAATCATGAGGAATAAATAACTAGAACACCGGTATGTATACAAAGTTCTTTAGGAATAATACATTAGTACAATAATGAACAAAGTAACAATCCTACGTGTGGTTCCTCCGCTGTGTGACACCTCGTGTGGCCCCAAGCTTGGTCCGACACTATATATGTCCAGACGGATACGTCAAGTGGTCGGGTAGAACACCTTGAGTGGTCCTGGATGGACAAACCGATAGTGGTAGAGTAACAAAGTCAGGCAGGACTGACTGGCTCAGTCCCGACGCACTGGACAGCTACGATGCACTAAGTACTATTCATGTGGACTGATGTGGGGCTAAACCAACCAATCGTTGACCATGGCATCATCTTCGTCCTTGGGCTCACCGTCTCTCCTATGGTCAACTGCGTCCTCATGGTGTGCATTGTAGGCTGCAAAACAAATATGTGACACAATTGAAATTAATTCACAAATTCATGGCGAGAATGTGATGTATAAAATAGTAGAGCAATGTTTTCCTGGAAACATGTCAGCGTAGGGTGTGGGACACTACCAACTGGAGCCCCCCACCGCGTCTGGAGGAGGTGGAGCGTGTGCGTGCGCTATCCCATCTGTAGTGTGGCGAACATGTCAACCACACACCGTCACGAACGTACTTGACCCGGCACCACATCGTCCTCCTTGAGCCTCCTACAAGACGTAAGATGGACGATGCGCCTTGTCTTGTCGTGCAAACAGTCTACCACGGCTCTCAAATTATCCATGGTGAGCTACAACATGTTCCCAAAGCCGAGATGAGGCCTAAGAGAGGTAGCCTCCTCCTACGCCTCCCTAGCAAGGTTGCTTCATGTAGGAAGCGAAATATGTTGTAATGAAAGCAATCGTAAACACTGTATGAATTTTAAATTCAAAGACATGTTGAGTGTTATACTAACCTAGCGATGAAAAGCGAAGTCCAGCTGGGTAGGGTAAGTGTCTACCATTGTAGCAACGTGCCTCGGAGGGTCCTTTACGACACACAAGACTTGAACGCATGTGCATGTGTTGTACCACTCCATGTAGGCATAGTATGGAATATGGTTGTATGGGGCAATCTCCTTATGGATGTTCTCCAATGCACACAACCACTGCTGAGCATGTGGCTGCATGCGTTCCACCCAACATGCATGTCCCGTCACACCCTTGTTATGTGCCTACAAAAAGATAAACATATGAGCCTCAGTGGTTCAAGAATGCAATGTCTGTTGGATTGGAACAACTTACGCATGGATTTGCAATGGGACGACGTCATCAGTGGGGACCAAGAATGGCTGCCATAGTCCAAATTACTGCATGACCCGGTGAACAACGTACATCTCGATGAAAATGTCGTACACTAGGTGGCGATGAGTAAGCCAAAAGGTGGTGTCCTGGGTGCATTGCACGGATAGACCCAATGGTGCCGCAAGCCAACAACCTCAACAATGTATAGCCTCAGATGACACGATCATCGATGTCCTGGTTGAACATCGTGACATAATCGGGTTACGACATGTAGAAGTAATTGGAATGAAAGTTGGCTGCAAAAGAACAGGTACAATTGAAAGTTAGTAAATGGATGACGAATTATAGTATGCATCACAACGAAGGTAGGATACTAACTAGTCAGTGACACCATAATGTCTCCATGGTAGGATGGTCCACGTTGTCACCCTCTGCCCCTATAGAAGGTAGCCTCGTAGGGTGTCAACTCTATATGTGGTCATCCGATCTGGATGCACTCGAATGACCACAATTACGGAAGGAGAAGGCGTCTAGCAAGAGTGGAGTTATCCCGCACATGACGATGCTCATCTCAAAGGGCACGGTAAGTGGTGCACAGTATCACTAGGCCCCAAGCTAGCTGTGGGATGACCTCCACATTCGCATCTATTATCATCCTCACGTACTAGATCATTTTCTTGTCCACGATGTCCCCATGGGATGACTAGAATATGATATAGTCGAAGAAATAGAGCAGATATGCCTCGAAGTGCCTGTGCACCTCATACTCCCCCGCATTGTCGGCCATCCTCTCCGGCTACAAAACAAGAACTTGTGTTGGATATAAATGCAAAACAAAATTGAAATAGCACTTCGTAGAACTACGTCAAGCACTTCTATGTTCGTCCGTGGGTGCTAGAAATGTCGTTGTAACCTGCAGCAGTCGCGAGCAGTTGAGGTCGCTAATTCAGGTCCATGTCCTGAGGCACAACAGCTTTCCCGGTGCAAAGAAGACCGGTGAGGCAACTCACACTCCGGTGGTCGACAAAAGCCATGAGGAGGCTCCTATCATAGGGGAACCTTCGGAAGGCACCACGCCTGTCCTAGGCGTTAGCGACTATGGCCTCCGCCATCCTAACTAGATGGAACAATCTGGAGGTCCTCAAACTGCGTGAACATATTTTGAAAATATCAGTATGATATGGGAATATGTAGGAATCACAATTCTTAAATGAGTCCTCATAATTGGGAATCCAACGCTCATCGATCATATATGACCTCATCGGGGTGCACTACCGCAGCGAGCCAAGCTCGATGGGCCCCTAACCATTGGGAGGGGGCAAAGTGCCTAAGCAGTTGCGGTGTGACACATCAATCACCCGATTGAGCAGCTCGTAGTGCCACTCCTCAGCTGCTGTGTTATCCTCCGTACATGTTAAGAAAAGGTAGAATGTTAGTAGAACATAAAGTAACTTGAAGGTAAACATACACTCAATTAAAATTTGCACACTATATATGTACCAAGACAGAAAAATAACGAACACGACAATTATACTAGGTAGTTCGCATTTGCAAGTAAGGCATAGTTATTATTATACAACAATTTTTATATTGACAATACATCACAGCAATGTTTACATCCACACGCATGACAAATGAAGTAAAGTTACAAAATAGTTTTTACAGTACAACAAATTTGACATAGTTCGTACAAATTTGACGGCCGTGTGAGCAGTGAGCCGAAGTAGGGGAGGTGCTAGGGCAACTCACCGGCGGCGAAGGAGCGGCGGAATCAGTCGGTCGAGGGCACCATGAGCATCAGCTCATCACGGCGCACAAGGTGGTGGGGTCGATCACTTCCGGCAATAGTCGGAGCGGGCTGCCACCGTGATCACTTCCGCAATGGCGGAGCGGGGCCACCGTGAAGCGGCGAGAGGAAGAGCGGCCGGGGAAGAAGAAAAAGTGAGTCTCGGCCAAGATCGGTAGCGTGATGAGCATCGTCAATGTAAATAAAGCAAATAACAAGCTTTAATAAGGGCAAAAAGAAAAAAGATAGAATACCAAATAAAGATTCACTAAAGAAAACAGGCATATATATTAGGGTTGAATTATAAAATTTCAAGATCTCATGATTTAGGTAAATACACATTCATATTCTTAATGGCCTTTATGATGAGCAAAACATGGTTTCTTCTATAGGTTATCTATTCTTATTTTCCGAATTCAAGAGGCTAAAATTATGATTTCTTACATTTATAACTTCGAATTATAGATGCTAAAATTATTTGGATTAATAGAATTAAGACATTAGTTAAAGGATTATGCAAAAGGCACTTAGCCTTAAGTGATTTTGCGTAAGAAGGGTTTTTAATAAGTTAGATTTATTAAGCTAGGTTACTAGATTTATTCATGGTTTTTAAGAAGGTTCTGGAGATACAAATATTTTATTATAGACTTCTTCATTGATTCCGAGTTCGCTTATTCACATTATGAAGTTCAGAAGTCATATTACTTAAGGTTATTTGGCTAAAAGGATTTATATGCAAAACACAGTGAAATAAGATTATTTCTTCATAATAGGGTAATCTATACTTTGGATAGCAATCCTAAGCTGATTTCATAAATTTTTAGGTTTGGACGAGGTATTATATTCATTGTTGAAAAAGCTTAAATGACATTATAAGGTATACAATATGGATATAGATTAAAAGGGTGCAGTGAACAATTATCATTTAGGGTTATTGCACTAATAGATTTTAGATGAAAAGCAAACCATAAATAAAATATTTTTCCAGAATATGGTAGTCCATATCCTAAATATCATTTCTGAACTAATCTTCATAATATTAGCATTTAGAAGAGATATTCTACGGGCTGTCGAAAAGGCTTAAGTGATTTCTATTACTCAGAAAACATAACATTTAGGGTTATGTTGCTAGTTCATTTTATATGTAAAACATAGTACAACAAAATACTTTCTTTAAAATACAGTAGTATGCACTTTATAGAGTATTTCTACACTATTTTCATAATTCTTTTCATTTGAATGAGATACTTTATAAGCTAACGAAAATGCTTAAGTGTTTCTAACTTTATACGATAAAGTTCGATTTCGATTTAAGTTTAGACGATTACACCTATAATGATAATCTATCCATTTTTCAAGTATAAACTTGGGATGACTACAAGAGCGTTTTAAAGTTAGTTTTGTGATATTTGGCTTTTATCCGAAATGTTTTCCATATAAACGATCATTAGGGTCTAACATGGGCTTAGTTCAGACTTACTCAAACATAAATATATTTTACATAAACATCAAAGATATTATACTTCAGGTTACTAGGATTTGGTTTTGTCAGATTTGAAGTTAGTTTGTGAAAGCTATAACTATTCAAACTATACAAGTATTGGAAATTCAATTATTTGGTTAAGTGTTATTTATAACTTTGTTATAATGATTCTTGTTGAATCATTTAGTTTGATCACATTAGATAGTTAGAACCCAATTTCTTTTCATGACTTTGCTTTTCATTAACTATACATGTATACATTTTTCTACATATACAAGGCTTATGTCTTCATGCAAATTAAACTTGTGAATATATGGTATTTCGTTAAAACATTTCAACAATGACAAATTACTCATTCTAATACCAATTCGTGACTTTGTACAGCTATTAAATACTCTTCATGTGCATGTATATATATATATATATTGCTACTACTTATTATATGCACACATTTATCTTCATATCTCTTTTTCTCATTTGACCCTATTATTATTCAAACATCAAATCTAAAGCAAGTTTATATCTTAATCATTTCAGCATATTAAAGTAGCCTACTGACATCTAAGTGTGTATAAACCAATTTTATTTATTTTAGAATTTCCTTTATACAATCATTCATTTTTGATTATTTATTCTATTGAGAATAACCCTTAATGGGAAAAGATTTAAAAAAGGTAAAATATAAATATTTTTATATATTTGAGTTCCAGGATGTATAAGGATTCTAATAAAATTAGTCTCATTCCATTTTGAATTTGTTTACAACATTTTAATATGTAGCCTATCTTTAAGTCTTTCATTCAAATTTGAATTTCAAATTAACCCAGTACTGTTTTTCAAAATGTTTTTGCATATTATGGAAGACTCAATAGTCGAGCGGGCTGCCACCGTGAGCGGTGGCGGAGGGAAGGAGCTGCTAGCGTGATGAGCATCGTAACGTGATGGTCACCGAGCTCCATTTTGGCGGTTGGTTCGTTCGGAGAAGTGACGAGTTGGGCCGTCATCGTGCGACCGGAGTTGGAGAAGAAGTCAGTGCGGCGGCGTTGCAAGCAAAGGAAGCTAAAATCGACAGGTTGGAGAAACTCAGGAGGCCGCAGTGAAGCTCCTTGACAAATGGATTCCAAGAATTCTTACCGAATTGGCTTGAATCGGTTCCCCCCCCCCACTTTTTGCTTGCGGCGGTAAAGAGCTGACAGCATTGAACTCGGCAGCGATTTGAAGAAGATGATCAGGCTGTGAGGTTCCTGGAAGGCGCGCAAGGAGATGCAGCAGCCGAGCTCTTCACTCGCTCCACTAAAGAAATTTGGTCTGAGGATTTTTGGATGTTGGATGCATGTTGCTCATGAGAAGTTTTGGTCCAATGCCTGAGTTCTTCTCTGCCTTACCTTGAGCTAGGAGGCTGTGTCTTATAAGGCTTGGATACTTGCTGGCTGTGGCGTGAGAATGAATCAAGGCTGGCTTAAATACAGACATGTGAAGGAAAGCTCTAGACTTTGGTGAGGTGTCCCTAAGCACAGGAACGTGATGGCTTCAGCAATGGGCGTCGAAATGGCCATCAACCGAGTTGAAAAATTGCGAAACTTTTTGACCATGATCTACTGGGAGTGGTTAGCTTCCAGTAACATTTTGGGACTAAAATACCGCATGGTTAATTAATTAAAATTCTGACACTGTGCACTGCTCAGAATTTTGATTTTGGATTTTGATTTATTTAAGGATGCAAATGTTATTATTTATTTTTAGAACTTTTTGTACTATCTTTTTTTGGATTAATAATGTCTGTATAAAAATTTCCAGTCAAAATATGGTGCAATTATTTTACAAAAATTCTGACATGTTAATTTTCAGATTTTTAAGGTCTCTGTTTTTGAATTTTAAAAGGCCCTAAATTACATTATTAATTCCTGATATTTTTACCAGAGGTAAATATTGACTTAAGGATATTATGGTAAATTTTTCAGGAGCAGATGTGTTTCTAAAATTGTATAATAAATATGTCCTTGCACTATTTGGAGGTCAAAGGGATGTCCTTTCAACTATTTAATACTTTCTTATGTATTAAAATTTATTTGTTGGCTAAAATCATCCACTGCATGCTTGGAGTTACCATGGCAAATTTTTCTAACTTTTACTTTTACCATTTCACCATTTTACCATTTCCCATTTACTAATTCTATTTGTTGGATTTCCATACAATACAAATATCCAAAGAAATCCAAATAAGAACCAATGAAGTCAATAAAACTCATAAATAAATATTTTCAAATTTAAAATATTTATTTTTATATTACTTTATTTTTTGGGATGTTACATATTATTTCTCTAATTTTAAAAAAATTGTGTTATTTAAAAAATTCTTAGTTGGTTGATACCTAAATCAAAGTAGTTGGGGTGAGTCAGATCAGGGTTCACAATATCGATGAAAATCGATCGATTTTCATGATTTTCGACCGTATCGGTCCGACACGATAAATAGAACCGATCGATAAACCGGTCCAACTCAAATTCAAATTCAAAAAATTCAAGAAATTCCAAAAGTTCCCTAAAATTAGAATTAATAGTTTTTTGACATATGCCATGAAATTTTTTTGAAACACAAGTTTTTTAGACATTTTTGAGCAAAATTGAATATAGGTAATAGAAAAGGAAAAAAAAAAGAAAATACGTTGCAACTACAAGATATTTCGTTCCAGTGAAGAATGTATTTTATTCTAGAGAAGAATGTATTACTGGCGTTCATACTTTACATACTTGTACTGACATGTTTGGTGAGAAATGTTGATTTTCGGTGAGAAATATTGATTTCAAATGTCATATGCCATAGACATAGAGCTGTGGACTTGTTAGATTGATTTGTGAATGGTATTGAAATAAAAGGTTATTTGTTAAGATATTATTGTTAAATGCCTACTTTATAACTTGAGATTGTCTAAAATATAGCAAAGTTCATGCCGAAATATTTCTATATGTTTTCATATTTTTCATAGTTGTGCTATTATTGCAAAACGTGTACTTTAGAACTTGACATTGTCTTAAAATACAGGAAAGGTCATGTCGGATTTTTTTTTGTATTTTTCCATATTTTTTACATTTCTAACATTTTTCCAATTTTTCTGCATTTTTTCTAATTTTCCTTGAATTTTTTCCTATTTCCATTTAGTGTGCCGATTTTCGATGTAACCCGACCGAAAATCAGTAAAAACCGATCGATCTCCGAATTATTTCATCATTGTTTAACCAACCACCGAGTTCAAAAGTTTGACTTTCATTTGATTTCTACCGATTTTCGATATAAAGACGTCTGGGCGATTTCCGACGTTTGTAAACCCTGAGTCAGATTCCGGGCCCGGATTCCGCATGAGATCGGATCAAATGAACATGATTCAATCAAGCAGTGAGACATCACGTGATTCGCCCCCAAACCATGTAAATCCAGACTCTTATCAATTTCACGCCCAAACCATGTGTAATCCAGAACCAAACGTGTGCTACCTTGTTCGGAAGTCTGGAACAAGGGAGTTTCATAGGAATTATGTAGGGGGGGAAATACACTCAACGGAGCACCAAGTTCGTACAAGAATCCTGCGTTCCAACGCCTCGGCTCCTATTTGGTACACAGAAATTTTTTCTTGGTTCCTGCAAGAATTGAAGCCCAGTTTTCGATTATCACTGTTTACACGAGAGGTGGATTATCATTTCTTTGTGGAATTTTCAAAACTCAATCCCATTTGAATCTTTAATATTAAGATAGCTACACTAACAATTAGCTCAAGCCAGGTAACTAGAGCTGGCCATAGGTAGGGGTGCAATCGGTTCGGATTCGGTCGGATATCGTTCTTTCCGTATTCTAAACCATATTTTTTTATCAGAATCGGATATGATAGCACCGGATACACCGCGGATGGTTATGATTTTAAAGCGAATATGGAGCGGAATCGATACGGTACCAAATATCGTTTGTTCAATATTACACAAAAACATATACTACATATAGCATAAATAAAACAATGATTAATCAATCATGTAAGTTCAACATGCAACATGATTATCACAATTTAACAAGACATTTTATCAGGTAGTCCAACAAAGTTACAAAAGTATCAAATATTCCTTTATGTTTTGCAAAATAATACTAGGTATTCACGTAGACAAGTGGAAGCACATTCTTGTATGTAAGTTTGGCAAGTAACATCCTAGAATTTTGTGTTTAAAATAATAAAAAACTAGCAGGGTGACCCGCGCATTTGCGCGGCTAGATTTGTTTAACAGTTTATAGTATCAAATGATATAACTTATATATTTGAGAATATATTAACGTATTTTGTAGACTATTTAGATTTTTAAGGCGTGATAAACATTAGAAATGACAATAGAAGCTTTAAGAAAAGTTTAACCTAAGAGATGTAACTCAAGTAAAAGTTTTGATGAAAGAAAATCATTAAGAATAATATGTTGTTGGGGTTCTTAGAAAAGTAGCAACTTTTCACCCTGCATAGATTATATAGCTATATACCCCTGTTCTTTCTTCGTTAGTAACTCTTTTTTCAAAATATATGCCACATATGTACCTCTATTTAATCTCAAGTAATACACCAATTATTTTATATGGTATTAAAGTACATTGCTCACGTATACACTGATACATCATAGGTGATTTACTTTGAACGTATCTTCCTCACACGCTGGTTGCCCTGTAGAACTATATGTCTTATATTTCTTATTGATCACCCCACAACATTTTTGCTTTAGCCGCCAATAGCAAGCCTATTTTTTTATCGATCCATCTGAAATGCTACCCTTTTAATGTAATACTTTATCGTATAGCTGTATTCTATTTCTCTTCAATTTTTACTTAATGCTGACCGTTACAACATCAACATGCAATGCATACATGTACAAGTATTGCTTATCTCTACCGGGGACACCCGTCATGCCCTCACCGATGGTCTCAAGCCTATTCCATAGAGCAACGTCATCTTTACTCTAAGATTTTTGCAACTCGTTTTGATTCAAACAAATTCATGCATGCATATACACATATAAGATATTATATATGCTTGATTTACGTTTGTCCCATATCAATCGCTTCTCTTATTCGTTGTTTGCCAACTCAACGATGTTGCTTCCGCACTAACGCGACAACCTCCTATCTTCTATGATGTTAGCATGTTTGTTTTAGTTATTATCTAACAATATGCATATGTCCCTCAGCAATGATGGCATATTTCTAATTACCTAATGGATATATATATATATATATATATATATATATATATATATATATATATATATATATATATATATATATATATATATATATATATATATATCCTCAATAACTCGTCTTCTATGCAAAGCTTCATCTCCTCTCTATCAGAATCTCTCCATCATCAAGCTTCTTTTGCTACTGACTTCTTCAACAATGCAGACGCACACTACTCATCATTGCGGCTTTTTGCTCCTTCGGCTTTGGCTTTTCTCTTTTTATTTTATTTTTGTTCTAAATTTTAGTTATTTTTTGTTGAATTCATACATAAATCCAATAGATAATGTTCCTTTAATTTTTATGCCATATTATATTTATTAGGTATTTTATTTAGAAATTCATATGGAAATTGAATTGGAATTCTTGTGCAAACCAAATTAGCATTTTTTTTGTTTGTTTGAATTCCAAATTATATTTATGTGTTGTTGGATCATACATGATGTAGATTTTTTTTAATTTAGTTTTAGATTGGAATCGTATCCAAATCCAATTGATATATTTTTTTATTTTATTTTTATTTTGCTTTAGAGTTCGTATGTAAATTAAATTGCTAATTTTATTTTATTTTTTATTCTAAATTTTAGTTTTAGTTTGGTATTCATATACAAATCAAATTTCTAATTTATTTTTAATTTTATTTTTATTTTGATGTTCATAAGGAATTCAAATTGCTCCTTTTGTTTTATTTTTACATGGAATTTTGGTTTTTTATTATACTTGACATGGACTCTTTATTTTGATATTCGTACGGATATCAAATTCCCATTTTTTATTTTTCATTCCGAATTTCAGTTTTACATGGATTTCGTATTCAAATCCAACTAGTAATTTTTATTCTAAATTTCAGTTTTATTTTGTTGTTCTTATGGAAATTAGATCATTAATTATCTTTTATTTTTGTATTCTGAATTTTTTAAAATTTTATTCTGAATTTCAATTTTATTTTGATGTTCGTATGGAAATTAGATTATTAATTTTATTTTATTTTTTGTTCCAAATTTTTTTATTGTGCTTGGACTCTTTCTTTTAATCGTATAGAAATCAATTTTCTGATTTTATTTTATTTTTATTCCGATTTTTTTTTGTATTGTACATGACAAACTCTTGTGTTGTACATGACACAAACTCTTTCTTTTAATTCAAACCGTTATAATCTGGACCCACCACGATCAACGGTGTAGATTTTTCTTTTTTTTTCTCCGATTAATGTGAGAATTTCTAGCCTTAAGAGCAAACGTGGTGACTTCTTTTGCTTCTGCTTTAATAATATAATAGATTATTTAAAAATATTATTGACTTTTGCACATTTCTAGATAATAATTCAATTTTCTAGAGTTTCTAATAATCATTTCTGATTTTCTGGTATTTTCTATTAATTTTTTGGATTCTAAAAAGTTTTTCCTATTTTTAGAAATTAAAAAGTAATTTATGTGTAAAAATAAAAAACAAATTTTAGTTGGAAATAATTCTGTTAAATTCAAAATGCCTCAGGGAATTTATGTGAACTTTTTCCAAATCTGTGAGCTCTATTTGCTATTTTCTAAAAAGCCTTTCTAGAATTTAGCAATTATCTAAAAAATATATATATATATATATTATTATATTGGAAATAATTTTAGTAAGTTCAAAATGCTCTTCTAGTATCTTTCTATATTAAAAAGTTTTTCAGGATTTACTACATAAAAATAATAATATTATATTATTTGCTTGGACCCAATTGAAACTACTATAATATAGACTATAAATATCCAAATCCGAATAGAGTTATCCAAAATTTTCGAGTATATAATCGAAATATTCCGATCCATTAGATAGTGATCTCCCGAATCCGATGCCGAATCCAAAACAAACTATCTGAAACCGATACCAAATCCAACAACTATCCGACACAACTATCCAAATTCGATCCACTCGGTCGGCATCCATCCAATCCTATTGAAACCCTAGCCACAGGCCCACAGGTAAGGAGCTAAGGATTGCAGCAGTAAACACTACTGGGGTATAGCAGAGGTCAACAGCCAAATGCGATTTACATTCCTAAGACAACTGAATGCATATACGAAAGAACGGGCAAATAATACTTCCGATAAATCCATTTCTTCAGAGATGGTCAGAAGTAGTAGCTACGGTGTCCTTCCTACATTTGAGAATTACACTGCATGCAACTGTTAGAGATTACCGATTAGCCATGGCGGAGGAGATGCTCCTGCACATCATACAACAGAGACAGAGGCTAAACTCATGCGACCATGGCGGGAAGAGGTTTATCCTGGACTATACTTTGGTAGTTACTAACACAAGAGACCTCGATCAAAGGTTGACATAATGAATTGATGATGTACCCCTCGATCATAGGTTGACATGACAAATTGATGATGTACCCCTCGATCATAGGTTGACATGACAAATTGATGATGTGCCTTGCAGAACTGAAACTGACTACAAGCGTATTTTTACACCTCCGCAGACACAGAATGAATCCCCTCACGATCAGCATCCAGGCCACTTAACCTCCTGCTATTGAGTGTGCGTAAATTTAAAGGATTTTTGGAGTGAAGAGAAGATAACTAGGGAGAGGAACATGTATCAAATCACCTTGGTTTATCAGACTTTGTGAAGTGCTTGGACATTATTGATGCCTGTACATTCAGTTCCCAAATGTAGGTTAGTCGGGAGTTCGCATGGGGGACAACGAATATAGACACTGGCACATTTATGCATGTGAAGTGTTAACTACAAACTAGAATCCATAGAATACAGTATTTGTGATTACCATGTTCAAGATCATTGGCGTTCAGAAGTGGTAATAAATGTTTAAACACAACATACCTGTTCTTGGATGATGCTTCTAGCTTCAACCAATTGAGCTTCAAGCTCAAGCTCCCGTTCGGTAACTTCTGAGGTCACTTCAGCACCTTTTTGAGCATCTTGAAGTTGTGTCATTCGTGCCTGTGTGGTCATTTGTTTTGCAACGTTGAGAAAGAACACAGTGAATCAATTATAACAATTTGCATACTGAAACATCAATCATAAGGGGATACCAGTGTCTATTCAGTAGTTCCTACCTTTATTGAAGTCATTTTCGTGCGCAAACTCTCCTCTATCTGGTCTCTAGCCATGTGAAAGGGCAAGTCAAAGACGTCCTGGCAGAAAGAACCACCAAGAAAACAAAGAGTGATCATGTGACTCCAACTGAGCAAAAGTCATGTAACAGAAGAAAAGAGAAACCGTTAACACTAAATGTTCATAACCCTCCTTTTACACCCTTTATGTTTCTGTTGTGATATCATACATGGAATAAAACCATGTGGATTTTCAAAAAAATAAAAGAAAGAAAGGAAACTAAAAATAAACTCCAAAATAATATTGGGCATTCATACCGTCTTCCCACCAAGTGGGGACTGAGGAGACCCTGCCTCCTGTCTTCCATTGCCAGCAACGGCAGGCTGTGATGCTCCATTTGGCGCATTGAGGAACTCACGCATATCCATCTGAAGTAAAAAACATTACTACTCAGATAAGCATTCTTGCCAATACCTTATAAGCAGAGATGATATTGATGACTACAAATGTTACTACAGTTTCTTAGCCCGTGAGATCATGGTGTTTCAGACTTTGTGCAAAATGGAAAACTGCAGCAGTAAAATATTACTTTTCCAGGCAGACCATTGATATAAGCATTAACAGTAATGAGATCTAAGGAATACCTATAGCAATTTTCGGGAACTATGTTAATGCATATATGTTCAGCACGAAAGGAACGATACAATGTGAATCCTGTTAGCATATTACACATTAATACATTGAAAGAGAAGCAAAGAATGAAATTTGTAACCTCACAATCTACCTGCATCGAACGTAACAGAGCTCGCAAATCAGCATTCTCTTGCATCAGCTCTTGCTTCTTTACTTCATATGCATCAACCTGAATGTGCACTCCAGGTACTTTAGAATATATTCAATAAGGTATGTATCACAGAAGTGGCATGGTGCTTACGATCATTTTGTAATAATCATTGTCATTCTTTTTCCCGTTCCAGGTTCCACGTTGCCGCCCCTCTTTCTGTCAAATCAAATAACATAATCATCAAACAAAAGCCTTGGCTACAAAATAAAGTACCACTTTAGACAAACAATATTGACAAGATCGCATAGCACCTGCAGCAAGTTCATTATTTCCATTCCTGAGCGGGATGATTCCTTTTTCTTCTCCATCACTACCTGGTTTAGCCTCTCCTGAAAAATAGAAATAGGTCCATCCAATAGGCGTCACTTTCAATTAAATCTCCATGCTGGTACATCATCATATGAAGAGAAAAAATGCTTACCTGCAATTTGATGTATTCCTTTTCTTTCTTCTTCATTTCATGAATTTGCTGGGTGCGTACTTGCTTACAAAAAGGAAGATATCAAATCAGGACAGTAACTCATCATCCCGTCAGCAATAATGGTTGTAATTCTCCATAAACAAAGAAAAAAAACAGAGTGATCTTCAAAAGGAAAGGAGTAGGATAAGCAAATTCAACCTGATTTCCTATAACCATCTTTTGAAATTCATCACGTTCCTGTTGAAGCTTGTCAATCTGAGCTTTCAAAGCTGCAGTGTTTTTGGCCTCCTGGTGATTGGAAAAGGAAAAATTAGAATATCAAAATTGGTAAAGATTTATAGAACGAAACAAGAGTTTATACAAGAACAAACCGTTCGGGTCAAAGTGGCCAGCTCTCGATCTTTTGCTGCTAATTGTGCATCCATTCTTTCGATCTTGGCTTCTAGTCTCGAAATATCAGACTGCATACTGAACATTGTATACCATGAGTCATGGAGCCATTAGGCATATATCTCATAGTGATTGAGTGAAGAAGCATTTGGTAGAACCTTCCAAATGCTGCAATCAATTGCATTTATCTTGTCATCCAACTGAATGGCATGCATATATATTGTAATGAGCATATGATGGACTTAGGCTCATGCAGAGACAACATTTTAGTAGGACCATCCAAATGCTGCAATCAACTGCATTATTAATCTTGCCACCCAAATAATTGACATGCAGATATATAGGAATGAGCAGACAACAGACGTGTGCTTATGTAGACCTAATAATGACACAGAGTCACAGATGGCAAGCAAATGATGCCTTACAGCACATCAGCACTGTGAAGGAATAGACCCTGAACAGGTAGTACTGTGCAGGTGCAGCTAATGATGACAAATAGAACAAATCAATTAGTTGATAGGTGCACCTAATTAAATGATAATACATATTTGAGGGTTGACAGGTTATATTAGACAAATAGAAGGTGCTAGCAATTAAAATTACAATCTGTATACGATGGGGGAGCAGAAAGAAGAGAGATTTACAAGGAATAAAAAGGAACCATTGTTGGAAGATGAGAAGGAAGAGTAAAGGAGATGAAAGATGGAAAAGGGTACACTTTAGGTGCTAACAGGGTTGGTTCATGGCAGACAGTGGTACTGTCAGGAAAAAGAATTCTATGGTGGGATGATGTCAATGACGACAATCTTCCATAACTGCTTGTTCTAGTGTTGATTCAAAGGAAAATATAAAAAACTCTGACTAAATCAAAACTTACCGGACAAGCAAAAACAAGATTCAAAGGCACAGCTATAAAAGCTGAACAGCAAGTATTAAACTGCTGTTTGCTTAAGTCAAACTCAATTTAATGTGGCAGAGCTCCATTTCACTATGTCTGAGACCAAGATATAGGCAATTCTTAGGCTCACTGGGAAAACAAAAAGGACTCACATCGTGTACAAGAGTTGGTAAAGGAATTATACTGGCAATATTAACAAGAAAATGAGGTATTAGAGACAACAACATTCAGAAAACGCAAGAGCTGAAAAGGAACAGGCACTATCAGAGCTGACCCAAAAAAAAAGATTTTATTTGAATTTTGCAGGACTTTCTACTTCATCTGTCTATACACACAAACTTTGGCACGTATTGACAAAGCATGGCATGCAATGTTCCTAGATCAGGCATTTTCGGGTTGCATAACACTGACCTAATGTATAACCTTAATGTAGTTAACCCGACAGAGCCACGCCATCATCTATAACCTCATGTCAAAGGTTAAGAAAGTTAACATCAACGACAATAATGTCATCAGAGAGGCACCACCAGCAACTATCAGTCTGCCACTACCATCCAGTACTATTATGCATTGTACTGTATTGCTAAACTGTGCTACCCTCCAGATCTGGTGAGCAATTCATAGCTAAAACTGGCTAAGCACATCCCAGTCATACCATCAAACCAAAAAAATGAAAGAAATGGCAAGGGAAAAGCTCACCGCTGCCGTAGATCATTGGTCGATTCCCGGAACTCTATGTCTCGCTGACGTTGCTGCAGCAGTGCATAGATGCAGTTGCACGTTCTTGCAATTGATATCTGCGCCACAGAAACGGGAAAATCGCGGTAAATATAGAGAAAACATGAACGATTTAATAATACACTCAAGACATTGATCCCAAGAAAAGTTGTTCTGCTTCAAAGCAGAACCGCCAGATTCGTGTTTTTACTAATTAAGAACAAAACCGAAGAATGAAGGAAAAATTCGGACGAGCAAAAGAAAATCCAAATTTCGCGATTTTACTGGCAAACGAACAAAAAGAGAACTCGAAAACTCATTTGCAGAAAAAATAAAAGAGACATGGCTAACACCCAGAAAGCTCCTCACATAGCCATAGAAAATGGTGCAGATAGCTAAAAACAATTAAGAAAAATATCAGCAACACTTGTCCAAGGAAAAAAACAAACCCCACATAATTCGCAGCAATGCTGCTGCAAAAATAAAAAAAAAGGACGGAAAAAAGTCACGAATCAGGGGAACACCACAAATCGGAATCAAAATGAGTGAGTAGATCGAGAGCGAGAAGGCGGGGAAGGGGAAACCGACGGGATCGGTGGCGAAGAGGTCGAGCGAGGCCGGGAAGCCGAAGGTGACAAGCGTCTGGTTGAGGTACTTGGCGCAGTGCTCGAGGTTCCCCGCGTCCGCGAACGCCCCGCCATCGCCGCCGCTGCAACACACCAACCAGCCAGCCATCAGAACCAATCAACCACCCACCCCAAAAGTCCAAAACCCCATCACATTACCAAAGGGGAACCCCCAAATATCGGTCGCGGCGCTCACCTCATGCCGACGGGCGGCGGCGGCTGGAGATGCGACGAGGCCTGCATTGGAAGGAGGAGGAGGAGGTTAGGTTGGGGGAGTCGGCGACGAGGGGGAGAGAGGGGGGAACGGGACGCGGATCTGCGGCTAGGGTTAGGGTTTTACCCGGAGATCGAAGCGCGACGAGGCGGACATGAGCGAGCGAGCGAGGGAGGGAGATCTGAACGGATGGGGGAAGTGAGGCGAGGTGGGATGGACTGGAAGCCGGAAGGAGGACTAATAGTTTGAAACGGTCGCGAGGGGAAGCCGGGAATGGTGTGGTGGGGCCGGGCTGTCGGTGACCCGAAGGGGCGGGAGATACGGTGGGGAGGACAGCGCGGCGGGACTGTGGGGCCCACTGGCAGTGACTCAGCGGAGCGGGGAGCACGTCACGTGTGTCGTTTGGGTGCGGAGAGGGGTCCTTGCCTTGTCTAGGTGTTGCTAGCTGCCGTGGCTACGGTATATTTACATCCTGTTTTTCGGTTTAGGTTTTTTGACTTTTAATTTAAACCTAGTTTTTTGGTTTAACGAATTTTTAAACCGTCTACTTTTAAATCAAGACATGCTGTTTGATATCCTGACTTTTTGATGGGTTGGATGCTGTGAATACCATAACCTGTCAAACTGAGTTGACCGTTTCGATCCGGTTTCTTTATTCAATAAAACTGTGTGCAACCCTCAAAACGGCTTGGTTCCTCACAACTCACAACCATCTCACTCCGGTCCCTAGAGACCTCACAATCTCCTATGTCTGTTTGGTATAAAGTTAGTCCCAAATTCTTTTGCCGAACTCACCTCCTAAGGACCTCAGGTTATCAAGACCATTATACATTGTACTGGTCTAAAATCACATTAACACACAATGTGTTAACATCGATGTAATATCATTCATACACAGTGAAATAAGAATAAGCGTATTGAATTTGGTAAATAAATAATTGTTGGAACCTTAAGGTCCAGTTCATATTTATTCAACCAAACAAGGCTCCAGCACTAGATAAGATAACCACAATAGAATAAAAATAAGAGTAAATTTCACAAAACTACAGCTTTTATAAATTATTAGAAAACTACATGTTTGAGCTCCCAATTCACAAAACTGCAGATTTTATGAGAATCTGTATCACAAAACTACAAGTTTTAGAAGTGGCCATTTCTTGTAACAGGTCTGACAGTATGGGCCCATATGGTAGCCTCACGCGCCCCTATTTCCCGCTTCACTCACGTGTGAGACTAATATGTGGGCCTACATTGTTAGACCCGTTACAAGATACAGTCGATTCTAAAATATGCAGTTTTGTGACACAAGTTCTCCTAAAATCTATAGTTTGTGAAATAGAAGCTAATACATGTAGTTTTCTAATAGTTTGTACAATAAACTTGTATTTTTACAAAATTTACTCTAAAAAAGCTCTAGTAAAACACATCGACTTGCCACAGACAGTCAACAAGGAACAGAAACCTAAGAATCGACCTCCTCATAGAGTTCCTTCTCCAAGATAGGTGTAGACTCCTGCAATTCGTCAACTAAATGATGATTATTGCAAGGTGAGGTCTACTCTGCAAGTTGTGCACACAAAATGCAAAATCTATTTTACTATATGCATGGCTTAAACAAAGGATACGGTCCCAAAGTTTATTTTGTGTAAAGCAATATTTACAAGAATATAATAAATAGATTAAAAGCATAATTTGAACAATAATAGAAGTAACATGTAAACAAGATATTTCACAAAGCTTCACTAAGCCTCACACAGCCTAAACCATTTACTTACATAACCAAACTTTCTACTTTTATTTTATGAAGATCTATCCCTTATGTGAAATCCCCGAACACATCTATGACTATAGACATGGCTATTCAAATAGATTTGATAACACTCTATAGAGGTTTATACAGCTTTCTCCACAAGATAGTGATCAACAACATGGCTCTAGCAACCTTGGATGTACTACCCGAAGGATCATAACAAAGCATTTCAAAGACTCCAACCCAACTATTGGCCCTCTTGGTAATTTACCTACACTCTTATTCCAAGCATAATGAATATTCATAATGAAAGGGGTACACCGTTGGATTTCATATCGGGAATCATCCATGATGTGACCCAAACATAGAGGCACACACACCCTCCACCAAGCACACAACTTGACTTGGAATAGCTCTTGGTTTTGCCCCTAAACAAGCTCTTCTCCTTCATAGGCTCCCAAGGCAATAGATCTATATGAAACAAATAATGCAAAGCAAATAAATTATAAATAGAGGCAAAAAAACTCAAAAATTAAAAATAAATATATTGGAAGGTAGGGTTTGATTTAGAAGAATTTAGAAACTTGAACGGACTCAATCGGAGTCTGTATGAAGGAAAACGGGCTCTCAGAAGTAGCTCGGGTCTATTAATTCGCAAAATTAACTTGCAAGAGAGAAAACAAAGGCAAACATATGGAACCAAAGAAATATTTCAGGAATTTTTATTTTCCAGAATTTTAGAAAAAAAGGATGAGAGACTGATTGGTATGGCCCATGGTCTATGGTCCGAGTTCATGGACTAGGGTTTGAGTCTATGGTGGACTAGGTTCATGGAACAGTGGAATGATATGTGAGGCTCACATGTCATAAGCTTAGTTCATGGTGGATTGAGTGGATAGGATACCTATCTAGGGTTTGGTGTATGGGTGGCGGCGGGCCTAGTGTGGCGCACATGTGGTGTTGAGGTGACGCCACATCGGCAACATAGAGGTAGGCAATGTATGAGGACCAAGGGTCGACGACAACGGTGGCGACGCTCCAACGAAGTGCCAAGACGACGATAGCGGCAAGTCTCAACATGGCAAGGGGTCCTTAGAAAAAAGGCAAAGAGGCAAACTCGATGACGTGGACGTCGAGACCGACGACGACCTCTAGCGAGCGGTAGCACGACAAAAGTGGTGATGGTGACAAGCACCATGGGGCAATGACCTCTGGCTCTTCTTTGGCCACAAGATTGTGAGCACAAGTTAGAACACACGATGGCAAACCCGATGATGAGGTCAACAACAGCGGAATTAGACTGTGAAGGGGCAGTGGTAGAAAAGATGGAGAAGGGGCAGTTTCAAAGAAATATGTCTAAATGGTTTCCATATGGAGACAAAATGAGGATGGTACATAATACCTACTTATGACTAAGTTTAATGGGTGCAATGAAAATATGGTTGAAAAAATTCTACTTAAAATCTCATAAATATTTAAGATCTGGCATGATTGACTGGATCATCCTAGGTTGAATATGATGAGAAAAATCATCAATAATTTTGCTATCCATAGCATAAAAACTTCTGACTTTCTTAGACCTAAAGACTTCTTATTCCCTACTTGTGCTAAAGTGAAGCTTATAATTAGACCTTCTCATCTGAAAGTTAGGGAAGGATCATCGAATTTTCTGGAGAGATTTCAAGGTGATATTTGTGGGCCTATACAACCCATAGCAGGCTCCTTCCGATACTTTATGGTACTGATAGATGTTTCTGCTAGCTGGTCCCATGTATGCCTCTTATCTACTCACAGCCATGCTTTTGCTAAATTAATTACCCAAATTATTAAATTGAGAGCCTCCTTTGCAGATGAAAAGATTAAGTCTTTCTGAATGGATGATGCATGCAACTTTACCTCAAAGGCATTTAATGATTATTGCATGGCTCTGGGCATTAATATAGAGCATTCAGTATCTTATATCCACAAACAAAATGGTCTTACAGAGTCATTAATTAAAAGAGTACGATGTACCTAGAGTCTTTGACAAGGGATCTGTATATGGCTCGATACGCTGATTATATCGTTGATGAGGACAATTTTTCGGCATTAAGGGAAGAAAAGTACCACACTAAAGAATGCCGGAAAATAGATTACAATATCACAGGCATTAGGTCTTTAGGGCCTGTTTGTTTTAGCTTTTGATTCTGGATTCTAGTCCCAAAAGCAGAATCAGAAACAAACAGCCTGATTCTAGAATCCGATTCTCACAATCCAGTCCACCCATACACACTAGAATCCACAATCCACTTCATATGTGCTTTTGGATTCCAGCTTTTGGAGAATCAGCTTCTCTAAAACCACAATCCAGAATCAGCTTTTAGAGAATCCAAAGCTGAAACAAAGAGGCCCTTAGACCCATGAACTAAATAATCCAATCTTGAGGTTCAAAGGATAATAAATCTATAACAAATAGCTAATAATCTACAAGATGCCTTTACTTATCATAAGGGAGTGATAAAATCGCATATACCTTTAGTAAACACATTGGAAAGAGTGGAAATACCTTTGAAGGATATTGAATACACTCTTACCCCTCATGAAAAGAAGAGGGGAGGACCTTCGGCGCATAGGGCTCAATTTCGCGAAGACATATATAGAAACAGAGAACCAAACAAGTGAGAACTCTACCGAAAACATTGGAAGAAGCTCAACATAATGTTGAGAAAAATATCTGAAGTAAGCCATCCTAAATATGGTAACCCTAGCAAATATTTGCGTGCATAATCTAACACTGGGAAGTCAGAACACTCATACTCCATCGTTGTAGAAAATCACAAGGAGCCGAAAGAAATTAATGAGGAAATCTCCAGCAATTATGTGAATTCAGGAGAGTTGTGTAAAACAAAGGCTACAAATTGTCGACATATATTTTGCCTCAAAAATTGTTAAAACTCTTAATCTAGATCCAAAACCAATATCCATGGTAGAGTGACAAAAGCACTCATATTGGTTCAAATGAAAAAAAGCAATTAAGGCAAAATTGTACACGCTTAACAAAAAGCAAAGTATTTGGTCACATTGACCAAACACCTACTAAAGTGTTCCATGTAGGATCAAAATGGGTTTTCATCCGAAAGAGAAATGAAAAGAACCAGATGATGAGATATAAAGTGGGGCTTGTAGCACAAGGGTTCACATATGGACCAGGCATCAATTATGATATAACTTACTCTCCTAAAATGAGTGTAATATAGTTTTGATATTTAATATCAATGTCAACTAGTTTGAACTTATTAATGCAGTTAATGGGTGTAGTGGTTGCATATTTATACGGGTCACTAGATATAGATATTTATATAAGAGCCTATAAAGAAGTCAAAAGTAATAGCAATATGTATAGTGTCAAACTATAGAGGTTGCTATACAGATTAAAATTGTCAGGAGAATGTAGTACAACTGACTTAGTGAGTTTCCCGTGAAAAAGGGTTACTCCAACAATGATGATTGTCCTTGTGTGTTCATAAAGAAATCCCATAATGAATTCTGTATCATCTTAGTCTATGTCATGTTTGAATATCATCGGAACCACATAGGGTATAAATGAAGCAAGTTTTTACCTTATAACAGAGTTTGAGATGAAATATTTGGGTAAAATCAAATATTACTTAGGCCTATAGCTAGGGCATTTTCTAGAAGAAATATTTGTACACCAGTCTACCTATACCAAGAAGGTATTGGGAAATTTCAATATGGATAAATCTCATCCTTTGAAGATACTCATGGTAGTAAGATCTCTTGAAGTAGATAAAGACCTATTCAGACCGAGGATGAAAAATGAGCAAGTTTTAGGACCTGAAGTTCCATACTTAAACACTATAAGAATCTTACCAATTGTACTAGGCCTGATATTGCATTTACAGTAAATCTACTAGCTAGATATAGTGCAGCTCCAACCAGAAGGCATTTAGTTGGTGTCAAGACTTTACTCAGATACCTCTAAGGTACACACGATTTTGGCTTATTTTGCCGAAAGAACCAAGACTTGACCATGGTGGGATATATAGTTGCTATCTATCTGTCTGATCCCCATAGTGTCAAATCTCATACTAGGTTTGTGTTTCTCTGCTGTGGTATAACCATTTCTTAGTGGTCTTTTAAGCATACTTCGGTAGATACTTCTATCAACCACTTAGACATAATGGCATTTATATGAAGCCTCGTGTAAATGTATTTGGCTAAGACGTGTGATTAGTCATATTCAGAAGTCATATGTCATTAACACCATTGATACCTCTACAATTATCTACGAAGATAATGCTGCTTGTGTTGTACAAACGCAAACGAGTTATGTAAAGAGCAATATCACGAAGCAATTGCCTCTAAGCTTTTCTATCCTCATGAACCCCAGAAGAATGGTGAAGTAAAGGTCATGCAAACTAAGTCATGTAAAAATCTAGCTGATTTATTCACTAAGTCTTTGCTAACATCCAGTTTTTAAAGATGTGTTCGTGGAATTGAAATGAGACGACTTAGATATTTGCAGAGTTTAGAGGGTGTAAATCCCTAAACTATAACTCTTAGTATGATCCTAAAGATACTATTATTATCCAAAAGATTACAAGTTGCACTCTTTTTCTCTTAGTGAGTTTTTGTGAAGTTTTCTCCCGTGAAGGTTTATAATAAGACAACAAGTGTAACACAATATGAGTGTGCAATTTACTATTTTCTCTATCTTTTTCCCACTAGATTTTTGGGAGGAGTTTTTGATAAAGCATATGCATTACATATTATCCCCCTAAGGAGGAGTGTTGAGATATAACCGGACTCTTGATCTCAGTTGTGGAGATATATCCAGGCTCTTAGTTGTAGTAGGCGAATTCCAAAACTACCTACGAGCGGTTATGAGTATAAATATAACACCACATTATACAAAGATAATCGATATCTACAAACCAATCAATAAATAGAAAAAAGTTGACCTTCCTATATCATTTGTTCATCAGTTTGCGATTGTTCTTGGTCAATTATTGATTGGCATTGTGATTGATCTATGGCAATCATCATCGTTTTACAATAATTTAAAAGTACTTTACCAATACTAGCTGAATGCTTATGTGTTGCAATGGAATGAATATAAATAAGCCACATTGTAAAAATATTACGAATTGGTTGTGGGTAGATATTTAATTCCACCTATCGATACTTGTTGATATATAGTTTTTAGGAATGTTATATTTATTTATCGATAGATTGTTTTTGTTTTTAGAGAGTTTTTAGAATGATCCACGTGTCAGCAGACGAGAAAAGGAGTAGACATTTTAAGGTTCTATTTGTTTAGGCTTTTTTACCTACTTAGAAATCAAAAAACTAAAGCCTAAACAAATAAGTATTTTTTTATCTGGTTTTTTCAAAAGTTATATGCATACATATAACTAAAAGCCAAAATCCACCGAAGAGGGGCTTTTTTGGCTTATTGAAAGTTGGTTTTAGACTGATACTGTCCCTGTTGGTAAATATAAGGCTTATAGTTTGAATGATCTTTTTTAGAAATATAAAGTTTGTATGTAGATTTAATGAGCATTTTCTACCATATCCCTATTTATTATCTCTCAACTATATATTTATTCATTACCACTCACACAAAGTATTATCTTTCATCTTTTAAGACAATTAAGAGGGGTATGTAAGTCATTTTCTCTCATGTCTTTCTCAATTTCACCGCAACCTTAATTGTTATACAAAATCAAAATACGTCTTATATTTATCAACGAAGAGAGTAGCACTAAAGCTAGGGTAAAATTACCTACCTCTGTCACGTATAAAATCCGATAACATTTAATTATTTAAACCCAAAAACTAGCTTTTAGCTATAAACCAAGAAGTTTAAGGTTCTGTTTGGTATGGTTGTAGGTTTTCTAAAGAGTGGCTTTTGGCTGGATTACATGGCTGAAGGGCTGCACGACTGGGCCTGAAGAGGTTTGTGTTTGGCAGTCTGACTTTTAATTTGGCTTTTAGGTGTGGGTCGAGAATAAGATTGAGAGGGATAGAGTTTGGGATTTTATACTTAGTAAGAGGGGGTAATTTTCTTCAATTCTAGTGGCAAAGTCAGAACCCTAACTCATCAAAAGCATGAAAAGGTAGTCCAAACCAGCTTTTGACTTTTAGCTTCTCGTAGTATAAGGGCCTATTTGGGGTGTGCTTGACTTTGAGCCAAAGCTCCCCAAAGACATGGTACGCAGCGGTGGGAAGCTAAGCCACGTGAAGCACCCCAAAAGTGTAGCCGTGAGGAGGAGCTTTTGGTTGTGGTTTCACTTGATCGTCTCCCATCTCGCTCACTCGCCTCCCGACCTCGCCACCTACCTCGCCACCTCACGTCACCTCTCCACTCGTTCGCATTTGTGCTTCACTAGGTTCTGCCTCCGCTCGGTTGCCTCCAAAGCTACATTGCGACAACTAGTTTGTCAAACGGCATAACAAGAAAAGCCACACCGCCACCACAATTTGCTTTAGGGCTGTTTGGGGGCTACAATTTTGAAAAAGTCGCTTTGGTTTCTTTGGGCTATAAAGCATCTGTAGCTGGCGGCTGTGACTTTTCTTGTTATGCCGTTTGGAAAACTGGCTGCTGCAGCTACAGCTTTTGGGGGTAACCGAGCGGCGAGGCAGTAACCTAGCGAAGCACAGTGGAGAATGAGTGGAGAGGTGACGTAGAGGTGGCGAGGCAGGGTGGCGGAGGTCGGGGAGGCGGAGTGAGCGAGATGGGAGACGGTCAAGCAAAGCCACAGCTGAAAAGCTCCTCCTCAGCAGCTGTAGCTTTTGGGGGTGCTTCTGTTGTGGCTTAGCTTCACAGCTGCTTTGCAGCCATGCTATTTGAGGGAGCTTTAGGCCCAAAGCTGAAGCACAGTCCCCCCAAACAAACTTACAACCCAACAAACCAAAAACAGCTTTTCAGCCTAGCTGCAGCCCTCCCAAATAGACCCTAAATAGGATGCTTATTTTTAGCTTTCGGCTATGAAGAACAGCTTCTTACTTTCAGGGGGGAAAAAATGAAACCGAAACCGTTCTAAAACGCGGCCTAACCCAGCGTGGCCTAAAGCAGTAAAGAGACGTGAAGGGAGGGAGTGTACAGTGATACCTTCGTAACGTGCATCGGTGCATGCAGAAAATTACTAGATTTTTTTTATTTAATATTTATTTTTAATCTTTTTTTCAAAACTAGGCGTTCGGGCTGAGAAATTGCAAAAATAGTCGCCCATAACCCGTGTATGGGGCGATCGCCCCATACACGGGCGATAGGCTTCCTCCCTCACGGCGCTGTAACGGTTAGTTGGCGAGCCGTTGGCGGTGGGGCCCCCTGTCGCCCGAGACAGGGGCGACAGGGGGCTATAAAAGGCAGTGCTCGCTCGGCGAGCGAGCAAGGCAACCGAGACAGAAGAAAGAGGAAGAAGAAGAGAAGAAGAGAAAGAAGAAGAAGAAGAAGAAGAAAAAAAGAAGAGAAAAAGAAGAAAAGGGGAAAAGTGATTCGTTGTTTCTGCGAAGTTATTTTTACAAAAAAATTTATGATTGTTTAGTTACGTAGAAGTTAAATATACCATTTATTATTTAGAAATTTTAGGATTTTGTAGTGTTTAGAAAATTTTGTAGGACTGTGTTATTAGAATTTTAATGTAGCATTTAATATTTAGAAAATTTAGGATTGTGTAGTGTTTAGAATTTCTCGGATAGTGTTGTTTAGAAATTTCTCGGATAGCGTTTAGAATTTTAATGTAGTATTTAGTTTTTAGAACTTTCAGGATTGTATAGTATTTAGTACGTTACAAATTTATTGTAGTATTAGAAATTTATTGTAGTGTTTAGAAAATTTAGGATTGTGTAGCGTTTAGAATTTCTCGGATAGTGTTGTTTAGAAATTTAATGTCGCAGTTCATATTTAGAACTTTAATGTAGTATTTAGTTTTTAGAAATTTCAGGATTGTATAATATTTAGTACATTACAAATTTATTGTAGTATTCAGTATATAAAAAGTGAATACAGTGCAAATAGTAGGCAATATTAACAAATTTAATTTGGTAAGGTTAATGTAATGTGGCACAAATATAATGTTAGGCCATATGGTATGCAAGTCGAATTACTTATTTGTAGTCAAATAACTTATTTATAGTCGTATTTTGCAGTACGATCAATGTACGTTTTGTATATTGTATTTTAGAGTAATATTTTTTCGTCGGACGTTGCAGCATGTCGGAGAAATTGTATTTCCAAATATTTTATGGAGATGGGGAGATAGCACAGGGGGCGGATGGGGTGGATTTATCATCATTTTCAAGAGTAAATGCAGGGCATATGCGAATCCAAGCGATAGGACATCTGAGGGTTTGTTGGAGTGGATGTCTCGGATGTTCAGTTTGGATGCCCAGACTGTTTAGTTGTGGGTCAGAGCAGTAGTGAGCCGTGCGCAAGACTGTTTTTACGGAGAGTTGATTCCGATTAACTCGACATCAACATGGAGGAGTTATGTTGGTTTTGCCGTAGAGCGGGGTTGGCCGCTCATGTTGTTGGTACAGTGCTACCCGGTAGCTCCATCGGTGTCACAAGTTCGTGATGTTGGGTGGACATTACGGGGGAGGGGACGTCAAATGTAGAAGGACGCGAAAAGGAAGGTGGTGAGGAGCCCAGAGACCAGGAGCATGAGACTGGCGGTGGCGAAGGGATCGGGGGGGGGCAGAGGAGACAGTGGTGGAGGCGCGAGGGGTGGCCGACGAGGGGGAAGAGGTGGAGGACATAGTTCACCTGATGGAAGAGGAGGACCGTGCGAATGAGGAAGTCTCTGATGGTGAGCACTCCGACGAGGAGGACAATGCTCCTGAGGTGCCTATCCCTGGTGCGTGGAGCAATTACAGTTTCGAAGACCTAACAATGAATGAAGGTAACATTGATGCATGGGAGTATCGTGAGAACGAGGTAACAAAGGGGGCCATATATAAAGACAAGGAGGCTATGATGGATGCGGTGAAGTACTGGGCAATGTCTCTCCGGCGGCAATTCAGGGTAGTGAAGTCCAGCAAGAAGGAGTACGACGTGAAGTGCGTAGTTGATTCGTGCCCATGGCGGGCGCATGCATACCAGGGGAAGTGGAAAGACTACTGGAAATCCTTCATAGTGATTGAGCATAACTGCGAGCTGGAAGAAGCGGAGCAGGACACATAATCGGCGTCTACATGGGTGGCAAATGTGTTTTATGGTCGGATCGTGGACAATCCCCACCTGCAGCCTCGATCTATTATCACAGCCGTGGAGGAGAGGTTTCAGTACAAGATTAGCTACGAAAGGCATGGAGAGCAAAAAGGACAGCTCTGGAAATACGGTTCGGGACGTACGAGGCTTCGTACGAGAATATTCCCCACTTGCTCAGGGCAATCGCACGTAGGAACCCCGGTACATCCATCGACCTTGCGGAGTTTCTTGCGGGTGGTGTGCGTGCGGGTAAGTGGGTATTGCAGCGTGCATTCTTCTCCCTAGGCGCATGCATTAATGCGTTCCGGCACTGTCGCCCGGTCCTTTGCATGGACGGCACATTCCTCACGGGGAAGTACAAGGGTCAGATTCTAACTGCGATCGTGGTGGACGCCAACAACCAGGTTCTACCGGTTGCATTGGCATTCGTGGAGGGGGAAAACACGGAGAGCTGATACTGGTTCCTTAAAAGAGTGAAGCTGGCAGTTGTTCTGGACAGGCCTGATGTTTGTGTCATCTATGACCGACATGTAGGGCTGCTAAGGGCGATCATGGTTTGCAACAAGGGTCCGTCGTCGTGGGAGCAGCAAAGTGGCCTGACCTGAGGAGCAGGTGGTGCATGAGGCATATGGGTGCCAATTTTTTCCGTCAGTTCAGGAACAAGGAGCTTATAAACATGTTCAAGCGGCTGTGCAAACAGAACCAACGGAAGAAGTTCGACGCGCTTTGGAGGACGTTGGATGAACTAACGAAGAAGCAATCAATGAATCTTAGAGGTACCGCTAGTTCATCAAGGAACCCGATGGTGTACCATGAGCAAGCAGAGGACCCAACAGCCTTGTGTGCGCTCCCGACAAACTCCCCAAACATCCGGCATAGGCCGGGGACCAGCATAAAGAGTTTCACCGACTGGATACGACATGAGCCTTTGGAGAAATGGTCCCTTCTGCATGACGAGGGCGACTCGCGTTATGGAATCATGACAACGAACCTGGCGGAGATTTACAACTGGGTAATGAAAGGCACCAGATGCCTTCCACTGGTGGGTATAGTTGAAGGTGTCTTACTAGGGACACAGAGATATTTCATTGAGCGATACAAGACCTCCGCAGCATGTATGTCGGACAATCGACTATCGTACTCAACTGTTGTGTCTACTTACATGTCCAAGAAAACAAGAAAGGCGTAGACACATCGGGTGACACCGGAGAGTGGCGTAGAACGGAGATACCACGTGCACTGCGGTGACCGAGGTCGCAGGGGTGCCCACCGAGAGGACTTCCCATCTGTGCATACTCTGAGCAGTTGAGTGCGAGTGCTCCTGCCAGAAACCACGCCTGCTGCACTTGCCGTGCTCGCACATCATTGCCGCAGCCGCCGAGACGCATCAATCATGTCGTTCGTTCATCTCCCCCTACTACTACAAGTAAAGTGTTCTTAACACGTGGCATCACGAGGTGTACGGATACCGAGTTGATGGATCGTTCACAACAGCCCCCCTTCGGACCATCGATGGGTACCGGATATCCGAATGTTGAAGCTGAAGGTCAGGCGTCGAAGGACATGGCGCATTCGGAATGATATGGACGAGTCCGAGGCGCGTCGCAACCGCGGATAATGTAATTTTCTATGTTGTTCCCATCTTGTATTTTTCAATGGACCGATAAGTTATAATTTTCGATGTAATGTTCGATATAATTTTTGATGTTGTTCCAATCATGTAATTTTCAATGTACTAGTAAGTTGTTGTTCACATCATGTAATTTTTCGATGTACCAGTTAATTGTTATGAGGATAATGTAATTTTCGGCGTAGTGTGCCTCGTCGAACATGTCTTCGTCTTTAGTATGTTTGTAACATGAGATTTTTTTGAGCTCTCTGGACTTCCGTTGTATTGTTTGTTGAATATGGTACATTTCGTTATTTCGCATTTCATTTTGTGTGCACATTTAATTACTAATAAATTTGTTGTGTTTGCTTTGCAACAGGCGACAATGGCGCGACCTTGCCCTGAGCTGCTCGACGCGATGGTGGATGCGACCCACCGGTCTAGGTACTCTGCAGAGCAGAACCGAGAGCTAGGGACACTCCGGCCTCGGGTGCCCAACGAGCTGCTTCGCATTGACCTGTTGGGTTCCACGGTGGTCGCCAGCGCTTGCACTCTTTACGTACATATACTTACACGTGAATGCAATTCTAACGACCCAATGCACTACATGCGGGTTGCGGCGGGGCGGCTTACTTCTCTCTGTAGGATGGTGGAGCGGTGTTGCCTGTTAGAGGGCGAGGAGGTCCCATGGTTCGGAATACGACCGGTCCTGCTGGCGCACTCGTGGACCGGTAGAGACCGAGACGCACACGTTCCACCTTCCGTGCGGAGAGATGGCTTCGACGCTGCAGGACGTGTCATACCTCCTAGGCCTCCCCTGTGTGGGTCCGGCAGTTATGCCGCACGATGCCTCCGTCACGTGGCACGCGGAGTTGTTCGCGCGGTTCGCCGTGGTGCAGCGGCACCTCAGCGACCCCTACCGGCCTCGAGCGGGGTGAGCGGACGGACCGGCGAAGGCGTGGGCGCCGATTCACGGTGAGTACCTCTTTCTTTGCGAATTGCAGAGAAGCGCTAAGTTGCTGATAATGTTCGTTGCGAACGCTGCAGGCTCAGTTTCTCCACCCGCACGCAGAGGAGGAGGACGTAGCCCTCCATCTGGAGGCATACCTCATGTTGTTGTTCGGTTGGGTGATGTTCCCGTCCTCCCACGGGAACACGGTGGACCGACTTTGATCGAATCGCCCGAGACATCACCGACACCCCGAAGGATGAGGTAACACACTCAGTTTAAATCAAGTCTCAGCGGAGCACGTCTAACTTCCCCATTGTAAACAGATGATGCAGTGTTCGTGGGTCTCAGCTGTGCTTGCGGTGACGTACAGAGGTCTGTGTGACGCCGTCTCTCGGGCGGACCAGGACGCGACGATGTCGGGTTGCGTCCTACTCCTTCAGTTGTGGTCCTGGGAGCGCTTCTCCGTCGGCAGGCCTGTTGTTGACACCACACCGTACCCCAGGACCTTTATGGAGATGACCCGGTGGACTGGCCCATCATGGGCCACTACTGGGTCCGACGATAGGTATGCTCCCTAGTATCTTTTTCCCCACCTACGCACTTCAGTAACCTTCGCTATTTCTTATTTCCTCGCAGCGGACGTACGCGCACCGACAGGTGAGGAGGTTACCTCGAGTTCGTTCGGGAGTTCGACCGCCTCCACGACGAGGATGTGCGGTGGACGCCATACACCGCGTACGACGTCCACGCCCGAGCATCTTACGGGATCTCCGTGCTTTGCATGCGAGATGAGGCCTTCTGGCTCACCCGTAAGGTTCTCGTCTTTGACCTGTGTGTCGAGGAGTACTCCCCACACCGAGTGCTGCGGCAGTTCGTCCTGTTCCAGTCCTTTCCCTTGCCACCTCGTCACGTTGTCGCACGTGGCGCTCACAGGTACTTCTCCTGATCCTACTACTCTGTATCTTTGCAAAATGAATGTGGTGTGTACTTCCTGTTTTTGCATTGCAGGATGACCCGGATGGGTGCTCCAGTGGGCACTCAGTTCGCACCGTATGTAGCCTTGGGCGGTGCAGTGGGACGCCGCACTCAACGAGAGGGTCACCGAGACCCGGCCGTATGACCCTGACATATACGATGAGTACATGGAGTGGTTCGCCCCGCGTACTCGCCTCAGGGTGGGGTACACACCAGCACCGTATGTCGCACGACAGGCATCGGTGACGGACACGTACCCTTCACAGATATCCCAGAGGGACAACTCCTCGGTATGTGTCGCAATCGAAGCTACATGGGCACGTCTTTTTCATGTAAATTACTTAATACCAATCTGACGTTACATGAAGGCACATCTCGTCGGGGAGGTTGAGGTGGAGGCTATGTCCATGTTGGCGCGCCTTCGGGCGGGCATACAGGTGACCACCTCCGAGGCCAAGGCAGCTTGGGATCGGGTCCTCGATAGGATGAGGCGGTTGGGTCGCTTGGCCACCTGCCGGGGGCGCGGAGACGTCGGCGGACGCAGCACACCACGTCCCCGCGGCCCAGCACCTCGCCCTACCCCATCGGTGCCTCGTTATGCTCCCACAGCTGCAGTGGGGACAGTGGGCTGAGGAGGATCCCTCCTCGTCTCGCCCTACCCCGCCGGTTCCTCGTTATGCTCCCACGTAGCAACAATGGGGACAGTGGGCTGCGGAGGCTCCCTCGTCGTCTCGCGCCCCAGCAGGACCCCAGGGTGGTTTCGACGACCCTGCGGACGTCGAGTTCGACCTGAAGGAGTACCTTTCGACCGACTACCTCTCCCCCTCTCAGCTCTCGGGAGCGCCGCAACAGGACATGCCCTCGTCGCCGCCACACTACTCTACGCCTGCGCCGCAGGGCCGGCCTAGGAGGGACGTCCGTCCACCGTTGCCACTCACCTACCCCACGGGCCAGATCAGGAAGCGTGGCCGTGATTGACTAGTTGTACAGACGTATTTTTGTAATGCCTTTACGTTCAGCAGCATATTGTATAACTATCCGAGTTAGTAACATGAGAGCCTTATCACTTTAAATTATGCAAATCAATGTATGCATTGCAAGCCTATGCCATACGACGTGACAACACACGAACACCTCAGTGCACCTATCGCCTCTAGTTGGGGCGATCGCCCTAATATGGGGCGATCGCTCTATACCGTGGCGATATCTGCCATTTATAACATTCGTTCTCACGAGCGGTCTCGCAAAGACGGTAGCGAGAGAGGAAGAAAGAATAGAGGAGGGAGGAAAAAAATTCAGGATCAATCGAAAATGTCGAGGCGTGCAAGTGCAAAGGGAAAGGGGAAAGCAAAGGAAGAAGCAAGTGCATGCCCGCGCAATTTAGCGTACCAAGATCTCTTCCTACCTCGTGGGTCAGAGCACCCATGTGTATGTGCGGAGATCCTTGCGGGCTTGTCGCTCTTAGGAAATTCCAACTTGGAAGAGGAGGTATTGGAAGCCGCGCCTTCGCCTTCGATCCACGGAGAAGAGCCTGAAGGATCGCCGCATGGTAACAATCGTACGGGTTACGTAATATTTGTGAATAAAACTTTGCTAATTTACGTTTCATGCAGTCACCTCCGCCACTGTGTGAATTTGAGCAGTGGTTTGATACGGAGATCAACCCCGACGACCAACGACTTCTTGACCAAGCCAACCTGCAGGAGGAGTTCACTCGGCAGCTTCAAGAGCAGCGCGATGCCGCACGCGAGGAGGCACGTAGGAAGGAAGCGGAGGAGAAGGAGGCCGACAGAGAGAGAAAATGAGATAGGGCGCGAAGTGCCAGAGATGCCCCACCGGAGGCATGGGCGAATGGGAAGTGGCCTCGAAGCACTCAGTAGACGTCTAGTTTTAACTTTCAAATTCCTTGCTCGTGGTAATCCTTCCTGTTTTAAGCCGTAATAAAGAGCGTGGCCTACCTTATTTTCTGCAGTAACCTACGATTAGACCTTCGTTATGATATTTCGCATGCTGCCGAAAAGGCTTAAGCGTTTCATTGTTGTCTCGACCATAATACTTTGGGTTATTGCACTGGCAGGATTAATATGCAAAGCAAGGTGTAAATAAAATATTTTACCGCCATATGGTACTGCATATATCGAAGAGCAAACTTGGGCCGTTCTCCCTATAAATTACATTTCAACATGATATTTTGCGGGCTGCCGAAAAGGCTTCAGCGTTTCATTGTTGCCTCGACCATAATACTTTGGGTTATTGCACTGGCAAAATTAATATGCAAAGAAAGGTGTAAATAAAATATTTTCCCACCATAGGGTACTGCATATATCAAAGAGCAACTCCGGCCTGTTCTCCCAACAAATTACATTTACAAATGATATTTCACGAGTTACCGTAAAGGCTTAAGTATGTCATGCAAATGAGGCTACTTACAGTCATTTGGTTTATTCAACTGAGTTTATTCGTAATTGTTTCCCCTAAAATGGACACCTAACACCCTACGAACAAGACATATTTATTTCAGGATTTTTTGAGGCATGGTTTGTATAATTTGTTCATAATGCACTAAAAAGAGTTTACGTAAAATTGATTTATACAATTTAAATTTGCATGACACAATGTACTTTTCACAACATAATTCAAATCCTTATATATTAATTAATATTTCAAAATTTACCTTATTCTAGTTGGACCTTCCTAGTAATGCGACTGCCACTAATCGCCTGTTGGTCCGGAACCGACGATTTTGGCCAATACATATAGTGCTTCTAACTTATGGAATATTTTGGCCAATACATATAACATAATACAGTATATCAATACTAAGAGGTATCACGTACTTAAAGATTAGTGTTTGTAACTTATGACCATTTTCGTTAAAAATTATTTATAATCAATACTAAGGTGTATCAAAAGATTTAAAATATTAAAGTACATCAGTACTATGAGCATTTTCGTTATTTATGTCCTATTGATTATTCTCGAAAAATTAATTAGGAATTAAAATTTTTTCTGTCCTATTGATTATTCTCGGAAAATTAATTAGGAATTAAAATTAAAAAAAAATTGGCCCACCCATCGCCCCAGCAGGGGGCGATCACCCCTGCCTCGGGCGATAGGTGGGCGCGCCGCCTCCTGCTGTTACCTGCCCGTTAGAATATACGGGCAACCGGAGCCTAGTTTTGCAATTTTCAAAACCGAACTCCTAGTTTTGAAAAACAGATTAAAAAGAAATATTAAAGAAAAAAATTCAAAATTACTACGGGAAGCTGCCCACTGACAGTGACGAATTTTTTTTCTTTAATATTTATTTTTATTCTTTTTTTCAAAACTAGGCGTCGGGGCACGAAAATTGCGTTTTTGGGTTCCCGTCGCCTGTACATGGGGCGATCAGTGGCACCTCTAACGGCCAAAAACGGCCAAAATAACGGCGGCCCAGCTCCTAGCCACCTATCGCCCCTTGCACGGGCGATCGCCCGGTGCACGGGGGACGGGTGGCCTTTAACCACCGCGCGACGCAGTCGGCTGCCCGTGGGAGCAAAACTTTGAGGAAATTTTTTTCTTTAATATTTTTTTTAAATCTTTTTTTCAAAAATAGGCGGCGGGGTGAAAAAATTACAGTTTTGGGCACCTGTCGCCCAGTACTGGGCGATCGCCCCCAGCCCTCCTTAACGGCCAGAAACCTGTTGCCCCATACTTGGGCGACATGACTGAATTTTTTTTTGTAATTTTAATTCGTAAATTCGTTTCCTTTAATATTTCATAGTTGTGATATACTTTAATATTTCATATCTTTAAACAGTTAATACCTCTTAGTATTGATTAGAAATAAATTTTAACAAAAATACCGATCTTTAAGTACGTGATACCTGTTAGTATTGATTGACTGTAATTTTTTGTATGTATTGGGCAAAATATACCATAAGTTGAAAGCACTAATCTTTATATTATTGATACCTGTTAGTATCGATTTACTGACATGTGTTTTATTTAAGTGACTCAAAGTCGTATCTTTCGCAGGAAGTTGGAAGCGAGCCTTTATCTCGTCAGTCGCGCGTGCGGTACCGCAGCGCCCGACTACATCCGACGTGCATTAAATGTCGTTGCATTACTAGAAAGGTCCAACTAGGAGAAGTTTGCATTACGTTGTGAAAAGTACAATGTGTCGTGCAAATTTAAATTGTATAAATCAATTTTACTTAAATGCCACTTAGTGTATTATGAACAAACTATACAAACTATGGCTCGAAAAATCCTGAAATAAATATGTCTTGTTAAATGCGGTGTTAGGTGTCCCATTTTTGAGAAAAAATTTAGGAATGAGCTCAGTTGAATAAACCAAATTATTGTAAGTAGCCTCACTTGCATGACACACTGAAGCCTTTTCGGCAGTCCGCGAAATATCATGTTCAAATGTAATTTGTAGGGAGAACGGCCCAGATTTGCTCTTCGATATATGCAGTACCATATGGCGGGAAAATATTTTATTTACACCTTGCTTAGCATATTAATCCTGCCAGTGCAAGAACCCAAAGTATTATGGTCGAGACAACAATGAAACGCTTAAGCCTTTTCGGCAGTATGCGAAATATCATAACGAAGGTCGAATCGTAGGTTACTGCGAAAAATAAGGTAGGCCACACTCTTTATTACGGCTTAAAACTGGATGTAGTGCATTGCGTCATTAGAATTGCATTCACAGGTAAGTACATGTACGTAAAAGAGTGCAAGCGTTGGCAGCTTACCGTGGAACCCAGCGTGGGTCGATGCGAAGGAGCTCGTTGGGCACCCGTGGTCGGAGTGTCTCTAGCTCTCGGTTCTGCTCTGCAGAGTACCTAGACCGGTGGGTCGCATCCACCGTCGCGTCGAGCAGCTCAGGGCAAGGTCGCGCCATCATCGCCTGTTACAAAGCAAATACAACAAATTTATCAGTAATTAAATGTGCACACAAAATGAAATGCGAAATAACGAATTGTACCATAATCAACAAACAATACAAAAGATGAAGACATGTTGGATGAGGCACACAACGCCGAAAATTACATTATCCTCGTAGCAATTAACTGGTACATCAAAAAATACATGATGCGAATAACAACTAACTGGTACATCGAAAAATACATGATGCGAATAACAACTAACTGGTACATCAAAAAATAAATGGCGCGAATAACAACTAACTGATACATCAAAAAATACATGACGCGAGTAACAACTTACTGGAAGTGCGAAAATTACATGATTGGCACAACATTTCACTGGTACATGATCGAATCTTACAAGATGCGAAGAAGATCGAATATTACATTATCCGCGGTTGCGACGCGCCTCAGACTCGTCCATATCGTTACGAATGCGCCGTGTCCTCCGACGCCCGACCTTCAACCTCAACATTCGGATGTCTGGTACCCATCGATGCTCCGGAGGTGGGGCGGTTGTGAACTATCCATCCGCTCGGTACCTGTACACCTCGTGATTCCACGTGTTGAGAACACTTTGCTTGTAGTAGTATGGGGAGATGTACAGACGACATGATTGATGCATCTCCGCGGCTGCAGCAATGACGTGCGAGCACGGCAAGTGTAGCAGACGTGGTTTCTGGCAGGAGCACTCGCAGTCAGCTGCTCGGAGTGTGCACAGATGGTAAGTCCTCTCCCGGTGGGCACCCCTGCGACCTCGGTCACCGCAGTGCACGTGGTATCTCCGTTCCACGCCACTCTCCGGTGTCACCCGATGTGTCTGCGCCTTTCTTGTTTTCTTGGACATGTACATAGATACAACCGTTGAGTACGACAGTCGATTGTCCGACATACATGCTGCGGAGCTCTTGTATCGCTCAATGAAATATCTCTGTGTCCCAAGTAAGACACCTTCAACTATACCCACCATTGGAAGGCATTTGGTGCCTTTCATTACCCAGTTGTAAATCTCCGCCAAGTTCGTTGTCATGATTCCGTAACGCGAGCCGCCCTAATCATGCAGAAGGGACCATTTCTCCAAAGGCTCGTGCCGTATCCAGTCGGTGAAACTCTTTATGCTGGTCCCCAGCCTACGTCGAATGTTCGGGGCGTCTGTCGGGAGCGCACACAAGGCTGTGGGGTCCTCTCCTTGCTCATGGTACACCATCGGGTTCCTTGATGAACCAGCGGTATCTCTTGGATTCATTGACTACTTCTTCGTTAGTTCATCCAACGTCCTCCAAAGTGCGTCGAACTTCCTCCGTTGGTTCTGTTTACACAGCCGCTTGAACATGTTCATAAGCTCCTTGTTCCTGAACTGACGGATAAAATTGGCACCCATGTGCCTCATGCACCACCTGCTCTTCAGGTCCGGCCACTTTGCTGCTCCCACGACGGCGGACCCTTGTTGCATATCCATGATTACCCTTAGCATCCCTGCATGTCGGTCATGGATGACACAAACATCAGGCCTGTCGAACAATCGCGCCACTTCACTCTTTCAAGGAACCGATACCGACTCTCGTGTTTTCCCCCTCCACGAAGGCCAATGCAACCGGTAGAATCTGGTTGTTGGCGTCCACCGCGATCGCAGTTAGAATCTGGCACTTATACTTCCTCGTGAGGAATGTGCCGTCCATTCAAATGATCGGACGACAGTGCCGGAACGCATTTATGCATGCGCCCAGGGCGAAGAATGCACGCTGCAAGACCTACTTACCCGCGCGCACACCACTCGCAGGAAACTCCGCAAGGTCGACGGATGTACCGGGGTTCCTCCGTGCTATTGCCCTCAGCAAGTGGGGAATATTCTCGTAAGAAGCCTCGTACGTCCCGAACCGTATTTCCAGAGCTGTCCTTTTCGCTCTCCATGCCTTTCCGTAGCTAATCTTGTACTGAAACCTCTCCTCCACGGCTGTGATAATAGAACGAGGCTGCAGGTGAGGATTGTCCACGATCTAACCATAAAACACATTTGCCACCCAAGTGGATGACAGATTGCGGTATCCCTGCTCCGCTTCTTCCAGCTCGCAGTTATGCTCAATCACTATGGAGGATTTCCAGTAGTCCTTCCACTTCCCCTGGTATGCATGCACCCGCCATGGGCACGAATCAACTACGCACTTCACGTCGTACTGCTTCTTGCTGGACTTCACTACCCTGAATTGCCGTCGGAGAGGCATTGCCCAGTACTTCACCGCATCCATCACAGCCTCCTTATCTTTATATATGGCCCCCTCCGTCACCTCGTTCTCACGATACTCCCATGCATCAATGTTCCCTTCATTCATTGTTAGGTTTTCGAAACTGTAATTGGTCCACGCACCAGGGATAGGCACCTCAGGAGCATTGTCCTCCTCGTCGGAGTGCTCACCATCAGAGACTTCCTCATCCGCACGGTCCTCCTCTTCCATCAGGTCAACTATGTCCTCCACCTCCTCCCCCTCGTCGGCCACCCCTCGCGCCTCCACCGTTGTCTCCTATGCCCCCCCGATCCCTTCGCCACCGCCAGTCTCGTGCTCCTCGTCTCCGGGCTCCTCGCCGCCTTCCTCTTCGCATCCTTCCGCATTTGGCGTCCCCTCCCGTAATGTCCACCCGACATCACGAACTTGCGACACCGATGGAGCTACAGGGTAGCATCACCAACAATATGAGCGGCCAACCCCGCTCTACAGCAAAACCAACATAACTCCTCCATGTTGACGTCGAGTTAATAGGAGTCAACTCTCGTAAAGCGATCTTGCGCACGGCTCCTCTGCTCGACCAGAACGAGAAGATCCGGGCATCCAAAGCTGAACATCCGAGACATCCACTCCAACAAACCCCTGTATGTCCTATCGCTCGGTCTACATATGCCCCGTACGACTCTTGAAAATGATGATAAATCCACCCCATCCGCCCCCTGTGCTATCTCCCCATCTCCATAAAATATTTAGAAATACAATTTCTCCGAAATGCACTAACGTCCGACGAAAAAAAATTACTCTAAAATAGAATATACAAAACATACATTGATCGTACTACAAAATTCGACTATAAATAAGTCATTTGACTTGCCTACCATACGGTCTAATACTACACGATGGGCCACATTGCATTAACCCTACCGAATTAAATTTCTAAATATTGCCTAATATTTCTACTGTAATCAATTTATAGATACTGAATACTACATTAAATTTGTCCATACTAAATACTACACAATCCTGAAATTTCTAAAAACTAAATACTACATTAAATTTCAAAATATTACTGCGACATTAGAATTCTAAACACTACACAATCCGAAAATTTCTAAAGGCTACACAAATTTCTAAGCACTGCACATTCCTAAAATTTCTAAATAAGAAAAGCTACATTTAATTTCTAAATACTACCAAATCCTAAAATTTATAAACACTACCAATTCCTAAATTTCTAAATAAGAAAAGCTACATTTAATTTCGAAATACTACCAAATCCTAAAAAAAATCCTAAATTTACCTCCACAAAAAACGACGAATCGATTTTCTTCCCCTTTTCTTTTCCCCTCTTCTTCTTCTTCTTCTTCTCTTCCTTTTCTTCTTCTCTTCTTCCTCTTCTTCTCTTTTCTCTCGGCCTCTCTCGGCTGTTTTGCTCCCACGGGCAGCCGACTGCGTCGCGCGATGGTTAAAGGCCACCTGTCGCCCGTGCATGGGGCGATAGGTGGCTGGGAGCTAGGCCAACGTTATTTTGGTCGTTTTTGGCCGTTAGAGTGGCACTGATCGCCCGTACAGGCGACGAGAACCCAAAAACGTGATTTTCGTGCCCCCGACGTCTAGTATTGAAAAAAAATAAAAAAAAATATTAAAGAAAAAAAAATTTGATAGTGGACAGCGTCAAGCAAGACGGGCCCGTTGGATCCAAGAAACCATAAGGCCGGCAGGCCCCTTGTTCCAGTCGACAGCGGACTAGGGGTGAAAACGGGACGGATAGTTCCCGCCCGATCCGAAGCCGTATCCGATCTGATCCGGATCCGGGAAGTTAATCGGATATCGGGTCGGATTCGGATTCGGATCGGATAGTTGAAAACGGATATCGGATCGGATTCGGGACGTATACTATCCGAAAAATATGGGTCGGAAACCGGATACGGGGAAATCGGGTATTCGGATATCCGACTTTGACTCAGTCTCGTGCGTCCTCCGTTTGGATCGTTCCCCAACCCCAAATCCCCAAGGCCTCCTACTCTCCTTAGTCTCCTAGTCCCTTCCCATGTGCATCAGACTCCAGAGTTCATCTGAATATCCGATTCATTCTTCATTTCTCCGAAGCTTGGTCCGGCCGTCCCGCCCCCGGCCCGTCCCCGCCTCCGATCGATGCTCGGTCCGGTCGTCCCCATCCCGGCGACCACGTCCTCCGCCTCCCGATCGGCGCTCGGTCCGACCATCCCGGCCGGGGCTAAGCCTTGATCGGCGCTCGGTCGCCGTCCCAGCCCGGTGGTCACATCCTGCCACCTCCCAGTCGACGCTCCGGTCCGACCGTCCCCAACCCGGCGGCCACGTTCTCCCGCCTCGGTCGGCGCCCTGATCCGTCGTCCCCTTCGCGATGGCGACTCCGCTTCCCAAGCCCGGCATCTCCTCCTTCGGCCCATACCCAGTGGCGACTCCTCACCCTCACGCTGACTGGTGCTTCCCCTCCCACGGCCAGCAGCCCAACGCTTCCCCTCCCCCAGCGGTGAGTCTCTTCTCTCCCGTAATTTCTTCAGTCTTTATAAGCAGTTAAGCACTGCCAACTCGTCTCAGCAATGAACAACAATGTGATGCTTATACAAAATATTAGATTCAAATTCATCTCAGCACCTATTTTGTTTTTAGAAATAGAAGTTTTAATTGAGATTTAGGCTTTTTGAATAGCTAACACACTGAGAAAACTTTGCTAGGCATGTATGCATAGAGAAACTTTGTAGAACTAGAAGTTTTAATTGATGTGTTTATGTGGGAGAGGGAGTAGGGGAGTGGTGACTAGCAAAGATTTATTTTCTTTTTTGGGTCTTACCGAACAGTCATGCAAGAGAACCACACAATTAAAATCTGTGATCATGTAATGTACATGTGTGTTGTGTGATATATGATCTCTCTAGCTCATCAGAATACTTTTTAAGTGTGTTTGATCAGAATTTAGAACTAATGCCGTAGCACACTAGCACTCCAGTAGCAATCAGTGGTCTCAAGTACCAGCAAATGCTAGCTACGACTTGCTGTAGTTCATTTCAAATTTCGTTTTGTTTCTTATAAAACATTGCGACATGCGTGAGAAAAATCGGATGCATAGAAATGTGTTTTGTGTTCATTTTCTCTTATGTCTATTCGCATGACAAAACAAATGAAAATAACCGCTTTCATGTACTACTAGGAAGTAGGAACATAAGCTAGTATCTATTACGTGTCATTGGAAAACTGATCGGTTTAGAGGCGCGCATGAGTTGGTTAATTTGTTGGTTTAATGCAGCACCTTTTCTTCAAAGTAATGCTAATTTGGTTTAGAATACAGTTCTTTTTGTTGAACAAACTTCAAGTGAACTTTGATCATTATGTAATGACTAATGATGAATTAAATGCATTTTGTTTCATGAATTGGTGCTTGAACTGTGGTATATTGTGGCTTTTATTACTTCATCAAGATTTAGTTTGGGCTACCAATATGAAGTGTCAACTCTTCTCGCGCGCTTTTGTTGATATGTATTTATTTATGTAATTTTATTCACCATATATTACTCAATGTATGCGTGTGTTATCCGTGGATATCTCTATCCGATCTTCCGATCCGAATCGGTAGTTGGATCGTTAGTGTATCACATATCCGACGTCCGGATATAAGCGGTTGAGTTGGATCTGGTTTTGCCCTAGGATCCGCGCGTTGATTTGAGCGTCTTGGCGGTGGTAGCGCCGCACCTTCATCAATCTCGTGTTGTGGCGTGGTTGCTGACGAGCGAGAGACCGGATCCGGCCGATTGCTTTGGGCGCGCCCGCTGCGATCGTGCAGCGTGGCTCTGAGTAAATCGGCGTCATTGCGTCGGTCGCGGAATCAACCGTTGGATTTAGGTGGCCATTGGATGTGCGGCGCGTGGGCGTGGGCGAGCGTCGCCGTATTTGGATCGTGGTGACCGTGGATCTGCGGCAGCGTGTCGCACGCGCATCTCGGTCTTATTGCGGTGCGGCGTGAGGATCGGCCGTCGGTTTTAGCGAGCCGCGATGTGCGCAGCGTTACGTGAACCAAGTCCACGCTAGACGAGGCCGCCGTGAACCCGGTCCATAGACCCGGAAGCGGCGTGGCGACCTGCAGGCGTGCCGCGTGTCGTCTTGGCGGTTTGGGTGATTCAAATTTCTAAAAATTCATAAAATTGTGATCTATTTAATGATAAATTTTATTTGAATTTTGAGATTATCTAGTCGTCTGTATTAGCTATTTATTGCATATTTTATTTGAGCAGCGTGAGCGCAAATTTACTGGAAGGTTTGAAGAAGAATTCGTCGCTCAAGACCAAGCTTGAACACGACCCGCAGCTCTTTGAAGGCAAGTGATGCTTTGATCATTTTGATCCCAGATTTTAAAATGTAATTTATGCTTTGAAACTATGCATGCTAATTATTTAAAATGAATTTAAATTAATTTGGGATAATGTAGTTAATCAACCCATTTTGTTATGCCACTTTGAATTATTAATTGTATGCCTAGATCATTGTCACCTAAGTTTTGATTATATTAGTTGGATGTTAATATTGTGCCAACACGGGAGGCTAGGCAGTGAGTAGATGCTTAGCCTTACAGCGAATCATGAATGATCTTTGGAAAAATGCTACAATATTGATTAAAGACATATTGAATGTATTTTGAAAAGTGGTGTGATGATGCCACATGTTGAGATTGAGTCTGACAACTTTGTGTGGTTAAAATCAGATATTGAGTTATTCTTGGCATGTGTTGCACAATAATCAATGGGTGGAAAATGATTTAGGCTGGGCAAGTGGCAGAGGTGTGTGCGGGTGGGCTGTGTGGCATTGGGTTGTTGAGTGATGTGAGTCTGTGTGCCACATTGGGTGTGTGCCTTTGTTGAGTGTTGAAAGTCTTGCCTTGGTGATTAAGGACTTCACCTTGCAAGCCTTTGATACGAGTCAACCGTACAACCACATATGCGACATGGGACGAGACCTAGTTGACTAGGGTTACGATATCTTTCCTCACGATACCTCGGGGTGTGATGCACGGGGTGTATCTGTATGGGGGCGTGCACGTGCTACGGCTTGGTGCCCATCCAGCGGTGATTGGCGGTCCTATACTTGGCTGTGTGAGGAAGTGATAGTGAAGGCAATCTGGGAGAGGTTCTTTAGTTAAGGTAGAAGTTCTGAAAAGCTTTGTTGCGGACAATCACTGTGTGGTGGCGGTGTATCTTGTGGGTAAAGTGTACAACCTCTGCAGTGTCAAAACTATTCGAATAGCCGTGCTCACGGTATTGAGCATTGCTCGGGATTCTGATCAAGGGTAGTTTTCATAAACAAAACATGGAAGGGTGGTGTGTGCGGTGTTGGAAATGAGTGATAAAGGCGTGTGCGAGAATCTTGAAGAAAAACCTTTTGAAATTAGTATTACTTATATACATTTCTTTGCTTTAATCTAAACAAGATACTAGTTTAAAAATCTTTGCTTGATGCAAAAAGAATCAATTAAGCCAATCCATTGGAATAAGCTTTGCATATAGTAATAGTCTTTGCATTACATGCATTACTTGTTGAGTGCCTTGTGTACTCACCCCACCTTATCAACCCCAACATCGGTGGAGAGACTACACGGTATGGGAGGAGATACGTCGAGGACACGAGCAACTAGGGGCAAGCCCGGTCGGTTGCACTGTGGCAAGATGGAGCTTCCACGACTTTTTATGTTCATTGCTATTTCTTTGTTTTGAATAATGTAAGCCTGCGTGGTGACTTATCGTAAGGAGACCATAAGGTTGTACAACTCGTTTTATATACATGTTTGCACTATTTATTCTTATATCCTTGTGAATGTGCGTGATGTGCAACCTGTATATTGTGTGTGCTAAGCGTGATCTGGGTGCACGAGAATACCGGAGGAGGAGTCGGTTTGCGGTCGGGTCCGACAGAGGTGGTATCAGGCGGTGTTGTAGGCCTTGACCTTAGTTTGGTTGTGCCTAGGAGGTGAAAACTATTTTCTAAAGACCTAATCAACTTGAGCAAGAATGTCAAAGAAATCTCGACTTATCTCTTCTCCTTATTCATACCTATCTTTGAATTTTTATTATTCTCTATTTAATTTAAACAAGGTTTGTTTTGGCGGATGAGGATGATCCATACCTATGGAGAGCGCCGGAGGATCGCCAGCGGAGTTATGGCGTATGATGCGATTGCTTGGAGGTTTTGACCGACCAGCATGTGAGGACTTGGTGAGTGCAGGCGAGGACTTGGCGTCGCTGGGGCGTCAAGATCACGATGTATGCTCGGGAGAGGGCGAGGCGAGTCGTCCTATCTACATCACTGCCGGAGGTCTTCTTCGGCGGGATTGGAGAGCGTCGCGTCGAGCGATGCGGCGGTGCGCGCCTCCGCGAGTTAGAGGCACCGTCTTCCGCCACCATCGCGTCGAGACAATCGTTTGGACGGATGGAGCTTGTGGAGGAGGGCGCCACTATCACCCACACGGCAAGATGCGTCATCGCCGGGAGGGCGCCTTGGGCGAGGCGATCAGGGAGTTGCGAGAGGACCGCGGCGAGGTTATAGAGCAAGAACCCAACAGGAGAACTTAGCTCATGCCATCTGAGAAGATCCGGGAGTTGGAGATGGCTTTGTATGGACCCGAGCGAACGATCCTGAGTTACATGATCGGATCCGGAGGCCGGGCGAGGCGCCGATCACGAGGCGGCGACCACAGGACGGCCGAGTCGATGGGGTCTTTTGCACCCGCGCGATGGAGTCACGAGGACGATTCGCTAATGCCAATGCACGGCACGCGGTATATGCGCTCGGGAAGCGCGGCCGGGTTGGCTCGATGAGTGATCGAGTCTAGTAGAGTGTAGTGTCGAGACTCGAATATCTGAGTCGCGTCTTTGTTTGAGTTACCCTTAGGTGTGAGTTGTCATGGATTCCTATGTTTGCTTACTTGCTTTTGGTTGTGAGTGTCACGTATGTGTTGCATTGCCCTTAGGCACTTGTGAGCAACCATCTTTGCTTTATATTATATCAATAAAGTGGCTAAATAATTTAAGTTACTGTTTCCCCACATAAGTTCTTTTACTTGTCTATGCTTTCTTCTTTTCTTAACCATTGAAGCTTGCAGCGGATGGTGAGGACTCGTGGAAATGTTGGAGCAGTGGAAGTGGAGCTAACAGACGGACAACGAGAATGAAGAGCCGATTCCTCAACCACGCGGTCGATATCACGAACACAGGAGCCTTTTGGTGGCCGGACTCAACTCATGACCACGATGGTTCAAACCATGATATCAATCAAGGCTGCTGCGAATGTTCAACACAGGGGCAACCATGGACCACACCCTACTCAGTTAGCCGGAGTTTATGAGAACTCGTCCACCCACTTTCTCGGGTAACGCCAATCCAAGGCGGACGATTGGCTAAGGACAATTAAGCACATTACAATGTGTAGGACATGAGAGGTACTCTATGCCTCTCATCAACTCGAAGGGCTGCCGAGAATGGTGGGAAAACCTGCGCTCATGAGGACCATGAGTATCACATGGGAGAATTCACCTCGGCCTTCCGTCGGTACCATGTGCAGGGTATCATGGATCTTAAAAGGAGGAGTTAGAAGCCTCAAGCAAAGCGGCGATCGATGGCGATTACGAACAAGTTGACGCTCGCACGGAGGGCGTGGCTACGGATAAGGCGGACAATCCCGCTTCATGAAGGATTGAATGCGGAATTGCAGTGGGGTGATCACCCACATTCCACGACTTTCAAGAGTTAGTTAACAAAGCCACGATCTTAGAGGACAAGCGCCGAGAGTTGGATGACAACGAGAAGCGAGAATGGCGCAACAAGGAGGTCGTCGAGGGCAGTGAGAGGCGAAGGGCGGCACCCCCAGCTCATTGGTACCGGCCTAGAGGCAATGAGAGGGCTGCTAAACCAAATCCCGATGGGTCAAAATGTTCGAGACTCGGCCGAACTATAGCGCGGTGGAGGAACCTCTCGGCCGTGGGAAGGCGTTGCTATCATTGCAATGAAATGGGGCATTTGCCAACAAGCGCCCTAAGAGGGAGGTGTCACCGGTTCGCTTTAACACAGGAACACACGGCAAGGACTCCGCACCAATCATGAACGCGGGGCATCAACGGCGACTCCATCCCAAGGCGCACGGCGAGTCAACCACATCACGGCGGATGAAGTCGAGCGCCTCGGGCGTTATCTTTGGTAAGTTCTAGTAAACTCGATACAGCTCTTTGTTTTATTTGATTCAGAACTTCGCATTCTTTTATTTCCGAGATTTTCTGTTCAAAATGATATGGAAATAGTGAATCTTAAATGTGTGCTCATAGTCAATCCACGGATCGAACTCCGATCTAAAGTAGGATGTTACAGGGTAGGAATAATAATTAATGGAGTTGAGTTCCTAGCGAACTTAATCGTCCTTAATACCCAAACCTTGGATGTTATCACAGGAATGGATTGGTTAACCGATCACAAAGCGATATTGGGCTGCGGAAAAAGAGTCATATCGGTCGAGAGCGGATGGAAAGAAAATTGAGTTTGAAGCGAAACCGATGCGAGATGGACAATTGATGGTCAACGACATGAAGGTATCGACAGAGAAGTCTCCATAGTCAATGAATATCGGATGTTTTCCCGGAAGATTTACGGAATGCGCGAGATAGAGATATCGAGTTCGTGATAGAACTAGTCGAGGGCAGCTCAATAGCTAAGAGACCTTACAGGATGTCTGAGAGGAATTGGTGGAAATGAAGAAGCAAATTGAAGAAGCTGCTGGAAAAGGATTTATAAGACCTAGTTCATCGCCATGGGAGCACTGTCTTATTCGTTAAGAAGAAGGGCGGAAGTTTGAGGATGTGTATAGACTATCGTGCACTCAATGATGTGACGATAAAGAATAAGTATCCGCTACCGGGATCGATGATTTGTTTGACCGATTGAGAGGAAGCGAGAGTATTCTCCAAAATTGATCTTGATCGAGGATACCATCGGTGAAGATCCGATCGGAGGATATTAGAAGGCGCATTTCGTCAAGATATGGACACTCTGAGTTCTGATGATGCCTTTTGGTCGACAAATGCACGGCATATTTCATGAACTTAATGAATAAGGTTTTATGGAAAACTTGGATAAGTTAGTAAATCGTATTCATAGATGACATCCTTATCTATTCCAAGGCGAGAGAAAACCTGTAGAGCACTTGAGGCTAGTCCTTGAAAAGTTGAGGAACAACGGTTGTTTGTGAAATTTAGCAAATGTGATTTACGGAAAGATAAGGTGAAATTTCTTGGACACATAATGGCAATGAGAAGGAGTTCTTGTAGATCCAAAGAAAGTGGAAGCGGTTTTACATTGGGAGCAGTAGAAGGCGGTAACCCAAATCCGTAGTTTCCTTGGAATGGCGGGTATTACCGTCGATTCATTGAAGGATTCTCTCGATTGCGAGACCTCTTACGCAATTGTTGAAAAAGAAAAGAAATTTTTATGGACACTGAGTGTGAGAAGAATTTTCGAGGAATTGAAAAGGAGGTTAACATCGGCTTTGTATTAGTTTTACAGACGTTCACCAAGACTTTGACATCTATTGTGATGCATCGCGTCGAGGATTGGGATGCGTGTTGATGCAAAATAGAAAGGTAATTGCCTATGCATCGAGGCAATTGAGACCACATGAGGAGAACTATCAGACTCATGATTTAGAATTAAACTGCCGTAGTGCATGCACTAAAAATATGGCGTCATCATCTCATCGGAAATAGATGTGAAGTATATCACGATCATAAAAGCCTTAAGTATATTTTCACACAAGTGACCTAAATATGAGGCAAAGAAGATGGTTAGAGTTAATCAAGGATTATAATGTGGGAATTCACTACCAGCAGGGAAAGCCAGCGTGGTGGTGGCGCCTTGAGCAAAAGAACCACGAGTGTAAATATCTTTGTTGGAAACAAGTCAGAGAGAATTGTGTAAGGATTTCGAAACTAGAATTGGAAATGGTACCAAAAGGATTCCTAGTAACCTTGGAAGTAAGACCTACTGGAAGATCGGATCGGGGAAGGCGAGAAAGATGATGATAAGATCAAAAGAATTAAGGGCAAAATGGATGAAGGCAAAGCAAAAGATTTTAAAGCTGGATGAACAAGGTACTATGTGGTTTAAAGGGCGCATTTGTGTCTTAGAACAAAAAAGAGTTGAAGCGATTAGTGCAGGAGAGGCCCATGACTCCAAGTACTCAATTCATCCGGAAGTGCGAAAATGTATCAAGATTTGAAGGAAAAATTTTGGTGGCCAAGCATGAAAGCGAGAAGTCGCGAATACGTTGCATTATGTGACATATGCCAAAGGGTCAAAGCTATGCACCAAAGGCCAGCGGGGCTATTACAACCCTTAAAGATACGAATGGAAATGGGAGGAAATTGGTATGGATTTTATAACGGATTGCCCGAGCGCAAAGTGGATATGATTCCATATGGGTCATAGTAGATCGTTTAACTAAGGTGGCACATTTCATACGATAAAGACCACTTATTAGGAGACCGGTTAGCGAGAACTTTATATGTCGAATTATGCATTTACATGGAGTGCGAAAAGATAGTGTCGGACGAGGTACCCAATTTACCTCAGTTAGGGGTAAGCTTCATGAAGCAATGGGGACTCGTTTGAACTTGATCTGACATACCATCATGAGACGGATGGACAAGCGAGAGAGTCAATCGGATATTGGAGGATATGTTGAGGCATGTGCCTTAGCATATTCCACTTCATGGGACAAGTGTTTGCCTTATCTTTGAGTTTAGTTACAACAACGATTATCAAGCGAGCTTACAAATGTCTCCATTTGAAGCTCTGTATGTAGATCTGTCGAACACCATTGAATTGGAATGAGACAGTGACGACATGTTTCGGACGGACATTCTTGAAGCGGAAGCACAGATCACCTGCAGTGGGGAAAGATTGAAGATTGCACAATCGGGCAAAAGAGTTATCTTGACAACCGTCGCATGAGGAACTAAGCTTTGAACAGAAGATTTTGTGTATCTTAGAGTAACACCACTCAAAAAGTCGAGAAGGTTCCATGCAAAGGAAGCTTACACCCGGTATGTCGGACCATTCAAAATCTTGAGCCGCAAGGTGAAGTTGCGTATCGATTAGATTCTGTTGTCTTTGGCAGGAGTGCATAGCGTATTCCATGTGTCTCAACAAGAAGTGTCTTGAGTCTGGAAGAGCAAACACCGTTAGAGACAATTGGTGCAAGAAGATCGACTTACAAAGAACATCAGATGAAGATTTTGGACATAATGGACGAGAGAGACAAGGAACAAGTCAACACGTTTCTGCGAGTTCGGTGGAGCAACCATTCGGAAAGTGAGCGGCGTGGGAACATGAAGAAGATCGAAGAAGGAGTTCCTAACCTATTCACTGTAGACAACCACGAATCTAGGGGCGAGATTACATTAAGAGGAGGTTTGTAACACCTAATTTTGCTCTAGTTTAAATTTTGAGAGTATTTTTGATTTTGTGAATTCTTGAGAATTTATCGAAATTTATTTGGAATTACTCAAAACTAGCCTTCCTTGAAAACAATTAAATAATGTATAAGTTCTAGCAAAGTTTTATTGAAAATATTTTATTTGAGTTCCAAATATCTCAAGGTATTTTTGGAATTTTTCTAGAATTTTTACGCTATTTTAAAAGTCCCAAATGAATTAAATGAATTTCTAGAATTATTTTTATTGAAAAGGTTTTAAAAATGGCTATGAGCGATGTAATGGGCGAGCCCATTCTGTGTAGCGTCGCCGACCCATCGTGGCGAAACCTAAGCGCCTTGGTGAAGCCGTTCGATCTTGATCGAGCGGCTTGCAGCGTGTGCCCGCGTCGTTCGCGATCACGAGCCATCCGATCCAATCCGCGGGCGTCGAGGATTGCGCCCGTCGATCGTCTCTGGCGAGATCACGGAGCTAACGCCGCCGGCCGTTACCGCTTGTTCGCCACATGGCGTGCGTCGAGGCCCCTTAAAGTGCCGAGTAGCGCGTCTGGCGAACTCTTCTCGCGGCGTCTTTTGACACCTTACACGCACGCCAAGACCCTCTCTAGCGCTGAGCAGGCTCGCCGTAGTTGTTCCCTGCTGCCGCCATTGTTCTCGTCGTTTGCGTCACGGTAGGTCCACTTCCGCCGTTGTTGAGGTCACCAGGTACCGATCTCGTCGAGCAGCGTCGAGCAGCGCCACTTCTTCACGTCGGAGCGCCCGCAACGCCGCCGGCGTCCTCGTCTTCCTCGACTCGGCGACTGTTCCTTCGCGCGTCGTTGACCTCGCCAACTTCCATGGCCGTCAGATCCTCATCGCTTTCGGTTTTGGTGAGTCCACGTATCCACTTCTCTGTTTACGTTTGGATTAAATTATAGGCGTTAGATGCGTAATGTGCGGCGTGAGATTAGATCGGACATTAGGGCTATTAGTAGATCTTGGCCGTTAGATGCAGGGTTGAGCGGTGAGATTAGATCTAGTCTCGTAACTTGGTTACATCTCGGTAGTTGGATCGTTAGTGTATGCATAGGATTGAGCCACGTCAAGCGGTGAATAATGCGACTCGGTAACTTTGGTAGTCGGATCGATATAAGCGGTTGAGTTCGGATCTGGTTTTGCCCTAGGATCGCGCCGTTCAAATTTGAACATGCGGCGGTGGTAGCGCCGCACCTTCATCAATCTCGTGGCGTGGCGTGGTTGCTGACGAGCGAGAGACCGGATCCGTGGTTGCTTTGGGGCGCCGCTGCGATCGTGCGGCGTGGCTCTGAGTAAATCGCGTCGCGCGTCGGTGCGGAATCAACCGTTGGATTTAGGTGACCATTTGGATGTGCGGCAGCGTGGGCGTGGGCGGCGTCGCCGTGGTTGGATCGTGGTGATGTTGGATCTTGTGACGCGTGTCATACGCATCTCGGTCTTATTGCGGTGCGGCGTGAGGGATCGGACCGTCGGTTTTAGCGAGCGATGCGGATTTTGCCGCGTGTGCGCAGCGTTACGTGAACCAAGTCCACGCTAGACGGCCGAGCCGTGAACCGGTCCATAGACGGGCGGCGTGGCGGCCTGCAGGCGTGCCGCGTGTCGTCTTGATGTCATCGGCGTCATAAATATTTTCATATATAAAAATATTTGTGGAAATTCATTTGATCTTGACGTCATCATGAGGCATCTGACATCATAAATGCGAATTTCAAGTATAAAAATAATTTGGAAAAATCGGATTTTCTAATTTGGTATTTTGATTTTATTCAAAACTTCAAATGACTATAACTTTTGCATTTTAACTCGGGTTTGGGTGATTCAAATTTCTAAAAATTCATAAAATTGTGATCTATTTAATGATGAATTTTATTTGAATTTTGAGATTATCTAGTCATCTGTATTAGCTATTTATTGCATATTTTATTTGAGCAGCGTGAAGCGCAAATTTCTGGAAGGTTTGAAGAAGAATTAAGTCGCTCAAGACCAAGCTTGAACACGACCCGCAGCTCTTTGAAGGCAAGTGATGCTTTGATCATTTTGATCCCAGATTTTAAAATGTAATTTATGCTTTGAAACTATGCATGCTAATTATTTAAAATGAATTTAAATTAATTTGGGATAATGTAGTTAATCAACCCATTTTGTTATGCCACCTTGAATTATTAATTGTATGCCTAGATCATTGTCACCTAAGTTTTGATTATATTAGTTGGATGTTAATATTGTGCCAACACGGGAGGCTAGGCAGTGAGTAGATGCTTAGCCTTACAACGAATCATGAATGATCTTTCGGAAAAATGCTACAATATTGATTAAAGACATATTGAATGTATTTTGAAAAGTGGTGTGATGATGCCACATGTTGAGATTGAGTCTGACAACTTTGTGTGGTTCCGTCACGATATTGAGTTATTCTTGGCATGTGTTGCACAATAATCAAGCTGGGTGGAAAATGATTTAGGCGGGGCAAGTGGCAAGAGGTGTGTGCGGGTGGGCTGTGTGGCATTGGGTTGTTGAGTGATGTGAGTCATGTGCCACATTGGGTGTGTGCCTTTGTTGAGTGTTGAAAGTCTTGCCTTGGTCGATTAAGGACTTCACCTTGCAAGCCTTTGATGAGTCAACCGTACAACCACATGTCGACATGGGACGGACCTAGTTGACTAGGGTTACGATATCTTTCCTCGATACCTCGGGGTGTGATGTGACGGGGTGTATCTGTATGGGGCGTGCTGTGCTACGGCTTGGTGCCCATCCAGCGGTGATTGGCGGTCCTATGCTTGACTCGTGTGAGGAAGTGATAGTGAAGGCAATCTGGGAGAGGTTCTTTAGTTAAGGTAGAAGTTCTGAAAAGCTTTGTTGCGGACAATCACTGTGTGGTGGCGTTTGTATCTTGTGGGTAAAGTGTACAACCTCTGCGAGTGTCAAAACTATTGAATAGCCGTGCTCACGGTATTGAGCATTGCTCGGGATTACGATCAAGGGTAGTTTTCATAAACAAAACATGGAAGGGTGGTGTGTGCGGTGTTGGAAATGAACTGATAAAGGCGTGTGTCATGAGAATCTTGAAGAAAAACCTTTTGAAATTAGTATTACTTATATACATTTCTTTGCTTTAATCTAAACAAGATACTAGTTTAAAAATCTTTGCTTGATGCAAAAAGAATCAATTAAGCCAATCCATTGGAATAAGCTTTGCATATAGTAATAGTCTTGCGTGCATGCATTACTTGTTGAGTGCCTTGTGTACTCACCCCCTTACTTATCAACCCAACATCGGTGGAGGAGACTACACGGTATGGGAGGAGAATGCGTCGAGGACACGAGCAACTAGGGGCAAGCCCGATCGGTTGCACTGTGGCAAGATGGAAGCTTCCACGACTTTTATGTTCATTGCTATTTCTTTGTTTTGAATAATGTAAGCCTGCGTGGTGACTTATCTGTAAGGAGACCATAAGGTTGTACAACTCGTTTTATATACATGTTTGCACTATTTATTCTTATATCCTTGTGAATATACGTGATGTGCAAACCTGTATGGTATGTGTGCTAAGCGTGATCTGGGTAGCGCGAGAATCTGGAGAGGTCGGATTTGCGGTCGGGTTTGGGCTACCAATATGAAGTGTCATTGCTTTTGTTGATATGTATTTATTTATGTGATTTTATTCACCATATATTACTCAATGTATCGTGTGTTATCAGTATATCTCTATCCGTTCGATCCGATCCGTCACATATCCGACACATATCCGTATCCCGAATTATCCGGATTCGTATCCGGATCCGGTTAACCCGTATCCGGTTCCGAATCCGGGAAAAAAATATGAGTTAGGATACGGGAAAACCAATATCCGCCCGTATCCGACCCGTTTTCACCCCTACAGCGGACGTTATAAGCCAAGCCGGACGGACGGAGCCTCCTCCGCCGCCGCGTGATGCCTCCTCCCCCTATGCCGCCAGGGACGCCGGGGGTCGCCGGCGGGCGCCTCTTCTCCTCCCTCCTGCACCGGCCACCTCTCCAGTCCCGAAAGTACGCGTTCCCTCTCCCTTTCCCTTCTTGATCTTGCAAGTCGTGCCAACCCTGGGAGCCTGCTAGGATGCTGGTAGATCTGGGGGAGGCAAGGTACGGGTGCTGGTGGCGGGGAAATGGAGCGTGGTTTTCGATGGTTTCTTGGGGGGTTTGGATTTAGTCTTCAAATGGTAGGTTGGTGGGGGTGCTGCGATCCATGAGTAGGGGATTTTCTTGGCGCTCCCAAAACGGGCTGGGAGTTTTGTCACCGATTCGTGTATGCTCTTCTTGCCCAGGACAGACCAGTGTGATTAATTTAGCTACCGCAATGTGGCAGATTTGAACGTTTTCTTTACCGTGAACAACTGGAATAAGTTGAGATGACCTTTTGCAAGGAGATTTTGATGATAGCGGTTAGCTAAATTGAGTTGTTGGTTGTTCTTTGTCGCTCCTTTGCCTTTTCTAGAATTAGGTTGAGCTTATTTGATCCATTCCTGCAACAGCTGGAGTATACCCGAATGTGTCTTCGCTGTCCTCACATCAACAAAATGACTGAAAACTAGAGGATTTTTATAGTAGCAGTTTGTGCGTAAAACGTGACTCGTAATTTTGCTATCTTGGATGGGATGCATGTTTTGGGGCAAAATTTGATGCTGAATGTCTTGCACATCAACTAAACAATACCTTTGTCTTTTGAACACAACATGAATCAACACTGTTATTTTGAGTGCATGAATTAACAACTCAAGAAAGCAACTGACGATATAGCTCTCAGGTGTCATTTTACTCTTGGGTTGGGCAAAGGCTGTACTTCATGAGAATATAACTCGCATCTTTTACATGTACAAATGGTTGGTTATTCTTTCTTGTAACAGTGATTTGGTGCATTAGAAATTTTTGAGGACATTTATTGATGACTTCATTTTCTGTTGTAGAGAGGTGCATGTTTGGTATCTTTGCCCTGATGAGTTGAACGATCACTCCCAATTGAAGATGTATGCGGAACTCCTTTCTCCTTCTGAAAGAAAGAATGCTTTATCTATGAACGGAGCAAGGTTGCAGAAAGATGCTATGTTGTCCCGTGCATTGTTGCGCACCACCCTCTCAAGATGTATGTAACCATCAACTGCCTGTTGAACTGTAGATCACATTTTTTTAAATTTAATTTCATGCCTGTTGCTATTATTTAATAAAGTTGTCTGTATTCTAGTTATTAGTAGTTCTTTAATTGGGAAATAGACTGAAGATGTTAGAATTATTAGTGTACATTGGTTAGGGCCAACAGTACGTAGAATTTGTAATTCTTCCATGGGTGGTTGTAACCCTACATTCGACTATATACTCGTAATTTTTAGTTGATGGGGAAAATCAGGTATCCTTGGAAGAAAATTAGCTTAATATTGTTTTTTGGAAGGATTGAGCTGTTTGATGCAATTATTAGTTTTAGATGCAAGAAAATATTTCATGTAAACTGTACTTGTGTAAGGTGCGCATTCATCTGTCTTGTATATACATATATGCATATATTTAATTCATGAATCATGATCAATCATGTGGTATTGAACCTCTTGTATAATATCCCATACTGCAATTGTTTCCCAATGCATATGCTATTTTCCAATATAATGTAAATGTGAGAAAGGGACCACATCAAATGGTAGTTAGTCTTAAAACAGGATAATGATAACTATCAGCAATTCAACCTGTCACATACTTGTGTGGATTTGTTGCTCCATGTTTGAGTTTGGCACTTTATATTGTCAACAATAAGCATACATTCTTGTTAATAGTTTTTTTTAATGTAGCATCAAACATATCATGGGATAGCATTACCGGATTACTGATATGGTTACTGCTAATTTGTTTGGACTAGACTAGATACAGAGTGCAAAATTGATCCAAAGTCATTTGAGTTTAAGAAGAACAAATTTGGCAAACCTGAGGTAAGATGTTAAGCTTTGCAGTGTTTCTGTTCCTGCAATTCAAGGGTTTGTAATGTACATGCATTTGATGGCTTTCTATGTTTGATCAGGTAATGTGGCGATTTGATGATAGCAATATGGTGTGGCCTTTTCATTTCAATATTTCGCACACATCTTCTTTGATTGCCTGTGGCATTGCCATGGATGCTCCTGTATGTTCTCTTTCCTTGTGATCACCAAAAGTGAGAAAAAGAAATGTTCATACTTCTATTCCTGTGGAAGTTATTCAGTTGATAATGCTGTTTTCTCTACTGCCTTAGGTTGGCATTGACATTGAAGAGAAGAAGCGGAAGACAGCCAAGAGTATTTTATCTCTTTCTCGCCGTTATTTCACGCCTTCTGAAGTTGACTATCTAGCTAAAATTTCTGATTCTGATGCTCAGCAAAAGGAATTCATAAAACTATGGACTCTTAAAGTTAGTGAGGCTCTCTTTGGTCCTCTACTTAATATAACTTTCTTATGCAATCAATACATGGTGCTGATTTACTATTCCTTTTAACATTGAGCGGTAATGGTATTTTCTAGCACTAGGCTGGATATCAACTGACCAGTCACTTAATGTAATTTGACTACCTAAATCACAGTGTAACTGACTTCATTGTTCTTCGTATAAACATGCATTTTTTTAATTGTATAAACAGGCAAGTTGGTAATGTGTATCTAATGCAAACACATTTTAGATGCTAACTTGCTAACTCCTTACATGAGCTGTTCTATGAGATTTAGATAAATCAAATTGGATACATTTTATGTGTAGCCCTTTTTTGGATCAAGGAATTATTTATGATGGATCCCACCTTCTCATGGCCCCTTGAATCTGATTCATTGAGATCTCATCCAATGACTCATGTTAAGAGTTAGTAAGAACCAAAGATGGCTTTGCAAAAGATATTTCCCCAATATCTGGTAACATTTTGATTTTTTTTTCGAGAAATTCGTCACCTGGTATTCACACATTTGCAACATTTAGCAAATTTCCACAGGATATTTACCGATATAATTTAGAGATTAATAATACTGAGTTACTGATATGATGTTGCAAAAGACATTGCTTACATGTATTATCTATCGTTGATGTCTACATTTTCAGGAAGCATATGTAAAAGCCCTTGGAAGGGGGTTTTCAGGTGCTCCTTTCAATTGGTTTTCTATCCTGTTGGAAACAAGTAACGGAGTTCAGATTTCTAAGGTATGCAGCTTCAACCTTTTCCCATTGTTGTTGTCTTTAACATACACCACATGTGATGGGGAGCACCAGGACTATGTATCTAAACAAAATTTCTCGTTTGTGACACCTCTAAATACGGCTCTCCTGGATCCCTAACATATGCTTTGGCCTGATTGTCAGTTGATGTTACGCAAATTATATAAGGAAAACATCTAGTTTCATGTTGCAAGTTAGCAGTAAATCATTTTATCCTAATAAAGCAGTTGAACATTTCGATTGATATGTCTTGATTTCCATTAAACTTGCCAGGCACCGAAAGTAGTATGCAAGGATTCTAACTCTGGTTGCGATTGTCTGTCTGAGAATTGGCAATTTACACTTGCAGAACTGAATAGTTCTCATTACATGGCAATTTGTATAGAGGATGACTCAACTAGTTCAGGTTTGTACTTCATTTTTCAGCTTGAGCACAAGCTGTTCTACTATCTTGTTCTTTCAGTCTCCATTATTTGTTGGCGCATGTTGCAGGTTCTGAAAATGGCCTAGTTCCACTAGGATTGAAAGTATGGAAGACCATTCCATTTGTAGAAGATACACTTGTTTCTGGAACAGAAGCTGTAAAACTCATTATTTGACCATGTCAGACTCAGAGCATCTGCCGACCATGTACGAAAGGAAACTCTGAGCATTCTTCAGGCATTGATAAATTGATTTGTGACATTGTGCAGTAGTGAGGACTTCGGAAATGCAACAGCAGATGCATCGGATTTAGGGTCTGTTTAGTTTGAAGCTAACTTTGCCACGCCTAAGTTTAGGCGTTCTATAGATTCTTAGATAGGTGTTTGGTTCGTTGTCATAACTACAGCTTGCCAAACTTTCTTAGCTTCATGTCCTACGCGTTTTAGACTCAGTTTTTTGCCAAACTTTGCCACACTTGTGGCGCTGAATTTTGTTGATATAAAAAGTTTGGCAAGTCACACTTGCCTAAGGTTAGTTATGGCAAAGTTGGTTCCAAACCAAACAGCCTCTCAAACTTCGTTTATTAGCTGCCAATGTACTGCATCAATCTGTTTCCAAAGTAATAAACCACTCTTTTTTTTAAAAAAAAAACCATGGCAGACTTGTTTTACATGATTAGTCAAAGGATGTCAGCATTAGCTGCAATCTGACATCTCATTGAAAGATATACTTAGTCTATGTCCATGTTTCCACTGGCAAGACTGAAGTTCCCTGTTGGAACGTTGAGTGTGCATTCTGGGTTTGAGATGTTGTATGTGATTGTGTCATCAATAGAAAACCGGATGATAGGGATGGAATACTGTATGTTTTCTACATTGGAATGGAATAAGATGCGCTTCTCTCAAGTAAATTGCGACATCGTGCTTGATTGAAGCATTTGGAATTCATTTGCTGATTTCAATTGATGATGCATGAATGTATTTTCGTTTCATGAATTTTCAGGTTGATATTTTAATGCGACCCCCAGCAACAGGTCATTTGGCCACATGTTACATGGCTTGCTGCATCTTTCTTAGGTTACGGAAGCATCAAAGAAGCTTTCTTGCATATGAACAAGGTAGACCCTGACAAGCAAGAACCTGCACAATTATTCTTCTGTCACCGCTCTCCAATTCTTTAGCTTGCATGTGTGCTTTTTGACACAAATGTATTGGCAAACAGACGAGACTAGCATTATATTAGAGTAATCAGATAGAGTATGGTAGAAACAAGGTTCAAATTCTGGCTGAAATTTTGTGAGATCTTGGTTTCCGGACGTGGACGAGATTTGAAATTCAGACCGAACTGAAAAATTCAACAAATTTAAATTGCTACAGTAATCTCAACGAGGTCTCGCCATTTTTTACCAGAATTTGATGTTTGACCACCAGATTTGACCGGAAATTGATCAATAACCCTTAAGAAAGTCATCTTCTATCAAAATTTGTTGAAAAACCGAATTTTGAGACAATTTTTAAAAATTTCAGAAACACTGTTAGATTTTTATAAAATTGTACGTGATTTATCTTGATCTGAAAAATTTATGATACCATCCTAAGAAGTGTAGGATCATACAGAAAATTTTCAAAATAATTGAACTTCATTTGTTATCTTTAAAAAATCAAAAATAGAATGGACATAATTGGGACAATAACGTTGTCAAAATTTTATAAATTTTCTCGTGTGTGATAATGATCCAAAATTTTTATGAGAGCTTAATAATTGACTCATTACTATTATATAATTTTTTTAAAAAAATTAACTTTTTTTGTTTGCTCAATCAAATCTATGTATCTATTGAACTTCATTTGTTATATTTCAAAAATAAAAAACACAAAGAACATAAATGGTACATTGTACTTGTAAGAATTTTATAAATTCACTGGAGTGTGATAATGATTCAAAATTTTTATGAGATCTTAAGAATTTCCTTATAACCCTTATGCAAAATTTTTAAAATTTTTAAATATTATTTGGTTGCTAAAGCAAATCTATGTATTGATTATAAAGCTTTTACGAGGACGTAGCACTCTCAGAATTTTTGGAACTTCTGAAAGCTTGATTATCAGATGAAAATTCTATAAAAACATTGATGATAAATCAGGACCATCCACAAAAATTTTCAAAATTTTTTAACATGGTTTGTACTATTTTTCATTTGGTTGAAGTTTGCCGGTAAAGCTTTTATCGGCATGGTAGCACTGTCCAAATTTTTAAAAATTCATGAAGTTTGATCATCATCTGCAAATTTTATGGGAAAATTAGTGATGCATTACAACTATGCACAAAAAATTAAAATTTTCTAACGTGGTTTGTTTCATTTTTCATTCGGTTCAAACTTACCGGTCAACGTTTTATCAGGACAGTAACAATGTTTGAATTTTTAAATATTCCTCAAATATTATAATCATCTAAAATTTTTATGAGAACATCACTGATATGTTAGGAACCTACAAAAAAAATTTCAAATTTTTTGACATCGTTTGATCCATTTTTCATTCGGTGCAATTTTGCCGAGATCTCGGCAAATATCGCCAAATTTCGGTTTTCTCAGTAGAAAAAAAAATCCAGATTTGAATTTTTGTTTTTGTATTTCATCCGAGATTTGTCTGAAATTTTGAACTCTCACCAAGATTTCGTTCTCCGGTCATAGACAAGATTTATAGCAAAACAAGATTTTGAACCGTGGGTAGAACAACCACCACGCTACCACAAGAGCCCATGCATGGTATCTGAGGCAAGACAAGACTATGGTCCATCTAGAACAAATAGAGAACTGGTGTCAAACTAATGGGGGCGCATAAGAGGTTACCCACAATAAACAAGAGAAACATGTGCAAAACATGAAGCAAATGGGCAGTAAGTATAGGTGACGTTTGGTTGAGTGGATGAGGGTAGATGAGATATGACCATCTATGGATTTAGAATTATCCATTTGTTTGGATGAGTGGATAGATGGAATATGGTTATCCAGTTTTTTTGAATATTCCCTCAAGATGCTGAATATAGCTATCCAAAAAAAGGCGGACGAGATCATCCAGTTTGTTGCATGAAGAGGTATACACGATCAAATTCAAATTTCGCCAAAGTTTACTCGGTCAAATTGTGATCAAATTTTGGTTAGAAATTCAAATTCTATCCAAAAATTCAAATTTTGATCAAATTTGTCCAAAAGTCAAATTCTGTCCGAAAATTCAAATTTGTCCAAAAGTCAAAATATGTCCGAAAATTCAAATTTCCGGTTAAATTTTGTTCGAAAATTCAAATTTCTGTCAAATTTTGTTTCGAAATTCAAATTTTGGTCAAATTTTATCCAAAAAATTCAAACCAAAATTCAAAATCTTGATTACAACTATAGCTATCCATCCAATCAAACAAAAAATTGACTCATCCTATCCATTCTCATCTATCCAACCAAACAAAAAATTGAATTATCTCTATCCACCCAACCAAACAGCCACTTGGATGGTTTTATCCCATCCAAGTTGGATGGCAATATCCCATCTAGCCTCATCCAGGCAACCAAACGCACCTAGTTTAGCATGAACATCTGTTTCTGCATAACATTCCCTGTCCATTGCAGTCTGCAAGCAGAATATATTTAGTTTTATGGAGAACTCTCGTGGTTTTGGTTACATCCTAAAACATCCACTTTTGTAGTTAACATGATATTCCTTTTGTCCTTCAAAACACATGGAATGGTTTTTGGTATCACAACCATCTATCTGCTACATAAACTAGTTGTCAACAACAGAGAATTTCAGTAAAAACAATCTTGAGAAAAAAAAATTTGTTAGCAAGAGTATAAGAACTTTTTTCAATACCAAATATTGATGCCAAAAAAAACACCAAATATTGATGTGGGTTAGGGAGAATACTTTCACATTGATCATTTTAAGCCAAACAATATTGAACGATGATTGCAAATAATGAAAAAAAATACGGTGATATATACGCATAACAAGGTGATAAGTACAAAGTTAATTTCTTGATCACATAAATCCGCCACATACCACAATATTATGTAATTAGGGGTGAAAACAGGTAGGATACGGGCGGATATTGCTCTTCCCGTATCCTAACCTATATTTTTGTCCCGGATTCGGAACAGATACGGCTTAATCGGATACGGATACGAATCCGGGTTATTCCGGATACGGATACATGACAGATATGTGACGGATTCGGATCGGAAATTGATAAAGATATACAGATAATGCACGCATATATAGAGTAATATATGATTAATTAAAACCATACAAGACCATATGGGCAAGTTATATATCAATCAAACCCAATAAACATCGTAGAACTCGATAAGCTTACACTTTTACGGTAAGTCATACAACTCGATAGAGCCAACGGACACTACAAACACATATGCCGTACAGTTCTACTCATCAAAAGGCAGCAAATAGCATAAACTTGGATAACGTTTTCATAGTCTTAGTCACAGACACTAACAACCTACTTTTACTAATATATGGTCCTCAAGACCCAAAACAAAGAAGTCACTAATTTCTTATGTACAGTTATCTTATAACATAGTACTGCTTACTAAAGGTCCCAATCACTACAGTAATTCACATCTGATTTCCACATGACAATTACCTAAATAAACATTACCAATACAACATTAAATTTCATTAGATAATGGTGACAAGGAAAAAAATTACCCTCAATTTCATATTTTTCACTTCCTTTAACTGCCTTTAGTGCACTTGATCTTTCAGCGAAGTGAACAAACCCAAAATCCTTCTTATGCCCAGCCTTAGCAGGTGGTAAAATGATTTTTGTGACTTCTCCATGTCTTTCAAACAGTTCCTTAATCTTCTCTTTAAAAGCATTCTCTAGTAGGTTCTTCACATATATAGTCTTCACCTGCAAATCAAAATTTGATTGAGACAAATGGTCCCAGTACTCAACAAAAAATAGTATGGTACTAAGGTATTTTGATATTAATTTCTACTTATGAAAAGAAAATCAACAGGCTTAAGAGTGCCTTAAACAAATAGGAGATTTCGATTTCATTCATAACAGAATAGCTCACAAAGAATAAGCCCATGTCAGAAGCTAAAGTCATAATGCTAAATTTGCAGCGCACAGATACATTACGAAAAAGATGGTTAAAATTTGACTTAACCAACTTAACAAGTTAACATGCAACAGGATGCGCTTTTTTGTAGCAACTAAAGCATATGTTCTTCAACAAATGTTCAACTGAAACTAAAGTTGTAAGACTCATGAAGTCTCTGTCCTTGTAGTCACGTTTCCTACACAAAATTCATTGAAAAGGGTCCACTAATACAAATGAGAAATGACTAATAAGAAAATATAAATTTAAGTTCGAAATACTTTACACTTCTTTATTTCATTTGCCAGTAGCTTTCGTCTATTTCTAATGAATTATGGCATCCAAAAAAGTAAATGAAATGCTTCTTTTAGAAACAAACTACCCAACTTGCAATATAAACACGTTTGTATACAGCTCATGCCATCAAATCACACAGCTACACCATAAACATTTAAGTATGATATGTGTAAACATTGAGTTTTTATGTAGAGTGTCAACCTGAGCAGCCGCAGAAGAAGAATCTGATGAACCTTTGGGTTCAGCCTAGCTGACAGTACCAATGGCTCGCATAGTTTGCCGAATGGCTGAGAACTTTTAGAGACCTCATAAATTTCGCCCAATGGCTCGCATAGTTCGCGGAGATCCTCCTTGGTGGTGTCATAAGGGAGGCCACCAATGAACACCTCAGAGCCCTGTAGCGGCAGCGCGAGCAGCTCATCCCACTTCCTCTTCTCGTCCTCGTCCCTAGACCCATCAGCGCCACTCTTATCCATCGTCGCTGGGGGACGGGCCAGAAGGGAGGAAGGCACTGGATTGGGGAGGGAGGTGCCGCAGGGGTCCGGGGGAAGGGGAGCGTCGGTCGGGGGGGGGGCCGAGTCGCCGCTGGGGTATGAGCCAGAAGGGAAGGAGGCGCTGGTCGTGGGAGGGAGATGCCGCCGGGGCGCCGGGGCCCAGGGGAGGGGGAGCACCGGCCGGGGAGATCGTGGCCTCTGGGCCTGGGGTACAGGTGCCTCAGAGGAGGAGATCTGAAGATGAATCAGATCTGGATCAGCACACGGGACGAGACGGGAGGACACGGCTTGGGCCTTGGGGTCATTTCATGGGGAACGGAGGTGCCTTGGGACCGAGATGTCATAACCGGATATCCGAATTACCCGATATCCGGTTCCTGACCTATATTTTTCGGATAGTGTACGCCCTGAATCCGATTCGATATCCATTTTCAACTATCTGGATCCGGATCCGAATCCGACCCGATATCCAATTTACTTCCGGATCCGATTTCGATCAGGTCCGGCTCTAGATCGAGCGGAAAGTATTCGTCCTGTTTTTAACCCTACATGTAATCGTACATGTACTCATGGTAGGTAATGAATGCAGGACAAAAATCAAGGTGACTAATATCAAACAAGGACCAAATGGGAAAAGGAAAAAGGAAAAAGAAAAGTTGCGCATATGCTGACCGTATGTACAAAGCACATTCCCCAAAAAACACGGTGTGGATACATGTTACGATATTACTGGTTTGATCCGCGGACACAATTAAGTTCGTACACATTATGTATAGGAAATTGTTGCACATAAGAGCATCTTAAGGCTAGTCCCAGTAGTAGTATCATACGCCATAAATGATCCATCACATAAGATTTCTTGTTGATATGACAATCGATTAATGAAGAAAGAGAAGATAGCAGTATCATGAGGATGATACTGCTTGGACTCAATATCCAACGTCTTGGATTTCGTATGATACTGCACTGGGAGCAAACCATATCATATTCATATAAAACATTTGATCACAACACATGCAACAATTAATGCACGCAAACTATCTTGGATATTGTAGTATGATACTATGCATTGGAGATGGTGTTTCTTCTCAACAGTATCACGCTCTCTATCCTACGTGACGGTCTTGGATTTTGGAATATGATACTATGCATTGGGATTAGCCTAATATATATTTCTCAAGGGTGCAATTAACTTAGAGCCTTTTGGGGCAAGATAACGAGAATATCACTACCACGGATACTGCCACATTTGGTTGGATCAACTTCAACACGTTATTTATGGGTCAAGAAGAGATATATAAAATACATCATGTTCTGGAATCCAATTCGGCCTCCAGATACCTGGCTGAAGTAAAACGAGTATAGCATACGACGTTCGATTAGAGAGTTCTTGCACTTGATTAAAAAATTACTTTGAGATTTTTTCAATAGATTTGATCCCACTTAAAAATTCATTCGAACCACTCCGCAATCACCAAAACAAGTCGGGTCAACTTTTCAGTTTGAGTCAAACTTAGGCCTTGTAAGAGTCCTATTCGACCACTCTTTTGTGCTGGCCGAATCCCCTTTCTTTTTTACCTATATATAGTTAGAGAGTCTCCCAAAATTATTTGGGTTTTGTTTAATCGTAGTTTTCCTTGATGAAACTATTCAGTATTTCTTGTTCGGTGAGATCAACAGCAATACCGTACTTCGGAATCCCACATCAATATTTCAATTATATTTGCAATTTCATATTGCTTTTGCTTTGTTCTTCGATTGCTTGCATGAATTGATATTCGTGATCAGGTCAACCGGGTTTTAGCACGGTTGATATCAACTCGGAGTTTGGTTCAGTGATTGTTTGGTGTCGATCGTGTTTCGGTCGTAGCCTAGATCGTGAGGGTCGTTTTAGCATGGTTGATAGCAACTGCTCCATTTTTTCTGATTTTTCATTGCTATTTATACTAGAGATTACATTTTTTTTAGATAATGGAAGATTACATCTCTCGACCTCTACATACTAACTTGGATAGCAATCTGAACTTCTAATCTTAATAGACTCAAACAAAACTTGCAGAGTTTGAACCTTCTAAAATTAAAACTTAATCTTATCTCTTAACTTATGCATGTCAAGATTATCTCTAACTTTTTCCCCTAATCTTGACACACCAACTCTTACACATTGATGCAATTGATCTCAACTACTATTTGCCCAACACATACTCGATATAGGATGGTGAACGCATGTCCAAGGAGTTCCACTTTCTTTTCTTTGGGCATACCACCGGTGACGTACCTCGCCGACGATTACAACCTTTTGCCTCAGCTCCATTTATCTTTTCATCGGTAACACAACTTAATGGTGACGCAGACTCACATTAGAGTTTACCCATAAGAGAACTTAGACACACCTGCAAGAACTTTTATGCGCACACACATCTAGAACGATAACAACAACTCCTCAACATTCTGGACTCATTTTCGACGGACTTTGGCCGTCTTCTCGACGAGACACACAGATGTCTACCAATACCATCTTATCATGCCGATTGTCGATGACACTTGCCAATAGCAGGTTTTAGGGAGACACACCTCTCCACTCTTCTGTTGCTGCACGTGTGTCACTCCACGTACCTCTTGCTGCATCTGCATGGCGTATGAGACCCTCACATGGAGCTCCTCTTCGGTCGCACTTGCGCCGCCGCACGGTCCTCAGGTATCCTCATCACATGTGGTTCCATTTGATCTATTGTTAGTACTTCTTATCTGCAATTATTGAAGTATTTAAGCAGTTACAAGTAATGTCTGAACTTTCTAGCATATATGTAGTACTGCTAACATCTAGCATGTGAGGCGCGCGAACGACTGATGAGATCGATGACTTCTCATGCTGGGCGTGGGAAATTTGATGTGCTTCGTTAATGCCATTAGTTCTTGTTAACATGTGAGAAGACCAATTCTTGCGGACTTTGATTCTCGTCACTCTCTATTCCCGTCTCAAACACCACGCATGAACCTTTACTACTTAAACAAAACCTATTAGTGAATGATAATAGATTCTACACCTCCACCTCTGTGGGGATGAAATGATTGACGAGCATTGTGACATTGATCCAGTGTGGTTTGTAGAAATATTTAAGGATCGGTAGTGGTCAGATTTTTTTTTTGTAAATTTATTTCAAACCTAAATTCAGATTTTTTGCCCACCTCTCGTATCCCTCTTCCACCCCAAAAATTCTCTAACAAAAACAAGAAAATATTTCTTAATAAACAAATTAACTAAAAAAGTTTTATACTTATCCTACAACCTCTCCTTCCTGGAGTGCGACGGAGGCGCGATGCGGACAACGATAGTGGATCCAAAGGCGTGTTGCATGCCAAGTCCAAGAACAAAGGTACAGCGTGGTTGGGATGGAGCTTGATCCAGGCACTCTGGTGAAGCCGAAAGCAAAGCGCAGGTCAAACTCACGACAATATGGTAATATGATGTTTTATTTGTAGCAACGCATGGGCATTAAACTTCGAAAAGGCAAGACTGTAGCATTTTTCAAATTCAATGGGAAAAAACAAAGTCTGATTACTTCTACTATCTTTATCTTTATACTAATATAAAAGGAGGAGTCCCTCCGTTTGCCCTTCACCTCCCTAGAAAATCTATAACAGAAAAACCACCTCCCTAGGATATCTCTAAAAAAAAAACAAAATGTTTCTCGCAACACATTAACTTCAATAGAAATTGCAACGTGGGTCACTACAAAGCTTAAATACACTCTGCAGCAAAGATGAAGGTGCGGTGTAGGCTTAGTATGACGGTGGTGGCAGAGGGGCATGGCCCTAGCTTTGCGAGGCCGAGTTCGACTGATACGAATGCATAGTTGAGGGCGTCAAGCAAGTCAGTCCTCCTGGCAACATCAACTCGACTTGCGAAAATATTATGATATTTCTTATGTGTAGCAAAGGACGAGTATTCGGGTAGTACAAATAAATCTCTGGTTGGTTGGGATGGTTTGCTCTAAGTTTGCCCTGTCATTACGGTGACTATTAGCTACGACGAAGATATTTAACTGTCCTCACCGTGAGTTTTTATAGAAAGTTCACCGTGCAGTGGAAACATGCTGGAGGTGGTCCCCACGTCGCATGGTTTTTGACTTTTTGTGATGCAAACAATGGGCTGGACTGGGAACTGAAGAAGGCGTGGCGTGGTGACTGTCACTGTACTTGACTGGTAAATGCTCGGCCGGGTCTTGGTAGTTGACATGTACGGTTGGGTGTGTCTCTAGCTAAGCTAGCTAGTTACAATTTCCTTTTTAAACTATTTGTTTAAAAATATAAGTCTTATAGTTTAAATAATTTTATTTAGAAATATAACTCTTACATTTAAATTTAGTGAGGTTTATTCTACTAATACCCTCATTTATCCTCTTCAACCCTATGTATTTATTCGTTGCCACCACATAAAGTATTATTTTTCAAGACAATTAATTTTACCTTAATAGCCATATATTTCTAAATAGATAGAGTAATTAGTTGGCTCGAGGGACCGTATCCTGGCAACTTCTGGCGTACAATTTTGACTGAGGGGTTTCCTCTCGGGCAAGTACCTCACATATTAATGTCATGGTTACATGTATTTGGGGCTAGAATTCGCTAATATACACTGGGACATGTTTAGTTTGTTTTTAATGGTTATCTATGCTTGTTTCACTAAATTTTAGTAGCAAGTATCTATGTGATACTCCCTCCGTCTAACTTTATAGGGTATATTTTCTTTTGGTATATAAACCAAAATAACATTGAAAATGGTTAGACTAGCTCTAACTATTATCTCCAAACAAACAGTGGTGGAGGCTTGATGCGGGTCACGACGGCAAAACCTGACAACACTGACGTGTTCAGTTTAGAGCTTAGTTTGGCGTAGCGCTGGCTAACCATGGGACGACGGCATGACGTGGACCGAGCACAGTACAAGTAACTTAATATGCTAAAGAGTGTTATGATATAGATTGATTTGAGTTCATATTTAATTAGACTCTATTTTTATATGGGCGAATCCGAATCTATCTCTTACTTCTTTTTTCTATATATTTGGCATCTCCTTGTACAATAGAACTAATATAATAAAGAGAGAAAGCTTTGTCCCTCTACTTTGAGTGTGCTCTGACAAGGATTAAAACTCTATTTTTAATTAGGCCTTTTATAATAATTCATGACTGCATGCTGATAATGGGCCTGTAAAAATATAAACCCCATAATACATTGAAAAAAAAGCACACCTATATCCGAATGGTTAGATCTCCGACCAGTTCAGTCAAAGAGGGTCAAAACCTAGCTTCACACTGGTCGTTTCCAACTAGTGAAATGGTCACCCTGACCAGCAAACTGATCGGAGATAAGCGGTTTTTCCCACACATGTCTCCGTGTAGACAGTTATCTAACAGGTACACGAAACTGCTCGGAGGTTATCTCTGGAAAAGGCACTATTTGGTGAGAAGACATCATTTGGTGGGAAGACGTCTCCTGACTACGCGACACCCCTTCTGGATTTCAACTGCCGCCTCTTTATCAAGGATAAATAGGGGGTCAATCCACACTGTTGAGAACATCTGGAATCATCTGATCTTCATCTTAATCTCGCAATCAACACCTTATAACCAGTGATTAGCATTCTGCAATCACTAGATCACCCTGTAACTCGTGTATATTGTCTTAGCCGTTTGGCCAATAAAGAAGCACTTCCCATTGTTTCCATTGATATCCAGGGGCTCACGAATTATTATTTTCCGTAAGTTCTGTTAAGGGACTCAAAGTCTAGGACATCGACATGCTCCTTGTTCATGTTATTGTGATTTCGTTGGTGTGCTGTTGATTGGCGTGGGTGAACGACTACATTTTATAATACGCTATCAGCATGAAGTTCTACCAAGGCTAATCGAGATCGTCTACCTGCATCGATCTACACGGCATCGAAATCATCCTGCCACACGCGATTGATTCTACTTCAGGCCCTACGTAAGTTCGATCTACGTAAGTTAAATTGCATCTGTACATGTTTTAATCCTGCAAATTATCACATCATAGTTGCAGATTATTGTTCTAATCTAAACCAGTAGTACTCACTAATTATGTTCATAAAAATGAAACAAAGTCCAACGGCGGCGCTTGCTCACCTAGCTGGAGGCGGCGGCGTGTCTACGCGCCGCAGAGATGCCGGACCCCGACCGCCTAGCTGGCAGTGTTGGTGGTAGCAAAGCTCCCGCACCCGGTATCGGAGAAGACCGCGCCCTGCCTCCTTGCTTCGCATGCGCGCCAGAAGCACGCCTGCGCCCGTTCCTCTTCCACGTCGGCAACGGCCACGCCTCTACTCCTCGCTTCGCATGTGCTCTGGAAGCGCGCCCATGCCCTTTCCTCTTCTGCACTGGCAACGGCCGCGCCTCTACTCCTTGCTTCGCACGTGCTCCGGAAGCGCGCCCACGCCTCCTCGCTTCGCTTGGGCATGTTCCTAAGCCCGTTCCTCTTTCGCCTCGCCTCCTCGCTTCGCGCGCACGCCAGAAGCACACCCGAGCCTATTCGTCTTCCACGCACACACAGCGTGACCTTTTTGGATTTTGCGTGACGATGACGGCGTACGGAGATGGTAGCCCTGCCCATGGCCCAAAGAGGCAGCGACGCCCATAGCGCCCGCCACCGACCCGCCGCCTCTTCACCCTCGCCCGCACGATGACTCGCCGGCCCGTGCGGTTCATCTCTTGCGCCCGGAATGCGCTGCGGCACCAGCGATGCCTCGTCTTCTCGTGTCCCGAAGCACGCACCCATTGTAAGATCGAGGATGCCGACTAGAGAGGGGTGAATAGGTGATTTAAAAATCTCTTCTCTAATTAACAATCGCCTCTGTCAATACCTAAATAATATGCGGAAGCGTTAAACTATGTTTTTCACAATTAAAGCCTAAATAAACTAGGCTTACTAAGTGAACTAGCTAATTATGTCTCTAACAAGAATATGCAATCCTAAAGACAATCAAGCAATTTAATTCTAGGAATGTAAATTGCAACAATATAAATAAGGAATAGAATGCAAACCACAAGAAGACATAATACCTTTTACTGTGGTGTTCGAAGACTTGTCGGTCTCCCCTAGTCCACGTTGAGGTTATCCCAAACACATTGGACTGGCTCCACAAATTGAGCACCCATCTCGAATCCACTAGTGGTAGATTTTTCCCCCTCCGGGTAGGTGAGCTCCAACCTTCACAAACTTCGTTGGGGCTTCTCATAACCTTCGTTGAGAAGCTCACCGCGCACGACACCGCTACGTCATCTAGATGTCGGCAAACACCAAGAGTAACAAGTCAAGCACCTAGCTTGAACCTCACCAAGTACAACACATGTATAATGGTGATCACTAAGTGCAACACATGCACAATCCTCCTCCTCAAGTGCAACTCATGCAAAAAAGGTTCTCAATCCACTCCTAATTGCAACATATGCAATTAGGGCTCACTCTTAGCTCAAGAACCAAATTAGAGAGTGCAACACATGCACAACCCCTCCAAAATGTCTCACAAATACATCACAAACAAATACCAGCCCTTGGCATCCTTTTATAGCCCCAACACGAAATCTAGCCGTTGGGGGGAAAATTAGCCAAAAATTGGCAAACCCGGCACTACCGCCCATGTAGGGCTGGTAGTGTCGGCCTCCAGACCAACGGCTAGTAAACTAGCTGTTGCGTAGGAACCTTGGTACTACCACCCAACTGGGCGCGGTAGTGCCACTCAAGCGACAGTACCGGCCCCACAAGGGGTACTACCGGCCTCAGCGCTCCTCCAGAACACCCTCTCTGGAAAATAACTACCGACCTCATTGGAGCGGTAGTACTGGCTCCCATAAGCGGTACTGCCGGCCCAGTGGTACTACCAGCCTCAATGAGCGGTAGTGACGGCCACAGGGAGAAAACCAAGTTTTCACAAACAACTTTTCTCCAAACTCATCAAATATTGATTCTTTGAGCCATGTAATGATCAATACATGATCAAATCAATTTGCAAAACACATTTGCAAACCCTATTCACACGCTCCAAAGAATCACATTAAAACTTCAACTTATTTGCAAATAAACTAAGAACCTATGAGATCAATCCTCTTAGCCATATGATGATCAACACATGATCAAGTCAATTTGAAAAACACATTTGCAAACCCTATTCACATGCTTTAGGATCGAAACCCATAACCTCCATCTTATTTACAAAACACATTTGCAAATAACAAATTAACCCTTTTAAAAGAAAATCTTGAGCGATGTGATGATCAACTCATGATCAAGTCAATTTGCAAACCCTATTCACATGCTCCAAGATAAGATTCAATTAAACCACATTTTGCAAAAACTCATTTTGCAAACACAAAGCATAAGCCTTTTTTTAGCCTTGTGATGATCAACACATGATCAAGTCACAAACTAAGACTCCGATGCATGAGCTCTCTATTTGCAACACATGCAAACATCTAGCTCTATGCAAATAACAATCATTAAAATCAAGTTGCATGAGCTTTCTCCACATACAAAACTAAAACTCCACGCAAAATCCACTTAAACCGAATTGCATGAGCTATCCCCTTTTTTGCAACACATGCAAATCCATAGCTCCATGCAAAGAACAACCACAAAATTCAAGTTGCATGAGCTCTCTCCTTTTGCAACACATGCAAAACTTAGCTCCATGCAAAATCCAACAAAGAGAGTGAGCTAGAGTGAACCGGACTGAGTTCATCAACACATAATGAGGCTCAAGTTAAATGACTCAACCCCTCTTAATAGTACGGCACCTAACTAGCAACCCGGTCTCCCATCCAAGCACCGAGACTGGTAAAAGACTACGAACACATCCTTACCCCTACCTAGTTATACCTTTGCCTCTAGCGATCCACTTGGAGCTTTTATGATATCCAATCATCTTCTCTTCAGGATCGAGTCTCGTCTTGTTCATCAACACTTGATAAACCTCCTCTTTTCTTCTCTTCACTTCGGGATCTCTTCTTGAAGCTCATCAACACATGATAACTTCTTCTTTTCGATTCTTTATTTTTATTGGACTCAACCTACTTCACAACTCATGGAAGATTGTTAGTCCAACAAACATAGTTGTCTCAATCATCAATTGCACTCCATTAACACATAATGGATACCCCAAGATCAATTGAGCACAACCTAAATCAATTTGAATGATTAATTGTGTCTTGAGTACTTTGATGCAACTAATGCCTCATTATACTCATGAACTTTCCGTTTGTCCTTAATCAATCAAAGGAACACCATCAACATATGATGAGGCGTTCTTTGATGATTAAAAGACAAGCGAATCTCAATTTAAATTTTATTTAAATTGATATGAGTATACATAACTACACAAGTTTCATATACTCATTTTGATGGATTCTCAAAGTAAAGATCCAATATATTGGAGTGATGGAAAGGGATCAATACTCTTGAGACCATCAACTATAGAATAAACTCCATTAAATATGTGCATATAAATAAATGAACTTGGAATCAATATGCACATAATCAATCCTAGATAGCATTTGAGTTTACCCTATATTTGCATGAGTATATTACAACTACACAAGTTATATATACTCAAAAGGTTGTTTCAAAGTCTTGATCCTTTATATTATTTAGTAAGAAGACATGGATCAATACTATTGAAACATTAAGTTAAATTATGAACTCCTCCTAGATATGTGCATTTATGTGATGTATGAAATTGGAAATATAAAGCACACATTTAATGTATAAGCAATGGAAGAGTTCGTCCTTTAACTTGAATCCTAAGTATGCAATAGGATAATAAAATGAATACGAGTGCATACCTTGGGTTTTCCATTTTTCATCCAAATTTGAGACTAATAAAAATAAAGTTCAATAAACATGTTAGTTTCATAATGATTAGATTTGTCATTAAACAATTATTAAGCATTAAGCTAAAACCAATCACCAAAACCAATGGAACTTGAACTTACACCTGCGGGCTCCTTGGCTTCCGCGATAGTCGACGAGCGCGTCCGAGCGGCGGTGCTCCTGCCACCGTACGATGACGAAGAAGGAAGCTATGGCAACAGCAAACCATGTTGCGTGGGATCGGTAATGGCGGCTAGGGTTTGGAAACCCTAGCCGTTGATCTTTTTGGAGAAGCCGGATGGGCTGTACGGCCTAGTGACCGTACGGTCCGTCTGTTATTTTTTTAAAAAAATAATAAAATAAAAAAGGAATCTTTATGTTTTAGCAACTGAGCTTTTTCAGTATTTTCTGAAATTAAATAATAAATTTTGAAAATTGATGATAAATCCTAGAAATTAGATTTTCTATGTTATGGACTTCCGTAAATTTTGGAAAATTGATATTTAGCACACTTTGGAAGATCCATACGCTGGGTTTATTTTTTTAGAATCATGCCATGTTTAATATGTGCTGGAATTTATTTTCTATTATTTAAGTAATTCTAAAAATTGCTTGGTAATTGACAAGAAATTATAAAAAATGCTAGAAAATTATTGAAAATTTTGTATGTTCTATTGATGAGTGTCATGTTGCTGTATTTATTTTCTTAGCATGTTCATATGTGTTGAAATTTATATTTATGTTGTTTAAGTAATTCTCAAAAATGCTTGGTAATTAACAGAAAATTATGAAAAATGCTGGGAAAATTTTATATAGAATATTGGAAGCTCCATATCTCTAGATGTATTGTCCTAGAATAATTCCATGTTTATATGTTGAAATTTATTTTTCTGTTGTTAAGTAATTCTGAAAATTGCTTGAAAAATTAGAAGAAAACTATGGAAATTGCTAGAAAAATTCTGGGAAATTTTAGATAATTATCTACTGAATAGATAAAGACGAAGCTTTACTTATTGAAGAGTGAGCATAAAATATATTGATTTTACCAGTAGTAAAAGTTATTTTGTATAAATAGAAATAGGATATGTTGGACATCGCAAAGAGAGAATGTATCGTGCTTGCCCTGAATGGCAGCAAATATCTCACATGGGCAATAGATACCAAGATTAATCTAACAGCTCGATCCTTTAGAGTAGCTATTTTCCCAGCCTAAAGCTGGTACCCCTACTCTTCCCATAGTCGCCACGTATGCGACTTTGCACTTCCTGAGGCACCATCTTCATGTGGACTTGAAGGCCGAATATTTGATGGAAGTGGACCAGCTAGTACTTTTGAATTCCTTGAAGAAAAAATATATATAACTAGCAAAGATCCGTTCTGTTGCCAGAAGCACAATGTGAATGGATCCTCCTGCGTTTTCAAGGTTTTAAAGGCTATGACAACATATAACTTTTGCCATGCACAAGCTTGTCACTGAGCTAACATTTTATAACCAAAAAGTTACTAATGCTAAAATGATTGACAAGATATTATGCACCTTCCACCCCAATATGAGGATACTACTATAATAGTATTGTCATGCCAAGTTCCAGAAGTACTCCGAGCTTATATGAATTTTGCTAGAAGCAGAAAAGCATGATGAACTCCTGGTAAAGAATCATCACGTACATCCTAATGAGGGTCATGCAATGCCTGAAGTACATGCAAATGCTCAGCAAGCTAGCAATAGCCATGGCCGTAGAAAGGGCCAAAGGAATAAAGCCGATAAGTGAAAGAATGGAAAATCACATAGGGGTAGAGACAATCCATAATGGAAAAGTAAAGGTAAAGGGCTAGGGGCTTCCAAAAGCAAGATTCAGCTAAATAAAGCTGCAAATCCTGAATAACCTTGTTTTAAGTATGGATGCACTAACCATTGGCTATACAACTATCACATCCTGAAGCATGTGGTAGATCTTTACATTCAATCCACTAAAAAGTCAATAAGACCTAGGAAGCCAATGTTGAATCATATTTCACCGTTCAACCTGTTGTTGACACAGACACTGAGAAGTTTGATGACATGGTTTTTGAAATTATTGAGTTCGAGGAGTCCCAAGAGGACACCTACGACTCACATCGAGACCTGAATTAGTCCCCTAAGTATTCCTTCACTTTGCTAGTCGATATCACATATTCTTTATAAGTCTCCTTATCAGTTTAGTCCTGTTCCTGAATGAACATTTAGTCTATGCTCTTGTTGAGTTATTATCATTTAAAATTGAATAAATACCTATTTCTCAGATATTTGATTAATTGTGCTATATTTGTTCTATATTCTACAATCTGTTCCTGATGCAACAATTTTTTGATTGTTAAATCGTACTTCTAATATAGAATAAAGTATAATCCAATGGCGGAAGATGAAATCTGTCTATAAGATAGTTGTACCACACTAAGTGAATTAGAAATATTATGACTAGCGCCGAAAGCGATGCTCTCATAGTTGGCACTAGAAGAATGCCATATTATACCCTGACTCTAATCGTACTCACTTAAGTTTTAAAGACATTGGTCTAAATCGTTTCCATATGGAGACAAAGAATGAGAATGGTACAGAATACCTACTGATAACTAAGTTTAATGGGTGTAATAAACATATGGTTGAAAAACTTCCTTCCTTCTCCTCCGGGTTATATGCACATATAAAACCTGAAGTTTGTGTTGCGATAAAAACCCAAAAATATTTAAGATCTGGTAGATCGAGTGGGTTATCTTGAGTTGAATATTATGAGAAGAATAATTATAATTCTGCTGGCCATATCATAAAGACTTTCCTAGACCTAAAGATTTTTTATGCCTTGGTTGTGCTAAAGGAAAGCTCATACTTAGATATTCTTACCTAAAGGTTAGGAAAGAATCACTGAATTCCCTGGAGAAAATTCAAGGTGCTATCTGTGGACCCATTCAACTCCTGTCGGGCCCTTTCAGATACTTTATGGTGCTGATAGATACTTTTACTAGATGGTCCTATGTATGTCTTTTATCAACTAGGAACCATGCTTCTGCCAAAATTAATTGCCCAAATTATTAAGTTAAAACCCTACTTTCCAAAAGAAAGGATCAAATCTATCCGAATGGACAATGCTGGTGAGTTTACCTCAAAGGCATTTAATGATTATTGTATGGCTCTGGGAATTGATGTAGAGCATCCCGTACCTCATGTCCACACTCAAAATGGCCTTGTAGAGTCATTAATTAAAGGAGTAAAAAATTTATTGCTTGGCCACTCTTATCGAATAGAAGGCTTCCCACCAGCTGTTAGGGCCACGCAGTACTGCACGCTGCGGTATTAATTCAACTCAGACCAATTGTACATTATGAAATTTCCCCGTTGCATATAGTGAGTGGGAAAGAACCAAGTATTTTCTATCTGTGAAAATTTGGCTGTATCGTATATGTGCCAAACACTCCACCATACCGTACCACCATAGGACTTTACCGGAAGTTGAGGATCTATGTAGGTCATGATCTCCATGAGTATTAAAACACCTAGAACCTAAGATAGGGGATCTGTACACGGCTCGGTATGCTGATTATTCTAAGGACATTTTTCGGCATTAGGGGGGAGATAAGTACCATATTACAAAATGCCGAGTCCTTAGACCCATGCACTAATGAGACGGAACTTGAAGTTCGAAGGATAATAAATCTGCAACAAATAAGCCAATAATCTACCAAATGCCTTCACTAATCATAAGGGAGTGAAAGGATCTCATATACCTGCAGTATATGCACCTCAAAGAGTGGAAATACCCTAGAAGGATAGTGAACCCACTCTTGACCGTCATGATCAAAAGAGGGGGAGGCCTCCAGGTGCACGGGACTCAATTCCGTGGATCGTCCACAGAAAAAGAGGACCGAACAAGTGAGAACACTACCTAAGACAGTTAAAGAATCTCAACCTGATGTTGAGAAAATCCCTGAAGTGAGCCATCCTGGAGATGGTAACATCCCTGAAGTGAAATACCTTGAAGATGATGAACCCAGCGTATATTTGCATGCACAATCCAACGCTGGGAAGTCAGAACACCCAGACTCCATTGTTGTAGGAAAACACGAGGAGCTGAAAGAAATTAATGAAGAGATATCCTTCAAGTGATACAGGAGAATTGTATAAAAGAAAGACTACATTTGTCGATATATATTCCGCCTCTAAAATTGCTAAAAGCTAGATCCAGAACCAAAGTCCATGGCATAGTGCTAGAAGTGCTCAGATAGGGTCAAATGAAAGAGGCAATTGAGGCAGCGCTCGCTTAATAAGAGGAAAGTTTTTGGTCCCGTTGATCGAACACCTCCTAAAGTATTCCCTGTAGGATCAAAATGGGTTTTAATCTTGAATTGAAATGAAAATAACGAGGTGGTGACATATAGAGCGAGGCTTGTAGCACAAGGGTTCACGCAGAGACTCGGCATCGATTACGATAAAAACTATTCTCCTCTAATGAGTGGAATAAGTTCCGATATTTATTATCAATGGCAGCTGACTTAAATTTAATAATGCAGTTGATGGATGTAGTGGCCGCATATTTATATAGGTCACTGGATAGGATATTTATATGAGAATCCTTGAAGGAGTAAAACTTTCGAATCTTAATAATCGCAACATGTATAGCTTCAAACTGCAGAGATCACTATATGGATTAAAACAGTCGGGGGAATGTGGTACAACCGACTTAGTGAGTTCCTCATGAAGAAGGGATACTCGAATCCTGATGATTATCCCTGTGTGTTCATAAATAAATCCCAGAATGGATTCTGCATCATCTTAGTTTATGTCGATGATGTGAATATTATCAGAACCACAGATGAGATAAAGGAAGCAAGTTCTTACCTTACGATGGAGTTTGAGATGACAGATTTGGGTAAAACCAAATATTGCTTAGGCCTGCAACTAGAGTATTTCCCAAAAGGAATTTTTGTACACCAGTCTTCCTATACCAAGAAAGTATTTGAAAGATTTAATATGGATAAATCTCATCCTTTAAAAACCTCTATGGTAGTAAGATCCCTTAACCTGAAGTCTTAGGACCTTTTAGACCAAGGATGGAAAATGAGGAAGTCTTAGAACCTGAAGTCCCATACTTAAGCATCATTGGAGTACTTATATATCTTGTGAATTGCACAAGGCCTGATATTGCATGCACAGTAAATTTACTAGCAAGACAAAGTGCATCTCCAACTAGAAAACATTAGGCTAGTGTCAAGACTTTACTCAGATACCTCCAAAGTACTCAAGATCTTGTATTGTTTTTTCAGAAGAACCAAGACTTAACCATGGTGGGATATACGGATGTTGGCTATCTGTCTGATCCCCACAGTGCCAAATCTCAGACTAGTTTTGTGTTTCTCTGTGGTGTTACCGCCATTTCTTGGTGGTCTTTTAAGCAGACATTGGTAGTTACTTCTACCAATCACTAAGAGATTATAGATTTATATGAAGCCTCACGTGAATGTGTTTGGCTAAGACATGTGATTAACCATATTTAGAGGTCATGTGGTCTTAATACCGTCGATACCTCCACAATTATCCATGAAGATAATGTTGCTTGAGTTGCATAAATACAAATGGGTTATGTGAAAAGCAATATCACGAAGCATATTGCTCCTAAACTTTTATATCCTCATGAACTCCAAAAGAATGTTGAGGTAAAGATTTTGCAAACTAAGTCATGTGAAAATCTTGCCAAAATCTACATTCCAAAGATGTGTTAATGACATTGGAATGAGACGACTTAGAGATATGCAGAGTTCAGAGGGAGTAAATCCTTGAACCATGACCCTTAACATTATCTTGAAGATCCTAATACAAATCCAGAAGATTATAAGTTGTACTCTTTTTTCCTTTAGTGAGTTTGCCTGAAGTTTTCTCACATGAAGATTTTTGATGAGGCAACTAGTGTAACTCAATGTGCGAGTGCAATATACTCTTTTCTCAATTTCCTTTTTCCCATTGGGTTTCTGAGTGAAGTTTTTGATGAGACATGTGCATTACATGGTATTCGCCTAAGGGAGAGTGTTATGATATAGATTGATTTGAGTCCATATTCAATTGGACTCTATCTCTATGCCGGCAAATACGAATCTGTCTCTTGCTTCTTTCTTCTATATATTTTGCATCCACTTGTACAAGAGAATCAATCTAATAAAGAGAGAAAGCTTTTCCTCCCTACTTTGAGTGTGCTCCTTCTTCATGTTTTTGTGATTTCGTTGGTGTGCTGTTGATTAGAGTGGGTGAATGACTACGTTTTATAACAAAGAGATGTTTTTTTATTAGTAGTAACGCACATGTATTTAGCTAGTCCAACATAAAAATTATATAGGGAAAATTTTATTAGTGCCATTGAAAAAGTGCACAATTTCGCTTCTGCCACTACTCTTTTCCTTGTTTCATTTTTGCCACTAGTGTTTTCACTTCATCCTCCTTTTGCCATTTCCATCAATTGACTGAGTTGACCGTCAGTCGGAATTGTTCCTTCTGTTTTTTATTTTTTTTAAAAAATAACAAATGAAGTTCAATTCTTTTGATTTTTTTGTATGATCCTAGACTACTAAAGATGGTACCATAAATTTTTCAGAACATGATCAAGCTTGTACATTTTTATAAAAATCATAAAAATATATAAACTTGATCATACTCTGAAAAATTTATAGTAACATCTTTAACATTCTAACATCATACAATTTTTTTTTCAAAAGAATTGAACTTCATTTATTACCTTTAAAAACTAAAAGCAGAAGGAACAATTCTAACTGACGGTCAACTCACAGTCAATTGATGGACATGACAAAAGAAGGATGAAGTGAAAATAGTAGTGACAAAAATGAAACAAGGAAAAAAGTAGTGGCAGAAATGAAATTGGGCACTTTTTCATTGACACCAGCAAATTTTTCCCAAATACATATCCAAGTTTATATAAAAAATAGATATCCAAGTTTACCACGATGGATCCAAAATATCCAAGCTTTTCAGCGGTACATAATAAATCCCTCCCTAAAAGTTAAGTATTCTTGAGAAAACCAAGTTTGAACAACAAAAACCTTAGGAAAGAAAAAACATGTGATCGTGACTAACCATGAATTATTGTAGTTCGGAGGGCGGCCCATAGTCCTGTAATTTTCTTGCACAACTAAATGAACAAAATGTTACATTTGTGTTTCGTGCATCATGCCCTTATATCAGAGAGAGTCAAATATCGCACACACGTTAATTAAGTTGAAATTTCGCTAAGCTTACGAAGAAGGGACATAAAGTCATGGGGATTGAATAATGATAAAATACCATGTGAGTTGACCAAAATGCTGGCCTGGTCCACATAAGTCAAGACGGGTCAAATCAGCGGATGTACAATATATTTCAGACGTGTAGTCTATGTTTCTGAAAATTCTTCGTGCATGTTGGTAGAAGTCCTGGACATGCTGGTCAATAAAAATAAATAAATAAGCCCTGCTCTGCTGCAGCAATGGTTGACACACCACCTGAGAAGAAATTCTTGCTTTCAACCCACACGACAATACGACGGAGCATTTTTTTTCTTTAGTAAATTTTATAAAATTACAGATAACTTGTCATATGTATCAAGTAGCTTCATATTTAAGTAACAATTTCATAAAACTCTAGAACTCCCTATTTAAGAAGGTAACTTATAGAAGTACAAGTTTTAGAGAACCTATTACATGGGACGTTTCTGACACACTAGGCCCACCTGTCATCCGCTGGTACCCTCCTGGACCGTTACGTACTCACCAAGTCGGGTGCCACATGGGCATTGTGCCCCTGCCTCTGTTGCTATGCAGACCTGTTATAGAGCTGACTTAATGGGTAGATGAGTTCAATGTCAGGTTGTTAAAATATAGATTGATTTGAGTTTATATTTGGTTGGACTCTATCTATATGTGGTCAAATCCGAATATATCTCTTGTTGTCTTCTACTATATATTTGAATACCCCTTGTACAGAAAGATTAATCTAATAAAAAGAGAGAACTTTGCCCCTATATTTTGTGTGCTCTTACTTTTGTTCGTGTGATCTTGTTGGCGTGTTGTTGATTGATCGCGGATGAATGACTACGTTTTATAACACGTTATCAATATAAATGCTCTTCGTCCGGGTATGTCGTTCTAAATATATTGGCAATTAGATAAATTATGTTTTCTTCATACTAATCACAACTTGATCACTGTTCGGTGCATATACTCAAACGACGAATAAATCGATGTTGATCATCAACGGGGAGCCCTCCGCATAACTGCATGGACTGTTCACCAAGATCTCAAAGGAAATCGTGTTAACGGTGATAAATTAGTTCGGTTCCTGGTCAAAGTTATCTGGATCAGGACGAGCTAAGATCGAATCTTATGTTCAGCCGCATGTGCATTGACATGCAAGTGTGCAATCCTCGGTGATTGCTAGTGGTAGAGCCAGGATTCTGGTAAGCATCGGACCGAAAACTAAACGGCAATAACTAACGCCAAATACTATCCACACCAAAGTACAACAAAAAACAAGACATCGAACAAAACAAATCGAGATCCTCCTGAATTCAGGAACCTAGAATCGATGCTCATCTCTTACTATCAATGCTGAAAAAATTTGAAATCAACTAGCTAATTATTGCCAGTAACTAAACAAACTAACTATTCTATGTTAGGGTTCTTGGATCAAGAACATTGTGCTTAACTAATGGAGCCAAAATCAAACTAATATGTCAGTATCAAGAATAAAAGTTTTTGGATCAAGAACACTCACTATCTGTGCTGCCGACCTGATTCACACAGTCGACGAACTGCTTGTGCAGCTCCTGCATCCACTGGATACATCTGACGCAAAATAAAATGACTGTCTTCAACCTCTTCATCATGTATTTCTATTACATCAAATTGAGTCCAATCAATTAATCATGAAATGTATATGTTGTTTAAATCATCCACTTTGGTTAAACTTACTATCACTGAGAGCAATCTTAATATCAAAGAAAAATTACCTTTGGGATTGGAAATTGTGGAGCATTGTTTGGATGATTTTGTTGCTTCATTGACCTTTTGTACTTGCTAATCAATTTAGTATTCCTGTAGAATTCTTTCTGCTTCCTAGCAGAGCAAAGCAATGGTTAAATACTTAATAGCATAATAGTCCATGATAACTTCTAGCAATGTTGCAATTGAAATCAAATGACAAAAGTGGTAGCATATGTCATAGCAACATTGATACAAGATTGATGGACAAATTTTAGAAAACAAGTAAAAAAATTACATGACAAGTCTATCTCTAAACTCCACTCATCTATTAGGCATCAACACCACCACCGTTCAGGTTCAGCACTGGCCGGAGGCCCAGAGCAAGCGCATCCGCACAACCGAACAAGACCAGAGCAGCACTGGCCAGAGGCTCGGAGCATGCGCAGCTGAGCAGGACTGGAGTAGCCAAGCAGGACAACAGCGCGCGGGCGGTGAGGCTAGCGGGCAGACAGAGCCACAGAGGGCGTGGCCGTGTGAGGCCAAGGGTGGCGGCTGGGGCCTGGGGCGGGAGATGGCTAAGCGGCGACCAGTCGTGCTGTTGTCGCCCGTGGGGGCGGTTGGGCGGGATCTGCGGTGGCTGGTAGGCTACTGTGCTGCCACGCCGGGATGAGATCCGCCACCGGGCTTGGTCGGAGTCGGGGCTGGCGGCCGAGGGAGCGGCGGTGTCCAGGATCTGCCAGGGCGTGGCCGCATGGGAGCTACTTCAGAAGCCATGGGATCTGGCAATCTGCAAGGCGACGGGCCACAAGCGGGAGCTGTGGCCAGCGGAGGACCTCAGCTCGGGCGGGAGGCCGGGAGCGACAACAGCGGCAGCGTTGCCTCGGCTCGGGCGGGAGGTTGGGAGCTGCGACTGCATGACCTTGGCTTGGGGTGCGCCGTGCGCATGGACTAGGTAAGTGGCTAGGGTTTGCAGCATGTGCTTCTCAGTTCTGAGCCTTCCCTAGTGGCCAGGATGCTAGGCAAGCCTGGGCCCTAGGCGGCTGGGCCGGACTGAAGATGCTAGATTAGGCCTCGGGGCCAAATAGAGAATGAACAGAATTTTTCACTGTTATTTGAGCTAGGCCTCGGGCCCCGTGTAAGTTCAAGCTCTATTGGTTTTGGTGATTGGTTTAATATTAATGTTTAATCATTGTTTAATGACAAATCTAATCATCATGAGACTAACATGTACTATTAAGTCTTATTCTTATTAGTCTCATACTTGGATGGAAAATGGAAAACCTAAGGTATGCACTCGTATTCATTCTATTATATAAATGCATACTTAGAATTCAAGTTAAAGTATGAACTCTTCCATTGCTTTAGACCAAATATGTGCATTATGTTTTTAATTCATATATACATGAATGCACACATCTAGGGGGAGTTTTATAATTTAACTTGATGTTTCAATTGTATTGATCCATGTCCTCTTGTCATACAATATAAAGGATCAAGACCTTGAAACAATCTTTTGAGTATATATGACTTGTGTAGTTATATGCTCATGTCAATTTAAATGAGTTTAAATTGAGTTCGATTGTCTCTCAATCAATCAAAGAACATTTCATCATGTGTTGATGGTGTTTCCTTGTTGATTAAAGACAAGCGAAAAGTTTTTGAGTATAATGAAGCATTAGTTGCATCAAAGTACTCAAGACACAATTAATTATTCAAATTGATTAGGGTTGTGCTCAATCGATCTTGGAGGCATCCATTATGTGTTAATGGAGTGCGGTGATGATTGAGACAACCGTGTTTGTTGGACTAACATCTTCCATGAGTTGTGAAGTAGGTTAAGTCCAAGATGATGAAGAATCGGGAAGAAGAAGTCATCATGTGTTGATGAGCTTCAAGAGGTGATCCCGAAGTGAAGAGAAGGGCTAGAGAAGGTTCATCATGCGTTGATGACCAAGAAGAAGAAGAAGAGGTGATCCTGGAGAGAAGATGATTGGAAATCATAAAAGCTCCAAGTGGATCAAGTGTGGCAAAGGTATAACTAGATAGGGCTAAGGATGTGTTCCTAGTCTTTTACCGGTCTCTGTGTTTGGTTGTGAGACCGGATTGCTTGTTAGGTGCCGTACTATTAAGAGGGGTTGAGTCTTTTAGCTTGAGCTTCATCTTGTGTTGATGAACTCGATCCGGTTCACTCTAGCTCACTCTCTTGTTTGATGTTTGCATGAAGCTAACCATTTGGCATGTGTTGCAAATTGGTGAAGCTTGTGCATTGGATTTTGTATGAGCTAAGTATTTGCATGTGTTGCAAATAAGGGTGCTCATACTTGCATCTTATTTGAATCTTATTTGATTTGATTTTTGCTTGGAGCTAAGTTTTGCATGTGTCGTAAAAGGAGAGAGCTCAAGCAATTTGGTTTAGAGTGGTTGCATGGAGTTAGAGATTTGCATGTGTTGCAAATAGAGAACTCATGCACTTATATTTGTTGTGGTTGCTTGCATGGTGCTAGAGATCTGCATGTGTTGCAAATAGAGAGCTCATGTTTTGGTATTGCTTGGAGCTAAGTTTTTGCATGTATTGCAAAGAACAATGCTCAAGCATAAAATTGGTTTAATGTGTATTTGCAAGTTCGTTGTGCGAATAAACCGAGGTCTATGGGTCCGGAATCCCGAGAGCATGTGAGTAGGGCTTGCAACGGGTATTTGCAAGTTATTTGGGTCTTGTGTTGACCTTCACATGGCTAGGGGATTAATCTCATAGACTCGAGTTTGATTTGCTTATCGTTTTGCAAATAGATTTTGAGTTGTTTACTGAAATGTGTTTTCGTTAGTTGGATTTGTTATTTGCAAATGTGTTTTGCAAATGAACTTTAGATTATGGGTTCCGATCCTAAAGCATGTGAATAGGGTTTGCAAATGTGTTTTGCAAATTGACTTGATCATGTGTTGATCATCACATGGCTAAGAGGATTGATCTCATAAGTTCTTGGTTTATTGGCAAATGTGTTTTGCAAATAAGTTGTGCTTAATGAGATTCTTTGGAGTATGTGATTAACATATGCAAATGTGTTTTGCATAGTGTTGTGATCATGTGTTGATCCTCACATAGCTCAAAGAATTTATCTTGAATAGTTTGGAGAAAAGTTTTTGTGAAAAGCAGTGTTTTCTCCACGAGGCGGTCGTCTGCGCCCTGTAAGGCAGTAGCACGGGGTCGGTGCTACATGATTTGGCGTGTAGCAGAAGGTCGGTGCTACCGTCTCTTTGGCGGTGTGGAATTTCGAGAGGGGTGTTTTTGGCGGTTTGGTGGTCGGTGCTACCGCCATGGTAGGTCGGTAGCACCGGAGGTCTGTGCAACCGCTCCTCGGCGGTGTGAAAAATCCAGAGGAGGTGATTTTGAGTTCGGCTGAGGCGTGCTGCCGAGGTTGAGGCGGTGCTACCGCCGAGCGGTAGCACCGCTCCCAGATTGGCGGTGCTACCGGAAATCTCTAACAGCTAGTTTTGTAGCCGTTGGCGAGGCCGGTGCTACTGGGTCCTAGTAAGCGGTAGCACCGGAATTCTGGTTTTGTCGAATTTCCCCCAATGGCTAGTTTTGGCTTGAAGGCTATAAAAGGAGGCCTTGGGGGGCAAGGGCACTAGGTTGGCTGTGTGCTAGAGCATTTGGGTGTTTCTAGGAGTTGTGTGCATGTGTTGCCTTCTCCCATTTGCTTCTTGAGCTAGTGTGAGCCTCTAATTGCATGTGTTGCAATTAGGAGAGGATTAAGAGCCTCTTGTGCATGTGTTGCACTTGAGGAGGATCCTTGTGCATGTGTTGCACTTGGTGATCACCGGAAGCACATGTGTTGTGCTTGGTGAAGTTCAAGCGAGAGGATTTGGCTTGTTACTCTTGGAGGTTGCCGACTCCTAGACGGCGTAGAGCGTCGTGCGCGGGAGCTCTCAAGGTTGTGAGAAGCCCCGGCGAAGTTTGTGAAGGTTGGGTTGAGCCTACGCGAAGCGTGAAAACCACATCTAGTGGATTCGAGGTGGGTGCTCAATTCGTGGAGCCGGTCCAATATATTTGGGCTAACCTCAACGTGGACTAGGGGAGACCGGCAAGTCTCCGATCACCACGGTAAAAAGTATTGTGTCTCTTGTGCTTGCCTTGTTCTCTTTATTTGTATTCAAGCAATTTACATTCATAGAATTAAATTGATTGATTGCTTGTCTTTAGAATTGCTTTTTGTTAGAGATATAATTAGTTAGTACACATAGTGAGTCTAGTTGATTTAGGCTTTAATTGTCAAAACCTTAGTTTATCGCTTCTGCATTATTATTGATAGGTTTTGGCATAGGGGTAATTAGGGGTGAATTGCTTTGTAGAAATTAGAAAGAGAAAGTTTTTTTTAAAAGCCGCCTATTCACCCCCCTCTAGTCGGCATCCTCGACCTTACACCCCGGCCCCACTGGCCCAAGGCCTAGCTCCGCCCCTGATGATTTCTACTGCACAACAGCGAAGCAGATGGATGAATCCAAAAACCGCAACAGCAAGATAATTTGATCAAGAATAATTGCTGCTCTGTGTATGGCTCAACGTTAGTGCCGGCGAAGCGGTGTTTGTGGCCATATTTGGCAGCTAGTCGCCTGGCATGGTCACGCTGATGTTCTCGATCCTCGTGACCAAGCCGGCCATACCAATGGAGTTAAAGCTGCTGCACGAAGCTGCGCCGAGACTAATTTAGATCGTCTGCCTGCATCAATCCGCACTACATCAAAATCGATCGGTAACACACGATTAAATCTACTACAAGCCTTACGTAAGTTCAAGCTACGTAAGTTAATCGTATCTGAATAGCCCCTTAATCTTGCAGATTATTTTTTTCTCGCAAAGATTACTTGTTTAATCCAAACTCAAAATTAGGATGGTGAGTTTCAGTTCATCAAAAAAGGGGGTATTTGGTCGTCCGGCTTGCTTCCCTACGCAGGCTATGCAACCGCTAGCGTCGGCCTGAAGCCGACCACGCCCAGACACTGCCACTCGGCCGAGCCGCTTGGCCTGACGCCGACTAGTGGCACGGTCGCGTTGAGCCAACCGCCCGCAGGCACCTACTCGGCAGCGCCCACACCCGGACCGACATCGTTCAATGACCTAGCCGCATCGAGTAGGCCGACGATGTTCGGTGGCGCCCAACGCGCCCACACCAGGTGGCACCCACGTGCTGTGCTTGATGCGTGCGCCACGCAGCCACTATCAGCCTCACGCCGCGCCGCCTCGCCGGCCTCTGCACCGCAGTTCTGCGCTCGAAGTGCTGGCCGGCTATGCAAATGCCCCACGCCACCGCGCGCTAGCCACGCCCTCGGCCGCGTCACCAGCGCCCGTAGCGCCCCCGGCTATGAGTGCCGTGCTCGAGCCCATCCCGCACTATCGTCGATGACCACGCGTATCTGGCCCGATGCCTTGGCTTGTAGCCATGAGCCATCACGAAAATACCGATCTTTAGATACGTGATACCTCTTAGTATTGATTTACTGTAATTTTTTGTATATATTGGGCAAAATATACGATAAGTTAAAAGCACTAATCTTTAAATTATTGATACCTGTTAGTATCGATTTACTGACATATGTTATATTTAAGTGACTCGAAGTCGTATCTTTCGCAGGAAATCGGAAGCGAGCCTTTATCTCATCAGTCGCGCGCGTGGTACCGCCGCGCCCGACGTGCGCCGCGCAATGATCTCACGAGCATGGTATATTAAGGCTATTAAAATCTCGAGAACTACCGTTAAATGTCGTTGCATTACTAGGAAGGTCCAACTAGAACAAGATAAATTTTAAAATATTAATTAATATATAAGCATTTGCATTACGTTGTGAAAAGTATGATGTGTCGTGCAAATTTAAATTGTATAAATCAATTTTACTTAAAGGCTACTTAGTGTGTCATGAACAAACTATACGAACCATGGCTCGAAAAATCCTGAAATAAATATGTCTTGTTCGTAGGGTGTTAGGTGTCCCATTTTTTCAAAAAACATTTAGGAATGAGCTCAGTTGAATAAACCAAATGGTTGTAAGTAGCCTCACTTGCATGATATACTGAAGCCTTTTTAGCAGCCTGCGAAATATCATGTTCAAATGTAATTTGTAGGGAGAACGGCCCAGGTTTGCTCTTCGATATATGCAGTACCATATGGCAGGAAAATATTTTATTTACACCCTGCTTTGCATATTAATTCTGCCAGTGCAATAACCCAAAGTATTATGGTCGAGGCAACAATGAAACGCTTAAGCCTTTTCGGCAGCACGTGAAATATCATAACGAAGGTCGAATCGTAGGTTACTGCAGAAAATAAGGTAGGCCACACTCTTTAGTACGGCTTAAAACTGGAAGGAGTACCACGAGCAAGGAAAATAAAAGTTAAAACTAGACGTAATAAAAGTTAAAACTAGACGTCTATTGAGTGCTTCGAGGCCACTTCCCATTCGCCCATGCCTCCGGCGGGGCATCTCTGGCACGCCGCGCCCTCTCTCGTTTCCTCTCTCTATCGGCCTCCTTCTCCTCCGCTTCCTTCCTACGTGCCTCCTCGCGTGCGGCATCGCGTTGCTCTTGAAGCTGCCGCGTGAACTCTTCCTGCCGGTTGGCTTGGTCAAGAAGCCGTTGGTCGTCGGGGTTGATCTCCGTATCAAACCATCGCTCAAATTCACGATGGCGGAGGTGATTGCATGAAACGTAAATTAGCAAAGTTTCATTCACAAATATTATGTAACCCGTACGATTGTTACCATGTGGCGATCCTTCAGGCTCTTCTCCGGCTGATCGAAGGCGTAGTTGCGGCACTTCCAATACCTCCTCTTCCAAGTTAGAATTTCCCAAGAGTGGACAAGCCTGCAAGAATCTTCGCACATACACATGGGTGCTACAGCTCCACGAGGTAGGAAGAGATCTTGGTACGCTAAATTGCGCGGGCATGCACTTGCTTCTTCCTTTGCTTTCCCCTTTCCCTTTGCACTTGCACGCCTCGGCATTTTCGATTGATCCTGAATTTTTTTCTCCCTCCTTCCCTCCTCTCTTCTATTCTTTCTTCCTCTCTCGCTGCTATCTTTGCGAGACCGCGAGTGAGAACGAATGTTATAAATGGCAGATATCGCCAGGGTATGGAGCGATCGCCCCATATTAGGGCGATCGCCCCAATTAGAGGTGATAGGTGCACTGAGGCGTTGGTGTGTTGTCACGTCGTGTGGCAAAGGCAAAGCAATCTCCGCACAATTAATAAAACATACATGGATTTGCACAATTTAAAGTGATAAGGCACTCATGTTACTAACTCAGACAGTTATACAATATGCTACTGAACGTAAAGGCATTACAAAAATACGTCCGTACGACTAGTCAATCACGGCCTCGCTTCCTGATCTGGCCCGTGGGGTACGTGAGTGGTGACGACGGACGGACGTCCCTCCTAGGCCGGCCCTGCGGCGCAGGGGTAGAGTGGTGTGGCGGCAACCCGGGCGTGTCCTGTGGCGGCGCTCCCGAGAGCTGAGAGGGGGCGAGGTATTCGGTCGATAGGTACTCCTCCAGGTCGAACTCGACGTTCGCAAGGTCATCGAAACCACCCTGGGTCCTGCTGGGGTGCGAGACGACGAGGGAGGCTCCTCAGCCCACTGTCCCCACTGCTGCTGCGTGGGAGCGTAACGAGGAACCGTCGGGGTAGGACGAGACGAGGAAGGAGAATCCTCAGTCCACTGTCCCCACTTCAGCTACGTGGGAACGTAACAAGGCACCAGCGGGGTAGGGCGAGGTGCTGGGCCGCGGGGACGTGGTGTGCTGCGTCCGCTGACGTCTCCGCGCCCCTGGTAGGTGGCCAGGCGACCCAACCGCCTCATCCTATCGAGGACCCGCTCCCAAGCTGCCTCGGCCTCGGCGGTGGTCATCTGTATGCCCACCCGTAGGTGCGCCAACATGGACATAACCTCCACCTCCACCTCCCCTACGAGATGTGCCTGCATGTAACGCCAGATTGGTATTAGGTAATTTACATGAAAAATATGTGCCCATGTAGCTTCGATTGTGACACTTACCACGGAGCTGTCCCTCTGGGACATCTGTGAAGGGTATGTGCCCGTCACCGATGCCTGCCGTGCGATATACGGTGCTGGTGTGTACCCCACCCTGAGGCGAGTCCGCGGCGCGAACCACTCCATGTACTCATCGTACATGTTAGGGTCGTACGGCCGGGACTCAGTGACCCTCTCGTCGAGTGTGTCGTCCCACTGCACCGCCCATGGCTGCATACGGTGCGTGAACTGAGTGCCCGCTGCAGCACCCATCCGGCTCATCCTACAATGCAAAAACAAGAAGTACACACCACATTCATTCTGCAGAGATGCGGAGTACTAGGATCAGGAGAAGTACCTGTGAGTGCCACGTGTGACAACGTGATGAGGCCGCAAGGGAAAGGACTGGAACAGGCCGAACTGTCGCAGCACTCGGTTCGAGGAGTACTCCTCGACACATAGGTCGAAGACGAGAACCTTACGGGTGAGCCAAAACGACTCATCTCGCGTGCAAAGCACGGAGACCCCGTAAGGTGGTCGGGCGTGGATGTCGTACGCGCTGTATGGCGTCCACCGCACGTCCTCATCGTGGAGGCGGTCGAACTCTCGAACGAACTCGAGGTAGGACCTCCTCACCTGTCGGTGCGCGTACGTCCGCTGCGAGCAAATAAGAAATGGCGGAGGTTATGGAAGTGCGTAAGTGGGAAAAAAGATACGAGGGAGCATACCTGTCGTCGGACCTAGTAGTGTCCCATGGTGGGCCAGTCCACCGAGTCATCTCCGTGGATGTGTTGGGCGTACTCGATCCACCGAGGTGTCGGCGATGTGCTGGGCGTACTCGATCAGGTGCTGGTCCACCGTGTTCCCGTGGGAGGACGGGAACATCACCCAACCGAACAACAACAGGAGGTATGCCTCCAGATGGCGGGCCACATCCTCCTCCTCTGCATGTGGGTGGATCAGCTCAGCCTGCAACGTTTGGTACAAACATTATCAGCAACTTAGCACTTCTCTGTTAATTCGCAAAGAAAGAGGTACTCACCGTGAACTGAAGCAACCACCCCTTCGTCGGTCCGTGCCGCTCACCCTGCCTGAGGGGCTGGTAGGGGGCTGCCCGGGGGTGGCGCTGCACCTCGGCGAACCGCGCGGACAACTCCGCGTGCCACGTGACGGAGGCGTCGTGCGGCACAACTGCCGGATCTATACAGGGGAGGCCTAGGAGGTAGGACACGTTCTGCAGCGTCAGAGCCATCTCTCCGCACGGAAGGTGGAACGTGTGCATCTCCGGTCTCCACCGGTCCACGAGTGTGGCCAGTAGGGACCGGTCGTACCCGAACCGTGGGACCTGCCTGCCCTCTAACGGGGCAGTCACCTACTCCACCATCCTACAGAGAGGTAGTAAGTCAGCCGCTCGCAACCTGCATGTAGTGTATTGCGCCGTTAGAATTGCATTCACAGGTAAGTACATGTACTCAAAAGAGTGGAAGCGTTGGCAACTTACCGTGGAACCCAGCGTGGGTCAATGCGAAGTAGCTCGTTGGGCACCCGAGGCCGGAGTGTCCCTAGCTCTCGGTTCTACTCTGCAGAGTACCTAGACTGGTGGGTCGTATCCACGGTCGCATCGAGCAGCTCAGGGCAAGGTCGCGCCATCGTCGCCTGTTACAAAGTAAATATAACAAATTTGTCAATAATTAAATGTGCACACAAAATGAAATGCAAAATAACGAAATGTACCATATTCAACAAACAATACAACGGAAGTTCAGAGAGCTAAAAGAATCTCATGTAACAAACATACTAAAGATGAAGACATGTTCGATGAGGCACAATGCCGAAAATTACATTATCCTCATAGCAATTAACTGGTACATCGAAAAATTACGTGATGCGAATAACAACTTACTGGTACATCGAAAATTACATGATTGGAACAACAGTTCACTGGTACATCGTAAATTAAATGATGGGAACAACATCAAAAATTACATTATCCGCGGTTTCGACGCGCCTCAGACTCGTCCATATCGTTCCGAATGCGCCGTGTCCTTCGACGCCCGACCTTGAGCCTCAACATTCGGATGTCCGGTACCTATCGATGGTCCGGAGGGGGGCTGTTGTGAACGATCCATCCACCCGGTATCCGTACACCTCGTGATACCACGTGTTGAGAACACTTTGCTTGTAGTAGTAGGGGGAGATGAACGGACGACATGATTGATGCGTCTCGGCGGCTGCGGCAATGATGTGCGAGCATGGCAAGTGCAGCAGGCGTGGTTTCTGGCAGGAGCACTCGCACTCAGCTGCTCGGAGTATGCACAGATGGGAAGTCCTCTCCCGGTGGGAACCCCTACGACCTTGGTCACCGCAGTACACGTGGTATCTCCGTTCCACGCCACTCTCCGGTGTCACCCGATGTGTCTGCGCCTTTCTTGTTTTCCTGGACATGTACGTAGATACAACCGTTGAGTATGACAGTCGATTGTCCGACATACATGCTGCGGAGCTCTTGTATCGCTCAATGAAATATCACTGTGTCCCTAGTAAGACACCTTCAACTATACCCACCAATTGAAGGCATCTGGTGCCTTTCATTACCTAGTTGTAAATCTCTGCCAGGTTCGTTGTCATGATTCCGTAACGTGAGCCGCCCTCGTCATGAAAAGAGACCATTTCTCCAAAGGCTCATGTTGTATCCAGTCGGTGAAACTCTTTATGCTGGTCCCCGGCCTACGTCGAATGTTTGGGACGTCTGTCAGGAGCGCACACAAGGCTGTGGGGTCCTCTCCTTGCTCATGGTACACCATCGGGTTCCTTGATGAACTAGAGGTATCACTTGGATTCATTGATTGCTTCTTTGTTAGTTCATCCAACGTCCTCCAAAGCGCGTCGAACTTTCTTCGTTGGTTCTGTTTGCACAGCCGCTTGAATATGTTCATAAGCTCCTTGTTCCTGAACTGACAAAAAAAATTGGCACCCATGTGCCTCATGCACCACCGCTCTTGGTCAGCCACTTCTTTGCTCCCACTACGGCGGACCCTTGTTGCATATCCACGATCGCCCTTAGCAGGCCTGCATGTCGGTCATGGATGACACAAACATCAGACCTGTCCAGAACAACTGCTAGCTTCACTCTTTCAAGGAACTAGTACCAGCTCTCCATATTTTCCCCCTCCACGAAGGCCAATGCAACCGGTAGAACCTAGTTGTTGGCGTCCACTGCGATCGCAGTTAGAATCTGGCCCTTGTACTTCCCCGTGAGGAATGTGCCTTCTATGCAAATGACTGGGCGATAATGCTGGAACGCATTTATGCATGCGCCCAAGGCGAAGAAGGCACGCTGCAAGACCCACTTACTTGCGCACACACCACCCGCAGGAAACTCCACAAGGTCGGCGGATGTACCGGGGTTCCTACGTGCTATTGCCCTGAGCAAGTAGGGAATATTCTCGTACGAAGCCTCGTACATCCCGAACCGTATTTCCAGAGCTGTCCTTTTCGCTCTCCATGCCTTTCCGTAGCTAATCTTGTACTGAAACCTCTCCTCCACGGCTGTGATAATAGATCGAGGCTACAGGTGCGGATTGTTCACGATCTAACCATAAAACACATTTGCCACCCAAGTGGACGACACATTACGGTGTCTCTGCTCTGCTTCTTCCAGCTCACAGTTATGTTCCATCACTATGGAGTATTTCCAGTAGTCCTTCCACTTCCCTTTGTATTCATGCACCCGCCATGGGCACGAATCAACTACGCACTTCACGTCCTACTTCTTCTTGCTGGACTTCACTACCCTGAATTGCCGCCGGAGAGACATTGCCCAGTACTTCACCGCATCCATCAGAGCCTCCTTGTCCTTATATCTGGCCCCCTCTGTCACTTCGTTCTCACGATACTCCCATGCATCAATGTTCCCTTCATTCATTGTTAGGTCTTCGAAACTGTAATTGCTCCACGCACCAGGGATAGGCACCTCAGGAGCGTTGTTCTCCTCGTCGGAGTGCTCGCATCAGAGATTTCCTCATCCGCACGGTCCTCCTCTTCCATCAGGTGAACTATGTCCTCCAACTCCTCCCCCTCGTCGGCCACCCCTCGCGCCTCCACCACGCCTCCTCTCCCCCCTTGATCCCTTCGCCACCGTCAGGCTCGTGCTCCTCGTCTCCGGGCTCCTCGCCACCTTCCTCTTCGCATCCTTCTACATTTGACGTCCCCTCCCTCGTAATGTCCACCCCGACATCACAAACTTGCGACACCGATGGAGCTACCGGGTAGCACTGTACCAATAACATGAGTGGCTAACCTTGCTCTACGGCAAAACCAACATAACTCCTCCATGTTGAAGTCGAGTTAATAGGAATCAACTCTCCGTAAAAACAGTCTTGCGCACGGCTCACTGCTGCTTTGGCCTGCAACCGAACAGTCTGGGCATCCAAACTGAACATCTGAGACATCCACTCCAACAAACCCCTGTATGTCCTATCGCTCAGTCTACATATGCCCCGTATGACTCTTGAAAATGATGATAAATCCACCCCATTGCCCCTGTGCTATCTCCCCATCTCCATGAAATATTTGGAAATACAATTTCTCCGACATGCTACAACGTCCGACGAAAAAATATTACTCTAAAATAGAATATAAAAACGTACATTGATCGTACTACAAAATTCGACTATAAATAAGTCATTGGACTATAAATAAGTAATTCGACTTGCCTCCCATACGGCCTAATATTATATTTGTGCCACATTACATTAACCCTACCAAATTAAATTTGTAAATATTGCCTACTATTTTCACTGTATTCAATTTCTATATACTTAATACTACATTAAATTTGTAACGTGCTAAATACTACACAATCCTGAAATTTCTAAAAACTAAATACTACATTAAAGTTCTAAATATGAACTGCGACATTAAATTTCTAAACAACACTCTCCAAAAAATTCTAAACGCTACATAATCCTAAAATTTCTAAACAGTACAATAAATTTCTAAATATTAAATGCTACATTAAAATTCTCAATACCACAATTCCTAAAAAATTTTCTAAACACTACAAAATCCACTGTATTCAATTTCTATATACTGAATACTACATTAAATTTGTAACGTACTAAGTACTACACAATCCTAAAATTTCTAAGAACTAAATACTACATTAAAGTTCTAAATGTGAACTACGACATTAAATTTCTAAACAACACTCTCCGAAAAATTCTAAACGCTACATAACCCTAAAATTTCTAAACAGTACAATAAATTTCTAAATATTAAATGCTACATTAAAATTCTCAATACCACACAGTCCTAAAATTTTTTCTAAACAATACAAATTCCTAAAATTTCTATGTAATAAATGCTACATTTAATTTCTACATAACTAAACAATCATAAAAAAATTCATAAACTTACCTTCGCAGAATCGACGGATCGATTTTTCCCCTCTTCTTCTTTCTCTTCTTTTCTTCTTCTTCTTCTTCTTCTCCTTCTTCTTCTTCTCCCTTTTCTCCCTTTTCTTTCCTCTCGGCTCGGTTGCCTCCCCCACCCGACCATGCTCGGCTTAAATTGCCCCTGTCGCCTGAAGATCGGCGTCGCCTAACTTCTTAGGCGACAGTCTTGGCAGCGTCTTGTCTGGCGTCGATGGCCGTTAAATGGCCGTTGGGGCTGGCACTTGTCGCCCAGTGCTGAGGCGATCGCCCAGTGCGGGGGCGACAGGGGCCCAAAAGTGGAAATTTTTCACCCTGGCGTCTAGTTTTGAAAAAAATTTAAAAAGAAATATTAAAGAAAAAAATTTCTAAACTTGTGTCCCCCTTTTGTGAGCCGCATGGTGATGGGCCAGAAGCCCACCAACACGGCCCATGGGCCACGTGGCCCATTTAGAAATTCTGAATAAAAAAACATAAAATGTGTTTTTACGTATTAACCCTTGGAGTTCTTTGTAATTACAAAAAAATAGTTAATAAATTCTGAACATTTATGTTGAATCCTAGAAACTTGATTTTCTAGGTATATAGACTTCCTTAAAATTTTGGTAAATCAATATTTAGCACACATTGGAAGTTCCATACCCTGGGTTTATTTTTCTAGTATTATGTCATGTATGATATGTACTAGAATTTATTTTTATGTTATTTAGTAATTCTAAAAATTGCTTGGTAATTTGCAGAAAATTATGATAATTCCTAAGAAAATTCTGAGAAATTTTAGATAATTATCTATTGAATAGATATAGACCAAGCTTTACTAATTCAAGAGTAAGCATGTAATATATTGATTTTACCAGTAGTAAAAGTTATTTTTGCATAAATAGAAATAGAATATGTCGGACATCGCAAAGAGGGAATTTATCAAGCTTGCCCTGAATGGCAACAATTATCTTTTCTGAGTAATGGATGCCAAGATTAATCTAACAGCTCGACCTTTTAGAGCTGCTATTTCCCAACCTGAAGCTGGTACCCCCACTCTTCTGAAAATTACCAAGAGTGCGGCTTTGCACTTCCTGAGGCATCATCTTCATGCGGACCTAAAGGCCGAATATTTGATGAAGGAGGACCAGCTAGTATTTTGTAATTCCCTGAAGGAAAAATATAACCAACAAAGATCCATCCTGTTGCAAGAAGCACAACGCGAATGGACCCTCCCGCACTTTCAGGATTTTAAGACCATGGCAACGTATAACTCTGCCATGCACATGCTTGTTACTAAACTAACATTCTGTAACCAGCAAGTTACTAATGCTGAAATAATCGACAAGACATTGCGCACATTCCACCCCAACATGAGGATACTGCAGCAACAGTATCATCATGCCAAGTACCAGAAGTACTCTGAGCTTATATGTATTATGCTAGAAGCAGAAAAGAATGATGAACTCCTGATGAAGAATTATCATATCGTCCCTAATGGGACACATACAATGCCCAAGCACATGCAAATACTCAGCAGACTAACAATAGCCATGGCAGCAGAAAGGGCCAAAGGAATAAAGGGGATAAGTGGAAGAATGACAGATCAGATAGGGGAAGATGCAATCCATAGTGAAAAAGTAAAGGTAAAGGATCAGGGGCTTCTAGAAGCAAGATTCAACTAAATAAGGTTGCAAACCCTGAATAGCCCTATTTTAGGTATGAATGCACTGACCATTGATTGTGCAACTATTACATCCCGAAGCATGTGGTAGATCTTTACATACAATCCACTGAAAAAGTCAATAAGACCTAGGGAGACAATGTAAGTCATACTTCACCGTTCAACCTGTTGTTGACACGGATGCTGAGAAGTGTGATGATATCGTTCTTGAAATTATTAAGTTTGGGGAGTCCCAAGAGGACACCTGCGACTCATATGTTGACTTGGATTAGTCTCCTAAGTATTCCTTAACTTTGCTAGTCGATGTCACATATTCCTTATAAGTCTCCTTATCAGTTTAGCCTTAGTTCCTGAATGAACATTTGGTCTACGCTCCTGTTGAGCGATTATCATTTAAAATTGAATAAGTAGCTATTTCCCATATATTTAATTAATTGTGCTATGTTTGTTCTATATTCTACAATTTGTTCCTGATGCAACAATTGTTTGATTATTAAATCATACCTCTAATATAGAACAAAGTATAATCCAATGGCGGAGGAGGGAATCTATCTAGAAGACAATTGTACCATACTAAGTGAACTAGAAATATTATGATTATCGCCACAAGCGATGCTCTCATAGTTGGCACTAGAAGAATGCTCTATTATACCCTGAGTCCAACCGTACTATCTTATGTTTTAAAGAAATCGGTCTGAATCATTTCCATATAGAGACAGAGAATGAGGATGGTACATAATACCTACTCATGACTAAGTTTAATAGGTGTAATAAATGTGTGGTTGAAAAACTTCATTCCTTCTCCTCCGGGTTTGTGTTGTGATAAAACCTGAAGTTTGTGTTGTGATAAAAACCCAGAAATATTTAAGATCTAGCAAATCGACTGGGTTATCCTGAGTTGAATATTATGAGAAGAATAATTATAATTCTGCTGGCCAGACCTGAATATTTCTTATGCCCTGGTTGTACTAAAGGAAAGCTCATATTTAGATCTTCTTACCTAAAGGTTAGGGAAGAAACACTGAATTTCCTAGAGAAAATTCAAGGTGATATCTGTGGACCCATTCAGCCCCCGTCGGGCCCTTTCAGGTACTTTATGATACTGGTAGATGCTTCTACTATATGGTCCTATGTATGTCTCTTATATACTAGGTACCATGTTTTTGCCAAAACTAATTGCCCAAATTATTAAGAGCCTCCTTTTCCAGAAGAAAAGATCAAGTCTATTCAAATGGACAATACTAGCGAGTTTACCTCAAAGTATTTAATGATTATTGTATGGCTCTGCGAATTAATGTAGAGCATTTCGTACCTTACGTCCATACTCAAAATGGCCTTGCAGAGTCACTAATTGAATGAATAAAAATTGCTTGGCCACTCTTACAGAATAGAAGGCTACCCACCAACTGTTGGGGTCACGCAGTACTGCATATTGCGGTATTAATTCAACTCAGACCAACTGCACATTATGAAATTTCCTAGTTACAGATAGTGCATGGGAAAAGGTCAAGTATTTCCTATCTGCGAAAATTTGGTTGTACTGTATATGTGCTAATCTCTCCACCACAGCGTACTACCATGGGACATCACCGGAATTTAAGGATCTATGCAGGTTATGAATCTCCGTCAAGTATTAAAACACCTAGATCCTATGACAGGGGATCTGTACATGGCTCTGTAAGCTTACTAACGACATTTTTATGACAATAGGGGGAGATAAGTACCACATTAAAGAATACCGAGTCTTTAGACCCACGCACTAAAGAAACTGAACTTGAAGTTCGAATGATAATAAATCTACAACAAATAAGTCAATAATCTGCCAAATGCCTTCACTGATCATAAGAGAGTGAAAAGATCTCATATACCTACAGTATATGCACCTGAAATAGTGGAAATGCTCTAGAAGGATATTGAACCCACTCTTGACCCTCATGATAAAAGAGGGGGAGGCCTCCAGGTGCATGGGACCCAATTCCGCGGAGACGTCCACAGAAGTAGAGATCCAAATAAATAAGAACACTACCCGTGACAGTCGAAGAAGCTCAACCTAATGTTGAGAAAATTCCTGAAGTGAGTCATCCAGGAGATGGTAACATCCATAAAGTGAAATATCCTGAAGATGATAACCCCAGCGTATATTTGTGTGCACAATCCAACGCTGGGAAGTCGGAATACCCAGACTCTATCATTGTGGGAAATCACAAGAAGCTAGAAGAAATTAATAAAGAGATATCTTTAAAGTGATGCATGAGAATTGTATAAAAGAAAGACTACATTTGTCGACATATATTCCGCCTCTGAAATTGCTAAAAGCTGGATCCAGAACCAAAGTCCATGCCAGAGTGCTAAAAGTGCTCAGATAGGGTCAAATGAAAAGAAGCAATTGACGCAATGCTCGATTAATAAGAGGAAAGTTTTTGGTCCCGTTGATCGAACACCTCCTAGTGTTCCCTGTAGGATCAAAATGGATTTTCATCCTGAAGAGAAATAAAAATAACCAGGTGATGAGATATAAAGCGAGGCTTGTAGCACAAGGGTTCACACAGAGACCCGTCATCGATTACGATGAAACCTATTCTCCTGTAATGAGTGGAATAACGTTCCGATAATTAATATTAATGGTAGCAAGCTTAAATTTATCAATGCAGTTGATGGATGTAGTGACCACATATTTATGTGGGTCATTGGATACGGATATTTATATGAGAGTTCCTGAAGGAGTCAAAATTTAGATCCTAATAAAGGAAATCGCAACATGTATAGCGTCAAACTGTAGAGATCGCTATACGGATTAAAACAGTCGAGGAGAATGTGGTATAACTAACTTAGTGAGTTTCTCCTGAAAAAGGGATACTCTAACAATGATGATTATCCCTGTGTGTTTATAAAGAAATCCCAGAATGGATTTTGTATTATTTTAGTTTATGTCGATGATCTGAATATCATCGAAACCACAGAGGAGATAAAGCAAGCAAGTTCTTACCTTACAACGGAGTTTGAGATGAAAGATTTAAGGTAAAACCAAATAATTGCTTAAGCCTGCAGTTAGAGTATTTCTTAGAAGGAATTTTTGTACACCAATCTACCTGTACCAAGAATGTATTGGAAAGATTTAATACGGATAAATCTCATCCTTTAAAAATTCCCATGGTAGTAAGATCCCTTCAAGTGGATAAAGGCTCTTTCAGACTAAGGATGAAAAATGAGTAAGTCTTAGGACCTGAAGTACCATACTTAAGAGTCACCGGAGCACTTATGTATCTTGCGAATTACACAAGGCCTGATATTGCATTCGCAGTGAATTTGCTAGCAAGGCACAGTACAGCCCCAACTAGAAGATATTGTGCTGGTGTCAAGATTTTACTCAGATACCTCCAAGGTACTCAAGATCATGGATTGTTTTTCCAGAAGAACTAAGACTTAACCATGGTGGATATACGATGCTGGCTATCTGTCAGATCCCTATAGTGCCAAATCTTAGACTGGTTTTGTGTTTCTCTGCGGTGGTACAACCATTTATTGACGGTATTTTAAGCAGACCTTGGTAGCTACTTCCACCAACCACTCAGAGATTATATCTTTATATATAACATCACGTGAGTGTGTTTGGATGAGACGTGTGACTAACCATATCCAGAAGTTATGTGGTATTAACACTGTCAATTCCCCACAATTATCATGAAGATAATACTGCTTGTGTTACACTAATACAAATGGGTTATTGAAAAGCAATATCACGAAGCATAATTCTCCTAAATTTTTCTATCCTCACAAATTCCAGAAGAACGGTGAGGTAATGATATTACAAATTAAGTCCTGTGAAAATCTAGCAGATTTGTTCACTAAGTTCTTGCCAAAATCTATTTTTCAAAAATATGTTGATAGCTTTGGAATGAGACGACATAGAGATATGCAAAGTTCAGGGAGAGCAAAACCCTAAACCATGACCCTTTGTATGATCCCGAAGATCCTACTTTATATCCTGAAGATTATAAGTTATACTCTTTTTCCCTTAGTGAGTTTTTCTAAAATTTTCTCATATGAAGGTTTTTAATGAGGCAACTAGTGTAACACGGAGTACGAGTGCAATGTACTTTTTTATCCATCCTTTTTTTCCCACTGGGTTTTTGGGAGGATTTTTTAATGAGGCATGTGCATTACGAGGTATTCGCCCAATGGGGAGTATTAAAATATAGATTGATTTGAGTCTATATTTGGTTGGACTCTATCTATATGTGGGTGAATCCGAATATATCTCTTGCTGTCTTCTGCTATATATCTAGGCACCCTACAGAAAGATTAATCTAACAAAGAAAGAGAACTTTGCCCCTATATTATGTATGCTCCTACTTTTATTCATGTAATCTCGTTGACGTATTGTTGATTGATCATAGGTGAACAACCATCGTTTTATCACACGGCTGACCTAACGGGTACATCGGCTCTGCAAGTCCCGCATTGCATCCAACCTGGACAGGCCAGGTGAGCCTAGTGCGACAAAGACAGCTCCATTCTAAAATCTGAAACTTTGCTATACATTATATCTTAAATCTGTAGTTCTGTTTTTTTTTAAGACAGAAATCTGTAGTTCTGTTAAATGGTTGTTAAAATCTGGAGTTTCTTGAGATATATATGACAATAAATCTGTAATTATGTGAAATTTGCTTCTTCTTCTTTTATAAAGCTCCGCGTAGGATTGTGGTGCACGTAAGAATTCAAAGTTGAGCAGTTAGTACAAGTTTACCCCTTTGGAACAAAGGATTTCCAAAGGAAAAACGCAGGATTAGGCAATCCTACTGTAGAGACCTTAGGTTGGTAGGATCCGATCGAAGGAATTTTACAGGATTACAGTTTACTCCTGAGGTTTTTGGAGGAATTTCATAGGGGAAAAGATCAACTCCAAGTGGATGGGAAAAAATCAATCCTCATGCAATATTGATGCTATGGATAGCTAGTACGATGATACTTGCTCATACCAAATCCTCTTCCTAATATAATTATTATATATTTTTATGAACATATTCATATAAAAATAGTGGTTAAAATTACCCATTAGAGATGGTGTCAATGTCTAAAACTTGGCACATTTACAAACGGAGGTAGCGACAACTTCTGAATTTCTGCGCATTAAATTTTACAATTGCTTACGCATTAAATATGTGGAAATGATTTGGTGGCTGACGATTTAGCCGGACCAATCGCTTAATGGAAGTTGCTTTCCGTCTAAAAAGGATATGTGGAAATGATCAGTCAATTCTCACAATGATGAGAACATATTATTTGCGTAGTATAAATTTTCAAAGCCTGCAGAGTACGTACCATGTGCTTGGAATTTTGATCAGATCTCAAATCACATGCTTGCCATTCTTTCTCCTCCTTAGGACACTATTTTTCTTGTAGATCCATATATATGGTCGTATCGTAGAGATACTGAAAAAGACCATATGACAACAACAGCTTCTCTCAACAGCGGTGGTGGCGAGGCGGTGCGAAGGAAACTGACTGTAGACTAGCGGTGGAAACGGTGCGGGCATGTTTGCCTGGTTCGATGTCATATTTGGAAAAAAGAAGCCACTTTTAATATCCGATTCCTAATTTATAATTCAGTTTGGTACTAAATTTCACATGATGTATATGGTGATAGTACTATGCATTTCGTGTTCAGTAGGATGGTGTTGGCTCTAAAAAACGAGAAGGGGGTTTATCGGTTACAACACACACGACGAACGGCGGGTTCAGAGATTCGAGACGTGTCAACCGATTTGATCCTGCAATCGGTAAGATAAATATATAGTACACTCAAAGCCGATCTAAAGTTACAATCGGCAAAATATCTAAACAGCCAAAAGGCCGATCAAATCTATGATAATGATAAATCTAATTAGCCGATTAAGGCTAATCAGATGGTAAGAGTCATATCTTCCCGAAAAAGGCGATGCGCAAAAAGATCGGAGAAATCAAACCTGATTGGCATAATCGACGGAGACCAATAATCGGCGATGCGCAACTTTATTGATCAAAATTAGATTACAAGAGAATCTAAGTACAAGACTACTTCTAGTTAACAGGAAAATAAAAGTAATGCGAGTTGATTGATTTGATTGTGTTGTTCTTCTTACTTGCCATTGCCCCTCTTTTATAGCACATCGGCCGATCGTATCCATCTTTGACACATTGCTCACCATGATCCATATCGGCCTCTACTCAGACAGATCCCATGTTTAGATCAATATAGGTCAAATCCATATTTAAAACATCCTTTCCATATCCGATATCGACTAAAACATCTCTTGATCCTTAGCCTGACGATTTTATCCATACCTTGCCAAATTTTGGTGCAAACATATACCCCCCATTTTTGGTTGATAAAATGTTTTCTTTCAAAAATCTCCTCCATCGTCTTCCATCATTATTGCCTTGATGCAACATTACCGTTAGTAACATCTCCATTTATGGCGCCGTAAAATCTTGAAACGCGTATCTCCACTATTAACTGCACGCGTCCCCTACAGAATTCTTCCCGTCATTTCACTTTTTTTACCCCTATAAATATGAGGTCCCACACTATCATTTTCACGCGCACGAGCTCTTCAACTCCTTGCAATCGACTTCTTCACCGTCTCCTGGACTTCAAGCATCCTTCCAACCACCCCAACTCACAACTTCACCAATCGGCTTTCATGGACCCAAGCCAGGTACTCATTCACATTCCCGACAGCGATGATCAATTCTACTTAGGTCCTCTAGGTAATCCCGACCCATCGGTCGTAATAGATCTGGAAGTACCCCGCATTCCTTTGTTGACTTTAGAGTTCAATATAGAAGGATAGATGAAAAGCTTTAGAGTTTGGCCAACGGCGTTGAGAGGTTGGAGGGATTGGTTTAATCGGCTAGCGGCCCATAAGATGCCTGAATGCGAAAGAATGGGCATAGCAAAGTGCATCCCCCTCTCCTTAGCCGATCCAGAGGCCAATGAGTCAGTGGCCACAGCTTGCTATATTTGGTTGGACACTCTTAACGTATTCTTGTTTAGAACTGGCTCCATCAGCCAACCCTCTTAGATGCAGCCGAGCTCTACTGTTTAAGGCCAGATGAGGAGCAAATATCGGCTTTTAGTGCTAAGCCTCAGTATAAATTAATCCGGACTAAGGGCAAAGGATGGAGCAAGTACATCGGCAATAATAACAAAGGAACTGGGCCCATATCGGACGAAGAACACGTAGCTTTCCTCAATCTTTGGCTGAACTAGTTTGTTTTCTGCGTGATATCACTTGGGCTGACGCAAGTTTATCAAGTGTTGGCTGAACAACTAGTAGAAGGTCGTCTGCTAGCCCTAGGGAATATGTTCCTGGGCGCTATATACCAGATCATGCATGTCATCCGTAGTAGGCTATTTATGGGATAGGGTCGCATTCGGTCGGCAATGTAGGAGGCCCCCTCTAGTTCATCCAGACCTGGCTTTACTGCATGTTTAGCCGATCTTTCAATTTGGACTCTGCTGAGATAACTCCTTTTCCTATGGAAGAAGTCCCTGAGGGCCAAAACGTAGCATACAGAAATAGCCGATCCCTTGGGGAGAGATTTATCCTATGCTCTGGCAGTGAGTCCAAGATAACCCCTATTGGCTCAAAGAAGTACCTGGAATTTTTTCTTCAACTGGATAATGATGATTTTGGCCAGCGTGGTTTCTTCAGTTATAGTGAAGCCGAAGAGTATTCTTGCCTATCTTTTCTTCACCTATCAGCTGACAGCAATACAATGCTTGAAAGCATCTTAGATTTATACAAGATCTTCATGTCCCCAAGTACCCTTTCTGTCGGCTATAATACACGGAATCGCACCTTCCAGCCATTTTATGAGTTCTATCACCCATCGGTCTATGCCAGACAGTTTGGGTCTGGTCAAGTTCCCCCATCTTTCCAACTCCTCAATCAGCTCCAACCAAGGGAACACGTCCGCAGTGCCTCAAGGGTCGACATTGTCCAGTATCTAGCCGATGACCTCCAACTGCAGTCTTTGCCATATTTTTATTTGAACAGTCGAAGGGGAGGGAATTTTACCGCTTGGTGATCGGCTATTTCTACAGCCTTATACTCTGCAGACAAGATTCCATCGGCCGTTATCGCCAAATTCTTTCCAAACCTTCCGGATGAGCCAACGGAACTGACCGATGCTGGTAGCACTTCAAGTTCCAACAGCGAGTCTAGCTCCCAAGGCTATACTAACACGAGCCTCGTAGATATCACTGGCGAGGTATCGGCTAACTTAGACTTTTCCTTCTTTTGCCTTTTATAATCTTGAATACTTTTGAACTTCTACTTAATCGGTTATTCTCTTGCTTCACAGGCTAAATCAGCTGGAAAGAGGCCCATACATGATGCTTCTACCGCCACTCCTACTGCTAAGAGACCTTCCCCTGGCACGGCCATAACTGGCTATTCGTCGAGCACATTAGGAGTACAGTCTCGCTCCTTGTCCGACCTCGAAAAATAGCAGCCCAGTAAGTCATTCACAAAGTTCCTTTACATAATCGGCTATTTGTTTAATGACTAACTTTTAGCCGATTTTTTTAAAACAGAGAAGAAACGCGCCCGGTTTAACAAGAAAGTGTTGGCCGCTAGGGGTAGCAAGCCCCAGGAGTATTTGACTGAGAGCTCTCCATGCACATCTTAGACAGCCGACGTAAGTATCTTGTCACCTTTTTCTCCAAACATTATCAGCTTTTATTTACTTTGCTTCTTCTGCAGCCTGCACTTTCCCCTTCAACGCAAGTGGCTAGTATCCTGGACGATTTGCCAAGTGCTGTACCTGAGCCTCCACCACCATCTTCCCAACTGACACCACCTTACCCTGCTGCTCCTGCTCCCGAGACGTCCAACCCAACTGACTCCCTGCTGGGCTTCACCTTGTCGGATCTTAATGACGATGAGGTGATAGCAATGGACAATTACTCGACAGATACCCAGTGGATCCTCGATGTCTCCACAGGTGTATTGGTTGCCATAACATCGGCTTTGGGGATGCAACAGAGGTTGAACTGGCTTTTCAATCTGGCGATGTCACCATCGGCTGAGCTCCTCAAGAATACTCAACCGCTTCGCGACGCTATGGCCGCGGTTGAAGCCGACCTTCCTCTGGAGACAATGGCAGCACTTTTGAACATCTGCCATCTAGACGATAAGAAGGCAAAGGTTGCCACGGCCAAGTCCAGAATAGCTCTGAGAAAATCTCAGAAAGATGATCAAGAGGGTCTGGACAAAATGGTGGCCGATACCAAGAAAAAGAAGCTCAAATTTGACGAAGACACCAAGGCCCTAAAGGTAAACAAGGAGGCAATTCTAAAGCTAGAGACCACCAAGAAATTCCTTGAAGTCGAGTTGGCCAAGGTAAATCTGCAACTGTCTGAAGGCCAGCAGATACTGGCAGAGTCAACGTCGGCTATTAAGGCCCAGAAGCTTGACTTCGCCATGGCCGTGGATGAAGTGAAGAAACAATCAGCCAAGATAACTCCTATGCCTGGCAACGCTGAAGAAGACGACAAGATTCTAGATGAGGTGCAAGAGATGAACGTGAAGGCTGCGGGTGCATTATCAGCTCTTAGAGCCAGGCTGCACAACCCTAGAATCTGATCTGCTCATGGTTGTAATGGGGTTGTTTTTTTTAAATAATTTAAAATATCTCCAATGTTGGCTGCAACAAATGTGAAATACTTTGAATATTTTGTACATCAGCTGTTTAACCGATTTCATATTTATGTCTTGTTTCCTTTATAATGTGTGTAATCAGCTTTACACTTCTAATTAGCTAGAATTAACTATAACGAGTTAATTTAGCCTCCCAATCGATAACTTCTCATAGCCGATCAGGAACTGACCCAAACGCTAGGGTAGTATTTCTTCAAGTATTTTCCGTTAATTGCCTTACGAAACACTACTCCTTCCAACATTTCTAAAATGTAGGAATTTCTATCCACAAGCCGATTTATCTTATACGGTCCTTCCCACGTAGGAGACCACTTACCAAATCGGTTATCCCTAGAGCCGACAGGTAATATGGATTTCCAAACTAAATCGGCTTCATAGAAAGACTTAGGCATCACCCTCTTGTTATAAGCTTTCGCAACCCTTGCCTTATTCTTTTTAAGCCAATCCAGCTTGTGCAAACGTAACTCTGCCAAATCATCTAAATTATCAACCATCAAATCCTTATAGTCCTGAGCTGACAAACCGTTTTGCCCGGTCGTTCGTATGGAGTCGATATTGATTTCTACAGGTAAAACGGCTTCCTATCGATAAACTAACTAGTAGGGTGATAACTTCATTGCACCATGGTACGTAAGACGATAAGCCCATAACGACTCCGACAACATTGTATGCCAATTTCTTGGCTTTTCCTCAATCTTCCTTTTAATTAACTTAATCAATGTTTTGTTGGACGATTCGGCTTGAACATTAGTCTGAGCATAATAAGGCAATGAATTTATAACTTAATGCCTAAACCTTTGGCAAAATTTTGAAATTCATCAGATATAAACACAGTACCCTGATCGGTCGTAATAATTTGTGGTATTCCAAGCCTATGAATGATATATTCCATAACAAATCCGATGGCTTTAACACTTGTAACCTTTTTAAGCAAGATGGCCTCAACCCATTTAGAAAATAATCGGTCGTGGCCAATATGAATTTATGACCTTTACTGGATGCAGAAAATATTTATCCTATTACATCTATCCCCCATCCTCTAAACGGCCACGGCTTGATAATCAGGTGTAAAGCTGATACTGGAGCTATCTGTACGTTGCCAAATCTTTGATAAGTCTGACATCCTTTGTAATATTTGAAACAATTTTCCAGCATTGTCGACCAGAAATATGTTGTATGCCTTAACAACCATTTCATCTTATGAGATGATTGATGGGATCCGCAAATATCTTCATGCACTTCTCCTATAGCCACTTTAGCTTCCTCGGCCTCAAGACATCTTAACAACAAACCTTCTAAAGCCCGATTATATAACACATTATCAAGGACAACGTATTTTAAAGCATGTCGCCTAATTCTTCGATCATCAGGTTTAGAGGGATCAACCAAATATTCCATTATTTTCGTCCTCCAATCGGCAGTGGTAACACACATGACCATTTTCTCAATTGGCTCACATTCCTCAAATTGGCCAAAAACTTTATAGTCCGATGCTTGCTGAGCTAATAAATTGGCCTTTTCATTCATCTCTCGAGGGATATGACTAATATAGAAAGAGGTAAATGAGTCGATTACTACAAGATATTGCTCTAAATACTTATCAAAATTTCATCATAGCAATTATATTTCCCCTTAACTTGCTGTACAACCAACAAGGAATCGCCATAGGCCTCAACAGAGTCAACCCCGATATTTTCAAGTAGCTGTAGTCCTCTAAGCAATGCTTCATACTCGGCTTGATTGTTAGAACATTGACAATTTAGCCTGAATGCGAATTCAAAATTATATCCTTTTAGCAAAACCAGTACTATTCCAATACCATCACCTTCTCAACACACCGATCCATCAAAAAATTCTTGCCAATGGGCTATAGATACTAGATCGGTTTTAGTCTCATATCATGTTATAAAATCGGCTATTACCTGTCCTTTAACTGCTTTAGCCGATTCATATGTTATGTCGAACTCGATGAGTGTATAGACCCATTTACCAAGTCGACCACGCAAAATCGGAGCTGAAAGCATATATTTTATAACATCGATTTTAAAGATAACCTTACAAGCTGATGCTAAAATATAATGCCTTAACTTTATGCAAGAAAAATATAATGACAAATAGAGTTTTTCTACAAAAGGTTACCTGGTCTCAACATTAATTAATCGTCCGCTTAAGTAGAAAATAACCCACCCTTTTCCATCGATCTCTTGTGCCAAAATAGCTCCAATAGTCTCCTCTTCAGCCGATATGTATAACTTGAATGGTATGCCTTTTTGAGGTGCAACTAAAATCGAAGGATTGTTCAAGTATTCCTTGATATTTTCAAAAGCTTTATGCTGATTGTCTCCCCATACAAACTCTTGATTGTCTTTTAATTTCAATAACGGGGTAAATGCATTAATACGGTCAGATAGATTTGAAATAAATCACTGCAAGTAATTAATTTTGCCGGTCAGCTTCTGCAAATCCTTTTTACACGTCGACGGCTTGGTCTTGGCTATGGCTTTGGCCCTTTCTTGATTAACTTCAATTCATTTTTCATGAATCATGAAGCCTACAAACTTCACAGCCAACATGCTAAAGCACACTTGTATGGATTCATTTTCAAGCTGTGAGCTCTTATATTCTTGAACACTGTTTCCAAATAGACCAAATGCCGCAAGTCTTCCTAGGATTTCACCACCACATCATCGATGTAAATTTCCACGATATAGCTGATTAAGTCATGAAAAATTAAATTCATGGCACGCTGATATGTTGCACCAGCAATTTTCAAGCTAAATATCATAACCGCCCCACTCAAACAAACATAAGGCACCAGGACACCTAAAGGCTGTTTTGGGTATATTGGTTTCCACCATGAATATTTGATTATATCCGGCATTGCTATCAAGAAAACTAATGATCTTATTCCCCAATGCAGCCTCGATAAGCATATCAGCTATTGGCATCGGGTACTCATCTTTAGGTGTAGATTTATTTAAATCTCTAAAATTAACACATACCATTAACTTGCCATTTTTCTTCATAACAGGAACGATATTTGAAACCCACTCAGCATATCGGCAAGGTCTGATAAACTTAGCCTCCAGTAATCGTTCAATTTCTTCTTTTATAGCATTGTACAAAGCCGGATTAAATCGTCTAGGAGACTGTTTAAAAGACCGATAACCTAGTTTTATAGGTAGCCGATGTTCGACAAGTTGTCGGCTTAAACTAGGTATCTCATGATATTCTAAAAAAACAATCTTTATAACTTCTTAAAATCTTGACCAACTTTTCCTTATAATTTGTAGCTAACCTTGAACTAATAAAAGTTGGTATTTTTCTATCACCATCACATATATCGACTTCTTCTAACAAATCCGTCGATGTAAAACCCTGGCCTAATTTCACGATTTCTTGAAAATCTTCAATGGCCTTATAGCTATCCGTTATTTGTCGATAGATTTGCATCTTATCTTGTAAAGTCTTCACTGTCGACTTGGACCCATCGGCTCAAGACGTCATCAGTCCGATCGAGCGTGCTTGGGTTCACGTTGACCAGAATAAGCCTTGTCTTGTTGATGCAAATAAAATCACAATCGTTTAGGGCTTTACCCGATATACACTCAGCTTCCTCATGTTGCCAATTCGCATCTGAACTGGCCACAGCATATGGGTCAATGTGTTGCTTGAATAACTTCAACCTCGTCTCCATTCCATTCGATAAGCATCTGGTGCATAGTTGACGGTACGCAGCAATTTGCATGAATCCAATATCTCCCGAGCAAAATGTTGTAATTGCCCTTACCGTCGACTACGAAGAAAGCGGCCGGCAATGTTTTACTGCCGACTATTAATTAGTTTTAATAAGGTCATCATCAGACTTACCCAACTTCTTGTAGATGGTATATGGCATCAGGTTGACAGTTGCTCTGCCATCGACCAACATCCTTGATATCGGCTTGCCATTGATGTGCCCTTTTAAGTATAATGGCTTTAAATGCCGATGATCATCTTGTGGCTTCTCGAAAACTGTGTCTTGATTTCCCAAGCACAGTTGAGCAAATGTTTCTTTGATCGATTCAATACTTATTTTGAACTCGGCCGGTAATTTGACACCATATTGATGTCCATTGGTGGAGTGTCATCCCTAACCACAGGTGAACCTAGGTCATCGACTGAATCAAATGTTTCTTTGACCGATTCAATACTTATTTTGAACTCCGCCGATAATGTGACACCATATTGATGTCCATTGGCAGAGTGTCATCCCTAACCACAGGTGAACCTAGGTCATCGGCTGAACCAGATTCTTCCTCAACCAATGCTTTCTTCCTCCACCCCTTTTTGACAGTTTTAATCGATCGAAGCTCATTGAAAGCCTAATATCTCTATTTGTCTTGCTCAGTTTCCCTTATTTCTTGAGTCCTTAGCCTTTGGAGTCTTCTTCGCTGCAATCGACTAAGGTCTGGAGGACACCATCTCGGCTTTGGTTCAATCGGCTTTCGTATCTTTCTAGCCAGATCAACTTGACTCGTGGAGCTTGATCCTACTTCCACTTGCACTTGGGCTTGGTTTGGTGTGGAAATCCTTTCATGTATTGGCATTTTATGACTATTGTCAGGATGGTCTTGTATCGGCTTAGCTATCCTGTCCTTGGCCGATCGTCTTGGCCAGTCACCTTGTCGTGGGTAATGTTCCATTAGGCACGTGTATGGTGATGGTAAAGTCGACCCCCTTTCCCAGCAAAATTGCCAGAATGAGCATCTTTGGTGAGCTTTCTCCAAACTATCAGGCCAATATAACGCGGCCTGTTGTTCCTTCTTTCATATTTTTCAAGTAGCTGGGAGAAAGTTGACTTAGGCCTGTGAATCGACTGACGTGGTGGCGATGATCTCTCTGCCTTATACCACTTGCTGATTTGCAAGTATCCTCTAGGCTTAACTGTTCTTGAGCTTCTCCCTTCACAGTCAGTCTCTATCTGCAGTGAACCGACAATAATCTTTAGGGTCTCCTTGCCGCTGGAACTTGATTGTATGTCAACATGTCGAGCAGTCTTTGACCCTGTATTCTACATCGGCTCTCTCCCTTACCAAGAGCATTGCACTATATTTATCGAGAAAGGATTATCATCAACCTGTATCGTCGGTTCTTCTGCAAACTTAAGTCGACCATCCTCTATAGCCGATTGAATTTGCTATCGAAAAATATTGCAATCGTTAGTATTATGAGAAAAAGAATAATGCCATTTGCAATAACTTTGCTTTTTGATTACATCAACCGATGGTATACATGCCCCTCAAGCAATCGTATAATTTTTTCTTGTAGAAGTAGGTCAAAAATACGATCACACTTAGAGACGTCAAAGGCATATTCTATTTCCGACTTATTCTTAGTCGGCTTAAGCCAAAAACAGACTAAGGACTTCTTAGATCCCTTAACCCATTCGGCTATATTTATTTCTGCCTCATCGTCTTCAGAAGACTCGCTTGAACAGTACTCGATGAGGTTGACTTTAGCTTTATCCTTGTCTTTGTTATTCTTAAACTTATCCCTAAAGCTTCTATTATCGGTAAATCAGCTTTCTTAAGCTGATACCCTATGTAGCATATGGCTTAAATCGGTGAGTTTTTGTCCGTCGAATTTTTCCCTCAACTGGGGAACTAACCCCTGGAAGGCCAAATCGGCTAGTTGATTATCGGGCAAAGTAACACTAAAACATCGATTCCTCACTTCCCTAAATCTCTTAATATAATCTATTATCGATTCTCCAAACTTTTGGAGAACAGAGGTTAAGTCAAAAATCCTTAGTTCCAGACTGGTAGAGAAAAAATACTCATGGAATCAGCTTTTCAAATCGGTCCAAAAATTAACCGAATTTGGGGGTAAACTAGTAAACCAGGTAAAATCAGCTCCTGGTAAGGACAATGGGAACAATCTAATTTTTAGCCCATCGGACTGAGCAGCCTCACCACACTGTGCAATAAAACATCCAACATGCTCCAATGTTGTAACGGAGTCATCCCTAGAGAACTTAGTGAAATCAGGAACCTTAAAATTGTTAGGGTAAGGCATTCGATCAATGTAATCAGGATACGACTTTCAATAACTGGTAACCTTCCCCTTGGGCTGTATGCCAAATTGATCTCTCAATACGGCAGATATCTGATCGGCCTAATCTACCGTATTAGCCGATGCAGCGTTATGGCCCTGCCAATTGTGCTCATAATTGGCATTCTGCCCCCCGAGAGCAAACTCGGGCTGACGAGCTGGTTGAGCCAATGCATTTGGAGGAAATTGCTCATATCCGTTATTCCTCCTACCGGTTGGCTCTGGCATCAGAACAAAGGGTTCTGAGTAGGTTACAACTTTGTACAGGGCTGGATTCCTCTGTGGAATCGGCTCAGCGTACTGCGGATGCCTGTTATGTTCAATCGGCTGGAGAACCGATTGCAGAAAAGCGTAAAGTAGAACCGATGGTAGTAAGTTAGCCGATTCATCCAACTTGGTAGCATCAATGTATGCTTGGTAATACGCAACCCCACTTGCACGAGGATCTCGTGGCAACATGATAGTAGGCTGTGTTGACATCATATTTGGGGATGAAGATATAGCCGATGGTTTAGGATCAACTACTGTGCCCTGAATATTTTGCGCTACCGAATAAACAGGATAATTCGGCATGGCTTCCATTGGGTTGAGCGGGCTTCCATACCAATGGTTTTAACACTGTTGGCTATCATCGGCTTAAGAGTCGTGACTAGAGCCGATGACTGGTTGATGAAGGCTTGATGCACAAATTGATTAATAATAGCTGATAATTCAGTTTGTGCAGGCATGTATTGACTTACTGAGCTGTTAGTAACTCCTGCGACATTGCGGGCGTTAACCGTCGGCAATGCAGCCTTTTGAGTAACGCCGCGTCGGGTTTTCTGATAACAACTCAGCATCATCTTCTTGAGCGCAACCTTTTGATCTTCAATCTCCTTGCATTGATTTGGTGTTAAATCGTCTAGTGTGGGAACAATTATGGCCTTAGTGTTGAGATCAGATGGCGGAATTGACTTGTCTGACAAAGACATCCGGTCCCACCGGGCGTGCCAAGTATGTGTTGGCGCCCAAAAATGCCAAGGGTGTTTATCGACAACAACACACACGATGAACGCCGGGTTCAGAGATTCTAGATGTACCGACTGATTTGATCCTGCAATCGGTAAGATAAATATAAAGTACACTCAAAGCAGATCTAAAGTTACAATCGGCAAAAGATGTCGAGACGCGAATATGCAAACTCGGACCCTCTGTGTATACTGCACTAGTCCAGGATCACGCTAGTGCACACAGGCTCAACATCGGTAAATATCACAATCATACTCAGCGGAATCATTATGAAAGACATCATATATCATAAACTACTAGTTGAATGACCTTGTGGTCGACTTACATGGATATGCCTCACAAGGCTGAATAACAAATTAAACTGCAGTGGATTGAAAATGTAGACAACCCCTCAGTATACCACATGCAACTAACAAGGCTTGCTCCCTAAACATTCGTCTCTTCATAGTACTCCTCCTCCAGCATTGGGGTAGACTTCTCAACTGGTAATTTGTTGGCAACAAGGGTGAGTACATAAAGCACTCAACAAGTTGTGCACAGAATGCAATTCTAACATAGCTATATGCAAGGCTTATTCCAAAGGATAGGCTATCATGGCTATTTTGCAACAAAGCAACAATTATGAACAAATACAATAAATAGATTATAAAGACCGTAAAACAAATAACAGTAATAGATAGATTCAGTATTTCTCAAGTAAACCAAGTTTCCAATCCTAAGTCAAGTTCCAACCTTCCATATGGCAATCCCGCCATCCCAACCAAGTTTTCCATTTAATTAAACTAACCTTTAACTGTAATTCCCGAGCATTGCTCAATACCGTGAGCACGGCTATTCGAATAGGTTTACACTCTGCAGAGGTTATGCACTTTACCCACACGACATGATCGTCTCTTGGTGCCATGCAATTAACACACTTCCTTTGGTGTGTCGGCGGAGAGATCATGACAAACCTTTACAATGCTCCATCTAGACCCAATACTACTCGCTAAGGATTCAACACTGGTGGGACTAGTTACCACATCCAGGGCCCCCCTCTTGCGTCATGTGAGTCTACCCCAAATCTGGGAACTCACTAGTCACCACGACAGTACCGAGATCTAGACTTTACAAATTAATCAGCTAGGCTGTCCCATTCCAGACATTTGGTTGCATGATTGACTCAGGTCAAAGGCTTGCAAGGTTAAATCCTTAGAGTGATCAGGGCAATACATCCGCATACCCTCTGCCCATCTGGCCTACCTTGGCATACTCGCCCCTTGTCACTTGCCCCAATCTAAGTGATTATCACCCAAGTTGATTACCAAGCACCACGTGCCATCAACAAATCAACATCGTTGCGTGACATGATTCACCACTACAACTCAATCTCATTGTGTGACCTCACATGACACACAAGTTCACAACATTGTTCCATATTCCATTAGTCAAGATTAATCATTGATGATTCATGTACATATGATGACGTGGCACGGCTAAGCAATCTACGACGGTCTAACCAGCCCATGTTGATTATCATTACTAACCAACTATAGTAGTCCAATCTAGGGTGACAATAGATTATGGCATACAAATGACAAAGTAGGGTATATAGATCAAAGTGGTATAATAGCTAAGTCCCAATTTAATTTGAAACATTGTATACTTGAAATATCATGTAATAGAGTAAACCAACATAGCAATTTTATAAACATGTGTTCAACATGATCAAAGCACAACTTGCCTTGGAATAGGTTCTGGTCTTATTCTGGAACTTGATCTTGAGTTGACGGATCTTCCTCCGAAGCGTCGCACAATTCAACGTCTACGCGTGCCGAAGGAGAAAAGCAAATAAATACCAAAATAGAGATCAAATGAACTCCAAAAATCAAATAAAATTCACCATTAAATAGATCTCAATTTTACAAATTTTTAGAAATTTGAATCACCTCAATCGGAGCTCGTATGAGGGAGAACGAGCTCTCGAAAGATTCAAAAATCATAAAACCTGAAAATTGGAAAATACCGAATTGAACGAATTATTTTTCTAAAGGAAAATCGGGTTTAAAGCGTCCGCGGCGTCGGCTCGACCGAGCCAACGAGAGACGACCGTGGCCTCGGTCCATGGTGCGTCCACGAACTTCCTCGGGTTCACGGTGCTTTGGTTCACGCGGGCTGGACTCGACGCGCGGGTCCCGCAGATGGCCGTGTCAGCGCATGACTCAGCGACACCGACGCGCCCACGCGACCAACCACGCCAGCGCCAGCTCGACGAATGCGCCCACATGGCCAACACGCGGCGCGCCCAGATGCGGCACGCGGCATCCATCAGAACGCCCTTCACAGATCGCTCGGCTCAAACTAAACGCGACATGGCGAACGTCTGACCGCTGCCCTAGATCTAACGGTGTGTGACCACTGATGGGGTTTACTGTTCAAGCCCTTACGTGGCTCGATCGGCGTTCATGAAGATCGGATCGCTGGGCGGAGTCGAAGCTTGACGATGGCGTTGCGGCGGCGGTCTTCACCGGCTTTGAGGAAGACGACCACGAATATGGCGCAAAGGTGTCGGGACTATGACAGAAGACAACGGGGTTGACGCGGCGCGGTTCAGGGATCTCAGATCCGGGCTGGTTCAGTCTCGGACGGCTTGACGACGGCGTTTGAGAGCAAAAACCGAGGCGGCCCAATCTCCTGCTCCGGCGAACTCCTACGCGAGAACGGCGATGACTCAGGGCTCTGGAGTTGCGGCAGACGTGCGGCGCGAGGTGAGGAATTCAACGCACGCGACGGCGCCTTAAATAGCCGCATGAGGAGGTGTGCACAGCGCGAAAGTCGAAGACGGTCTCGTGGCGACGGCAGACTGCGGCGGCAACACGGAGAAGTGACGTGGATCAATCTACACCCTTCGCACCGATCCTATCCGACGGTTCACAGCGCATCGCAACGCGGAGGGAAGCACGGCCGTTGGATCAAGATCCAACGGTAGGCGCGATTAGGGTTAGGGTTACAGCGCTGAGTTGGGCGCGCAACGTCGGGCCGAGTGCGCACAGTGATGGGTTTCAGCCTATCACTGTTCTCGAGGGTTTTTCGCCGATTTATCTTTTAAAATAAATACAGAAAATAGTTTTATTTAATTCTAGGTAATATAATATCAGGAAAAATCCCGGAAAACTCTTAAAAATACTTTGAGACATTTTGAACTCAAATAAAATATCTTTTACAAGACTTTATATTAACTTTGTCTATATTTAATTAATTTTCACAAAAGGCCAATATACAAATTTTAAAATAAATTCAAATAAAATCATAAATCCAATAAATTCCAAAAAATCACAAAATACACAATTATCAATAAAACAATAATAAAAGCAAATTTTGGGATGTTACAAAAGATCTAAACAGCCAAAAGGCCAATCAAATCTATGATAATGATAAATCTAATTAGCTGATTAGGGCTAATCAGATGGTAAGAGACAGATCTTTCTAAAAAAGGCGATGCGCAACAAGATCGAAGAAAATCAAATCTGATTGGCGTAATCGACGGAGACCAATAATCGGCGATGCGTAACTTTATTAATCAAAATCCGATTACAAGAGAATATAAGTTACAATACTACTCCTAGTTGATAGGAAAATAAAAATAATGCGAGTTGATTAATTTGATTGTGTTGTTCTTCTCGCTTGCCCTCGTCCCTCTTTTATAGTACATCGGCTGATCGTATCCATCTCCAACACGTTGCCCACCATGATCCGTATCGGCCTCTACTCGGACATATCCATATAGATCACAATCCATATTTAGAACATCCTTTCCTTATCTTGATCCTTAGCCTGACGATTTTAGCCATACCTTGTCAAATTCTGGTGCAAACAGATGGATATCTGATAAAATGGATATATGATACAACGGCAAAATAGATAAACATCCTCTCGTATTTTCATCTCAATTTTTCAGAAAAATAGGATACACACGTGGCAGCCGCAGCTGGCACAATACTTGGGCCGGCAAACTTTCAGTCACTCGCATGTGGGACCATCTCTCCTCCTCCCAGATGATGTGGCCGATGACCTCTCATCCGCTAGAGGTTAAGCATCCTGTCCGGTGGAATCTCTCCAAGGAATCGCATAAGTCTGTAGTCATCGTTTTTCTAGCTCAATAGCAAATGTGTATAGTAAATTTGGCTTCCCGATGAACATTTGCTAACTGTCATATTTTGATATTTTTTGGTCAGAAATAGAAGTATTTTTATAATTACATTTGAAATAGCTAGAATTAAAAAAAAATCACATGCCGGAAAAAGTGACGATTTCGAACGACCAATGCTTCGCTGCGCTATGACGTCATCGGCCACATTAGGAGGCCGAAAACAAACCGAGTACTCCCAAGTCCAAGAATGGCATTCGCTTCACGCATGAATTAAAAACGAGAGGGGTAAGGACGCTAGCTCTTCTAGAAGACCGGTGTTTTTGCTGCTAATTAAGTACAGACAGTGCTGATGCAGTGATGCGTCCATTTGATTAGCGAGTTGCTAACTTCTTGCACACAGCTGCATGCAGGTCTGTCGTACTCTTCTTCTATGCTATGGCTGCATGAATTCTTCGAGGTTATCGAAACAAGATCATGTGAAGACGACACGATAAGCCAATTGTTTGGTTTGTTGCTACAATGCCGGCGTGTCAGAAATTAATTATAATTATATTTTTCAAAAACCAAATCTGGTAATGGTTCGTTATACATGGTGACAAGAAGAAAAAAATACGTCGTTGTAGGGATACCGAATCACTACTACAAAACACTCCTTTCTTATTGTTCTATCATTGCCGGTTCGGCTAGAACCGGCACAAATGCTCGATCGAAGAAAAACCGGCAGTGATAGTAACTTATTACTGTCGGTTCTAAAACAAACCAAAACCGGCAGTGATACTATCACTGCCGGTTCCTCTTAAGAACAACCGACAGTGATAATTGAGGAAGTATCACCATCGTTTCTTCTTACGAACCGGCAGTGTATCACTGCCGGTTCGGAATCTAAACCGGTAATGATAATATTTTTGAAAAATCATAACCTTTTCATACGGAGTCGGATGGAGACAAAATTTATATGAAAATTGTAGCTCTCGATGAGATCTACAACTTTGTAGTTGACAACTTTTTTATTTAAAGTCATTTAGATGTCCAAATAATCGTTGAAACATTTGGATACGAAGGGATAAAAGGAAAATATATCTTATAGTAGTTGAGAAGTGTATGGGTGGTGAGATGGTAAAGGGAGTTGGCGCGTTGTTGCAGGTCACTAAAGGTGAAAATGGATCGGATACAGGCGGATATTGCTCTTCCCATATCCTAACCCATATTTTTTCGGATTCAGAACCAGATACGGGCTAGCCGGATCCGGATACGAATCAGGATAATTCGGGATACGGACACGGGTCGGATATGTGACAGATTCGGATCGAGAACAGATAAAGATATACGAATAATGGACTTATGGACGCATAAATAGATAGCATAGCAACAAAACTAATTGAGCATTATGCTTAATATCGTCAACTTTGATCTGGTTCCAAGCTTATAAGTTATACCCTAACCCATATTTTTTTTGGATTCAGAACTGGATACGGGCTAGCCGGATCCGGATACGAATTAGGATAATTAGGGATACAGACACGGGTCGGATATGTGACAGATTCGGATCGAGAACAGATAAAGATATACGAATAATGGACTTATGGACGCATAAATAGATAACATAGCAACAAAACTAATTGAGTATTATCCCTAATATCATCGACTTTGATCTGGTTCCAAGCTTATAAGTTACAACCTTGACAGTATCAAACAAGTACTTGACAGTAGCAAACCACATATCCACAATTCCACATGAGTACATAACCTCAAAGTATCAAACTTGACAGTTGACAGAATGTAGATCAACAAGTACTTAATAAACTAACAAAGTTTCAACTAAATCATACACAAGGATTCAAATTTTGTTTTCGGATAAAATATCGCCCAGACCAAAATCCAAAATTTCGCCGAAATTTGGATATTTTGGAAAAATCTTGTTCGAAATTCAAAAACAAAAATTCGAATCCGGTTTGTTTTCTACCGAGAAAAACGAAATTTCGCCGAAAAATCCTGAAATTTTTGGCGAAATACCCGAAATTTTAGCGTTTTTCCAATGGCAGAAAAGTGGGTCAAACGATATCGAAAAATTGTGAAATTTTTTTGGAAGAGTCCTGACACATAGATTATATTTACAAAAAAAATTTATATAATTCTGAAGTGTGTGGAATTTTGAAAAATTCAAATATTGCTACTGTCTTGATAAAATGTTGATAGGCAATTTTGAACCGAATGCAAAATGGTTCAAACCACGTTATAAACTTTTGAAAAAAAATCGCATGGTTATGATGCATCTCTAATGTTATCATATAATTTTCAAATAATGATCAAACTTCATGAATTTGTAAAAATTCAAACAGTACTACTGCCCTCTTAAAAGGCTTACCGGCAAATTTGAACAAAATGAAAAATTATCTAAACCACGTTAAAAACTTTTGAAAATTTTTGTGGATGGTCCTGATATAAAATTAATGTTTCTTTAAAATTTTTAGATAATGATCATTCTCAAATAATGTTTAAAAATTCAGACAATGCTACGTCCTGATAAAAGCCTCATGATCAATACATAGATTTGCTTTAGCAATAAAAAAATTAAATTTTTTGAAAATTTTACAGAAGGGTGATAAGGAAGTGCTTAATATCTCATAAAACTTTTGAATCATGATCACACTCCAGTGAATTTATAAAATTCTTACAAGGCACAGTACCATTTATGTTTTTCTCTTTTTTATTTTTGAAATATAATATAACAAACGAAGTTCAATGCTTACATAGATTTGATTAACCAAACAAACAAGGTTTAAATTTTTTGAAAAAATTATATAATAGTACTGAGGCAATTATTAATCTCTCACAAAAATTTTAGATCATAATCACACTCAAGGAAATTTATAAAATTCTGACAATTTAACTGTCCCAATTATGTTCATTCTGTTTTTGATTTTTTAAGGATAACAAATGAAGTTGAATTATTTTGAAATTTTTTATGTATGATCCTAAGCTACTAAAATAGTACCATAAAATATTCAGATCATTATGAAGCTTTTACAATTTTATAAAAATCTGACAATGTTTCTGCCAACATTTTAAAATGTCTCAAAAATTCGGTTTTTCAACAAATTTTCATAGGAGATGACTTTTCTAAGGGTTATTGGACCAAATCCGGTCAAATTCGGCCCTAAAAGTTCAAAAACCGGCAAAAAAACACGAGATTTCGTCGAAAAAACGAAAATATTGTAGCAATTTCAATTTTTTACTTTTTTTATCCGGCCGGTAGTCTAGATTTTGTGGAGGCCCGAAATCCTAAATTTCGGCGAAATTTCGCCGAAATTCAACGAGATTTGGAACCCTGATCATACATCATTTGATCCCTCAAATAAAGCAAATATGGTGCTAACAGAGCATTTGGAAATCTCCTCAAAGCTGATGCTCCACACTTCCAAGTTCCAAGCTATTTGTAGCATTTCAATACTGTTCAGCAGACATGCAAAGGGAACCATACAAAATCTATTAACATTCAATATACACAAAAATACATAATTGAGCAATGCAACTACACAAGTGAATACTAATTTTTTTTCTGTAAGCGGTTTTTTTAATCCATGAGTACATCGCTACATCCAAACAACAATGAATTGAAACTTTATTATCTGCCCATCTAACCTGAGGCCCAACAAAAGGAATCTCTTTATATAAGCTGATTTGAGCTTACAGCTGAGATACATATATATCTATTATCATATTCTAAAATAAATGATTTTCATAGTACTAACTGATGCTAAGAAAATGTCAGAGCAATCTAATTTCCAAAACTGGTGCTAATTGATGCTAACTGGTGCTAACTAATGCTAAAAATATGATTTTCGTATTGCAATTCTAGACTTCCAGTAAACACCAAAAATTAACAAGGTAAAGAAACGGAAACAATTTCTTATTTTCAACTTACCAATTAAGAGTATGGTAATATAGGACCATTTATCTGGACGCCTCCTCAATCCTTATCCTTATCTATTTCTTCTTCATTCTACAATTTTGTTATGCCAAACTGTAAATAAACATATAAGTTAGAAGCAAATGCTAACTAAAACAGAAAAGAGTGCCATACCACAATCACCGTATTCGCAATAATGATACACTTACACTTATACTTGCAGTAGCACTTGATGCAGATGCCATGTTCTTCCTAGTATAAGAAAAAATCATTGAAATTATATCAGTTAGTAGTATAAGTGTAAGTATACCTACTGCGGTTCACATTTTGAAGTTTTTCATCCTGTACAGTGCAACACAAGATATGCTCTTCACCCGAAGATGTGTAACTATGATGATTTAAGGATCATGTCCTACATATTTTGCTACTCAAGTTACAACAAGCAACATACATAGGAGGTGATAGTACTCTAAATTTTGCAAAAAACGCTTCCTTTAGTATGTTCCCGAAGATGGTGCAAAAACCCAAACCTGCTTGCTGTTTAGCATTCGTATCAACAGTGGGTGCTCAGCCATCATACTCTTCAACCCAATGAAAAGATTTTGCTCCTCTGGAAGAAGAAAATCAACTAGTAATGTTTGCTCAATCTGTGTACTTGTAAGATAAAACAATAACGGAAACACTAATTTATTCGAAACTTTTTTGAGCCAAAGTTTTTTTAAATCGAAACTTTTCAAAACAAATTTATTCGAAATGGAAGTTTTCGATTTGAATTTTTTTTCAAGTTGAAACTTTCTGAGATGAAATTTTTTGATTTAAAATTTTTGTTGTTGAATTTAAATCAAAGTTCTTCGAACTGAAAGTTTTTAGAGTTAAAACTTTTTTTATTTGAAATTTTTTCGATTTGAAACGTTCTAATTTAAAAAATTTCGATTTAAAACTTTTCGAGTTGAAACTTTCGGACTTAAAACTTTCTAATTTAGAATTTTTCTAGTTGAAATTTTTTGATTTGAAACATTTTTGAGTTGAAACTTTCTGATTTGAATTTTTTTGATTTAAATTTTCTAAGTTGAAAATTTTGTGTTGAACTTGTCTGTACTTTTAATTTTCAAATACAAAATGCAAGGAATTGTTCGCGCGCAAGTGGCAAGCAGATTGTTCTACGTGCTAGTAGCTCACCTGGATTGCTCTACGGCTGGTGGAGCTCCACGTGGAGTGCTCACGTCGAGTGCGCACGGAATGGTCGGTGAGACCGACCGTAAATTAGTCTGGCCCAAACAATGAAACAAAATACAAAAATGTGCAGCTTCATTAGAACAGATATAAATATATTTGCAAACAAGAAAATCATTTTAACAACCACTGAAAGAGAAGTTGTTGATAGACAAAAGGAAAGATGAAACATACTTCACAAGTTGATATGTCTGATCTAGAAAATATTACCCCACTTGTTGGGAAAAGAAGACATCCTTATATGGAATAGATCCAACATCCAAGGGCTCATTTTTTTCACGTTTCCAATCAAACATCCAAACTACTTTACAAAAGGAAATATTACTAATTTGATCAGTCAAATGTCGATCCATTTCGACAACCCAATCACAGCTATGCCAAGTTGTACCACTAAAGGATAAAGTACTTAGTTTCTACTTCCTTGTTTCCAAGTTTCCAACCTACATGCTTGTGTCCTTGCTGAGATATCATGATAGATGCCTGATGCGATGTATCACCGCAAGTTTGAAAGAAAAATTATGCTTTAGATAAATCTTGTCCTCTTGTAACATGCAAATTTCTTGATATAAATCTTCCTCTCACAATATGCTAGTTTAAATGGAATGGTCCATCTGTACATTGGTTATATCTTTACAGGGTGTATTAAGAAAAGAAACAAGTTGGTTGACAATATGTGATTATCATTGAGTAAACATGTAACCAGAGTTTATTTTTTATGAGCAGATAACTAAAACACAATCCTCATCGAACAAGGTGTTTGCAATTGCAAATGCGAAAATATTTTTTTCATAGCAAACATGTGTTAGATTATTATGGGGTTGGCCCATAATTAATTTAATAGAAATTCCAAAAGGCCCATTAGAATACTAGGAGTCATGAAATTGGTTTAGTACCATATGGGTAATTGAGAGAAGGTTTGACCAACTTAAATAGTTGAGTTGTGTGTCTCTCAATTAGCAAGGTGGAAAAGGGTAAAGGCTGTGCCACACGCGCGCGCGCGAGCCGAGCCGTGTGCGTGTGCGAGTCGAGACGAGACGTGCGCAGGCCAGTCCGGACGTGATGTGCTGGGCGAGAGCGGTTTGTTTTGCCATTTTAGTGACTAGTAACGGACGTCTTGATGGAGTCAGTTACTAGTAACGGACGTTTTGATGGCCTCCATATAAGGAGGGGTGTGCCTTTCTCCACCTGCAGAACTCCCACAATACTCCATCCATCCTTTGTAGCTGCTGCTGTCTTTTGCATTCCCGACTCCGTTTTCTTGCGCGCAAGCGGCGGAGGGAGCGAGCCTCGGAACCTCGCCCTTCTTGAGATCTTGCTCGAGATAGAAGACCGATAAGGTTTTGGGAGCGTACCACTTGTTGCTCAAAGGTGTTCTGAGGCGCATCGCAGCGCAGCAGCGTCTTCACTGCACCAAGGCTTCACTGCGACAACTTGTGATCATCTACTTCAACCGTCATGGCGAACGAAAATGTTATGCCTGCCCCTGTGCCAACGGTGGCACCAGCTCAAGGGTATATTAACTTGTACCATGCTTTATTCATGTTGATTTCTTGTTCATTAGTCTTTGCGTATGAGATAGATAATTTGTTATCTAGTACCTTTGGCTTTGAACAAAAATTGCATCATTGTTTAATCATGATTTACATAATTCTGTGGATTAAAATATTGAGAAAATTCCTAATATTTCCAACAATCCAAAAACCTTATACTAGGAATTTTACAACTACTGGTTTTGCTGCCGCACTTAAGCCAACTATATTTAACGGCGCAAATTACAAGCGTTGGCGCGCCAAGATGATTTTGTGGTTGACTGCCATGAACGTGTATCACGTTGCGCAAGGCAAGCCACGGCTGAGTGGGCTCTCTCTGAGCGGAGAGTGCTTTCACAGTGCGGATAACTTGTTTAGAGCGCCGTGATTAGTGTTCTTGGAGAAAATCTTGTTGATGTGTATATGATTTTGCCAAGTGGTAAAGAAATGTGGGATGCACTTGAGGCAAAATTGGAGTCTCGGCAGGCGGTGAACTCTATGTCATAGAGCAGTTTCATGACTACAAGATGGTTGATGACCACTCTGTAGTAGAACAGCTCATGAGGTTCAAGCTTTTGAAAGAACTTAAGAATTTTACATGTGCATTACAGACAAGTTTGTGGCGGGATGCATCATTGCGAAGCTGCCACCTTCTTGGAGGGATTTTGCCACTACTCTAAAACACAAGAGACAAGAGTTCAGCGTTGCTGGTCTCATTGGGTCTCTAAATGTTGAGGAGAAAGCGAGGGCAAAAGATATCGTGGGAAAGAAAGTTCTAGTGCCAATGTGGTACAAAAGAAAATCTTTCAATTCAACAAGAAGAATAAAAATAAGTCCGAAAAGCACGAAGACAAGAACAAGGCCGCTCAAACTACTAGCTTCAAGAAGAAGAAGAATAAAGGAAAGGAAGCTGCTTTATGCGTAATGGTGCGATCATTGGGCAAAGGATTGCCACGATCACAAAGACAATAAGCGAAAAGTCTGCCAACGTTGTTATTGGTAATACTGAGGAGGGAACATCCGGGTATGTTTCAATACCTACCGTTCTATTAGTATGTCGTTCACCTGATTGGTGGATTGACACGGGGGCCAAAATACATGTTTGTGCTGACAGATCCTTATTCTCTTCTTACCAGGTCGCAGGGGCTACCTCCGTGTTGATGGGGAATGGGTCGCGAGCATTTGTACATGGAGTCGGCCGATTGACTTGAAGTTTACTTCAGGAAAAGTCGTGCGGCGAGGAGCGTGCATCACGTGCCGTGATAAATAAAAACCTTGTCGTGGGTCTCTATTGTGTAGAGATGGTTTTAAGCTAGTTTTGAATCCAATAAATGTGTTGTTTCTAAAATTGGAACTTTTATTGGAAAAGGCTATGAGCGGAGGCTTGTTCCGCTTGTCTTTGTGGACATGAATAAGATTGTGAATCATGTTTGTAATCATGAGACTGATGTTTGGCATTCACGACTTTGTCATATTAATCTTGGTTGCATGATGCGGTTAGCCAGTATGAATTTAATCCCAAAATTTACCCAAGTCAAAGGTTCTAAGTGTCAAGTGTGTGTGCAATCTAAGCAACCTCGCAAGCCTCACAAGGCAGCTGAGGCGAGAAATTTGGCACCGTTAGAACTAGTTCATACCGATTTATGCAAGATGAACGGGGAGTTGACAAAGGGTGGTAAGAGGTATTTCATGACTTTGATTGATGATTCTACTAGATATTGCTATGTGTATTTATTAAAGTCAAAAGATGAGGCTTTTCACTATTTTATGATCTATAAAGCTGAAGCTGAGAACCAACTTGAGAGAAAAATCAAACGGGTTAGGTCAGATCGTGATGGAGAATACTTTTCTAATGAGTTTAATTTATTCTGTGAGGAACATGGAATAATCCATGAGAAGACGCCTCCCTATTCGCCCCAATCAAGCGGGGTTGCCGAAAGAAAGAACCGTACTCTAAGCGAGATGGTTAACGCCATGTTAGAAGCAAGTGGGACTTTCAAGGAATGGTGGGGTGAGGCTATATTGATGCTTGTTATGTCCTAAACAGGTTCCTACAAAGAATAAAGAAATCACACCATTCGAGGAATGGGAGAGGAAAAGATTAAATTTCTCTTATTTACGTACTTGGGGTTGTTTGGCTAAAGTGAATGTGCCTATCCCAAAGAAGCGTAAACTTGGACCAAAAACCGTTGATTGTGTCTTCATTGGTTATGCTTTTCACAGCATTGGATATAGATTCTTAATAGTGAAATCTGGAGTACCTGGTATGAATGAAGGTACAATTTTTGAGTCCAATGATGCCACATTCTTTGAGGACTTATTTCCTATGAAAGAGACACTTAGCTCATCGGCCAAGAATCTATCTTCTCTCCTAAACCTTCCACTCCTATACAAATTGAGCCCATTTTGAGGAAAATCCAATAGATGAGGGCAATGAAGTAACTCGTAAGAGTAAGAGACTAAGGACTACAAAGTCTTTTGGTGATGACTTCATTGTATATCTAGTGGATGATACTCCAAGAACCATTGAGGAGGCTTATTCATCGCAGGATCTTGACTATTGGAAGGAAGCGGTCAGTGAGATGAATTCCATCTTGAGCAATGGAACTTGGGAAGTTGTTGAGCGTCCATATGGGTGTAAACACAGAGGATGTAAGTGGGTGTTCAAGAAAAGGCGAGGCTGATGGTACGATTGAAAAGTACAAGGCAAGGCTTGTGGCCAAGGGTTATACCGAGAAAGAAGGCGAGGACTTCTTTGATACTTACTCACTGTTGCTAGATTGACCACTATTAGAGTACTACTGTCTTTGGTGCCTCCTACGGTCGATCATTCATCGATGGATGTAAAGCGGCTTTCCTTAATGGAGAGTTGGAAGAGGAAATCTATATGGATCGGCTGATGGATTTGTAGTAAAGGGTCATGAAGGAAAAGTGTGTAGGTTGTTGAAGTCTTTGTATGGCCTTAAGCAAGCTCCTAAGCGATGTACGAGAAGTTCGATGAACTTTAACATCTCTTGGCTTTGTTGTGAATGAAGGCGACAAATGTGTGTATTACCGCTATGGTGGGGGTGAAGGAGTGATTATGTGTCCGTATGTTGATGACATCTTGATCTTTGGGACGAACCTTAATGTGACTAAGGAAGTCAAGGACTTCTTGTCCAAAACTTTGAAATGAAAGATTTGAGAGTAGCGGATGTCATCTTAAACATTAAATTGTTAAGAGAAGGTGACGGTGGGATTACTCTTGAGCAGTCCCATTATGTGGAAAAGGTGTTGAGTCGCTTTGGCTATAGCGATTGCAAACTGCTCCAACGCCGTATGATCCAAGTGTGCTATTACGAAAGAACCAACGAATAGCAAAGGATCAATTGAGATATTCCCAAATCATTGGTTCATTGATGTATTTAGCTAGTGCAACAAGGCACGATATCTCGTTTCTTTGTGAGCAAACTAAGCCGGTTTGTTTCAAACACGGAGATAATCATTGGCATGCTCTTGAGAGAGTAATGCGCTATCTAAAAGGAACATCAAGTTATGGAATTCACTACACGGGTACCCTAGGGTACTTGAGGGTTATAGTGATTCAAACTGGATATCGATCTTGATGAAATAAAAGCCACAAGTGGATATGTGTTCACATTGGGTGGTGGAGCTGTTTCTGGAAGTCTTGCAAGCGAGACCATCTTAACGAGGTCTACAATGGAAGCGAGAACTCACGGCATTAGATACCGCCTCGTGGAAGCCGTGGTGCATGAACTTGTGAAGGACTTACCGTGGTTGAGAAACCGGTGCTCGCTATTCTTTTGAAGCTGTGACAATCGACGGTGATTGTCAAGGTGAACGATTCTAAGGATAACATGAGGTCATCAAGGCACGTTAAGAGGCGGTTGAAGTCATCGGGAAAATGAGAAACTCGGAGTTATAGCGTTGGACTATGTCGAGACGGCTAAAAACTTAGCGATCCTTTTACAAAGGGACTATCACGGAATGTGATAGATGAAGCATCGAGGGAGATGGGCTTGAGACCCACATAAAGTCATGTCTTAGTGGTAACTCATCCTATTTGATCGGAGATCCCGTGAATTAGGATGTTGAGACAAGCTAGTGACTGGCTGAGAGGAGAGTACTTCTGTACTTGGCCCACTCCGTTTGAGATGCAATAACTCTCCTATTCTGTATGGCAGGTTGGTTATACCTTAATGTATTCCGAGTGGCTTTGATAAGCAGAGATGTTGTCCTACAGAACATCTTATGAGGAATACACCTATATGAGTTCGACTACTAGTCACAGTCTATGAGATTGGGTGATCTCTAGAGGCTCATGAAAGGCTAAGGAGTATGACTTATAAGGAGTATGACTTATAAGCTCCAAACCGAGGGGATGCATTTAGCAGCCTAGTATCAGTAAAGGACTTTGGTGAAACTTGTTCGCACAAAACTGTCAATTCAAGGCATAGTCCATTGTTCAGTTGTGGATGAGTGTAACCTTTGTTCTAGGTGGAAGTTCAACTTAACAGTCTCCATCGAAAAGCGGTATATCAAACTACATTGGGCGAGAGTATTTCAAATGTGCCTTTGAAATTTGGTGGGGATTGTTAGATTATTATGGGGTTGGCCCATAATTAATTTAATAGAAATTCAAAAGGCCCATTAGAATACTAGGAGTCATGAAATTGGTTTAGTACCATATGGGTAATTGAGAGAAGGTTTGACCAACTTAAATAGTTGAGTTGTGTGTCTCTCAATTAGCAAGGTGGAAAAGGGTAAAGGCTGTGCCACTGCTGCCTTGTAGCCGCGAGCCGAAAGCCGAGCCGTGGCGTGGCGTGTGCGAAGTCGAGTCGAGCGAGACGAGGCGTGGCGTGGCGTGGCGTGAAGTGCACGCGCTTGCCGCGAGCGATCCGGACGTGATGTCTTGGCGAGAGCGGTTTGTTTTGCCGTTTGATGATTAATGTGGCGGTTTATGACCCGATGCGCCGTCGATTACCGATGGCGGCGTGGTTGATGGTCGGGTCATAAGCGCCGTCGCCATTACTAACGGACGTCTTGATGGAGTCGATTACTAGTAACGGACGTTTTGATGGCCTCCTATTAATCGCCGTCGATTACTCGCCGCATGCCTATATAAGGAGGGCGTGCCTTTCTCCACTGCGAACTCCCACAATACTCCATCCATCCTTTGTAGCTGCTGCTTTGTCTTTTCCCGACTCCGTTTTCTTGCGCGCAAGCGGCGGAGGGAGCGAGCCTCGGAACCTCGCCCTTCTTGAGATCTTGCTCGAGATAGAAGGCCGATAAGGTTTTTGGGAGCGTACCACGCGATCGCCGAAGGTGTTCTGAAGCGCATCGCGCACCGCAAGCGTCTTCTTCGCACTAAGGCTTCACTGCGACAACTTGTGATCGTCTACTTCAACCGTCATGGCGAACGAAAATGTTCTGCCTGCGCCTGTGCCAACGGTGGCACCGGCTCAAGGGTATATTAACTTATACCGTGTTTTATTCATGTTGATTTCTTGTTCATTAGTCTTTGCGTATGAGATAGATAATTTGTTATCTAGTACCTTTGGCTTTGAACAAAAATTGCATCAATGTTTAATCATGATTTACATAATTCTGTGGATTAAAATATTGAGAAAATTCCTAATATTTCCAACAACATGTAACACAAGATATGTTCTTCATCTGAAATATGTATAACTATGATATGGGGATCATGTTCTACATATCTCCTAAACTAGCGAGCAGGTAATGGATGAAAACTTAGCCGACTTCATGTGCTCAAACTCAAACATGACTAAGTTCTGGAGCCTAATTTAAGAAATGGTTTAAATGCCTAATTTATTGTAAGCTAGCATGAGGAAGAGTTGGGGCTAGAGCATGCACCGAGGGGAGACGTCGAGACGGCGCTGGGGGGTCGGAGTGTGGGTCGAGGGAAGACGCCGCCAGGAGGAGTCGGAGCACGGGCCAGGGGAGACGCCGACGGGGGGAGTCCGAGCGCGGGCCAGTGGGAGACGCCTTCGGGGGGAGTCGGAGCGCGAGCCGGGAGAGGGGGCTGGGGTAGAGGTGAAAACGGATCGGATACGGGCGGATATTGCTCTTCTCATATCCTAATCCATATTTTTTCCTCAGATTCGGAATCGGATACGGGCTAGCCGAATTTGGATACCAATCCGGATAATTCGGGATACGGACATGGGTCGGATATGTAACGGATTCGGATCGAGAACAGATAAAGATATACGGATAATGGACGATACATAAAGTAATACATGTTGAATCAAAGTACATGAATACGGATAATGCACACACTCATATATACGAATAAAGTTATACGGATAATACAGCCATAACTGGTTAGCATAGCATATTTGTTCTTACAACCACAATCGCTATAGGAAATAATATTCATTCATAGATAGACAATTAGACATGCTTGATAAGAAGGAACTAGCCCTAGTTAAGTCTCCAATGTAACAAGAGTTTGCGAGCAGGCCGAACGTGCAGCTTGAAGAGCTCACGGACTTGGGCTATATGGAGAGGGGTCGATGGCGATGGCTAGAGGATGCTAATGGACCGTGTGTGTGGGTGGTATGCACAGCGACGGGCGTAGTGGCACACTGCGTGGAGTGCTGTAACACCCTAAAGATTTACATATTTTTGTTTAATTATTATTTATAATTTATCTTGTAATTTCGCTAATTTTTATGGATTTTATAAAGTCTTTTTGCAATTTTTCATTTTACAAAAAGAATTTCTGCAGAAAAATTGAAACTCCTAAAATTCCTAAAATAATTTTATTAAGTCCTAAATAATCCAAAGTATTTTTGAGAATTTTTTCAGAATTTTTGGACCCCTTTTTCTATTTTCTCCTGGCCTTTATCTTTCTCAGTACTAAATAATTCGAAAAAAATAAATGATAGGTGGGACCGGACCCCACCCGTCATATGTTTCTCCAAGCTCTAGCCAAAGCCAGAGAACCTAGTTCTCTCTCTTCCCACCATGAATGCCCGATTAAAGCTTTGAATCTCTTCCTTTTAAGCATCAAAAATTCGTGAAAAATTATATTTGGATTCTTCGTGATCCACTCTATCCATTCGTAGCCAATTTGCCGAAAAAATCTTACTCTTACATGCAAGATTTCACTCCCCATTCAAACCGCAAAAATCTCATCGGTTTCCATCCATTGCAAGCTCCCCGAGACTATAAATACCTCCCAGAGGACCCCCTACCTCCACAACCCAGTGCTCAGCTCCACAAACCAATCCCGTACTCAAAATCATCGATTTTGCTCAAGGTCCAAATTTTATTTTTCCGGCCTGTTCTTGTTTTTCCAGCCACCGCCGCTACCCGAGCTGCTCCTTCCCGCTGCCGCCTCCGGTTGACCGCCCCTAGCCCTCTCCATCGTGCGCCATGGCCTTAGAACATGATGTGATGGGCTGATGGCCGATGATAGGATGGGCTGGCTCAGTGGCCCAAATCAAAAACCGGATATCCGAATGGGACATTATCCGATATCTGTATTCTGACCCATATTTCTCGGATATTCTATGTTCTAAATTCGATCTGATATCCGGATTTAAATATCCGAATCCGGATCCGACCGGACATCTAAAATTCATCCCGAATCCGGTCCCGACCGGATCTAGATCTGGATCGAGCGGATAAAATCTGACCCGTTTTTACCCCTACTCAGCACATTGTGGGAGGGTTGGCCTTGAAAGAGAAAACAAAAGGTTGGGCACAAACTTGTGGCCCGGCCACAGGGAATAAAAAATTGAGTAAAATGGAGCCGCGCAGTGATTGTTGTTTTGCAACGAATGGATGCCTCGTCATCATCGTCAGGAGACAACTGGAGCCGGCCATCGTCGCTGGACCTGGCTGGGGAAGCCGCCGTCATCAAATATGGCCATTGGGACGCCGAGGAAGGAGCACCGCTGTAGGATCCGATAGCCAGGACGCTGGGGGAAGCTGTCACCACTGTAGCTAGCCGTTGCTAGCTTGGGGGAGACACGTCTTTTTTGTTGGATCCGGCGGGAGGATGGAGAAGGCGCCCACAATTGCGCCGCCACCAGATCTGGCCGCAATGATGTGCCGGCAGCCACCATCAGAGCTCAACAAATGCACGTTGTTGCTAGATCTGATCATCGGCAGGTGGAATAGGGAAGGGCGCTGACGGGTGGAGCAGGGGAGGGGTCGACGTTGGAGGGTGGAGCAAGGGAGAAGGGTGGCAGCGGAAAAGAGGTAGTTGAGAATCGAGGTGGGTGTAGGCCGGCACGGCATGGATCTATCGGGTCACGTGTCTAAACTTTGTCATGCCGTCATGGCCTGGTCAGTCCACCATGCCGTGCTATGTCAGTTCGGCTCGCCTTCGGTGAGCCGAGTTACAGCCTATTTGCGATTCGTGCCGTGCCGGTCCAGTCCTGATCCATTTGCACTATTGCGACAAAAGGAAAGGAGTCGGAGACGTATGGAGCTGAGGCATTGGACATAAATATTGGGAGAAAAAAACTAAATTTTATTCATTCTTGAACAGATACAAAGTTATTGCCTCGTTAAAAATCTTACACCTAGTGTGGGGTATCCAGTGCTAAGTGGTTTGGTGCATGTGCTCGGTGTCAGTGAGTATGTAATCTCCAGTCTCTATTCTCCACCTTTTAGTATCTTCGTTGTCTTCTCTTTTCTCCACATGCGAGGACCGCAAAAGGCGTCGGCCATTGGGTGAGCCCCACAACATAATGCAATATCGCGGCAGAGCGCCCTACCGCGTGTTGTGCCTGCTTCAGGCCCATCAGGCATATTTCTTGCCATGCTAGCCCAAGAACGGCCCAAGCAGACTTGCCGTACCATGCCATGTCGCCCATCATGCCCTACCACGAGGCCTGGCACGGACCGTACACATGTGTGTCGTGCCGTGCATGCCGTGTCACGGGCCGGCCTAAAAAAACCAAACCCAACGCCTAGGTCTAGAAGAGACTGGTTTTGGTTTTTAATTATGTCGTGGGACCTATCCACCTTAAGGCCACCTCCCAACATAAATATTGTAGCCATTTGTTAGAATAGATCTCATCTTTGTATTTTGGTGGTCGTATTTCTCCTTGTCTAGATTTATAGGACATATTTTTAAATAATATTATCTATAAATATAGAACGTATTTTATATTTTAATTTAAAATTAGTGACATTTACTTTATACCTCTAATAAATATTTAATTTTACTCTATAGTTTTTTACTATGTATGCATCAAATATAGTAATTAGCGATAGTAATTAAAGTTAGTATAATACTTCTAATATCATCTTGATCTATATATATATATAAAGAAAATAGACCTATAAACTTAAACGAAGAGAACAATCACGAGAGATGTCGTGACCCTATGCGAAGTCAGGGCAAATCGACGGACCAAGTCGATGTGATCCACGGGTGGGTCTTTCATTCAGTTCTCATCTTCTCTGCCGGCCGAGTCCTGGTCCAAGCCTCCTCGGATGCTTTTAGGTTAGATGAAGCAATTAACCTACGTAATTAACCGCGTTGGTCAACTAGTACTTTGTACTACTTTTCTTTGAGGTAAGAGGTTAGCTGTGGCGACTTCCTTTAGAGCGTTGTCCAAGCCGTACGTGTACGTGCCAACTGCCAACAACCCACCGCCGCGACTAGGGGCCGAGATATGCGAGAACGTTGAATTAGTGAGGTCGGATTCGGATACGTAAACTAGGAAACCGCATCTTGCAAAATCATCATTTTTCTTGTTTAATAGTAAATTTTTTTTGGCAAATCACTAAGTTCTCTTATGAACAGAATTGCAAAAGGCCACATTCCTTCTGGTGGAATCACTCACGGAGCTAAAAAAAAATTGATCATTTCGCATCTTGCTGCCATGCCAAGCGTCATTTTTAAAAAAAATAATAATAATAATACACTGATTAAATAATTTTACAAAAATAATACGATGAAGAATTTTTTTACAAAAGTACACCTATTCGTCGATCCATTTGGCTACTATTCATCTGTCGCTAATTGAAATGACGACAGATTATACTGTTCATCTGTCACTATTTCAATTGTCGTTCATTTGTTGCCATTTCAATTGACGACAGATCAATAGTCGCCAAATAGATCGGTGATAGAAACTTTAGCCGTAGATATTTAGTCGTGAATTCATTTGGCCGACGCTAAGTCTTCTGTCACCAAATAAAATGTTGACAGAGGTAATTTTTTTAAAAAAGATTAACGTATTATTTTATAAAATTATTTAAATGGTGTATTATTTTTTTAAGAAAAAATTTCAAGCGTCTAGGGACTGCAATGGGACTGTTTCCGTGAGAAATGCGCTCCCATCAATACTCCCTGTTTAGCTGTGGGGCACAATATTTCTCCCGTATTCATCCTCACCGAGGGATTTAGTAGGGAACGGAGCCTTAATGAGAATCTAAATTCAAATAAAATTAAGATAATTTTATAAATTTATTGTATGGTTACGTAGAAATACGTAAAATTTTAATATACGAGAGGGTAGAAAATTTTAAATGAGTAATATATATGGATTGTGCAAAGCTATATTAGGCTAGAGATAAAATACCAGTATTTTATATATATGATAGGAGTGTATATCGGGATATAGCGATAAATAGTGATTGTGCCAAACTTGTTTTGTTTGATGACAAATTTGTCTTACTAAACTTTACCTAAATTTAGCATTATCAAAATTTGGTAACCAAATTGGCTACCGATTTTTGATCAAAGATTGGTAAGAAAATGAACTAGAGAACCAAGGAAGAAGGGAATCTTACCAAAATTTGGTAGCAAACCGAATACTTGTTAAAAATCAACGCTACCAAATTTTGATAAAACAAACATTAGTAATCATTAGAAACAAACCAAATAGACCCTAAATTTTCGCCATACCTATTCCTTAACAGGAGAATTCCTCGACGGTTTACTGGGGAGCGAGGCCGTATTGCCATCCCTAAGCGTCTAAGGACTTGAGTAAACATCTAGGAAGCGTTTAAATACTCAAAGAGTTGAGACAGAGGTGAAGGAATGTCGAAATGCTGAAAGAGGGCAGGCTTCTATCTTAGGCTCCACGTAGAACACCGGATTTTTCTCCGTTCCTTGTGCGGACTGAATCGTTTGCCGTGTCTTCGAAGTGGATCGTATGTCCCGTAGGAGGTTGAATTGAGATTCTGTTTTTTTTGTCCTTTACAATGAAGACTTAATTAAAATTTTAATTTTTACTAGTCCAACCTAAGTGCTAGGGTTTCTAATAAAGTTTTGTAACTTAATTTTAACCTTACACAATTCTAATGATCTAAGAATTGAAATCCAACAAAGTAATCGTGGAAACATAAAAATAGATAAGGAATACAACTGATTTTTTTACCGAGATATCGGAGATTCAGCGATCTCCTGTACTCTTTGTTGGAGAACTCTCAAAAGAGTCACTCCAACTCGAAAACGCACAAGAAATCAAACAATTCACTCGTGGTAGTCATTTTTCACCCAGATAGATGGCCTCTAAACCTTGATGTCTTCCACAAATGCCTCCAAAAAAGGTAATCATGCCAAACGCCTCAAAACTGTCTAAGAAATCACTAACCTCCAAGAGTAATACACCAAAAATCCCCTTGAACCCATCAACATTAAGCAATTAGGAGTGATGTACAAACTAAATCTATGTGCTCTCTCATGCACTAAAAGATTTTCAATCTAAACTCTGAAGCGCTCTCAAGCTCCTCAATACGATGAATATTGAGATGGAGTCATAAGCCCTTATATCTGAACCTTGTAGGATTGATATATAGCATCTCTCCTTACAAAATAGCATGTAGACACATATATTTCAAAATACCTTTTTGAGTTGGATCATCTGACCTACTCGAATTATCCGATTTAAACGTTTCCGATAGTAAAAAATTATAGTTGTTATACATACTCGGATAGCCGCTGGTTTGAATAATTCATGCCAGTACAAATCCTCGAGAGCACATTTTTTTGTCAAATTGATCCGATTGTAGTCCAACCAACTCAGAACAACCAGCTCACATGTAGATCAATTCAGACACTTCTTTGACAAATTGATCGGTCCATGCTCCGATTCACTTGAATCATCCAATTCCTACCGAAACTTCAACACATGTTATCTATAAAATTAATCCGGCCCATGCTACGAGTTACTCAGATCATCTGACTTCTATTGAAAATTCATAGGCATACTCTCTATTGAATTGATCTAACTAGTGACCTGATTTACTTGGATTGTCTGACCCAAACTGAATTTTTCCGATCAAGTTTGTATTTTCACATAAATTCTAAATTAGGCATCTTCACTTGATTTTTCTTCATTTTCTCTAACTAGATATGAGCTACAAAGATTAGTATACATCACAACTGGCTACCCAACCTCACCACACTCGAACCCCCTTAATAGTAAGACCAAAACAAAAAAATCATTACTAAAATTATCCAAACTTGACCCATCAGATCATTTATAATCACAAGATTCTTAATCTTCATACTTTTTCGTCAATTATACCAATAAATACCAAAAACTTCCGGTATGCCAATATCAAACACTAACCTATCATGAAATCTTAAAACATGATTAGTCTTGACAAACAAACGTTATTAGTAATCTTGCAGCATACAGCAACGACATTGTAGCCATACAAAGAGTAATTTCATCTTAAAGGAATATGAACCAAGATGAATAGATGATATATAGAAAAATAGGATATTTCTTGGACTGTTACGACAGATCGAAGGGCTTGTATAGCTGGAGAGACAGTACATTAGGTTGGTCCTTACATGTGGTCACATTCGAACCACCCTGGTTCAGGCCAGGTAGTCAGCAATAAGCATGCAATGCCATTTAGATTGAGTTGTAAGGCCTTCTCTTCCAACTCACTCCTGAATTCAATTCCCAGCTGCTCTTGCCGTCTTCTGTTGTCCAACAAACAAATTCTTTGCAGTCCGATCTACTCATAGATCTATCGTTGCAAGAAAAGTACTAATTGGATTATTTAACCTCCGATTAAAAAAGAAATGGATCGTGTTCATGGGCAAGATGGCCAGCCACATTATTTGCATGAACTACATTCTTGTGTCACAACTCACTAGTTATTGACATGTGGTGTTTGTAAACTATTCGAATTTCCTAGACGACGCAAATTTCATCACTGTTTTTTTTTTGTTATCAAGGTTGTAACTTGTAAATATCAGCGATTTAGTACTTTATGGGCGGCTAATTATATGATGTGAAAATAACTCCGTGCTAACACGATTTTAGAAACATTGCATTTGGCCAGGCTACTGAAAGCTTTGGCTCACTAAAGCCCAGAGCCCCAAACCCAAATGTCATATATATTTTTTATATTAAACCCAAATGTCATAAGCGTACAAGGATCAAGCATTTTCAGAATTTGTGGTGTTGAACTTAGGGTGTGTTTAGTTCGTGGGATAATGTTGAATGAGATGAGATGGTCTTTTACTATTTGGTTCTATTGTTTTGGGTTAATAGAATGGTTCAGCATCTATAGGGAATATTCTTCAAATTTGTATCCCACCATCCAGGATGAGATGATTCCATTCAAATAACCAACATATTAATGATTTTTTTCTTGAACTATCTCATACATGTACCACTAGGTAACGCAGTCAGTTTGCCCATGAAAATTTCATTTATTAACATGGCAGATTCACCGCAGAGCCTGTTTTATTTTGTAATATTGGTTTTATGGTGTGCAGATGCTACACTAAAAAAATTTAATTGTCCACGTAAAAAATTTTAATTACAAAAAATTACGTCAAATTTTGGCTTTACCGGTAATGAATTTTTCAATGTTCATTTGCCTATACCATGCTGTACCTCTTAAGTTTGATGAACCCTTGTGATAAATGGTACTCCCTTTATCCAAATTTATAAGGTATATTTTTTCTTGGCGTATAGACTAAGAAGATGTTGAAAATGACTACAATACCTCTAATTTTTATCACTAAACACTATATTTAATGCATGCATGTAGAGAATGTAAAGTAAAGATAGATATATTATAGACATTATCATACTAATTTTGTATTGGAATGTGAAATACATCTTATATTTATGGATATGCCCATTAAAAAATAAATTTTATAAACTTGAACGGATAGAGTAAAGTCCGCTATTTATTTTTGGGATTAATTGATAAAATGCCCTCACTTACATATGCTTTTGATAAAATTTCCTGTCATGTCTCATTGGCATGTGGGTACCCACATTTTAACGAGACAAATAGAACATTTTAATTATACCAAGTAAAATAGGGCATACCATCAATTCCCCCATATTCTTGATTGTACAAGGGAAAAATTGTACAAAGATGGTTAAGGACGGTGTGACCAGGGTTCACAAAACCGAATTTTGAAATTCGCGGTACGAAAACCGCAAAAATCGCTTAAAAACCGAAGGGTTACTAAATCAATTTTTTTCTGAAAAATTCCAAAAAGAATAGAAAAACCGCGGTTTTTGCGAAAAACCGCTGCCAACTAGATGTTCATCGCAAAACGGTTTTTGTGAGCGGTTTTTGACAAAAAACCGAGCGCATAAATTTCTTCAAAATTTTTTTTTTTTAATAGACCGGTTTACCGAACGGTTTTTGATTTCGAACCTCAGCGGTACGCTCGAAAACCGCAGTTTTCGAGCGATTTTCGTCGATTTTGTGAACCCTGGGTGTGACCGCACAACATAATCGATGGCGGCTGCGAGGGAAGTGGGTCGTATGGATGGTTTTTTCGAAGGGAAAATTTTGTTTTGTCATTAAGCAAAGCTCTGTTCTCAAATATGTTACTAATTTTTTTTCACTTCTCATTTATCTCATCAGCCCGTTAGTGCGCTTCTCAAACATACTATTCCATCCACTATTCCGTGTGGTCAACCACGTTTGACCGTTAAGTAATTCGTACAAAATTCAGCAAAATGTACTAGTACAAATCTTTACCACACTCACCAATCTCAACGCAGATTTATAGCACGCTACCTACCCATCACCGATCTCTTCCTTTCTCACCTACGACAAAGCACGAAACACGCACCCAAACAGACAGTCACAGACAGGCGGGCCCATCCCAACCCGACACAGCGCAAGCAAGGCGGCCAACGACAACCACAGCATGACACCATCAGTTACGAGGAAACCTACCCCCGTACGCGATGACGAGGGGCACTCCCGTAATTCCGCCACCCCGACCGGGCCCAGTGCACCGGGTCCACGCAGTCGGCCGTCATGCTGGCCTTCTTCCCCTGTTCCTCCCTCCACGGTGGTAGGTGGTTTGACCACGGGGCTGGGTGCGCCAACCGCACGAGCCCCTATATAAACCGTCCCTCCTCCCCCACCAAACTCTCAGGTAGGGAGAGACTAGTTGTCGTTGCCGTTGCCGCGTCGCGCGCTTATTGCAGCCTTCCCACCAATCCCACCCCGCGCTCTCCCACCTACCCGGTTGGACGCGATCCTGTTCCGTTCTGCTCGATCTCCTGCGTCGGCGGCGGCGATGGACTCGGCGACGGGGCCGATGGAGCTGGTTGCGGCGCTGCTGCGGGGGGTGACGCCGCCCGAGCTGGTGGGGGAAGGGGGCGCGGCGGAGAGGGTCGAGGTGAGGGCGCTCGTGGCGACCGTGGCCGCGGCGGTGCTCGGCTGCGCGCTGCTCGTGCTGTGGCGGCGGGCGGCGGCCGGGAGGAAGCGGAAGAGGGAGGCGGAGAAGGTGGCCGCGGGGGCCGGGGCCGTGCAAGGGAAGGCGAGGGGCGGCGCGGAGGAGGCGAGGGACGACGGGAGGAAGAGGGTCACCGTCTTCTTCGGCACGCAGACCGGCACCGCCGAGGGCTTCGCCAAGGTTCAGCAAACGAATTCTCCGTCCTCCTCCTCTCTGTCTCTCTCTATGTGATTTTTTTTGTAAAAAAGATTGTTTTCGAATTTCTTCTGCTGATTCTGGAGCTAGCATCCTCGGGGTTGGTGAATTGCTTAGAAAATAATCCCAAGGGTATGGTACGGGGACTTCCTTCTTTTTTTCGAAAACAAATTTAGAGGAAAAATAACAAGGGATGCTATAGTCGCTGACTTGATTGATGAATGATATGATGGAGACAGATTTTTAAAATTTTCCGTCGTTTTCGTGTTGGCTGTGGGGCCCAGCTTCGCGGGAGCGGAAATCTCCCGGTACACGAGTCCATGCAAATTACCGAGATATTTGAACAGTAATTTAGTAACAAGAGAAATGCATATGTTATCCAGGTTTTTCTGGTGTAGTTTAATCTAAATACCCCACTTGTTTGCCTTAGGAAAAAAAAGTAGTCTTTTTCATGTGCTAGCAGCAAGAACATGTGCGATAGCGAAATGTTGACCACAGGGTTAACAATATGGATATCGAAAACACCACTCGAAAATTGGGCAATGGGGAGTCGAAAATCGGTCAAAAATCATCAAAAACCGAAGAATTCCAAAATTGACCGACCAATCGATTTTTTTGGTGACCGATTTTTTGAGCGATTTTCATCGATTTTCACCAATTTTCTACCGGTTTACGTCGTATAATTTTTTTTCCAATTTTTTTGAATTTTTTGAATTGGACTGGTTTCTAATGTCGAACCGGCTCGATTCGAGAGATTTTCGTTGATTTTTGAAACCCTCACCAAACTAAGCTTTACAAGCATCCTGGTAGAGAGAACGAGGGTGTCAACTGTCAAGGAGTAGGTGGGCTATATAACCTTCCACCTTTCTGGGCCCCTCTCATCACATCATTTTCTTCGATTTCGTGTGTCACTGGAGGCTCATGTCATGTGAAAGAGGGAGGGAGAAAAAAAGGGGAATTATTTGGTAGATTGGGAGGGAAAAAGCAATTGTCTTTTGTATCTTGACCCCTTGTCGATGTTAGGCTCTTCTGATCATAGTTCTTTTAAATAACAGGCACTCGCTGAGGAGGCAAAGGCAAGATACGACAAGGCAATCTTCAAAGTGTTGGACTTGGTAAGAAATGGTCAACACCTCAAAATCATGCAAGAAGCTATCATGAATCGGAACAGAGCATCATCTAGATGATCTTATTGCTCATATGATGTTTCTTTTAATAGGATGATTATGCAGCAGAGGATGAGGAGTACGAGGAGAAAATGAAGAAGGAGAAGCTAGCATTGTTCTTTGTCGCAACGTAAGACACCCATTCTTTGAGTTGCATCTTTTGTATTTCTATGTTCTCAAGATTAGTATATTAGAAGAGTACAATGCATAAAAATTCAGTAAGTCCTTAGTACATATGCATAGTTTCTCTGGCTAAAATTTGAACATGAGAGTTGCCATCCATGATATAAAATACCAAAACTTTCAGACCCTGGCACTACAAATATAAGTGATCTCAATATTTTTACTTCTGTTCTTTTATTTATGTTGGCATTTTACTCCCTCCAATCACAAATAGTTGTCATTTTGGACATAGGTACAGTCGAAACTTTGACTATCAATATCTTTTTAAATATTTAAATTGGATACATTATAATCATATGTGTAGATTTGTAGCGAAAAATACTTTCATAATATTATAATTTTATTGGTTTTATAAATATATTATAATAGAAATTAGTGGTCAAAGCTGTGTTTTAGAGACTGTGTCGTTGTCCAAAACGACAACTATTTTTGACCTGAGGGAGTATACTGAATAAGCCTTAGTAATAATAGTTTGGATATCATTTCAGGTATGGAGATGGTGAGCCGACTGACAATGCTGCTAGGTTCTACAAATGGTTTACTGAGGGAAATGAGAGGGGTGTCTGGTTGAATGGCCTCCAGTATGCTGTGTTTGGTCTTGGCAATCGGCAGTATGAGCATTTCAACAAGGTACTCGCACATATATCACTTATCTGAACTTTTAATATTTGATCAATTCTTAAAATATTTTTATGCTCTCATACATTAACATTTTTTTCCTTTGATCCTAACTACAGGTTGCCAAGGTGGTTGATGAGCTCCTAACTGAGCAAGGTATGCATCATGACTATCCTGTCTTACATATTTTTCATTAACTGATCTGTTTAGTTTGTCTTAAGCGTTTCATGTTTGTTTAGGTGGGAAGCGTCTTGTTCCGGTTGGCCTTGGAGATGATGATCAATGCATTGAGGATGACTTCAATGCATGGTATACATCTATATTCTTTGTTCCTTCCAAGCTGAAAGTTTTTGGCATTTTGCTGCTTCAGTGTTTTTATGTTGTTTTTGAACTCTTTTGTGCCTTCAGGAAAGAAGCTCTCTGGCCAGAGTTGGATCAATTACTTTGCGATAAACATGATGTTCATCCAGGCACTACATACACAGCTGCCATTCCTGAATACCGGGTTGAATTTGTTAAGACCGAGGAGACAGCTCATTTGGAGAGGATCTTCAGCCTTGCAAACGGTCATGCAGTCCATGATGCTCAGCATCCTTGCCGGTAAGAATGCTGCTATAAAGTTCCTATGTTTTCTGTATTGGCACAAGATTGACTGTAATGGTGGAGTTGAACAAGTTGTAAAATTTTATGCATCTTTAGGGCTAATGTGGCGGTGCGACGGGAGCTTCACACTCCTGCTTCTGATCGTTCATGCACACACTTGGAGTTCGACATTGCTGGCACTGGTCTTTTGTAAGTCATCTGATGTTATGATCATTATTATTTGGAAAAAGTTAGGCCTTGGACTCTGGTAACAAAATTAAGTAGAAATGTTGCTTATGAAATTATGTAGTAAAAAATTAGTTATATGATTTTGTTTATCTGTAAATTATTGGAATGTAATAATGTGCTAATGGGGCTACATCCCCTGATTAGTTCAAATGCTTGGCTTGCTTGGTAAAGTGCCTATTGAAACCATAGTTTGAGCACTTGTAAAATTCTGGTTGTTTGTATTCTTTCATTCATTTCTTCTAACATATTTCACCATGCTTCTTATCAGGTATGAAACAGGTGACCATGTTGGTGTCTATACAGAGAACTGCCGCGAGTTTGTAGAGGAGGCAGAGAGGCTGTTAGGCTACTTGCCAGAGACATTTTTCACCATCCACGCTGACAAAGAGGATGGTACACCACTAGGTGGTGGTTCTCTTGCTCCTCCTTTCCCCTCCCCGATTACTATGAGGAATGCACTGGCTCGATATGCCGATCTTCTAAACTCACCGAAGAAGGTGAGCGTTTTAGTAGTTCACAATACTACTAGAGTTTTTGAAAAGTTAATGGAAGTATCCCTGACTAAAAATGCTGTGTATGGTTTGCAGAGTGCTTTGGTCGCATTAGCTACTTATGCTTCGGATCCTGCTGAGGCTGACCGTCTAAGGCTCTTGGCCTCTCCTGCTGGGAAGGTCAGTCTCTCTCTCAAAGATCTGTGCAGCCTTCTTCATTCTGGAATCCCTAGACTGAATGGTGGACATGTTTACGTTCATGATGCAGGATGACTATGCTCAATGGGTTGTTGCGAGTCAGAGGAGCCTATTGGAAGTCATGGCAGAGTTCCCTTCTGCAAAGCCTCCACTAGGAGTCTTCTTTGCAGCCGTTGCTCCTCGCCTTCAACCGAGATACTACTCTATTTCATCTTCACCTAGGTAAATGATCCTGTTCATATCTTTTTTCTCACTCTTTCCAAATTTTTCTTTCCTTTATTGATTTACATTTCCTTCTTTTGTCCATCAGCATGGCACCAAACAGAATTCATGTTACATGCGCGCTTGTGCATGAAACAACTCCAGCTGGAAGGGTACATAAAGGAGTCTGCTCAACTTGGATCAAGGTAACTTATGGAGGACATTAAACCCCCTTTTTTTCTGTACCTGGGCATTGGTTGATATGATTGTCAAGGACATCAAACTTTTGATCTCTGTGTTCTCACCTGATTGGGATTGTACACTAGATGACAATTTTGTCTGTTTTCCTAAGATTGGTTGCTGATCAAATGATTGTTTTTTTACTTTGCACCAAAAAAGTTGCTTGTGCGATTGTAAAGCTATAGTTGGATGCATAGTCTTAGGTTCCAAATCAATGTTAATAATTTTAATCACAATTCAATTACATTTTTAATATGATAATTTTACCTTCCAAAGTTGTATCTGTATACATTTCTTAATACAAATTTATTTTAGATCCCAATTTTTATTTCAGTTCAAAATTTATTTGTTTCTAATTTATTTTTAAAGTTTTATTTTATTTCCTAATTTAGATTTTTATATCCTTATTTTATACTTAACTTTGGCGCTTGAATTTTGAATTCAAATTCTGAATTTGATTTTAGATTTTAAATCTTTGTCTCCTATTAATTTGACTTCAATTCAAAACTTGTACTTCCAACACGCTATGTGAACTCTAAATTTAAATTTGTATTTTGCACTGTGCGCAAGGAAAAGAAAGGCTAGTTATCCTTGCCATCATTTATATATTTGTTTCCTTCTTTGCACTTACGATCCTTGTTGAGTTTGATTCAGCTTTGCTACCTGGCCAGAGACACTTTTTTGTTTCCTATGCCAGTTCGGCCATCCTATATATTTGTTAATTGATGTGTTGTGTTTGAATCAAGCACGGAAGGACATTATACATTGCATAATACAACATGGACTCAATGCATACCATAGATTAGACGGATGGATGGATGAGATGTTATCTTTTCCACGATTAATGTGGGATTTTCTATTTTTTTTTCTTTTTTTCCGATTAATGTGGTAATTTCTAGCTTTTTACCTTCTAGGATTAACATGGGATCTTCTAGAGGATCCTCCAATATAGATAGATAAATAGATTTGTACCTAAAACTTTCCTACCATAGCTTGAGTTTTGTGGTGATCATGTCCAAGTTAAATAAAATTTAAACAGTTGAATTGAAAGTAATCCCTCAAATCATAAACACATTTATCTGAAACTGCTCTACCCTTGCAATCAAATTCGCAGAACGCTGTTCCATCGGAAGAGAGCAAGGAGTGCAGCTGGGCTCCGATTTTTGTGAGGCAATCAAACTTCAAACTGCCAACTGATCCTTCAGTGCCGATTATCATGATTGGCCCAGGAACCGGTCTTGCACCTTTCCGTGGCTTCTTGCAGGTTCGTTTGTAGTTCGATGATGGTTTTGCGTCTCTACTGATTATTGTTCTGCTAAAAGAGAATTACTAATGTATAAATTGCATTCATGATATCAGGAGAGGTTAGCTCAACAAGAATCTGGAGCTGAGCTTGGTCGATCGGTGTTATTCTTTGGATGCAGGAACAGCAAGATGGTACGCACGAAACAGACACTCCACATAACAGCAAAGACCTTTTAATACCAGAGGGTTCTTTATTGTAGCTGACATAATTGTGCTTTTGCAGGACTTCATCTATGAGGATGAGCTGAACAACTTCCTTGAGCAAGGAGCATTGTCCGAGCTGGTTCTCGCCTTCTCTCGTGAGGGCCCTACCAAGGAATATGTGCAACATAAAATGGCACAGAAAGTAATTGAACTACTGACTTTCTGTTAAATTTCTGTTATATTTAGTCCTAAGCTTGTGGCTCATTTTTCTTACCTTTGACCGTTTCCAGGCATCCGAAATCTGGGATATGATCTCCCAGGGCAGTTACATTTACGTCTGCGGTGATGCCAAAGGCATGGCCAGAGATGTACATAAAGTTCTTCACACCATTGTTCAGGAGCAGGTATTTCCCCCATGCCTCTTGTTCTTGGGGTCAAAAATACTTTCGTACTTCTATAAACTCTTCATTCTGTTCATTTCACACAAATTTCAATGGTTTTGCCGTTACAGGGATCGCTTGACAGTTCCGAGGCCGAGAGCTTTGTGAAGAACCTCCAAACGGAGGGTAGATATCTGAGGGATGTGTGGTAACAGGCGATCCACGGGACCAAAAAAACGCCCGGTATTCATGGGGCACGACATTCATTCATATTACAGGAGTACAAGTGCACAGCTATTGCTGGAAGAGTATTGACACAGGACTTAAGATCAACATGTTTTTAGTCGCCCTGCGTTTTCTTCTTTTTATTAATTTCTTCTTCTGTTTTTAGATTTTTAAAGAGGGTTTTTGCACCTGTGTATTATAAATTCTTTATATAAGATGAGGACAATTTTGACAATAAGCCTATGACAACGTCATGATATTGATTCTAGCTAATGTCTCAAGAGGGTGTTAGGGTCTTAAGTGAAACAGTGGATCTTAGGTTATTTAAACAAGAGTTTTTTTACCATATTTGGGAGGTACCGGGAGATATTATCTTCTTACAAATTACCCTTAAACTCTTGGTATATTCATCTTAACTCCTGTCTTTGGAAGGTATTAGGAGGTTTCACCTCCCAATCAAATTACCCTTAAAACTTTTGGTTCTTTCGTCCTTGAAACTCTTGTATCTCTTGGTGTTAGCTTAATAGATGGTTTGGGATTACAGATAAAATCCAAGCTTTATAGAGTGCAAAACTTTTTGGATCTGGTTGCCGTCAGGATCCGTACCGGTACCAGCTGATAGAGCAGGTATGTATCATTTCATCACCTAAAGCGATACAAAGTAACTTTATGTATTGTACTGGCCTAGATAACGATCATACTGGTTCGATACCAGTCAATACTGGTCATATCAGCTTCGATACCGGTTAATATGGGCTATACCGGCTTCGATATCATACAATATTAATCATATCGATAGAATTGATAATATCGTTTATTGAAATATATGTTATATTTGATAGTACTACTATATATTTAGAGTAATATTATAAGTGAACATATAATTAATCATATATATATATATATATATAAATATATATTATTACATTAAACTCGAAGCGGTATGCTGGTATGGATCAGTATCAAAATGCACCGTTCTAAGAGACAAATCGGTACAGGCTCTGTACAATTTCAACCAGTATGATCTAGCTGCACAGGAGTACAGGACCTATTTGCGATTTTGCCTAGGTTCTCCATTTGTCAGATCAAGTTGAAGCAAATAGCCCAAAATTACAGGAGTGGGCTGCTCTATAATTGGTGGTGTCCACTATATGAAAGCCAAGATCGATTGAAAGATAAGTGGAAGTGCATGAAATGTGGCAGCAATTCAGCAACGTTGTCCATTGCACATAATTACACGTGCCTATATGCCATGCATATTATATTGGCGCCATGATATCTTTGATTGGGAGTTTGCAGTGCCATATACAAGCCACTCACTGTAGATGTGAGGCGCCCCAGCAGCTAAATTATTCATTTGTGCAACGTGGTGGAGATGATTGATTAATTTCAGGTGTAGTTTTCGTGATTGTGATTGATTTGCAGAGCTAGCAGCTGGCTGGTTCGACACAGGCTTATATGGCTCTCCTCCCTTAACCATAAAGCTTGCTTTCCTACATTCTACCTTGTATTTCATGAGTCTTTTCTCTCGATTTGATCTTTTGCAATATATGGATGGCGCATGAAACCTTACACTAACCCGAACTCTGCACGATTCATGTAAACTATTTTTACTTTCAGCCTTGTTTGAGAGATTTATTCTCGGTTGGAATCCACACGTGTGGACCTGAAATTTAAACTAAATCCCAGATTATCCACGTAAATTGGCCAGGATTATTGCCCAACCAAACAAAAACTTAGGCAGTATATACACAGAGGATGCACACACCAATCACCGTCCACTGTCACGCTAGGAAGTTACCCCGAATGATTACTTCTTGAAATATCGCAAGTATACAGGTAGTCAATTCAGTTGCCTGCACTACCAGGCTCCCATTATGCAGAGCAAGCAAACAGACTGGAGCACAGATGCATTCTAGGCATGCAACCTCTGTTGGTCCTAGTCGGCCGTTAGATAATTGGAACTAGCTCTCCAGAAATTCTTTCTCCCTCTGCGGTGACTATAACATTATACATGCACACTACAACCGAACTCAGATTCCAGTCTGCTAAATGTTAGCTCACCATGTTCTGTTCAGTTTGAAGTTTAGTTTCAGGTCCACTATTCAGTCCCAGGACGTAACTTATAACAAACTTCAGATCACTAACCAGTTTCATGACAGATTAGGTATTATTGCCAGTCTGGGATGCCAGTCACTCGATTATAGAAGAATTCACTAACCAGTTTCATGACAGAGATTAGGTATTATTGCCAGTCTGGGATGCCAGTCACTCGATTATAGAAGAATTCAAGACGAAGTTACTTGTATTTAAGTCCAAGAAATGAGGATTTCAGACAGCCATCGCCCCTCGCTGTCGCTGACCAGCCCTTGCAGCTGATCACTGTCTACCACAGACAATGATCACCAGGAAGTCACATCTCTGCTTGCCAATTGCCATTCGCAGCTGGTAGCCACTGATAGGTAGGGGTGGGTATTTTTAAACCGAAAAATCGAACCGAACCGATTTAACCGAATTTTTTGGTTTTCGGTTTGGTTTTTATTATGCTGTTGTTCAGTTTTCAGTTGTCGGTTCGGTTTTCGGATTCTAAAAACCGATTAAACCAAAAACCGAACTGTCAGCCCACCACACAGGCGCCCACTTCAGCCCATTCCACCGCCCACAGCCCACTTCCCCTGAAACGAACGACACCGAACGCCCGAACCCACCCGAACTGAAGACAGGCGAAGACCTAAACCTAGTCCCCATTCCCATATTTCCCCGTCTGAGCCGTCTCCCACTCTCCCCCGATCAGCGATCAGATCAGCACTTCGATCCCCAAATCCAAATCCTCCTCCACCAGTCCGCCTCAACGCCTCCTCCCTCTGAGCCACGGCCGCCGCTCGACGCCTCCTCCCTCTCCTCCGCTTCTCCGCCCCCATCCTCCCTTGTCGAGGTCATCTTCTTCGCCCTTAGAGTTGTGGACTGCCTCGCCGACGCCGATCTCCGCCCTTCCTTCTCCTCAAGCCGCCGCGCTCCTCAAGCCCACCTGGCGGAGTCCGAAGATGTAAAAACCCTCCATTCTTCTATGCGAATCTGTGATGTGGATGCTTGCTTTGGTGAATGGATGCATGCTTTCGTCGGTTTTTCGGCAAACCGAAATAACTGACCGAAAATTTTCGGTTATTTCGGTTTGGTTTTCAATTTTGGTTCGGTTCGATCGCTAGTTTCACCTAAATAAACCGAATGTCCACCCCTACTGATAGACTCCATCCTCAAAACCAAGGGAGGAAAGCAGCATTGCAGAACCCTCCACACAGCTGCACTGGTCTCTCTCTAACAGTAAGAAAATACACAAATCTCGAAAGTGGCATTTCCTTAAGCACATTATATAGATTCCTGTCAGAATTAACATAGAATAAAAATCTTTTGCATTTGTAAAGAAAAGTAAAAAAAAAGGTTTAAGCACACATCACAGTGATTAGGAGATTATTTATTTAAGGTCAGTTTGTAGTAGTTTGCAGTCACAAAATCAGAGGCAGCAAGAATGCTCAGAGTGCTACCACTAACCCTAACATCAATTCCAGCTTTCAAATGTTTTTAAATGCAAGTAAGACAGAAAAACTTCAAAATGCCCCAATCTAGCAAAACCAGCACTGAATGTCAACTAATGCCTGCCTATGCTAACATGACTAGCCTAGGATTGACAGTCTGACACAGAAGATCTTGCTAGCCATAGTAGATCGGAGGTTTTCTTTTTAAAAAATATCCCACACAGTGCCAAATTTTTCCCCACATTTTGATTATTCACGAGAACCTCCTAATCTTCATAATAAATTTGTCTACTCTTTAAAAGGTGGCAAGCCCCACTCAGTAGGTTTGAAATCCAACAGCGAACTAAGAACTTGGTCAGCTCCTATATGATATGAGACATCCAGCCTCGGATCTGGGATCATCACCACAGACCTGCAAAAGAAGAATTAGTTTGTACTTAGTAATAAAAGAGCATGGTTGGTTGCAGAAATGTAACTATAATGGCCACTTACATTCCAGCATTTTTGGCTGCTGCTACACCTGATGGTGCATCTTCAAAAACCAAGCAATTACCGGGTTCTACGTTGCCCTGAAAAAAAATGCAATAGCATCAGGGGAAACGAGTGCCATATATACATATTTACCCAGACATGCTACTCTAGGGAGTTATTTATCTAAACCTCTCTATTCTAAGAGCAATGCTTTAATGCTTTCCCTCTCAATACAAGTTGTACAAATCTTAAAACAAACGAAGAGATAAGTAATCACCATCTACCTTTTATTCATGCTTTAATATTTGTGCAACTGTTAAAAAGAAAAGCATTGAAGCACCTCTCATATTCTAAAGGGACATGGTAGTTACAAGTGTTTCTATGTTGTCGAATCTAATACCTCAAACCTCCTCATAGCAGCAAGGAAAATATCAGGAGATGGCTTTCCAGCCTTCACCTCTGGGTCATCCCCCATGACAACGTGATGCATCAGCGTGAACATTTCCTGGTGGTTCTGTGTCTTCAGCGAAATGACGTTTATGGGATCTGAAAGCCACCACAAAGACAAATTATTGGTATTATTCTAATTTAGTAAAGAACAAAGAGCAATGGAGAAAAAGGTAGCGCAAAAAATCAAGGCCAATGGATTGATTTAGAGAAATTACCCTGTTGCAACACCCATTGGTATTCCATTTGCATGGAGATGATGGATCAAGCGTGATACCCCTGCAAGACAAACATTCATTTATCTAACATTGTAAGAAAAACCATATATACATATTTACCCAGACATGCTACTCTAGGGAGTTATTTCCTGTGGAAAAACAGTTTAGATAATAACAAAAGACAACCACATGACAATTTTAATTTAGCAATTACCAGTGTGTAATAAAATCAATGGTGTTGAAGTATTGAATTTTTCCAACAGAGTAATGCTTCAATTTATCCTATCAGTGACTAACACTTAGCAAAAATAGTAGAGGGAGCCTGGGAGTGGGAGATACGAGTTTGTCAAGAAATGTAAATATGACCCACTTGCACTTTCAGGTTTCCAGTTTTTTTCTGCTTGTATCCTATTACTCTATTAGTTTGCTTCATGCCAACTCTCAGATAGGTTTTGTCTTGTACATCACCGAGGACACCAAGTTGGACTCGGTGAATTAAGTTGCAAGAGAATCATCATGCTTCACTTTACAAATAATTGTATTTCATTCTGCTTTTCTGTTGTCCTACTTGCAAATTGGGATGTTCATTTTCTACTTCCATATATTTCTCAACAAGAAACATTGAAAATAGTTTCTTTAACTACCGAAATAAAATAATTTATGGCTAGTAAGACCAGTATACATGAATAGAAGAATTGGCACAATAGAAACACTAAAGATAGCTCTCAAGGCTACCCACAATGTTATGAAATTAATAACAACCAAAATTAAGTCACTAAAATTCCACTCAAAATTTCCATTCCCTTCCTTTCCTTCTCCCCTACCCTCCAACATACGAAGGTAGTAACACACGCTTCAACAGAAGGTAGCATTACACTACATGGTTTGAGAATGCCGCATGACTACAGATGATTATAGCACATAGCCTAAGTAAGCACAAGGTAGCATATTGTGTTTGGCAGCATATCAGTACTAGGGTTTACAAAACCGGTTTAGGGTTGGAAATCGCTTTGAGTTCGGCACCGAAAATCGGTAGAAATCGAATGGTTTCAAATTCAAACTCTTTGAACTCAGAGGTAAAAAAAAATCGGAAATCGACAGCCCAAGTGAGAACTTGTTTGACAACCAATTTTCTTGAGCGATTTTGTCGATTTTCGAGCGATTTCACCGATTTTCGACCAGTTTACGTCGCATTAAATTTCCCGAATTTTTTTTATTTTTTGAATTGGACCGGTTTATCGACGGGTATAGTTTATCGAGCCGGCTCGATATGGTCAAAAATCATGATTTTCAAGCGATTTTCATTGATTTTTGAAACTCTGATCAGTACATTGTGTGGTGAAATGTAGTCTTCAGATGCTCACGGAAAATTCGTTGCCAACATGTTACCTCTATTTAATAGCGCTTAATATGTTCAGTTCCTCATTTTTGCTTCCCTGTACATTAAAAAAGTAATGGAGATAGTATATTGCAGCAGAGAAACATAAGTAGCCAAACCAAACTAAGCAACTACAAACGATTATATTAACTTGAACTTCGTGGCATCTCAAATTCCTTTCTTTTAGTTGTTTACTTGTTTCTTTGCAATCTGACTATCTAACGAATCATCAAAGATAGAATGGTCCTACAATCAATAAGTCATGCTAAATTAGCAATGCCTTATGCCGTTGCCTTGACAAAGCTTGACACATCACATTGCAAATACAAGTATACAGCACAAGACAATGTTGCGAAGGGGCTAGGGGGGGAAGAGAAGTTGTTCTCACCAGGCAGGGTAGTGCAGGAGGGGAAGAGCTCCTGAAGCATGCTCTCGCGCTCCTCGAGGAACTGCTCCGGAGTGAGCAGGCCGGTGAGCCCGCACTCGTCGACGAAGATGCGCGCGGACTCGTTGGCCTTCTTGCCCATCATCTTTGCCTTGAGGGACCAGTCGAACACCTTGCCGTACCTCGCGAGGATCTTCTCCTGCACCTCCGTGTAGAACCCCTCTGTGTCTGCGCCCACATCAAACAACGTCAGTAAACCCCATGAGGTTTTGAGTCAAGAACATCCCGAGAAGACAGGAGACCACAAAATCCAGGAGACACGTGAAATCAACACGCCAAGAGTTCCAAATCCAAAGCAATCAGCAAGCCACTGAGATAAAAGCTTTCACTTTAGCCGGGTGGTCAAGAAACAAAAGTCCAAACACTTCATTGAGTAACCATCGCTCCCAATTCTACAGAATCAGAAGACGATACACCATTACAAGAAAAGAAAAAAACAAGAAGCCGCTCACATAAACACACCCAATGCCCTTCCAAAACGAAGCCGAGAAGCAAGGCCAAACATACAAGCAGGAAAACCCAACAAGGGAATAACAAATCTGGAACCCAAGAAGTGGGGGGAGCAAATAAGCCACGGCAGGGAGGACGAGAAGCAGATACCGAGAAGAAGGCCGTCCATGTCGAAGATGACGTGCGAGATGGCGGCCCTGGTCGCCGCCGCCGTCTTCCCCTCGTCGCCGTCCAACGATGCCATTAGCGCGAACGTGCGGTGGGACTGTGGAAGAGCGAGAGAGATCTGGGGATTTTTTTTTCTTTTTGGAATCTCGTGTAAATTGTGATTAGGGTATGCTCTTTCATATGAACAATTAATTGCAGGCCGGAGCGGGCCCACATTTGGCCCATTTACTTTTGGTCCATCGCATATAGGCCGACCGGATCTTGACCCAGTTCGTTATGGGCCGTATGTGCTCGGGCTGTGGGGCAGGGCAAGGCCAAATCGGTACGCAAAGAAAGTGGGCCTCCAAACCCGGCCCATCTTTGTTCACAGGCTAGGGCTAGGCCTATTCTTCTGAACCCGGCCCGGCTTTGTACCAGGCTAGGGCCGGGCCGTCGAGTCCAGCTCAATTTCCTTTGGTCTACTTCGTGGCTGAAAAAAAGGGAGGAAACCTTGGGTCTTTTTTAAAGTAGAATTTTGTTTTATTTTTACAGCAAATTAGCGTACATTCAAATATGGTCTTTCGGATCTCATGAATCCAGGCCGTACAATTGCGTCAACTGATTTAGAAATTAGAACCTGTTATTACGGTTTGGTGTTTGGACTATTCCTAACCATTCGATCCACACGATGCATGACATAACTATTACAAAGAGCGTCATAATTGGTTAATTAGCACATGGCTAAGATTATTTATTTTTTAGAAAAACACAAAATGCTAAGATATATGAATCAAGTCCTCGAAAAAAAGATACATTAATCTGGAAAAAAAAGTAGTGTTTCTGTGCTTTCACTCTTAATATAAGATGCACAAACCTTGAAGCAAACGAAAGAGTAAGTAATGATTATATACCTTTCATTCATGCCTTAATATTTATGCAACTTTAAAAAAAAACATAAAAGCATCTCTTTACGTCTTGTACTTACCCTTTATTTATACTTTAATATTTATATAACTTAAAAAAACATAGAAACATCTCCCTACGTCTCATGCGCACAATCAGCACGTGTGCGTTCCTGCAAAATGGTGGTGCAAGACTGCAAGTTGTTGGAAGGCAAAATAAGTTGATGTGTAAAGTGTCACTCCATGATCTGTACCACCTCGCTCTCGTTCGGCGAGGAAGAAGATTATTTTCAAGCCTGCAGGGCTTGTAATCATTGTCAGGTCAGGAATCAGGTTCTCATAGGGTCATGCTATAGCACGAGTAGGGTCCCTTTGTGTAGTAAAGGGTTTCATTTGGAGAGAAATTTTACATTGCGATCAACCATTGGTACGGTCCGTAGTAAAAATTATATTTAATATTAATTTGTTGATGGTATTCTTACTACTCTATTAATTACTAGAGAAAATATAAAATAATTACTAGCTAATTTGATCCATAAGATCAAAAAGAGTGAAAAGAAAGCTGTCATTTGTAACATCTTCTTTTCTACTTCACTTCATGCGCACACACACAAATGAAACGTAAGATTTCCCCTAGATTTTGTTGTACATCCGGCGTATGCCCACTGAGGCATCTGATTTCCATCTGTCGCGCGCCTTCTACTCCCAAGCTAGACTCGTCCGCCGCCGGGTCTAGTTGCGAGCAATCGCCGATGATCATAGGCATCTCCTCCCTAGACACGGTGCTCACCAGGCCATCAATCGACCTTCCATCTCGAGAAAGCGGTGGCCTCAGAGATGGTCAATAATATATATAATGGGGTGGCTGTGATCGATGACCCGACATCGAATTAGGTTTTGGTGGATAGCGGTTGGCAATTAATCGATCGAGTTAGGTTCTAGACGGCAGCGATTACATTTACACGTGAGGAGAGTGGCAAAGTACATCAGAGCCATGGGAGAGCCAGACCGGCCGGCAGGTGAGCACGGTGGGGGGAGCTTGACGAAGACAGTGGCGGCATGGCAGAGAGGTGGCCGCGGGGTTGGAAGTGGCCGGCTTGCATCAATGGCGCCCGCCACATCGGTCCCCCATTAATTATCCTTCAAACTAAAAGTATATATAAACTTGGTTAATTAGTCGTTAAACAAGCGTTGAGCTAGCATAAAGCAACCTATAGGCGGCATAAGGCGGCAATCATGAATTAGTGCGGCACTCTTCTTTGCATCGCATGTACGGAGCTAGATTGAGGCTTGCATTGACTAAACGCTCGCTTTCGATCTTGTCACTCTAATCGTTACTCATGACCATTCTTACGCATGCATGCAAAAAGTTGAGCAAGAAAAGAGACCGAAAAGCCATCTTAACTAGCGAAGTTTTTAGTTTGAAATTTTGACGCTTGGTATCATGCTCAATATGTATGGTTTGTACGTTGCTAGACATTGCACACACAAATAAGAGAATTTTGACTTTTGTTGGATAGCTGTTGTTTTTTTACTACAGTTGTTGCTTGACACACAAATTTCTTTAACCCAGGCCCCTATGTGTATTTTTCATAAGATTCACAATGGTTTATCCACCACACTTTTGGTATATATAACCCCTTTGGCATGCGATGATTTTTTGTTGTTGTTGTAGTTAATGACAAGGGAAAGGAGAATATGAAGAATGCTGAGAGTGAGAAGAAAATAATTAGGCCTCCTTGTGAAAGAAAGAATAAAACCTTGTCGCAAATTTCTCCCCCTCTAACCAACAAGTGGGTAATTCAAATAACATGGCATTTGACCATTTGTTAACAATGGTTTCAAGAAATATTTCATGATGTATAATTGGTATTACAAACATCTTTAGGTGTCAGTACTAGGCAGAGTGTATGTGAAACTCATGTTACGTTAAAAAAATTAACAGCATCCATATATGGTTTAATTTCTAACCGGATAGATTACTTATTTCAAAAATATGGTTTATTGTGCTCGTCTCCATTCTAAAATAAAATCGAGTCTAATCAGCACCTGACTATATGTATTGCCCTCTTTGACAATTGGCTCCTCCATGTTCCCTCCGGTTCCAAACATAAGTCTTCTATAATATTTGACGCTCAAAACATTTTTTAGATTCGATGGTCTAAGTGTCAAGGTTGACCGTATGAAATTTGTATTACTTGAATCTTCATGAAATATGCTTTCTTGGCATTTTATATTTAAAATTATATATTGAAATTGAAATTAATTAGTAGTCGGCGTGTCATATTGGAGACTGTATCAACGTGACAATGCCCATATATATGGAGTATGTGGTCAAATTAAACACCCTTCGATGCTTCCACAGCATCATCATATCAAGAATGGAGTAACTTTTCCTACATAGAATGCCATGATGATGATTTATGAACAAGAAGCCCAGAAAAAGGCAGAAACAAACATCACGACAACTCGTACTCTCTCTCTCTCTAAAGCTCTTTTACGAGTACTCAAGTCAATATAGAATTTTTATTTTTTTCCGATTCAATAGATTAGATTAACTAGTGTCTAGGTAGAGTAGTATAAATACTCTTAATAAATCAATAGTTAGATTTAATTTTTACTACCGGTATAATGCATTATAAATTTTTTCCTAAATAAACATTTTCACACAAGGGTTGAGCTAGGCCTACGGCAGTTGCGGCTATGACCTGAGGCATGCCTACTAGTAGTGAATACCTTTCATATATAAACAGAAAATTTTAGTCACTTAATTATATATTTGATGTTAATTATAGTCGTTTAGTTTTTAGCTCGAGACTCAGTACAGTCCTGCCCCGCCACTGCCTTCGCACGAGGCAAAAGGGCGCACTACCGCTGTACACACACAAGCAAACATACACACACCGCCTCTCCCTCCCTGTAGAAAGAAAGGAAGGAAGAAAGAAATGGGGACCACCTCGCCGCGCCGGCCAGTCTCTCTCCCCGCATCGTCCATCGCTGACCTCTCCACAGCCGCCCACGAGCATCCATACCCGTGCTCCCCGGACGATGACGACGGCGGCGACGACTTCGAGTTCACGCCACTCCTCCCCCGGCGCCGGCGCAGCACGCGCACCGGGTGGTGCGCAAGAACCGCCTGCCGTGGCGACGCCCACGCGGTGCTCACCCAGACGCCTCACCAGCGCGCGCGCCGAGCAGCAGCGAAGGCGGCGCCTGCGCCGGCGCCGGGGGCACGGAGGGTGCGGTGGCACGAGATGGCGTTCGGGTCGGTGCGCGTGCCGGCGGCCATGGACATGCGCGAGATCAGGAAGCGGCTGCAGGCGCGGCGTGGGGACGAGCCGGCGGCGGCTGCCGCGGGGTGGGCGCCGTGGAGGCTGATACGGTCGCTGAGCTGCAAGGGTGTCGAGGCCGTCGCCGCGGCGCCGGTGAGGCTCGTGTAGGCACGTGCGGAGGGCGCCGCCGGCCGGTGAGCTAGCTGTGCTGTGCATGGTCGCGTCACGGGGGTGGCGCGCAGCTTGTTGGGGGTTGAAAGGCACGAGAGGGAAGCGGTGGCCATAAATGTTGTAGTGTTCTTCCCTTTCGGTTTGGGTTTAATCTTAGGAATTAGTTGTATATCATAGCTGTTGGATGGATGATTTATATATATTTGTGTGTGCATTATATTAGGAGTAATGTAATAAGAAATAGGATCTTGGAGTTCATCACGAATGAAAATGCATGGTCGGTATGATCTCTTTTATAGGTAAGTAGTTTGGGTGCAATTAATTAAGCTTATGGTTTCCTCGGTATTTTCAGTGCCTTCTTTCCTTCCATATCCAAGATTAAGAATGCTCAATATCGAGTAAAACTAGCCCTGTTAACCGACTGCACCATTTCTCCGGGGGAAAAATATCGACGACGATAATCTTATAATGTCTTTGTTTGGTTATTCATGAGAGTATAATTTTCAAAAAATTATGGGCTATTTGGATTGTTAAGCATGAGATGGACTTATCGAGTACTCCTAGCTACTTGCGAAGAGTAGAGGATTTGCATTTGTGCATGCGAGCCGCTGCCGCGTCCGTGCGTCTCGAGGAAATTAAAGATAATAAAGCCTAGGGTTAATTAGGCTGAAAACTTAAGCCTCGCGCGCCTGAGTGAGCCCCAGCCTCTAGCTCTGCTAACTTAACAAAACATCCAACTTTCTACTCGTCCAAGTAAACTTCACGAAAGAAATAGACCTAGATACAGAATGCATATGCGTGTATATTCTACATATGTATAGTATATACCCAGAGTGTTAGTGTGAAGTATTACGTGGAGTAGTGGTGAGATTAGTCTTATATTGATTGTCTAAAGTGAGTTGTGGTAGGTTCGCAAGCCTAACCTGAATTGAAGGTCTTTTCGCTAAGCATATATAATGCCTATTAAGTTCAAATGCAACACCTCCGGATTAACCCTTTTACACGTACGGAACGATGATAAAAATATAAACCAGGTGATATGTATGTGTAGATTCGCCCTACAGTGGACTACGACGTCAAGCGGATTTTGAGACCGGGTGTTACAACTTGTTAATTAAAACACACACTATCAATTCTAATAATGGAAACCGGACGAACGTGAACAACATTCTCGCTCCCACCACCAGCGACTGGTCCGTACGACGCCGCTACACGACTCGCCAATGCTACATATATATATAGCTTATCACATACGCGCGCGTAGTAGCAAGTAGCAACAATGCACGCACAGGTCCATGGCACCGCTCAAAGTCTAGTCGGCGAAGCGATCAGGTCGAGAGAAGATTCGAGTTGATCACTCTAGCGTCCAGTCGGCTTCGGCCGTCGCTTTGTCGAAAGAGAAAGGAAAGCTAGCGGTAAGAAGAAGAAAAGGTGAAAAAGAAGAAAGAAAAAAGAAGAAAGAAAGAAAGATGAAAGAAAGAAACAGGGTAAAAACAAGAAAAGAAAAATAACCCTTGGCCCTGTGAAAGTGAAAAGGTAGGCAAAGTTGCATGCGGTGAAGTGAAACCAACACTGCTAGCTTAGCTTAGCTTACTGCCACCGTCGCTGCATGCTTCAGCCATGGATGGAATGGATACGTTTCCCTCCCTTGCAAAACCTCTTGCTCTACTTTGATCCTGTGCTCGCTCGCAAGACGCAAGCAAAGGATCGAAGCAATATATCCTTTTTCTTGTACAGAATATATATAGGAATATATAAATGTAAGAAATACGCCTGTCGATATGTAATTTGTATTATTTCTGTTAAGTGTATATATATTTACAGCTTGTGATGATGAGATGATTTTTACAATTTTTGCTGCTTGTACAAGAACCATGCATGCTACATAGCATGTTTTAATTAATTCTAGTGTATTCCAAGTAAGTATTGGAGATAAGTTCAACCAGGAAAGTGTCGCTCACGTACATGCGGGAGGCCAAGAGATCATGCAGATGCATGGATGCATAGAGCCCGACTGGTAACGTTGAACAGGTAGACCAAATTAATTTGGGGTCCACCCAACCACGTTTGATCTTCTGACCAAGAGCTTGATGATGGCACTACTACATAAAAGACTATCATAGACGGTACAAAAACATCATCACAAAAACGATTTTATGAACCATCTGTAAGCATATGTCAGTGATGATACGGTGTATCATAGACGATTTCTAAACCATATGTGAAACACCTATCACAGACGGCTTTTGATACAGAATGGATGAGATATCCTATTATCATAGACGGTTATGAGTATATAACCGTATGTGATAATAGGTTATCACAGATGGTCTGTATTAAGAACCGTATGTGATAGTGTATTACCATAGACGGTTCATAATCCCAACCGTCTGTGATATGAGATGTATCACATATGGTTTTTTTTCTAAGGAATCGTCTATGATATTATTTTATATTACTGAAGTTTTTTCTGTTTATTGGCTAGCCTCAGGAAATGCTATCCATACCATCTGAAACAATCAAATTACAGATTACACATACACAAGTACGCATATACCATCACAAATCAACTCAGATTATATCACATCACAAGCAAATTACAAATTACACCACAACAAATCTATTTCAGAAATCAACTCAGATATATTAACCAATTGAATGAAGAATTGACAAATTCACAATTGACACATATGCCACTACAATTCACAAATTCACAGTATAAGTATCTCTATACATACGCCGCTATAACTCACTCATTAGGTCAGGCAGAGTGGAACTTGCCCTTTTCGTGTATGACCTCACTAGCTAGAACGAAGTGAGGTGTCCTCAAATTTTGATAAGATCGGCCTGTTCCAACGCAGTTGTAGTAATTGTCATAACCTATTGATGGAAAAATTAAGTCAACATATATATAATTTGATAAATATGAAATAATTATGGCATGATTGACAAACCTCCAGGTCATTGGTCTTTGTTGTACCGATGATGAGTTGCATGTTGTGGTATGCGTAGAATCTACAAAGGTTAGTACCCTTTGGCTACTGATGACACTGTAAAAATAGAATTGGTTAGTTCCAGAGGCATTATTACGGAGTGTGATATAGAATTATTGTGTACTAGCAGATACCGAAAACTTGAAATTGTGGTTGAGCTACAACCCTCCCTTGAATGGTGCTCCATGAATTTTGTACACTTTGAACGACCTACATGATTTAAAAAAGTTAGCCTCAGCCATTTCACGAGCAACATATACCTTGAATGACCTGCAGCAGAGTTATCTTTGGAGGAAATGTGATTACTTGTTGAGTAATTGTGTGACAGGTCTCAAGTCGTGGGAGCCGTCCTTTGAGGAATCTACGTAGATTACCAAGTTCTTTATTGGTGAAATGACAATAAGAACCCAGTGAAACCTATACATGTATGTCACCATGCCCATTCAACCTAACTTGAAGTTGCGTATAAAATACAAATCAATAAGTATAGCAACTAGTGCATCACTTACCCCGGGTTGTAGGGTAAAAATATGTAGGATTTGTCGCGTTGAGCGAGCAATGCACTTGTGAAGTAATCCTCGACCGCTTGTAAATTTTCGTCCATGCTCTGCTTGGAGACCATGTGTGGGTCGAGGAAACCTACCGGATCATTCTTGATTTTGGCTTTCTGTATCATGTATTTATATATACAAAAGCATGGAGTTATATATATATGTATGATATTTTTGGTATTACACAAATTAAACCATGATTGCACATGCTTACAATGTCCAGCATCTCAAGAGTGTGGCATTGAGGGCATCGATGTTGTAGAGATCAAACAAGTTGCTGAAGTCGACCCCGAAGAAGCCCCTCGATGCTGGTTGAACAAATGTTCCTCCTTAAACTTCACGAGGATACTGAATATCCGTTGTGCCACCGGCTTGTTGGCTTATTCTATGTACCAATGATGCAATCTAAGGTAAGCCATTGAAATCTATTACAACCGCTCTTTTGGTAGAAATGGTTGTCCTAGCTTGTATTTGCATGCCAATGGATAGTCAGGGGGCCATCATGCTCTACTTCGATTTGCCCTTGTCTCGCTTTCTCATATAGGTTGTTTTCAAGGGAGACGAATGGGCATGTAGTGTTGTATAGGCCTGTGATGTACCTGGCACGGTAGCCAATTTGGTGCCGCTTTGGTGCAGCAGGTGGCTCCGATAGTGCGGGTAGCTCTGGTGCAGCAAGTAGCTCCAATACTGTAGGTAGCTCCAGTGCCGTAGGACGGTCGTTCAGGAAGATGTCCCTCTTGGGCTACTGGATGAATTGCCAATGGCATCCTCTAGTGTCACGATCTCGTCGTTTGGAGGGCATCTGTAGTGTGACGTCATTGAAAACTTCATGTACACCGTCCAAATTCACTCATGAAACCCGGCGCTACTTGGCGACCGTGCACCATCGCCTCGACCGGATGGATACGCACGCCCCCAAGCAGTCTGTAGACGAACAGATCCAATAGCAAGCCTCACTTAGAGATTGCACCGTGTGATCACCTATATAACGGTACATAATTAGCTAAGATGTCTAACAGGTCTATCTATAGAGCATTCCAGAGATATATATTACCTTGATATCATGAACGGGAAATTTTCCATCATCTTCATCTATTTGATGGGTAGACGCGCAGTTGCTTTGACAGTGAGTGGGGATGAATTGCGTCGATACTTTCGGGGCCTGCGTAGTTCGTCTGTGCCTCTCTACAACACTTTCCTCAATCGTTTGATCAAGGCTTCTTAGCTGATTATTGAATTGCTCTCTCAGCCTTTCCTCAACCCTTTCCTCAATCATAGCCACTAGCTATTCCTCACGCTCAGCTTTGGCTCTCTTTTGACTCTGGTACGTGTCGGAGTCCTGTGGGAATCCTGTTTTTCAGGAAACAAAAGCATATTTGCCTCGTGTGCAACTTGAGTGCTCCTTGTTTCCTAAGACCGTGGAGAATATATATTTCTCCCTGTCTGGCTAGAAAGAGCCTTGGGTAGATGTTGTACTCAACTCTTCCTGTAAGGTTCTGACATGTTAATTCACTTATGAAGTTATGAACTACTACAAACTACGTAGTTGATATCTTACTAGACGTTGGGACACTTTATCGTCTGCGTAGTTTGCAAAGGATATGGAGCCCGAAGACATGGGACATGACATCGCTCTTAGCTAGTTACGGGCACGTGGATCTATGATCAAGGCAAATGCCGAGCATCCATCAAGAGTGCCTCATTGTCCTCCCTCATCCATTACATGCTCTTACCTGTGTACCCATCGGTGCCGAGTCGTGTGGGTGGGTGTTTTGCGCCTGGAAGGCCTTGTGCACTTCACTTTGACGCACGACTTTTTCTATCATCTTCATCTCAACAAATTGTTACCATACGTCTTCAACAATGAACCTATACTCCTGGAAGGGAGTTATTTCCTTCTTCACGTAATTAGTGACAAGCGTGCTCTTGGAGTTCTTCCATGCATTTGCCACCACTAGCAACACATACCGTTGCACTATGGGTATGGCGTCTTCTAGGATCTCAAACGATGCCAAAATTTTCGTCGTCAGGTTGTTTCGCTCCTCATCTGTCAATGACTTCTAGGATGCATAGGTGATGGGGACCCGTTCCCTTCCAACTATCCTGCATAATTGTAATGACCCCCATTTTCACATAAATGCAAAAATGGAAATCTCATGTGCAAACAGTACTAGTCCCATGATCAGTAGCTAGTACGCATATTTACAACAATTGGAATCACAACCATACATTATATTATTAAAGCGGAAGCTAATTTACACAATAATCTTACAATTCGAGTTTATAGCAAAGAAAGAAGCAAAGTCTTGTAGTGTGCCCATCCAATCCCTCAGGCATCCGACAAGGCATAATCCCTAGAAATTCATCGTCAATATCCGAATCTGCGACAAATATGTTTCATCGAGCTAATATGATTCTTCACCTAAAAACAACAATTAAGCAAGGGTGAGTACTTTTTCAAGACTTTTGCAAAGCCTATGATATATGCAAGCCATTTCAAAGACTAGTATGGTTTTGCAAAGCCTATGATATATGTAAAAGCCATTTCAAAGGAAAGGCTAGTATGGTTAGTTTTTGCATAAAGCCAATTTGAAATGTAAATACATGAAAAATAGTAGATTGCCAAAATGAAATTGAAGTAAAAGCAATTTAATAATTATTGATTTTTGAAACTCATAAATTGAAATGGTAAAAGTAAAAGTCACAATAGCAATAAAATCTGCAAAAATAATATTAAAATATTATAAACCGTCATAGACCTTTTCATGCTGTCAAAAGTAATCTGAACAATATAAGCATAAGTAATTTCCATGTACTTAACTTAACCAGAGGTATCATGACCATATCCAAGAACCATTTCTCTTGTCACTGAAAGTGAAAATAGTTTTCTCTCTCATCAAGTGGGCCATCCTGGCCAGCTGTGCCCTGCCGAGTAACCATTCCTGCCGCCGTGCCACCAGTCAGTCGCCACTTCACCCGATCCTTCTTCTCTCGATCTCTATCGCGCAAGAAGACACCACCAAGACCGCCCGCTCTCCTGGATCAAAGCCGAGCCACGCGAGTCAAGGCCAAGCCGTGCCGCCTAATTCCCACCTGCTTCCACCTTCTTCTTTCTTCCTCCTTGTTGCTCTCCATTTCTCTCGCGCGCCATCTCGCCAAAAACCGAGCCGCAACTTTGATCTTGGGTTTAAACCATTTGAAGGCGAATTCGCCGCTTATAAGTACCGCCGTTGCGCCACTCTGAGACCTCCTCCACTTCTTGTTTCTTCTCTTGAGCCGAGCACCTCGATCGAGCCATTTCTTCGCCACGCCATTGAAATCTAAAGGGGGATGAGCCAATTGAGTTTATTCGGCATTGATCCTTCGAATTGATTCGACTTAGAGCTTCGCACTACATCACGTCTACTCATCAATCTTCACTTTCAAGTGTCCTAGATCAAGCGAACCAATTTTGTTAGAAAACTCAAATCTCCAGGAACCAAAATATGCAAAATTATTTAGATTTTGACTTGATTTGTAGAAATTCCAAGCTTTATGAAAATAAAAACATCTAACTAGTACTTAGTTTGAAAACATTTATAATTGAATCTAGTTTGAATTAAATTTAAAATAGATTATTTTCCAACACAATAGAAATCAAATAAACATAACTTAAAGCATGTAAGTTCAAATATTGGTAAAATGATTCCTAAAGTATTTAATAAAACCATAGTACCCTTGTTATGCAAGAATACCTCATGCTTGTGAAAATGAATGAATAATCATGTAAGGATTAGTCATAAACTAAAGACAAATTGAACCTATATCGTAAACTATAAAACTAATTAAGCATTTTCAAGAGCTCTGTAAAACATCTCGCCTTAATGAAAATTTTATCAAGATCAGTTTAGAAATAATATTTAAGATATGAACTACCATGATCTATAAAAATATTTTATTTTCAACTTGCTTTGCATCGAATCCGACTAACCCAATACCCTTAAATAATATCGTCATCATAACCCTTAATATCATATAAGCTTTTTCAACCGTGAATATAATGTCTCGTCAAAACATTAAAATGTGTGAAATCAGTTTAAGAGTGTTCTTCAAAGTATAGACTATAATATTCTGAAGAAATGATCTTATTTCATCATGTTTTGCATATAAATCCTAATAGCCAAATAACCTTAAGTATTATGCTTTATAGACTCCATTATATGAGTAAACAAACTTTGTAATAATGAACAAATATGTAATTCAGATATTTGTATCACCAGAACCTTCTTAAAAACCATAAATAAATTCAATAACCTAGCTCAATAGATTTAACATATTCAAAGTCGCTTCTTATGCAAAATCAATTAAAAAGGATTAAGTGCTATTCATTTATGGCTTTTAGCTCAATCATCTAATATGTTAATTATAGTAATCCAAATAATTTTAGCATCTATAATTCAAAGTTATAAATGCAAGAATTCATAATTTTAGCCTCTTGAATTCATAATTCAAAAATAGATAATCTATAAAAGGAACCGTGATTGTTCATCATAAAAGTCATTAACAATATGAATGTGTATTCAACTATAATGCAAGAACAAGAAATCCTCCAACACAAAACCTAAGTTACACTTGTTTTCATGTTGATCTTATTTGATTCTTCACCGACTTCTTTTTGCCTTTATTGAATTTGTTGTGTTGTGTTCTTCGTTCGCCACACGTAGAACCCGACGATAATGATTCTATCATCGACGATGTCAACTACGACCTCGACTTCATCGTAAGCAATAAATAAGCAAGGCAAGCACCCCCTTTGATCATATTGATCCCAGTTTTATAAATGTTTTCATTAAATGTTTTACTGCACACTTTATTTTATTAAAGTTTGCTATGTGACGGGTAATGATAGTTGTACCTGTAGTTTTATAGAACTTCCTTGATAAGTATGAATTTGTGATCCTTGATAACCCTAGAATAATATAGACAGTGCTTGATGTCAATTTGGGTTACTCACACCTAGTGACATGCTTAGCCATGCTTAAAGCAACATAAAACTTTGACACTATTAAAAACGTTGGATATGACATTCAAATGGGTATGACCATTTTGTGGTTGGTATTTTGGTTGGAAAATGAAAATAAAACTATGGTTTAGATGCGGGCAATTATTGGCAATAGCCGGGAGTGCATGTCTTTGCACGTAGCGTAGGGTGGAGATTATTGTCCGTGTCGGATTAAGGACCGAACTATGGGTTGTTTTCGTGCCAAGAATTACCGTACAACCACAAGTGCTGGTATGGGACAGCCTTAAACCGATTAAGTTATCTAGTTTAACTCGCACTTTGGAAGGTCGAGCAAGACGAGCTGTTTTTAATGAATTGCTCGAAGGACGCCCACACCGAGGTGTTCATGGATTAAACGTTACCGATATACCGTGTACGCCGACTGGGAAGTTCCATCATTTCTATGCTCGAGTTCTTCCGCCATAGTATGGGTTTAACGCCGAGCTGGTGCAAAGTTAACCTAGGTAATGTAAAAAAGTTTGACACTCTGCGAGTTGTACATCTTTACCCACAAGTCATGACCTTTTCCTTTCATCACGCATATTTCACGCACCTTTGGCGTAGTGACCAGTTCGTGAATGTTCATGTATTAAATTGCTTTTATTTAAATCCCGAAAACCTTTACATTATCTAGGCTAACTTTGCACCGCATATAATATAGGTTTTGCAAAACGGTGACGATAAACCCGATACTATGGTGTAAATGTTTAAGATTAATGTGTAAATTAGCTTCGCTTTATTAATATGATGATCAATTGTTGTAAATGTGCGCACTAGCTACCGATCATGGGACTAGTCTTGTATGCACATGAGATTTCCATTTTGCATTTATGTAATTAATAAGCATATCCATAGTATGGCGTCACGCACCTTTGGCCGTTGTATCGAAAACCTTTACAGCGTGACTCCCAACAACTCGGTGTGTAAATGGCGCCTTCACAAGAATGAGCAATCCATAGTATCCACTGTTGTATGAAGAAGCTCGTACTACTCCGCCTACCAATGTGCAAAGTTAAACTAGATAACTTAATTGGTTTAAGGCTGTCCCATACCACACTTGTGGTTGTACGGTAATTCTTGGGTTTAACGAACACGTAGTTCGGTCCTTAATCCGATACAGGTAATAATCTCCACCCTATACTACGTACAAGTCCCTTGTACACCTGGCTATTGCCAATAATTGCCCGCATCAAAACCATAGTTTTATTTTCAGTTTTGATCAAAATACCAACCATAAGGAAGGTCATACCCATTGAATGTCATATCCAACAATTTTAATCATGTCAAGGTTTTATGTTCCTTTAAGCATGGCTAAGCATAACACTATGTGTGAGCAACCCAGATTGACATCAATTACTGTCTATACTATTATATGGTTATCAAGGTTCACAAATCCATACTTATCAAGGAAGTTCTATGTGACAATAGGTATGACTACCAATACCCATAACCTAGCAGACTTTAATAAAATAAAGTATGCAGCAAAACATTTAATGAAAACATTTATAAAACTGGGATCAATATGATCAAGGGGGTGCTTGCCTTGCTTATTTATTGCTTACGACGAAGACGAAGCTACGGCTGACGGAGGCAATGATGGAAATAGCGACGTCGGATTCTACACGTCGTTCAATCGAAAATATAGCAAATATCCAACTTTAATAAGGGCGAAAAGAAAACAGACAGAAAACCAAATAAAGATTCATTAGAGAAAACAGGAATGTTTTAGGGTTCGGTTTGAATGAATTCAAGACCTCATGATTTATTTAATTATACATTATAATGTTAATGACTTTATATGATGATCAAACATTGTTTCTTTTATAGCTTACATATATTCTTGAATTACGAATTCAAGAGGCTAAAATTATGAATTCTTGTAATTTTAACTTCAAACTATAGATGCTAAAATTATTTGGATTATAAAGATTAAGATACTAGACAACATATTACATGCTATGTATAAATAGTTTTTGACTACAAACGATTTGTATGAGAAGGTTTCATATAAGTTAGATTTGTTGCGCTAGGCTACTAATTATGTACTCAAGGTTTTTAAGAAGGTTCTGGTAATACAAATTACATATTTGTTTATTATTTCAAAGCTTGCTTATCCATATAATCGAGTCCATACAACATAATACTTAAGGTTATTTGGCTATTAGGATTTATATGCAAAACATGATGAAATAAGATTATTTCTTCAGAATATGATAGTCTATACTTTGAAGAACATTCTTAAGCTGATTTCATACATTTTAGTGTTTAGACGATACATTATATTCTTTGTTGAAAAAGCTTATATGATATTAAGGGTTATGACAACTATATTACTTAAGGGTATTGGGTTAGTCGGATTCCGATACAAAGCAAGTTATAAATAAAATATTTTTATAGATCATGGTAGTACATATCCTAAATATTGTTTCTAAACTGTTATTGATAAAATTTGCATTAAGACGAGATGTTTTCTGAGTTACCAAAACGCTAAGTGATTCTAACTTTTATGCGATAAGGGTTCAATTTCAGTTCCTAGTTTGCGACTGACCCTTACATGATTATTTATCCATTTTTCTGGCATTAGCATGGGATATCATTAAGAGTGTTTTAAAGTTGGTTTCTCAATGTTTTGCTTTTATCCGAGATGTGTTTCGTATAAATAGCCATTAGGGCCTATCATGATCTTATTTCAAATTTGCACAAACATAAGATGTTTTTATATAAACGACAAGGGTATTATGGTTTATTAAGGATCTAGGAACAGTTTACCATTATTTGAACTTGTACGTTTTAAGTTATATTTATTTTGATTTCTATACATTGGAAAGTAATCTATTTTCAAATTTAATTCAAACTAGATTAAATTCTAAATATTTTTGTACATATAAGTAGATTACTAAATTTTAAACACATAGAAACTGATTTGACATGAACTGAACCATTTTTGCAAAAGATATTCATATTTGAATATTTAACACATTGGAAATAACTTACTTTTAGAAAATGATGTAAACTAAGTCTTAATCTAAATAATTTTGCATATTCAGGTTCCTGAGGGGTTGAGGTTTCCAACAAAATTGATTTCATTCAAATTGGAGTTCATTTGTAGAATTTCCATATATGACATACTTTTGATTCTTTTCCTTAAATTGAATTTAAAATTTAAACATAGTTTATTTTCAAAATATTTTTCTATATTATGAGTCTACATGATTTATCATGAATTTAGGAATTTACTTTATTTCATTTGAAGCTGAAATGCAAAAGATATAAGTAAATGAATGTGCTGGGTTTCGTAAAATGCAGAAAATCGAAAATATACCAAAATAGGAAAGTACGCCTTCCAACTGTGATTACGCTTTCCCTTTTGGACTCGGGCTGAGCTGAGGGGCTGACAAGTCGGGCCCAGATGGCAGCGACTGAGGACAGAGGAAGGTGCTTCCGAGGCTCGCCGGCGGCAAGGCTTCGCCGGAGGGGTCGAATCGGTAGCACGACGAGCATTAGGAGGGTGGCGCACACACGTGGGTTGCGACGGTTCGATCGGAGATGGCCTAGGTTGGCGTGCCACCGTGGAAGGGGCGGCGAAGCTCACTGCTCACCGACGTTCCGACGAAACGACGGCTTCCCGAGGCAAATGAACACCGCAGTGAGCATTAACAAGTCTCTAGGGTTCGGTTTTTGGCTTTAGATCAAGAAAATGGGTAGCGGAAGGGGGTTCTCACCTTGCGACGGCGGCGGCGGTGGAAGGAACTCGGTGGGAGAGCTCACCGGCGAAGAAGAGGTGGAATTGAGGTGTGCAAAAGTTTCAAGGTGCTATGAGGATGCTTCAGGCTGAATGGTTCGGGGCGAAGTGGATTGAGGCGACGCAAAGACGAGTTTTCCTCTTTTGGGTATTCGTAGGAGATGAGGAAGAAGGGTTGGTTGGCTGTGCTGTGGCGACTTTGGTTTGGCGTTGCGGTTTCCAGGGAGGTGCATGAGCCCTTGCGACCACTTTGCAGCGCTTAAATAGAAGGATGAGGTGGTTGATTACAGGATGTGGACGCGGCAAGAAACAGCGGCATGCGCAAGGGTTGTCGGCCGGGTTTTGGCGTGGGAGAGGAAGCTTTGTCGGCTGGGCAGGAGCGACGTGGCTACTAACGACGTGATGGCTGCCTCGGGCAACGAATTGCGGCGGGGATGAGACAAAACGGAGAGGCGGTGAACTCAGGCGAGAGAGAGAGCAGAGAAAACGGGAAGGAACGGGAGAAAACGGGGAAGAAGGGCTGACAAGTGGGGCCAGGCGGTCAGAGAGAGAGAAAGAAGTCGGCAAAAGGGAACCGTTGGCCACATGGGCCCACACGTCAGTGAGACAAGGTTTTAAATCTCAGGATGATTCTGGACAGCTCAGGGTAAATCCGGTAGCTTAGGTTACAAGATAAGATCGTAATTTTACAAAAAAAATTACAGAGGTCGTCAAGGTAAATATTAAGGTCTATTAAAATTTTCAGATAAATATGAGAAGCAAATTATTTATTAAAAATCTGACAATGCACTGTTGAAGATTTTTACTGATTCTGTATTTTATTTAATTGAGGGTTAAAATTAATTTATAATTTTATGAAAATTTTTTAAAGGATTGGTACTAATAGTTTGTACTTCCTGTAAAATGTTCATAATTTAATATTTCGTATTTTATTTATGATAATTCTGACATTGCATTTTTCATCTTTTCTTATTGACTGTTTTTGAATTTATAAAATTACTAAATTAAGAGATAAATTCTTGATATTTTTACCAGGGTTGGGTTAGGTTAATATGTCGGCATGGTTAAAATTTCAACTCTGGTTAAGTTAATATAACTTCTAAAGAAATCTTGCAACTTCAGATTTTTGATTATCTTTTCATGATTACATTATATTTTCTTTATTTAATGTGTTCAGATTACTTTTGACAGCATGACAAGGTCTATGACAGTTTCTAATATTTTAATATTATTTTTGCAGATTTTTATGGCTATGGTGTGTTTATCTTTTTACTTTTACCATTTTACCATTTCAATATATATATTTCTTTTCTTTTTAGAGCAAAATTCAAGAAGAACCAATAATTCAGAAATCTCAGAAAATTCAATTTCAAATTAAATATCATATATCAAATTCAGTTTTATAGTTTATTTGTTTTGGGAGAATTAGTTTTTAATATTGAAATATTTCTTTTCTTTAAAATTAGAATACAAGAAAATGAGGAAAAGATATTTATTTAAAATCGAAATCTTGATTCCAATAAATATTTTTATTCAATTCTATTTTTAAAATGAAAAATTTTCATTTTTCATATTTTTGAATTTTACAGGATGTTACAATAATGTCCGAATACTGCTACTACCTAGAAGATTGGATAGGGGCCCCATCCTATGAATCAACCGTCGTGATGGTATATCAGACCTAGGGCCTTTTATTTGCTCATCTTAGACGGCGACTTGGTTTTCCTATTATTGGCTTATCAGATCCATTCGGTGACGAAGAATGAGGGGACTACATCTTCTTTTTAACTTGACTGTTTTAGGTCGTTAGAAAATAAGTATCATGAGACATCTTCCGTAATATATAATTTTTATTATTTTTCTTATATATTATGATACAAAATCATATTCAAAAGTCTTGTGTTGGAGATGTAAAAAGTAAAAAACATACTAATAAAACTAGGACTAAACTTTGTCAAGTACTACTTTGTCAACTAGCTACAAATGCTCAAGTTGAATATATATTGCTCTCAGATGTCGGGCTGTCTTAATTAAAAGACCTCCTCACTACTTGGGAAAGGATCATAGATTAATTTGTGACAATCTTTGTAAACAGTCTTACCAAATCAGATTTCAATCTTGTCAATTAATTTAGATCATAAACAAAATGATGTTCTAGCAGATCAGAATAATGAACAACCGCTTTTATCATATATATAACAATATGAATGTAAAAATAGAAAGTATATGCCGAAAACAGTAAACAGGGCATATAAATTGAACTGGACAAAGCGTCAAAATTAGTAAACTGGATACATTGTCACAAATTGTCTCACTATAGTCCAATCCTCATAAAGCAATAACCACCCCACATGCAAGTTTCCCAAGATGAATCGATCATAGAGCAATAGCCCCTTTGCAAGATGCCACAAGGTTGAGTGTACTCACAAAGCACAGATTGTGAAGTCAGTGAAAAACTGGCTAGGCTCATCGAAGGCTCGGGGGAGGCGACGACGACCGACAACGTCCTCGAGGAGGAGACAGCGACAGACTCGACGACGAAAGCGTAGAGGATGTTTGGCGACGGGCTCGAGGAGGAGGAGGAGGCGACAAGCTCGAGGATAGAGGCATCGAGCATGGTCAGCAACGAGCTTCATGAGGACGAGGCAGCGACGAGCTCAGGGAGGAGGCGATGATTAAGGACAAACAGTCGACGGGGAAGGCGGCGGTGATTGAGGACGGAGGGGATGGGCGAAGGCTTAAGAAAGGAGGCGAATGGTTTTGATTTCGTTTGAGTGAGAAGTGCGGCGGACAAACCCTAGAAGGATACATGTATATTAAGTGTTATCACAGACAGTTCCGTATTAGTGCCGTTTGTGATAACACTTATCCTAGACGGTTTTGTATTAGAACCGTCAGTTATATATAGGTATCACAGACGGTTCCATATTAGAATCATCTTTGATACCTATATATCACAGACGGTTCCCTATTAGAACCGTATGTGATATATTGTCACAGACGGTTCTGTGATACCTGCCTTTGTTAGATGTATATTGTTGTTTACTTTATTTTTAGAGATGGCACCACATTTATTTTGGTGTATGATTCATGCATGTTACTGTTATAAGAAAATTTGCAATGTGTATATATATATATATATATATATATATATATATATATATATATATATATATATATATATATATATTAGCTTTAACCTTTAAAGAATCATATATAGATGACAACTAAAAATCACATTCTCATAACTCCACTTAAATGCAAATCCAACATGACAACATCATCATAACTCCACTTTCTTATTATTTTGTATAAAAATTAGCAATTCACGATGATCGACGCGTGTGTTGCTAGCTTCCTTAGTTTGTTTTTCCTCGATTGTCGTTATGCTATTTTTGACAGGAGGCAACTCGTCAAATTGATTGTATTCTTCCTCATCTAATACATTCTCAACTCCGACAATCCTCCTTTTTTTCTGAAGAATTACGTGGCGCTTCTTGTTGGACGGGTCGGTTATATAGAAGACTTGAATAACTTAGTTAGCAAGTACGAATAGTTCGTCTTTTTATCCAACAAGTTTGAGGTCCACAGTAGTGACGTCGTACGTGTCAACCTTCACCTGCTAGAAGTGGACCTAATGGCACAAAAACAGGGGATCTTGAAAAGTACGTAGTTGAGCTCCCAAATCTCCCCTATGAACCTATAGTAGGAGTTCCTTGTCGGCCCAGCGGTATTGAATGTATCTATGTGGACATCGATATTTTGGTTTGTGCTCATCGTATCCTGATCTCTCTTGTAAAATATGTACCCATTTAGTCATATCCTTTCCATATCACAACTGTAAATGTTAGCCCTTTTGCCAACCATATCAGCGTATTACCATATGAGCTCCCAGTGATAGGTCACTCCTTCAACCATTTGTTGAAGTGAAGGTTGTGTTGTCTCGTGATTCAAGACTCCTGCCGCACTGGATTCTGTTGTCGTAGCCAATGCTTGTGCTCGTCGATATATGGGGACACTACAGCCATGTTTTGCAAAACTGTGAAATGGGCTTAAGTATACGCAACCGGATCAAGCGTGATTGCTTTTTTTTTCCGATTGTCTCGATACCCTCGAGCCTCCCCTCATGGCAAGATCGAGCCACACCTATCGGTTCGACCTGAGCCATGTAATTACGAAGAACTCAACAACCTATTAGGTCGCACAACCTTAGACAATGCTACCCTCCGGCTGAGATCGATTCCGTACTTAGGACTTGAGAATTCCCATGTGCCTCTTGAACGGGCACATTCTACGTAGGAATATGGGCCCACACATCTTTATCTCTCTCACAAGGTGATCAATGAAATGGACCATGATATCGAAAAACGATGGAGGAAAATACATCTCAAGTTTACATGGAGTCATCACCACTTTGGCCTACAGAGCATCTAGTCCTTCAGGATCGATGACCTTCTAAGCAATTGTGTTAAAGAAATAATACAACCTCATGATTGTCTCTCGGACCTTGATCGGCAAAATACTTCTAATTGCAATAGGGAGAATCTATGTCATCAGCACATGACAATCATGAGACTTCATGCCAATTAATTTTAAATCTTGCATCGAAACAAGTCTCTTCATGTTAGAGGAGTAACCGGACGAAAGTTTCACACCATACAAGACTGACGCAGTTCAGTTCTCTTGCCCTTGAAAATAGTGTAACAAGTAGGTTCACAGTATGTTCGGCTTTTATCGGTCTCTTTCGGTATTAACTCAGATCTGATGTCAATATTGACTAAGTCAAGCTGTGCGTTGATACCATCCTTTGTTTTGCCCATAATATTCAGTAAGAGATCAATCAAGCTATCACATACATCCTTCTCTATGTGCATGATGTCGATGCAGTAACAAACTTTTAGGTGCTCCTAATAAGGTAGGTCCCAAAATATTAATCTCTTCTTCTAGATGCTCTCCTCACGAGTCCTCGATTTACGTCCCTTTCTTGGCGTAACATCTAAATCCTTAACTATATCATAAATATTTCTCCCGCTTAAAGGCCTTGGAGCTGTACTACCCTCATTCCTTCCATCAAATTATTTTTTTCATCTTGCGGTATGGGTGATTTTGACGCATGTACACAGTTTTGCACAAGTGATTCAGCTACACACTCTTGGTATCATCTAAGTAGTGAGTACAAGCTTTTGCTCCTTTTGTACTCTGGCTCGACAGGTTAGCAAGAACAGGATAATCATTTATGGTGTAGAACAACAAGCAATGTAAATTGAAGTTCTCTCATTTATACGCATCCCATACCTGTAACCCCATGAACCCACAGTGTTTTTAGATCTTCATCCAATGGTGCTAGGTACACATCAGTATAGTTCTCAGGTTGCTTCAGCCCTTTGATAAGTATGGACAGCAAAATATACTTCCGCTTTATAGACAACTAAGGAGGAAGGTTGTAGATACATAGATTCACGAGCCAAGTCTATGTCGGCTACTCATGTTACCGAAAGGATTCATTCTATCTATACTCAATCCAAACATTATATTTCTCGGTTCCACACCAACCTCTTCAAATCTCCTATCGATGTTTCTCCACTGGGTAGAATCAACAGGGTGTCTTAGCATTCCATCATTCTTATGCTCGTCTGAGTGCCAACGCAGTAGTTTTGCCTCCTTTGGGTTCGCAAATAAACGCTTCAAACGGGAAAGTATAGGCAGCTACTATGCTACCTTAGTAGGAGTTCCTTTCTTCACCTTGATGCCCTCGCCGTCATCATCTGATTGATTCTTACGCTTGTACCGAGATGCGTTGTACACCGGACATACATGCAAGTTTGCGTACTCTTTAGGGTAGAGGGTATAGTTGTTCTGACATGCATGTATTCTTTCTACTTCTATTCCCAAGGGACAAAGAACTTTCTTGGCTTTGTTGGTGGTTTTGGGCAACTCGTTTCCCTCCGGACGCATGTCCTCTAAGAGACCTAATAGCGTCGTGAAACTCTTGTCGGACCAACTGTTGATTGCCTTCAATTTCAATAGTTCAAGCACGGATGACAACATTGTGTATTTCGACTTGCAGCCGGGAACAAAGATTTTTTGAGTCTTTCATCAAGCCCCAGAATTTACCATACTCTCTATCATCAAGGTTCCCTTCTTCATCGCACAACATCTAATTCTGATTGTCATTGTGCAACCTATCCTCATCAGAAGCACAATCGATATCATCCGGCATATCGTTGACTTTGTCGGCAATGTTAATACTACATTCCTATATAATATGATCTTCACTGTGACTAGTCCAACATATATATCCCCTTTTGAAACCCCTTAGAATCAATTGTGCTTCGATCGGCATTGAGTTTTGAAACATCCTCAGATTCTCATAGTCAATGCATAGTGAAAGTGCATCTAGGCACTTATGTTATTTTGGTGATTAATGACAAACGCATATAATGATAATCTATGAAATTGAGTAAATGCTTAACTTAGTGCTTAACAAATGACAAACCTCTAATATGATTATATTGCTATGAGACTAACATGTTATTGCCTAGTTAAGTATCAGTCTCATCTTTTAGAGGAAAATCAAGTGGGAAGGTTAAGCAAAGATAAGGTATGCAATTTTGGTATATATTCTATATTTGTTATTGCATTCCTTTTGTGCAAATGCATAGTGAACTCCAAGTAGCATGTTGATTATATATATGAACATTGGTTCATGTCATATTTATTTGTGCATATATATTCATTTGAGTTCATTATATGCTTTGTTTTTAGTATGCATGTATTAACTAGAGTTAAACTTCATATTGCTATAGATTGACTTGGTGCATGCATGTCTTAGTTGTGTATCTTCTCATGCACTTCTCTTGGTGAAGTTTAATCTAGAGTTGGATCACATATTTACTCTTATTCAAAATATTATTTGCACATGTACAATTCGTGTATATTCCATCATGTGCTTCATTTAAGTAAAGACTGTGATCCTTGCCATGATTTAATTGATTCATCATATTGGCAATTATCTCTCTAGTGCATATAGATCAATTACATATTCATCATGATGTACTTAGTAGAGAACATTTCTTATGTCAAGTGTTTTCATTTATGTTGTGCTTCCTTATATGAAACACTTGTTGTAATCAATTGTTCACAAATATCAAATTGTTTATATCTATCGAGCTTTTGGGACTAATGTCTATCATAAGTGGATTGGAAAGACTTAGGTCCCGTATGTGTATGATGACCAAGGTATCTTGGAGGATGATCGTTAAGCCGAGGTCAACAAGACGGCGGTGTCACCAAGAGCTGAGGACTAAGTCAAAGATTGACTTGGCGTGGAGATCGTCAGAGAGGATGATCAAGTCAAGGTTGATAGGACGAGAGTCTCATGAGGTGAATCGAGTCGAGTTGGACAAGGCGAAGATGTCATCAATTATTTGATGAAAGTCTTCATGCATCGACATTAAGAAAGAAGACGGCAAGTGACTATTTCTAGACTTATATTATCTTTGATTTAATTTGAGTCTAAGGATTGCCGTACTATTAAGAGGGATGCGATGTCGAATGACTTTTAGATGTGTCAAGTGCTCAAGTGATCCATCCTTGTGAAACTTAGGAAGAGAGTGGTGTTGGTGGTGCCGGAAAGTGAGAGTTGTAGGTCTCCCTTGGATTCTTTGTGAAATCTGTATTTATCCTTTGAGTTTTGGGTAGTGAGACCTTGTTAGTTGTGTAGCCCTCATTCTTAGCTTTCGGTAGAGTCCAAAATCACTGAAATCGGAGTCCGGAGTCAAAAGTTATGCTCATTTTCGTCGGGCTGCTCAGTGCTGTTCGGACTATCCAGAGTGAGTCCGGACTATCCGGACATATTTCCGGACTATCCGGGTTGGGTCTCTCTGTTAGCCTTTCTTATCTAGTCCGGACTATCCGGACTTAAGTCCGGAGTCTCCGGGTTGTGTGCGGTTATCTCCAACGGCTAGTTTTTGGGGACCTCTATATAAAGTCCCCTTCTTCCCCACTTCAAAAGGGGGTGATCCCACTGATTTGAGGAGCTTTTATCCTGTTCTTGAGCCCCCCAAAACACCTCTTTACCCTTAGATCTAAGTGATCCCCTTGGTGAGAAGGGTTGGGAAAAGTTTGAGAAGTGAGGTGCTAGGTTGAGTGAGTTTTGAGTTGCAGAACAAAGGATGAATGGAGTCTGCGTGGGAGAGTTCTCGCAGTGAAGAAAAGCACGGCCGTGGCTCTCCTTATATAGCCTCGCGACATGCAACGGCGCGAACATTATGCCACCATCAACCACGTCCGCTACGAGTGTAATCGACGGCGCATCTGGTCACATTAATCGCTGCGGTTATCGGTCATATTGACTCATCAAACGCAAAACAAACCGCCCCGCCAAAGACATCACGTCCGGATCGCTGCAAGGCCGCTGCACGCCACGTCACGCCACGCGTCTCGTCTCGTCTCGTCTCGTCTCGTCTCGCCTCGCCTCGACTCGACTCGACTCGACCTTCTTTTCAAGATCAAGACGACACGCCACGCCGCCACGCCTCGCTCGGCTCGGCGGCGGCTGTGTGCACAGCCTTTACCCTTTTCCACCTTGCTAATTGAGAGACACACAACTCAACTATTTAAGTTGGTCAAACCTTCTCTCAATTACCCATATGGTACTAAACCAATTTCATGACTCCTAGTATTCTAATGGGCCTTTTGAATTTCTATTAAATTAATTATGGGCCATCCCATAATAATCTAACAATCCCCACCAAATTTCAAAGACACATTTGAAATACTCTCGCCCAATGTGGTTTGATATACCAGTTTTTCGATGGAGACTGTTAAGTTGAACTTCCATCTAGAACAAAGTTACACTCATCCACAACCGAACAATGGACTATGCCTTGAATTGACAGCTTTGTGCGAACAAGTTTCACCAAAGTCCTTTATCGATACTAGGTCGCTAAATGCATCCCCTCGGTTTGGAGCTTATAAGTCATACTCCTTAGCCTTTCATGAGCCTCTAGAGATCACCCAATCTCATAGATCGTGACTAGCAATCGTTCAGTATAGGTGTATTCCTCATAAGATGTTCGTAGGACAACATCTCCGCTTATCAAAGCCACTCGGAATACATTAAGGTATAACCAACCCGCCATACGTAATAGGAGAGTTATTACATCTCAAACGGAGTGGGCTAAGTCTGATGTACTCTCCTCTCACCTATCACTAGCTTGTCTCAACATCCTAATTCACGGATCTCCGATCAAATAGGATGAGTTACCACTAAGACATGACTTTATGTGGGTCTCAAGCCCATCTCCTCGATGCTTCATCTATCACATTCCGTGATAGTCCCTTTGTAAAAGGATCGCCAAGTTTTTAGCCGTCGGACATAGTCCAACGCTATAACTCCGAGTTTCTCATTTTCTGACAGACTTCAACCGCTCTTAACGTGCCTTGATGACTTCATGTTATCCTTAGAATCGTTTCACCTTGACAATCACCGTCGATTGTCACAGTTCAAAAGAATAGCGAGCACCGGTTTCTCAACTACCGTAAGTCCTTCACAAGTTCACGCAGCCGACGGCTTCCACAGGCGGTATCTAATGCCGTGAGTTCTCGCTTCCATTGTAGACCTCGTTAAGATGGTCCGCTTGCAAGACTTCCAAGAAACACTCCACCACCCAATGTGAACACATATCCACTTGTGGCTTTTATTTCATCAAGATCGATATCCGGTTTGAATCACTATAACCCTCAAGTACCCTAGGTACCGGTGTAGTGAATTCCATAACTTGATGTTCCTTTTAGATAGCGCATTACTCTCTCAAGAGCATGCCAATGATTATCTCCGGGTTTGAAACAAATCGGCTTAGTTTGCTCACAAAGAAACGAGATATCGTGCCTTGTTGCACTAGCTAAATACATCAATGAACCAATGATTTGGGAATATCTCAATTGATCCTTTGCTATTCGTTGGTTCTTTCGTAATAGCACACTTGGATCATACTGGCGTTGGAGCAGGTTTGTAATCGCTATAGCCAAAGCGACTCAACACCTTTTCCACATAATGGGACCGCTCAAGAGTAATCCCACCATCACCTTCTCTTAACAATTTAATGTTTAAGATGACATCCGCTACTCCCAAATCTTTCATTTCAAAGTTTTTGACAAGAAGTCCTTGACTTCCTTAATCACATTAAGGTTCGTCCCAAAGATCAAGATGTCATCAACATACGTACACATAATCACTCCTTCACCCCCACCATAGCTGTAATACACACATTTGTCACTTCATTCACAACAAAGCCTAGATGTTAAAGTTCGTCGAACTTCTCGTACATCGCTAGGTGCTTGCTTAAGGCCATACAAAGACTTCAACAACCTACACACTTTTCCTTCATGACCCTTTACTACAAATCCATCAGCCGATCCATATAGATTTCCTCTTCCAACTCTCCATTAAGGAAAGCCGTCTTTACATCCATCCGATGAATGATCGGACCGTAGGAGGCACCAAAAGATGTAGTACTCTAATAGTAGTCAATCCGCAACGGTGAGTAAGTATCAAAGAAGTCCTCGCCTTCTTTCTCGGTATAACCCTTGGCCACAAGCCTTGCCTTGTACTTTTCAATCGTACCATCGTGCCTTAGCTTTTCTTGAACACCCACTTACATCCTACTGTGTTTACACCCATATGGACGTTCAACAACTTCCCAAGTTCCATTGCTCAAGATGGAATTCATCTCACTGGACCGCTTCCTTCCAATAGTCATTCTGCGATGAATAAGCCTCCTCAATGGTTCTTGGAGTATCATCCACTAGATATACAATGAAGTCATCACCAAAAGACTTTGTAGTCCTTAGTCTCTTACTCTTACGAGTTACTTCATTGCCCTCATCTATTGGATTTTCCTCAAAAAGGGCTCAATTTGTATAGGAGTGGAAGGTTTAGAGAGAAGATAGATTCTTGGCGGATGAGCTAAGTGTCTCTTTCATAGGAAATAAGTCCTCAAAGAATGTGGCATCATTGGACTCAAAATTGTACCTTCATTCATATCGGTACTCAGATTTCACTATTAAGAATCTATATCCAACACTGTGAAAAGCATAACCAATGAAGACACAATCAACGGTTTTGGTCCAAGTTTACGCTTCTTTGGGATAGGCACATTCACTTTAGCCAAACAGCCCCAAGCACGTAAATAAGAGAAATTTAATCTTTTCCTCTCCCATTCCTCGAATGGTGTGATTTCTTTATTCTTTGTAGGAACCTGTTTAGGACATGACAAGCAATCAATATAGCCTCACCCCACCATTCCTTGAAAGTCCCACTGTTTCTAACATGGCGTTAACCATCTCGCTTAGAGTACGGTTCTTTCTTTCGGCAACCCCATTTGATTGGGGCTAATATGGAGGCGTCCTCTCATGGATTATTCCATGTTCCTCACAGAATAAATTAAACTCATTAGAAAAGTATTCTCCACCACGATCCGACCTAACCCGCTTGATTTTTCTCTCAAGTTGGTTCTCACTTCACTTTATAGATCTTAAAAAGTGAAAAGCCTCATCTTTTGACTTTAATAAATACACATAGCAATATCTAGTAGAATCATCAATCAAAGTCATGAAATACCTCTTACCACCCTTTGTCAACTCCCGCTCATCTCGCATAAATCGGTATGAACTAGTTCTAACGGTGCCAAATTCTCGCTCATTTGCCTTGTGAGGCTTTGAGGTTGCTTAGATTGCACACACACTTAACACTTAGAACCTTTGACTTGGGTAAATTTTGGGATTAAATTCATCTGGCTAACCGCATCATGCAACCAAGATTAATATGACAAAGTCGTGAATGCCAAACATCATCTCATGATTACAAACATGATTCACAATTTTATTCATGTCCACAAAGACAAGCGAAACAAGCCTCCGCTCTCATAGCCTTTTCCAATAAAAGTTCCAATTTTAGAAACAACACATTTATTGGATTCAAAACTAGCTTAAAACCATCTCTACACAATAGAGACCCACCGACAAGGTTTTTATTTATCACGGCACGTGATGCACGTTCCTCGATCGCACGACTTTTCCTGAAGTAAACGTCAAGTCAATCGTGCGACTCCACGCACAAATGCTCGCGACCCATTCCCCATCAACACGAGGTAGCCCTCGCGACTGTAAGAAGAGAATAAGGATCAAGACAAACATGTATATTGGCCCCGTGTCAATCCACCAATCAGTGAACGACATACCGATAGAACGGTAGGTATTGAAACATACCCGATGTTCCTCCTCAAGATTGCCAATAACAACGCTAGCGGACTTTTTTCGCTTATTGTCTTTGCGATCAGGCAATCCTTTGCCCAATGATCGCATACCATTACTGCACAAAGCGTTTCCTTTCCTTTATTCTTCTTCTTCTTGAAGCTAGTAGTTTGAGCGGCCTTGTTCTTGTTCTCGGGCTTTTCGGACTTATTTTATTCTTCTTGTTGAATTGAAAGATTTTCTTTGTACCACATTGGTACTAGAACTTTCTTTCCCACGTATATCTTTTGTCCTCGCTTTCTCCTCAACATTTAGAGACCCAATGAGACCAAAGAACGCTGAACTCTTGTCTCTTGTGTTTTAGAGTAGTGGCAAAATCCCTCCAAGAAGGTGGCAGCTTGCTATGATGCATCCCGCCACAAACTTGTCTGTAATGCACATGTAAAATTCTCAAGTTCTTTCAAAGCTTGAACCTCATGAGCTGTTCTACTACAGAGTGGTCATCAACCATCTTGTAGTCATGAAACTGCTCCATGACATAGAGTTCACCGCCGTCGGAGACTCCGAATTTTGCCTCAAGTGCATCCCACATTTCTTTACCACTTGGCAAAATCATGTACACATCAACAAGATTTTCTCCAAGAACACTAATCACGCGCCTCAACAAGTTATCCGCACTGTGAAGGCACTCTCCGCCAGAGAGAGCCCACTCAGCCGTGGTTTGCCTTGCGCAACGTGATACACGTTCATGGCGATCAACCACAAAATCATCTTGCGCGCTAACGCTTGTAATTTGCGCCACAAATATAGTTGGCTTAAGCGCGGCAATAAACCGAAGAGTTGTAAAATTCCTAGTATAAGGTTTTTGGATTGTTGGAAATATTAGGAATTTTCTCAATATTTTAGTTTGAGCACTTGATTTCATCTCCAAGCTTGTTCTTCGTGAGCATTTGTTACTCTTGGAGGTTGAGGACTCCTAGGCGGCTAGGAGGTCGCCACGAGCCACCGAGTTTTGTGTGGTTGGCCGTGGGAAGTTTGTGAAGGCTAGATGGTTCCGCCTCCGTAAGGGAAGGAATCAAAGGAGTGAAGACCGCGAGTGCATTTGTGCAACACCGGAGGAAGAGGGTTGAAAGAGACCCTGGCTCAAGTGTGACCGAGCCGCCTCAACGGACACGTAGGATCCTCAAGGATCCGAACCGGGTGAAAAATCATCGTCTCCAAGTTTGCTTCTTACTCTTGCTTTAGTATTTGATTTTGAATCTTGAAATTGCCCGATCTACTCTCTTGTTGTGTTTGGCTCTAGATCTACATCATCCCAGTGCACTGATAGCATTTAGATCTTTTGTATTCAAGTAGATTGTTGAAAAATTGCAGGATTTAAAATCTCATTTCGAGGTCTTAAATCCGAGTATCCGGACTTCAAACCGGATAGTCCGGACATTTCGAGTATCTGGAGATAAGTCCGGACACTCGGCCCGAGTCCTCGGATCCAATCCGAGTATCCGGACTCTGAACTCAGACGATCCGGACATTTTGGAGTATCCGGATAAAATCCGGACACTCCGGACTTAGACCCTCGGGAGATTTTATTTAGCTGCAAATTTTTTATTCCGCTGCATTTAGTTACAAAGTTTTTAATTTGCCTATTCACCCCCCTCTAGGCGACATCCCCTGTCCTTTCACATAGGCAAAACATAAATTACACCCCCTTATTAAACATATCCTCCTACATAGCCCTTTTAAAAGTAGAGATGCTATTAATGTACTCGGCACTCGCACGCTCTCAACATACATCCTGTTTCGGTCCATCTATGTTACGCATATAACAATTAGTACATTTATATATTGAAGTAGACTATGTATGATCTAAAGTAGCTAGCAAAAATTAATTAAATGGAGATAGTAGACTAGGAGTGCACATACACACATTCTTATATTGGAGCGCAAATTAACTAGCTAAACCCTATCCTAAATCCTAAACCATGCTAGATCTAAATAATCTTCTTTACCAAGCTAGCTACATCTTGAATATAATACAATTAGATTCAATTACTACCTTAGATCATAAAGAACAAATGGATCTACACTAAGTTAGATCTAAACTATCTTCAATTCTCTCTTTACCAAGCTAGATCTTGAATATATGTATTTAGAACTAATTACTAACCTTAGATCACCGAGAAACAAAATAGATCTACAATCACTCTTCCAAATCCACGGTCTATTTCACAAATCTCCTGACAGCTACCCTCAAACCCTAAAAAACTATTACTGAGTCGGGGATCTGTATTATATACATTGGCAAGAAATATCACAGACGGTTTGTTGGGTTCATATGTAAAAACCGTTTATGATATGTAGACATATGACAGACGATTTTATGTAAAAACGACTGTGATATGTAGTCATAACATAGACGGTTGGTGGTACAAGCCGTCTGTGATGCTTCATAGACAGTTTGTGAAACGAACCGTCTGTGATATCGGCTTATCACAGATGATTCTTAGCACATCCAGCAACTTAGACGATCACACTAGCAAAACCGACTGTGATTAGATTTAACACAGATGGTTTTTCAAAACCGTCTATGATAAGATGTCTAATATATGCCTTTCTGTAGTAGTGTAGTATGCTTAATTCAAACGAAATTGCTAATTTGAGGGCGTCCTCACCAAATCTTTGATGAGTGCGCCTTCTCGTTGTGTAGGTGGCAACATCTCCTTGTTTTTCTCATTTTCCTTCCCCTCAAAGACTCTTTCATCTCGACACTTTGCCATCCACTTCTTCCCCCTTTCCTCTCCTATTCTTTTCCCCTCAAACTCAAAATAGTTTTTATTTTTCAAATTTTTCGCCCAAGTTTTTGAATAAGAAGTATTTTTTAACCACTTTCAGAAGTTTTTTAATAGAAACTTTCCAAAACGAAAGTTTTTCGAATTGAATTTTTTTGGACCGAAAGTGTTTTGAATCAGGAGTTTTCAAACCAAAAGTTTTTGAATTGAAAGTTTTCGGAGTTGAAACTGTTTTATTTGAAAATTTTGAGTTGAAACTTTCTAATTTGAAATTTTTTTGAGTTGAAACTTTTTTATTTGAATTTTTTCGAGTTGAGACTTTCTAATTTGGAATTTTTTTAGTTGATACTTTTCGAGTTGAAATTTTTTTATTTAAATTTTTTGAGTTGAAAATTTTGAGTTGCAACTTCCTATTTAAAATTTTTGTATTAAAGAGGTAGGATGTGAGGTGGAGGAAGAGAGTAGGGAAGAGGGAAAAGAAAAATGAGGAGGTGGCTGAAGGAGACACACCTGGAATCATAGGAGACTGTTCTTAAATTTTTAAGTTTGAGGGTAAGCTCAAACTAGTCATACACTTCAAATAAAATACCTTTTCATTTACCCGTACCTTGCATTTGCAATCATTTGTATTCTGGCTCGTTAAGTACCAAAATGCTCACACTTTTCTTCGAATCTTCGGTGGACATGAAGAGGACAAAGCACATTTCGAGGGAGCTAGAGGTTATATGACTCCTTGTGACTAGAGATGTTTTTGTGTTTTAGGTCACTCCTGCGCTCAAGCCTAGCTTATGGCTGATGATCTTTTGTCTTGTATATTTATTTGTCTCGAGGCTCTATAATACTCGTGGAAGGCTCTACCTTTGTACATAATCTTGTAGATTCGTTAGCAGGTTTGATGTACTTTGTAACTGAAATCATGGACAGTTCTATAAATAGATGGCTCCGTATTAAATTAGAGTGCTCCCTCAAATGCCATTTCATTTTGGTGCTAGGAACTTAGGATATCAAAGTTGATGAAACCACTCAGGGTGGTTTTTGCCATGTTGATAATCATATCATTGGTTTTGCAGATGATGATATACTCAAGGATGTTAACATCCACATCATTAGCATCTCTTCCTCTCTCCCCTATTCTCTTCTTCACATCCTCTTCCATCTTATTTAGATCCCTATCAGTAAAAACTAATGACATGGATATCAACATGGCAACCATCTTGAGTTAGATTCTCGTCAACAAAACCACCTTCCAAAACCGTCTTTGGGCGTAAATTAATCTAGTTTGGATGTTAAGGGCGTGTTTGGTACGGCTCCAGCTCCACCAGATTCATGGATTTGGTGGAGCTGGGTATTTGTAGCCTCTCAGATCCGTGAAGTTGGATCTGTAGATATATTAAGAGTGTTTTGGTAGGTCATCTTATTTAATTTTAGACTAAAAATATAAACTTAATTATATTTATTTTAGCTTACAAGATTCAGATTTGAGGTGAAGCCAAAATTTGAAGCTCTACCAAACAGGGCCTAAATACCCAGTTTTGTAGTTTAAAGGGTTAAATCAACTTTTTGCATAGTTCGGGATGTAAGACCAACTTATTCCTAAAACGAAATACACAACTCCAAGCATGCAAACACCAACACAAAAGAGATGCAGCATGTATCAATCCCAACTCCTAAAGGGTAGCAGAGCAATGGCTCAATATCCACGACACAAAGTACATACACATAAAAAACTGGCTTACAAAATAAGTCATTCGGTAAACGCTAGATAAGATGGAAGATGACTTGAATAATGAAAAGTCGAAAATCCTAGCTTGCAGCGAACTCAGGCCTGCCACTACAAATACTTCAGAGCGATGACCATCTTAGAAGATCAGCATTGCAACATGTACATGGTGTACAGCAGGTAGCCAATTTATTACCTAAAAAGGGAATTCTGGATTAGACCACACCACAACTTGCAAAACCGCATAGAGAGAGAGAGAGAGTTCACCTTCTATACAAAGCCTTGATATCCTGACGCATGGTCTTGCTCTCCAACAATTCATCTCCAGAGTCACCAATATCAACTTGATTCAGTTTGAAGTCTTCAGTAGTGCAGTGCTCACTCCATTCAAACCATAGCTTTGGTATGACTTCTTTCTTGAATGCGGTTTCATGGAATCCCTCCTCTGGAGAATCAGCAGCGATAAGCCTGTACACAAAAACTTTCTTCTTCTGTCCGGGCCTGAATGCGCGCCCAATTGCCTGACGAGTAACAGATGGGTTCAGATGAACATCTAGAATGACAACTCTGGATGCGCCCACAAGGGAGATGCCCTCCCCACATGCCTTGATGGAACCAAACAGAACTTTTGCACCGGCAGAGCTGTTAAACCGATCCATCGCCAATTCTCTGTCTTCTGTGCTAGTATCACCAGATATCACAAAGATCTCCTTTCCAACATGCCAGCCCCTCATCTTAACCAGCAGCCTTTCCAAAAATTTCATGGGAAGTATATATTGACTAAAAGCAAGCACTTTCTCTCCGGCAGAATTAGCAAGGGACAGAATATTGAGGAAAAATATGGCCTTCGTCCCATCTCTCACCTTGATAGACCTGATCAAACTATCAACGGCAGCATCCGTCAAGTTTTTAGCCCTATCCACAGCATTGCCTTCTGAAAGTTCTGACAGACAAGGATGAATGTACAGTGCAGTCCCTACTGCATTTCTCTTGAACTTATCATACGCTTCAATCTTGTGAAGAATGTCTTTCTGCTTGGGAGTGAGCTCCAAGAACACACTGAAGTCTACTAAGCCAGGTAGTTCATCTAATATGTCACCCTTATAGTAGTGAAGCACATCTTTTGTTAGTTCTCTAAGACTTCTAATAACATGAGCTTTCCTCGTGAAGTTGTCATCATTCAGCAGGGTATTTTCTACTGACTCAGTGAATGCGCTGCCAACAGGCCCTTTTGAACTCCCGCGACCTGATATTGCTGCCTGACTCAATACACGTCTAACAATAGGACGGGATGACTCCATCCTGAGAAACTTTGGATGTACGAGATTCAAGATGTTAAACACTTCCTCGACATGATTCTGGAAAAGTGTACCTGACAGGACCACTTTGCGTGGTGTTTTCACTCTCCTCAGTGATTCTAGTACATTAGTGTCCTGATTTCTAGGTGTATGACCCTCGTCCATTATCAGTAGGTTGGGCACCATAAGCAGCCTGTCCCGGCATGCCGCTGCAACGTTGCCACCCCCATCATCACAGACAATCCGGGAGAACTGCGCGTATCCAAGAAACAGTATACTCATCTTGGCTTCCCAATATTTGAGTACTTCCAATTGTTCTACTCTTTTGTCAGCCTTGACAGAATAGAAATCATACAGTGGTATGCTCTCCACTTGCCACCGTTGAAATTCCTTCTTCCATGTACCTAATATTCCTTTAGGAAGCACAACAAGGGGCCTTGCAGAGGGATGCCTCGCCATGAAGCTCTGAATGAAGCTAATAAGCATAAATGTTTTCCCTGACCCTGGGGCATGAGCGAGAATGCAACCTCCAGGATTGTCATTGACCAAATTCTTAACCAGGAAGTTGAATCCTTCCAACTGATGTGGTCGCATTTTCTTAGCATGCCTTGGATGAATGGCAACATCTGACACTATGAAGTCCTCAGAGACACTAAAAGCACCACAGTCTATCTGATCAGCATCCATTGAACGTGCTTCATGGAAACTCGTTCTTGTCCTTGAAGCCTGATATGAGTTAAACATTAAGGTCACTTAGTTTCCCCAATTATGTTCTCTTCTATGTAAATGTACACATTTGAATTCCATGATTACCATGTAAAACGTAGCAAATACCTTATGCAAACATTCCATATTTGTTATTGAACCCATGTCTTGCAGTGTGTCCTAACTTGACTGATGTATCAGCTTCTCAATAAAGTCATATTGTTGCTAAATAGACTGTTACTAAATCCTCTACAGCAATAACAAAAGATATAATGACGAAGTCACCCCCACAAGATAAATCTCTTATAGTTTCACAAAACACCTAGTTTTTATTGTTTCATGTTAGTCGGCATTGTGATCATGATATGTCTCACAACTTGTTGCATGCGTGTAGGATAGAATTGGCATGCAGCAAGCAGAATAAGCAGATAAATTAACAGCAGGGGTGTTTGAAAGTTTAAACTGTTGAGGGGCATGTAGGAGGATTCACGTCAAAAATTAAATTGCAGGATTTTTATTCTAAAAAAACTCCTAATTTGGGGTGTGTGCTCACAGTTTCCGCAAATTAAAATGACATGCATAAACAGAACTTTTTTGTTGCTAAAAGAACCAGGAGTTGTGAAAGTATAACACAAAATACAAACCTTTTTCCATTGATAATCAATTACTGAATCAGCGGTTCTCACAATCATACCACAGACACGGCATACATGGCCCAGATCTTCGTGAACACGAATGTCATGATTGCAGTCATTGTCCAGATCTTTTTCATTGTCTACTTGTTTTTCATTGGCTGCGTCTTCAGATGTGTCAAGCTGGACAACAAGTATAATTAAATCATTAAGGGCAAACAACACAAATTGGATAACAACAATTGAACTGAAAAGCAAGTAGGCAAATTTGTCATGATAGATGTGGGACATTAAAATGATAAATGAATACAATTTCAACACACTAGCTTTCGTACAATGCCATATATTTCCCCGAAGAAGCAAGCAGACGAAATAAACTAGCCATGATAATTGCTTCGTGCAAAGCAGTGTTCAATCTCCAAATGAAATAATGAATGACACACTATGTATTTAAAAGCACAACCAGTGATTAACAGGCAAAAGAACTTAAAATTTTAGATTTTAGAATGTTGCAATAACAAGAGTCAAAACTCTGCGATTTTAGCTTGTACCTTTGTGCTTTCCTCAGCCAGTGCATAACAATTCCAAAGATCCTCAAGACCATCACTTTCTTTTTTTGGTTTCTCCTCTTCCTCCATAGGCTTGTAGGTTACTGAGGGGCTATCAGTTCATTGTAAACCAAATGGGAAATCAACTGGTACTGGATTTGACTCACCTTTTATTTTTCTTTGTCTTGGGGCAGTTGCTGTGTCTCCATTCACCTGGGAGCTGTGGTCTAATTTCCGCCGTTTTCTCTCCATAGAAAGAGAAGCGGAAACACATGTTTCCACTATCTTCTCCACATGGCTAGCGCCCTACAGCGAGCAACAAGAGTTAAAGTTGGAATATGATGTCTTTCATCTTGCAATTGGAATAGACTCAACAAACATCAAAAAGTTCCATTAAAGCATTCCCTATTCACATGCTTTGGAAAGAATCGGAAACTGTGATGGACCGGAGGTCGAGGACCCAAACCTCCTGGGCTTGGGCGGCACCATGGTGACAGCGCACCCTAGTCCAAAGGCTCGGCGAGAGAGAGAAAGAGATTGGTTTTGATAACTTCTTGCTTAAAGAGCAATTACCGATCCGCTGGCATTATATAGCCGCCCCAAACAGATGGTTTCTAGGAGATAAACTAGTCTCTAACAAACTGCACCTAATCTGAACTCTTTAACAAAAGAATCCTAACTTAAGAAGATAACTACTCAGCTTCTGCCGAGTTTGGTGTAACCTGGGCAGCCTGTGAATGCTGGTCGCCTGCTCCTGTGCGCTTGCTCCGCTGATATGTCTTGCCCCACATGACACCCTACAAGAGGAGAGGACTATTTCATGCAACCAAGTTCTATTGAACATCTAGATGGAGGAACATAAAAATATTAATGACACTGAAAAGAAAAGGATCACAATAGTCTTCAGAGAGACCAAACGTACGACCACAAGATTTGACACTACTTACTGGTTTGTCAGTACAGGTATGTAGAACAAGGAACAAAAGTACCAAAATGTAAAAGTGAATAGTCAGTTGAAGAACTGCAAGTGAAAGTTACATACCACCGGATCGTGAATACGCTTCTCATCAGGCCTTTTCTGCAACACAATTCTCTCAAACTGAATAGGTGGTTGCCAGCTGGCTTCCAAAGGATTCATTGAAGCTGCGGTTTGACTATAAGGAACAATTTGATTGTTTTTGTCTCCAGCCAATTCAGATGTTGTCAGTTGTTTCTTTTTCTCAGTTGTGAACTGTTTGCTTCCTGCAGTGCTTCCCTCATCATCTGAATCAAGAATTATCATTACTATGCTGTCCTTTTTTTCTGTTTGCTCCATTGAACGATTTGTCATCCTTGCTAGCACTGCCGTACCACCAACCACAAATCCCAAGTGCAACAGGAACAGTTGCAACTCCAGCTGTAAGTACACTGCTGCTGGGCTCAGAAGCCTTCTCTTGCCTGCTGTAATATGTGCCTACAGAGAGAAGATTGATTAACATATCACAGGAGAGACCAAGTAAATTTCCATCAAGTAGCAATTCTGCTTATGTTCTATATTCCCATGAAAAACACAAGTATCATAATAAGTTGAATATACAATGCGATTTTCCTTTTCAAAAAGTTCTAGCTGTATGAAAATATCTAACAGCGCAAATTCATTGGAAGAAACTCCATTTTTTTAGTTAACATAATGCTGACTTCACTATTAAGGCGAATGAGAAAAATGATAGGATGTGTAGGAGGCAATTATAAGGAGGTACAATGGGTTTCATGTAGATAAGAGGACTACAGTATAAATCTAATAATACAACCGAACGCAGTGAACAAGAAGTCAGCAAAGCCAAGCCACCGCTTATTTAAACAAGCAATCTATGAACTAACGGGTAATACTTTTCATCACTCTTAGGTTAAATTTCTTTTTTACTTCCTTATTTTTGGCATGGAGATATGCATTTCGCTTGGTACAACAAACTCAATACTAAACAAGGAAGCTTGTTTTGCGCAAAGCTAGTAGCCATACATTAGCAGTATGGCCTACAATAATACCTTAGACCAAGCTCAAAGACTTATCTTGGCTTTTAACCATGCACAGACTACCTGGCAAAAGGTAATCTAAAATGCAAAAAAAAAGGCCTAATGTGAGTGCAAGGGGTGGTACAAACACTTCAAACGAGCAAGCTGTATTCTCACAAGCCTTTCACTGAACAACTTGTGTGCATGCACAAAAGAGAAAACTTGTTTCAACACCTACACGCACATAAGGATCGAAGCTTCCAAACAACAATATACCTGAAAGAAGTAGCTGACCACAACAATCATCACCCTAATGACAAACGACATGTGTAGCTGAGCACAATAATTCCAGCCTAGAGAATGCCTAAGCAATGTTTTTCATGGTATGAGTCAAAATGGCTTCCATCACACACATAATTCACCCACAACCATGCAAGCAGGCCATCTTCGTAAGTGTAAGCAGGGACTCCACATAAAGTACACTGTACAAGGCCATGTTTCCTTCTCTAGTTTGGCACAACAAACCAACACCCAACAGAGAGAATGTCATGAGATCAATGCCATCTACAGGTAATGAAAACTGACCAGGTTATGACGGAAGCTTAAATCACAACTTGTATTATCTCTGCTTCACATCACATAGATGCTCAACGTTACACTTCCTAGAATTCCATTTTAGCACACACTAGAGCTGTTCCTCCAAAGAAAACCAGAAGAAGAGCAACCCAGAACCACATGAATCAAAACCAAGCATTTGCTCAACAACCTAAATGCAGCACCGGAACCACTTAAAGACCGATCCCACCACACATAAATGAAAGATAAATTTAACCATATCCTGGGCAATCATGGCAAGGGAGGAGCAGAGCCACCACGCAATCAGATTGAGGGCGAGGGGAAGAACAAGGAGGTGGCGGGAAGCGCTCACCATGTGATGGAGATGGTGGGTCATCGGCGACGGCGTCCATTGTCAGGGTCAGAAATGGGTGAGATTCAGATTTTTTTTTCTTTTTTGAAATTGGGTGAGATTCAGAAGTTAGAAATGTTCAGAGGAGGAGAGCAGAGTAGAATTCGGCATCGCTTTGTCGATTTCATTTACCAAACCTAATCAAGGGACAGCGTGCAAGATGATGCGGGTTATGAAGATTGGAGCTCAAATTCATTTTCAGTAATTACTATTTACCTACTGATGACAGCTGGTTGTCGTCTTTTGATTTATGTGTTTACTGTGCTATTTGTACTTCAGTACAATAAAGGCTTTAACTTAGAGCTCAGGAAATATGTAACCCAGCTGGTGATGAATGAAAGGCTAAGGAAAAACAAAATCTCTTAGTTATATTGTAGTTGGTACCAGTAGAACCTAGTTTTTCCCTTTCCATGTCATGGCAAATCCATGGCAGCGCAGTCTGGATCCGATTCTTAGAAGTTCTAGTTGAGTGCGCTTTGATTTGGATTGGGTCCTGACACCATGGTGTTGTCATGATGCTGTCCACCATACTCCTCTGATCCCATGGCTGGTGAAAAGAGAACCTTATGCCCAACCCCGTTGAACACTAACATATCCCATCGTTGGAGAAGAACATTGTTTCCCCATCAAAAAAGGAACATCGTTGACAAAAAAGAGAATGTGCGAAGGTGGTAGCACATTCATATGAACGTGGTACTACTAACGAAAAAGTGTTTCTCACAGCTGAATGTATTGGATATGCTGCCTACTCACAGTGAACCATGATGGAGGGCTGGATTGGTGAAACCAAACTAATGAGTTAGAACTGGCCAGTGCTGTTGCTGGTTTCTTTTCTACTAACCGTACAACTACGATAGTAGAATGATTTAGAAAATAAGTTTTTAAGAAAAAGTTGTTTGGACACGATATTTCAAGAAAGCAGAATGATTTAGAAACTAAAATGGAGAAATTTTAAATTGTGATCGGTTGCAATGAGTAAGATTTCCAATAGGAAGTTGGATCTATGCTATGAGTCATGGCACAGAGCGCCATAGCCAGGAGTGCAAAAGGTATACAAAGTTAAAAGTGGATAGAAATTAAATAATACCAAATAGAAAATTAATAAAGGATCACAAATTATTAATGAAATTGAAAAAAAGGGTCATATGAGATTTTAGCGCTTTCTCTTAGTCCCTAGTACATATGATCTGTTTGTTGACAAAACGGGAAAAAGGGCAAAACATGGTGTTTCAAAAAGCAAGGATCCACATGCCAAATATAGATTGGCCGGGGTCGAGCCTTGATTTTTAAGGCCCAGAAAACTAAGCCCAATCAGGCCCATAACAAAAGTACACATTAAAAGATGGGCTTTGGCCCCAATGCAGTCATGCCATACCGGCTTTGTAGTGTGGGCCTGAAGTAGAGCCAACCCAGACCTTGGCCCTGTCCCACTTTGAACACCTCTAGTTGACTAGTCAGATCTGATCTACAAAGTATAGCTAAAGAGGACTACAAATTCTTAGCCATAGCTTACAGAAAAATGTTACCTTAGACCAAGAATGAAAGCATCATTGTTTGAAGAGGAGTTGAATCTCTCACTTGTCAAGAAGGTGTGAACAATAGCTCTACGATAATAGATAACTCTAAGAAACTTAACAATCCGATCTAAGAAACTTAACAGTGAGATCTGGGAAACTTACGTCTTTTCTTGATCAGCATACAATGATTTCCATCAGCTTAGGTTGGAGCAATGCCTCTGTATCAACTCGGTGCAGGTGGATCTACGAAGTAGAGCATGCTCAAAGAGGAAAGAGAGCGGAAGAAGAGGCGGCGTTGTACTCTTGAGAATAAGGGTATGTGGTTTAGGTCAAGCACTCTATGTTCCCTTTTATATTGGTCGACACATGAACCCTACTTATCCTAGCCATTAAAGACAAAATCAACGATTATGGTTGCGGGAACTAACCAATTAAACATGGAAAGGAAATCATGCTTGATAATGGGCCGGGTTGATTCACGTTTAGTGGGATCGGTAACCAACTCAGAGGCTAGCCCAAAAGAACAACACATCTTTGGGTCAACAAGGTTGTTCATCATTTGTGAGTGCGAAACTGTTTCTCTAGATGTCATAGCTCCATTCAATTTGATTTTGTGTCGCCAACTTCTTCCTTTTTGACCAGAGCAATTTTTCAAGACCAATTCCTCTTCAAGCAGTGGTAAGCAGTGATCTTCTACACCTCTCGCCACCAAAGCTAACATGGCATATAGGCAACAATGTGATTTACTTCCATGTGAATCATAGGCGCAGCTAGCATTCTCTCCAGATGCTACAACCATTATAGAGCTCAGGATGCCGCTAACACAAAAGTCAAATCAAATTTGAAGAGGAGGGTATATTTATGCATTTGTATAGTATACTTTTGCCAAATCTTTTTAATTATAATAGTGGGATTTTATGACCTAGCCAACATGAGTTTTAAAGCATAGTATTTCATCGCCGCTAGTTTGCAATGGCATTTTTACAAACAACCAAGTTTTAAGAGCATATATGTAACTTTCATAAAATATTTGATACTGAACTCATTGGTGATATGCCCTTTAACACTGGCAACCCATTTTAATGATAATACTTCAGTCTCTGCGTACTCGCACAACAACATGAGCAACCAGCATTGTATAAACTTTGCAAATGACTTTACAAAAAGAAAAGTCAAAATTGGATACATGTCGGGCCCAAATATATAAATCCGAACCCTCGGTGTATATCGCACTAGTCCAGGATCACGCTAGTGCACACAGTGGTAACATAGATGAATATCACAATCATACACAGCAAAAACATAATAAAAAACTTCATTTATTAAATATAAACATGTTGACTGACCTTATGGTCGACTTTACATGACTATGCCACATAGGGCTAAACAATAAATAGATAAACTTAAACTGTAGCAGAAAGAAAACATAATTAAACCCCTCATTATACCACATGCAACTGACAAGGCTCGCACCCTAGGCATTCGCCTCCTCCTAGTACTCCTCCAAAGCTGGTGTAGACTCCTCATCAACTAATGATTTTGTTGCGGCACGGGTGAGTACATAAAGCACTTAACAAGTTGTGCACATAATACAAGTCTAATATAACTATATGCAAGACTTATTCCAAATGAATGGCTGATATGGTTATTTTACAGTAAAGTAGCATTTACAAATGAATACAATAAATAGATTGAAATGACAATAAAACAAATAACTATAAATAATAACTTTCAGGTATTTCTCAAGTAAATTGGCACATAGCCCTAATTAATTTCCAAGCTTTCAATGGCACAAAGCCTCCCTTCTCAAGTTTTGTTTACAAAATCTACCCTTTGACTGTAATTCCCGATTATTGTTTAATACCGAGGATACAGCTATCCGAATTGATTTACACTCTGCAGAGGTTACACACTTTACCCACATGGTATGATCAAAGTATACCGTCGACCAAAACACGTACCCATCGACGTGCGACTAGTAGATCATAACAAAACCTTTCGAAAACTTTATCTGGACACTGACCCTCCTGATAAGCCGGACCCACTATTCCTTCCCTCACATAGAGCAGAAGAATAGGATCAAGCCTTATTGTTGGACAGATGTGTGGTCATAGCGACACACTTCCCTTTAACCGCACACACAGTTTGGTTATCCCATCTGAGGCATCACATGTCAAGACTCAGTAGCTTGCTTAGTTAGGTCCGTCTCATTCCAGATATGTGGTTACATGATTAGCTCAGTTCAAAAGCTTACAAGGTTAAATCCTTAATTAACCGAGGCAAGACTTCCAACAAACTCTCATAGAAACCACCTCACAATCACTCATATATCATCATGTAAACATATCAACCCAGTGCCACATAGGCCCACCATAACTCACAACTCTTACCACATGCCCTAATCTAAATCATGTACCACCCCAGTTGATTATCATGCAACATATGCCATCAACAACTCAACATTATTGTGTGACAACACATGACACACCTTTTCATAAACATGTTCAATATTAGGTTAGTCAAGATTGATTTGAACTTTCAAAAGACATAAGTTAACGTGGTATGGCTAAGCAACGACACATGATCTAACCAACCCACGTTGATATCTCTTAGCAACCAACTAATAATAAACCATCCTAGGGTGACAAATAACCATGGCATACAAATGACAAGGTAGGAATAATCCAGTTGGGTAGAATAACTAGATCCCAAACTATTTGAAAATAGTTCTAAGCATAAAAATCATGTAGTAATTTAAATCAACATAGCATTTGTAAAACTGGGTTCAACATGATCAAAGCACAACTTGCCTTGAAAAAGCTCATGTTCTTGATCTGGATCTGAATCTTGCTCTTGAGTCAACACCTCACCCTCGAACGACCCCAGCACTTCGACATATACGCAAATCAAGAGAAAATAGAAAATAAATACCAAACCAGAGAGCAAATAAACTACAAAAATCAAATAAAATTCACCATTAAATAGATCTCAATTTTACAAATTAGAAATTTGAATCACCTCAATCGGAGCTCGTATGAAGAAGAACGAGCTCTCGAAAGATTCAAAAATAAATATATATTTTCCCGAATTATTTTTATACTGGAAAATCTATTAATGACATCATAACTCTTGAGTCAACACCTCACCCTCGAACGACCCCAGCACTTCGACGTATACGCAAATCAAGAGAAAATAGAAAATAAATACCAAACCAAAGAGCAAATAAACTACAAAAATCAAATAAAATTCACCATTAAATAGATCTCAATTTTACAAATTAGAAATTTGAATCGCCTCAATCGGAGCTCGTATGAAGAAGAACGAGCTCTCGAAAGATTCAAAAATAAATATATATTTTCCCGAATTATTTTTATACTGGAAAATCTATTAATGACATCATCACTGACGTCAGCAAGAATAAAATAATCTGACATCAGCAAGAATAAAATCCGATGTGGCAGTGATGCGGCGTCATGTGGCGACTACTTGGCATCCAGGTGTCGATCGCCGGGACATGCCACCTCAGCCGACGGCACGCGAGGCCCTATGGTCATCGACAGCGATGGCGGCGCTAGCGAGATCTCAGCGTCGTGAACACGATGACGCGCTTACCTTTTTCCCTGGTGCACTGGAGCGACGGCGACGACTATCGCAAACACCGGCGGGTTAGAGCTTCCACAAACAGTGAGCTCCAGTGGTGCTCCGGCTAGAATAGTGTGTGCACAAGGTAGATCGGGTGACGACGATTCCAACATGACCATTCACGGGCTTCAAGCTCCACGGAAGACGGTGAGTCAACCTCTTGAACCTTGCGGCGAAGCTCAGCAAAACTAGCGAAATCTCGGTGAACAGCGACCAATCTCGACGAACTAACCTAGGGCTTGAGATCTTGAGGTCAAGGCGGTCCGGGTGCGCTCCTTTTATTGGCCAAGATGTCCACGAAGCCTCCGATTCGAGCTCGCATCCATGGCGGATACGACCAGCTCTACTCCGAGTCACCCTCGAGAGAACAACCAGCAGTCATACACGCGTCACGATCAACGCAAACGATTCACAACAACGCGGATCAATATGGACCGGTCACGACATCCAACAGCCGCGATGCACCAGAGTTATCATAAAGCTCGATTAATCTCAGCCGTTCGCCAAGATCCAACGGCCAAACGATGCTTCGGATTCCTGAGCCCACCTTGACCACACGATCAAGATCCGATGGCCCGCAACTAGGGTTCACAGCTTATGGGCCATAGCTGGGCCGAACCAGGCCTGGCGTGGGGATAATGGGCTGGACCCAATAGGGTTTTGTCCCAACACTGCTGAAAATATTTTCAAATCCTTTCTTATTTAAAATAATTCCAGGAATTGAAATAAGCCAAATAAAATAAAAGTATCAGAAAAATTCCAGAACAATTCTCGAAAATACTTTGAGACATATAGATCTCAAATAAAATATTTTTAGCAAAAGTTTATTCAAACTTTTCAAATAATTAAATAATTTCCATATTAAGCATAATTCAAAAATGTGAAACAATTCCAAATAAATTCCAAAAAAATTTAAAAACTTCCAAAAATTCACAAAATGCACAAATAAAAATTATAATTTAATAAAAGCTAAAAATTGGGATGTTACAATACATAACCGTAAAATATTGGCATTTGCTCAAGACACTCCAAAATTGTGGTTTGGCTAGAAGGCACTCTAAATTGTGGCTATTTACCACACCACACAGTGGCCATTTAAAATAATATTATCTCAATAAGTAGGAGAGAGAATGTGTATGAAATGCCTTATTTGCAACATCCCAAAGTTTTCATTTTTTGGCTAAAATTAGTTTACAATGCCATTTTTATGTTTTTGAGAATTTTCTGGAATTAATATGAATTTTTAAAAGTATTTTCCAATTTTCTGAATTTAACACGTATCTATTGTGATTAATTAGAGGTTAATCATAGGATGGCAATTCCCTCGTGGGGGCAGGGATATTTCCCACGGGGAAGGGGGCGTGGGCCGAACTTCCCCTGTAGGAGAATAGGGACAGGGCTGACCTTCCTTTTGTAGGCCCATGGGGACCTAGTAATAATTAAAATATATTATTTTATTTATATAGCACAGGTTTTTAATATGGGATATGTATTATTTTCTTATATATTTGGACTAAAACTTGAATAAATATATTATGATACAAATTTTGAAGCTATATTTTGAAGAAAAATACACCTAAATACTTATAAATTTATGATTAAAGTCACAGTATAATTTTTTAATATATATCCTTCTTGCATAACCATCATCCTACTACTTTGATTGCAAGTGGTAGACCATCACAACATGAAACAATGCTCATCCCAATTTCCTTTAGCCTCTCAATCTCAACTTCATCATCCTTATTGAGTTGCATGCACCAACCAGTTCACCTAAAAGCTTAAGCTGATGAGGAAACGTGGGCAATTCACTTATACTTCAACACTCCCTCACGTGTAGGCTACCTCAGGCCTAGGACATGGAATAGAAGTGGGCTGCAATTATTATTTTTTAATTGCGCCAACCGGGTCTTGAACTCGAGACCTCTTGGCTCTGATACCATATTGAGTTGCATGCACCAACCAGTTCACCCAAAAACTTAAGCTAATGAGGAAAGGTGGACAATTCACTTATACTTCAACAATCCTCACTCAATACAACCTGCTTATAATAAATAATTTAAATCCTTTAGAATTAATAATATATTTTATTTTTGGGATAAGTACTTTTGGGTGCTCTAACTTTCAATTATGTTCATTTTAGCACTATAACATTCTACTATATTTATTCATGCCTCAAAGTTATTAAATGCAGACAAATATAAAAAAATTGACCTAACAAAAACAAAGAAATGAAATGTTGAATTATTTCCATATTAGAAATTCGAGACTTTAATCAAATCCAACTCTTCTGAACCTTAGTATAATAAATCATGGTCTCATTTTCATGAAACATCCAGCTGAAAAGCTATGAAATAACCCATTACAAGAGAATGTGTATTTCCTATAAAAAGAAATTTTCTTGGTATTTCTTTGGTACAGCAATTTCTTAGGTAGCTCTTCAAAGTTGACCACCTTCTACTTCCACTTCCCTAAAGTTGGAGGAGCATGAGGATGTGGTGATTAGTACAATTAGTTTTGACTGAATCAAGTGATCCCACACCAAAGATCCTTAGAAGTACCAATGCACCCATGCTGACCTCCAATTTGAATGGTTAGAGCTTTGCTTCGACTGATGGACCTATCTTCCTTCTTTGTAAGAAGAGAAAGGAATCATCCATTCCCATAGCTAGCTAATATTTAGAAATCACTACTAAATCTCAACCAGAACTATATGAAATTCTTGTTTGAAGTAATACAACCATTTTGTACAATAAATGTAAGATCAGTTGCAAACTGCTGAAATATTACTACTGGACCATTTTAAATTAGCTAATCTTCTGATTTACAAAGTTTAGTGAGAGTCAACAGTTAAAATGATTAGAAGAGCAGGCAGTTTTTCTAGTTATATCTGAATTTAACAGGGACATTTTCATATGTGTATTTTGATGTGGTACTTAGGGTAATAGTACTAACATAAAGTGTTTGAATTACTTAATCTTATATGTAAACTTTTGTAAAAACAAATTTCAGTTGCAGCATCACTTCTCTTTTTTTTCCCAAATTTGAAACTAATGCATGATATGCATTCATAATTGTAGGTATCACTGCTATATTTTATTCAAAAACTAGCAGATTTACCCAAGCAACTGTTCGGCTAGATATTACGATACAATTGTCTTTGATATCCAACTCTACTTTATATAATTGAAATACAGTTGTAATTTGTTATATAACTCTAATATCTATATGATTAATCTGCACTGTTGTAATCTGGCCCCACCAAAATAAGTGGCGGAGATACTTCTCTTTTTCTTTTGATTAATATGAGAATTTATATTTTTTCGTTTTTACAATTAATGTGGGATTTTCTTGCCCTTAAAACGAAGGATGTGCTTTGAATATCACCAATTGTTTTTATTTATGTAGATTAGAAGAAGCTAACCAGAGTTTTGACAGGAGTGAATACACAATTAAATATATATCAACTTCAGTTACTGACCTGTTTTTTGAGCAATGACCAATAATCGTTTGCCTGCAGTTTGTCAACACGGTGGAGGTGTGTAGCTTTTATTTGCGATGCAACACCTTCATTTCTTGTAGTGACCAGAACTTGACTACCACGAGCACCATCGTTGAGTGGGACCCTGAGCAGGTCGCTCCACACATTATGACTCTACGTATCATCCATCACAAACAAGAATTTCTTCTCTTTTGCTGCATTTGTAAGGGTATGTGTGCTCATGTAGAGCCTTACTTTTAACCCCCAATGGTTACCACCAAGGCTGATGATAACAGTTTGCAACATTTCAGTCTCACTAAAGTCTTGAGTAACGCTCAGCCTTATATTCTTGTCAAACTTCTCTGGGATCTCATGGTCATTGAATATCCTCTTGGCAAGGGTTGTCTTGCCAATCCTACCAATCCCGGTGATCGCAACGATTCGAATATTGTTTCCCTTTGTCCCAGTGGTGCCCTTGTCCACTGTTAGCATCTTCACAAGTGTTCTTGCATCTTCATAAATCTTATCTTTGACGACATCTGATGAAATGATCCCCGGTGCTGTCTTCCGGCTGACATGCAAGATTGCCCTTCTGTCTTTGTATGATCTGAGATCAATGAACTTGAATTGAGCATTCCACTTCGATATGTCATCCAGATTCTCATTTAGTGCCTTGATTCGATCCCATAAGCAAAAGAGCAAAGGGCTGAGGCAGCTTTGGCAGGATGCAGGGATGGCCAAGGTGTCGGTGCGCCACTTGTCAGCCTCAATCTGGCAAAGGTCGACAACATCTGCGGTGACTTACATGGCATCCTTCAGCTCCTTCACCCATCCTTCCACAGTTTTGTCAGTGATGAGCCTCTTCTCAGCATCAGCAAGAAAGTTCATGAGGTTGTTCAACGACTTCTCCAGCCTATTGATCCCACCAGACACACCAAACAGCATGCCCACCTCATCACTTGCCAGCTGGGTTAGCAGATTACCAAGGTAGAATGCAAAAGCATGCAGGACGATTGCCTTGACAGCACCTACAGGCAAAATATCCGGCATAAATATTCGCATTGCACATATCAGCCAAGCAAATTTATTTGAATTAACAATGATAGCGAAATAGAGCAAATCGTGGCAAAGCGCACATGTTGCATCAACTTGTTGCCTATAAGCATGCGAAGAAATAGATTACCTGTAAGGAGTTAACTCTATCATTTACAATATTACCTCTTACTACATCTAATGTTACCCATGCGGGACTGGCATTGCCTCAGTCAACATGCCCAAGCCCATGATTTGCCGCTGCTAAATGGTGTTATCTGTGGCCCTAATGAGAAGTTTTGGAGTTTATTTACGCAATAATTATTTTTATTAATATTTCACTGTATACTCTAAGCAGTTTATTTTGACTAGGGGAAATGGACTGAGGAAAATGGTGTGAATCAAGACATTGGATCTCATGAAAAACTCCACACCGTGGTACATATGACAAAAATGTTATCGAGAAATCTTATCCCTCAGGATTTATATAGCACAAAGAAACTCTCAAGGAAGAAATCCCGCTCGGATCTAGAACCCGGCGCTTTGATTGGGTGCAAGAGTTTCTTCCACTAATTATCATATAAATGAATTGAAAAGATCTGCCACATTTTGTTTCTTTCACTAACTAGCATATATATGGATTGAAAAGAACCGACAATTTTTTTTTGGAGGAACTACGGAGGGATGATCCGTCAAATTTTAACCAAATTTATAAGAACAAAAACAAAGGCTGCATCAATCTAGCTCAGGGGCGGACCTAACGTGGGTCATGGGGGTTCAGTTGAACCCCCAAAAATTTAGGAAAATAAACTGCTACTAGTACTCCACCACGGAGCAAACAAATCCGCAACAAACTCCATGGACTGACCTATCCATCCCAGAAAGAAAGATCTGGATGAGATTGCTCACAGCAAAGAAAGGATCCCCAGGACAAAGCTCACTCTTAGAACATCAATCGAAGCAAGAGCTTCCTTACCAGCGAAAGTAGAGATCAATCCACGCCCGGATGGATCTCCTCTCCACGCCAGTCGGTAGATCGGAATCATCGGAGGATGCCCACGAGATAAGAAGTCCTGCACTTCGGAATTTTTTTTCATTAATATTTTTTTTTATTTTTATTTCAAAACTAGGTGTGGGGAGAAAAATTTGCAAAATTGCACGCCGATCGCCGTGTATAGGGCGATCTGGGCGATAGCTGCCTGAGACACGGCCTGCGTCACGGAGCCGTTAACTAGCCGTTGGTGTAGGCCCCCCGTCGCCCGAGACAGGGGCGATCGCCCAACAGAGGGGCGACAGGGGTATAAAGGTACTCGTCCGAGCGAGCGAGAAAGGCAGTCGAGGCAGAAGAAAAAGGAAGAAGAAAAAGAGAAGAGGAGAAAGAAGAAGAGAAAGAAGAAGAAGAAGAAAAAGAAGAGAAAAAGAAAAAATGGGAAAAAGTAATTCGTCGTTTCTACGAAGGTATTTTTACAAAAAAGATTTATGACTGTTTAGTTAAGTAGAAGTTAAATGTACCATTTATTATTTAGAAATTTTAGGATTTTGTAGTTTTTAGAAAATTTAGTAGGAGTGTGTTATTAGAATTTTAATGTAGCATTTAATATTTAGAAAATTTAGGATAGTGTTGTTTAGAAATTTCTCGGATAGCGTTTAGAACTTTAATGTAGTATTTAGTTTTTAGAAATTTCAGGATTGTATAGTATTTAGTACGTTACAAATATATTGTAGTATTAGAAATTTATTTTAGTGTTTAGAAAATTTAGGATTGTGCAGCGTTTAGAATTTCTCGGATAGTGTTGTTTAGAAATTTCTCGGATAGCGTTTAGAACTTTAATGTAGTATTTAGCTTTTAGAAATTTCAGGATTGTATAGTATTTAGTACGTTACAAATTTATTGTAGTATTAGAAATTTATTTTAGTGTTTAGAAAATTTAGGATTGTGCAGCGTTTAGAATTTCTCGGATAGTGTTCTTTAGAAATTTCTCGGATAGCGTTTAGAACTTTAATGTAGTATTTAGTTTTTAGAAATTTCAGGATTGTATAGTATTCAATATATAGAAAGTGAATACAGTGAAAATAGTAGGCAATATTTACAAATTTAATTTGGTAGGGTTAATGTAATGTGGCACAAATATAATGTTAGGCCATATGGTAGGCAAGTCAAATTACTTATTTGTAGTCAAATCACTTGTTTATAGTTGTATTTTGCAGTACGATCAATGTACGTTTTGTAGATTGTATTTTAGAGTAATATTTTTCCGTCGGACGTTGCAGCATGTCGAAGAAATTGTATTTCCAAATATTTTATGGAGATGGGGAGATAGCACAGGGGGCGGATGGGGTGGATTTATCATCATTTTCAAGAGTTGTACGGGGCATAGGCGCATCGAGCGATAGGACATCTGAGGGTTTGTTGGAGTGGATGTCTCGGATGTTGGTTTGGATGCCCAGATCGTTCGGTTGCGGCTCGAGCGATACTAAGCCGTGCGCAAGACTGTTTTTACGGAGAGTTGATTCCTATTAACTCGACATCAACATGGAGGAGTTATGTTGGTTTTGCCGTAGAGCGGGGTTGGCCGCTCATGTTGTTGGTACAATGCTACCCGGTAGCTCCATCGGTGTCGCAAGTTCGTGATGTCGGGGCGGACATTACGGGCGAGGGGACGTCAAATGTGGAAGGACGCGAAGAGGAAGGTGGCGAGGAGGCCGGAGACCAGGAGCACGAGACTGGCGGTGGCGAAGGAATCGGGGGGCAGAGGAGACAGTGGTGGAGGCGCGAGGGGTGGCAGCGTGCATTCTTCGCCCTAGACGTATGCATAAATGCGTTCCGGCACTATCGCCCGGTCCTTTGCATGGACGACACATTCCTTTGCATGGACGGCACATTCCTAAAATTTCTAAATAATAAATGTTACATTTAACTTCTACGTAACTAAACAATCATAAAAAAATTGTAAAAATACCTTCGCAGAAACGACAAATTACTTTTTTCCCCTTTTTCTTCTTTTTCTCTTCTTTTTTTCTTCTTCTTCTTCTTTCTCCTCTTCTCTTCTTCTTCCTTTTTCTTCTGCCTTGGTTGCCTTGCTCGCTCGCCCGGGTGAGTACCTTTATACCCCCTGTCTCCCCTCTGTTGGGCGATCGCCCCTGTCTCGAGCGACAGGGGGGCCCACACCAACGGCTAGTTAACGGCTCCGTGACTCAAGCAGCTATCGCCCGTGTATGGGGCAATCGCCCGTGTATGGGGCAATCGCCCCATACACGGGCGACCGGCGTGCAATTTTGCAAATTTTTCTCCCCGACGCCTAGTTTTGAAAAAAAGAGTAAAAATAAATGTTAAAGAAAAAAAATTCTGAACTTCGAGGTTGAGAAAGGGGAGCAAGCCCACGACGAGATCCGGACAAGAGGATGGGCTAGAAGTAGTCCTGATCAAACATCGGGGCCGGGCCGGGCTCAAAAAGACAAAGTAAAATGTCAGGTCCGAGCCCTGTCTGAAGCCCAATAAATGTAAACTTGGCAAACCCAAAGCCCAGCCCGATCAGGCCGTGGTGCAGACTTGCAGTGGACAAAAAGAAAACAAAATTCAAAGTAAGAGCTTTTCTTAAGAAATTAATACACGAAGCAATGTAACGTGGAGTAAGAGATGATTTTTATTTTAAAAAAAACCATCGATCCAATAATAGTTGGTTACAGCAAAGGTTAAAAACCGTCAAAATCTCAAAAATCTCGGCCTAGATTTCGGATTTCGACCGGGGACGGGATCCAAAATCTCAACCGGGTAAAAAAAAATTTAAATTGCTATAGTAATCTCAACGAAATCCAAAATCTCACCAAATCTCGATGAAATCTCGGATTTTTTTACCGTTTGTTGACTTTTTATAGCCGAATTTGGTCCAATAACCCTTAAGAAAGTCATCTTCTATGAAAATTTGTTGAAAAAACGAATTTTTGATACGTTTAAATTTCGGTAGAAACACTATTAGATTTTTGTAAATTTATACATGCTTTATCATGATCTCAAAAATTTATGACATGAACAAGAAAATGGATGATCATTGTTATCTTTAAAAATCAAAAATTGAAATCAGGTTGAGTTGAAAGTATATCACATAAAAGTGATCACTTGTGGATGAGACATCAATTAGATCATACCATTCTATAAAATTTTTAAAAATTAAACCTTTTTGTTTGAAGATGAAATCTATGTAAGCATTGAACTATACTCGTTATTTTCAAACATAATGTCACATATGATGTAGGCGGCGTTATAAAAATTATGAGATTCGAAATATGGCGATTCTTTGGATCTTAAGCATTTCCTTAGCACCCTTTTGTCGGATCTTCAAAATTCTGTTGGTTATGATTGCTAAAGAGAATGGACTATCAAGTTGGCATGATCGAGCTATGTCTCAATTTTTGATAATCCAATTGAAGAAGATCATGATGAACAATGCCTCTCCAGAAAGAAAAGCAAAGCTCAGGACCATCCAAAATTTTTTATACAAATATTAATAATAAAAGATTATAGTTTTCATGTGCACAATGCAACGCTCTACTCTAAAGGCCTAGTCATATATATCCTAAATCAAGTTCAGTATAGTGGGGCTATTGATGCAGTTATCTTTTAGGTTTGATTTTGTATGATCATATCGAGTAAGATCTTAGCAAATTTCAAAATCTATGCGAATTTTATGAAAAATAGTATAATTCTCTGAAACCCCTACCAAAACACTCATTCTAAATGATTTCTAGTCCATGACCATTCATAGTAGGAGTACATTATCATATTTTAAAACGTATTTGAATATTATGGAGTTTGTAAAATTTGTTTCATAGAAATATCTAGATATTTAGATATTTTTTTGAAGTATTAATTATTTTGGTCATAAGAATTTATAAATACTATGAATCAAAATATTCATTTAGTTGATTTTGGGTGTACTAATTTATTTTCTATGAATGTAAAAACACCATTTAATATGCTAACATATAAAATAAGAATAGATAATAAGGTTAGAATTAATATCTATTTAAGAACACAATGTACCCTTGTGTTGTCAATTGAAGTTATAATAGTTTTATTCTAAAAACTTGTAATTATTTTATCAAGAAACAAAGTGTTAGGCCACTAATCTAGCTAGAAGACTACACAAGCATAAAAATTTTAAGCCAGGCAAATTAACAGTAGAGAGCACAATAGAAACATAGATCCAGAGCATATGATAACATGCATGGCCTAGGGAATTGACCGAATCTGGGGGGTCGGAAGTTGACAAGAGCAGAGGATGTGAGATCCTCCAGACGTTTGAACCCGGCGCCGGCAGAGCACACTGCGGCAGCACGGATCTCTCTGTTCCAAATTTATTTTTCAAATATTTGTATTGCTCCCTCCGATTTCAAACTTAAATCATTTTTTTACAAGGTACACGTGTGCACCTACACATGCTAGGAAATTTTGCAGAGGTCTTCGGGGCCTCGAATCTACTATTTTTATTTTTAGGGTGAGACTCGTGAGTCGATCGAGATAATATCGACCAAACGAGCAAACACTCATCCTCAACTTAAATCATTTTTTTGGACATTGGCATAGTCTCTAAGGTAATCCTTTGACTATCAATTTCAGTAAAATTATATGACTTCAAATAAAAATAATTATACATTATGAGAATATATTTTATGATAGATCTAGTAATACCAACTTCGTATTATCAATCTTCATAATTACTTATATATTAATGGTCAAACTTAAATTGATTGAGACAGATTCTAAAACGACTTACATTTGAAAATAGGGGGAATACATTTTAAGTTCAATGTGATTTGCTAATTCGCCAGTATCCATGGCTAATAAGTTGGAGGCATGGTTCAATTTACCGTCCTAAATTTGGTGAAATTCGAATTTACCAGCCTCCCCAGGTTAAAATGCATACCGGCCAAATAATTTCGGATTTCTATGATTTTCATCAAAGTACAAAACAAATTCAGAATCACGACAAGTAGATCTGAGCATGTGTCCTGGTGGTAAGCTATCATCCTTCGAGATCTCAAAACCGCACTTATTTTATCTTTTTCATTTTACATTAAAAAATTCAAATTTTGATCCAAAAACTTGAACAAAAACTGCCTGGTAACCATTTTGTTTCTACCAGTGGTGTCCGGCAAAAGAAAATTTAGACGAGTTGAATTAGCTGCCGAGCATAAGAGGGGAAAGCTAGGTTGAGGAGGTGTTCACCAAGATGCAACAACAGATGGACATAGGGCTGTTAATGAGTTGGGCTTGAGTGAGTTTGGGTTTCTAGACTCGAGCTGAGGTTGCGCCAAGCTTGAGTTAGGGTTCAAGCTCGGACTCAGGCTCGAGCTCGGCTTGGTCTAAGCTCGAGTAGACTCGAGCTCGATTCGAGTAAACTTGGTAACAATAAATAATTAGATATACACTATTTTTCAATAATAAAAAATTCTTAAACTTGATCTTAGCTCGAGTAAGCTCGGTAAGAGTCAACATATAGTAATATTACCAGGCTCACGATCTATTCTTGCTCGGCTCGGTGAAGCTCGCGAGTTCGGTTCATTTAGAGCTCGCGATATTACTAACTAAAGGTATGTTGTCATCAATTACCAAAAAGGGAGATTGATAGCATCTAGGCACCCTCAATTTTATTTTTATATTGTTATGGTTTTGGTATTGATGACTAAGTTAGTAATATTCAAAGCCTAAAGAAAGTAGTGGAACTTATGATGAGATAAGTGGGACAACAAGATTAAGGCTTTTGATTTATAATTTATGACTTGGAAAGTGTTCTAAGTCAAATAGCGTAGGTGTTTTGTTTTTGTATAGCTGTTGTCCAAAGAGGACTTTGCACAAGGAAATAGTTTGTTAGGCAAAGACAAAACCTGGACCACTTGGAGCAAAAGACACTAAATCTTTACCCTCTTGAAAATATACCTTTCAGTTCAACGGACCAAAAATTTCCTATCTATATTCTTGATCATTGCAAACCTTGAATCTATTCTTTGTCAAAACTTCCTTTATACATCTGTTTTTGATTAAAATATACTCGCTTTCATATCCTCATATTCCTGGACAAACATTCCCTGAAAATCATCTTAGTCAGAAGCCTGCCTATGTATGACGGACTAAAATTTTTGGTCCGGCATACATGCATTTTTCACTCCTCGATGTCGGACCAAAGATGTCCTAGGTTTTCTGTTCTCGTGAGACCAAAAGATTTGGTCAAGCATTCCTTTTCTGTACAAGTGTTGGTCGGACTAAATCTCTGATGTTCTTTTTAAATCGAAACCAAAAAAAAAAAGAAAGAGGGTATTCTCTATCTTCAAAAGAAGTCTCTACTCTGGAAACGGACAAAATATTTGTGCTTAATTTCTTTAAAATCGTTGCTAGATTGAAAAGCCAGGATAATTTATATCTATAATAGAAAAAGGTTCTTGGCACAAATCTTACGTGAAGTCCATGCAACACGGACCAAAAATTTGGTCCAAGTACATGTGTCTTCTACTTGATACCTATCTTCTCTAAAGTCCATGTATCACGGACCAAATTTTTGGTCCAAAATACATGTGTCTCTATCCCTGGCAAATTTGTTTCTTAGTCCATATATGACGGACCAAAATTTTGGTCCGGCGTACATAGATCTCTATGTCTAAGCAAAATCTTTTGAAAGTCATGTGTAACGGACCAAGTCACTTAGTCGATACTCATATATATCTCCCGATTGTATGCGGACCATCTTCTTGATCAACCCATGTCTGCGGACCAAAATATTTGGTCCGTCGTGAACTCGAAAATTTGGTCCGTCATACACATACCCGAGATCGCTAAGCAGCGATACATAGTCCATTTGTCGTGTGTTTTTCATTGTTTCGACATCGACCGTCCAACGGCTCATTATGAGCAGTGTAGCAACTATATTCACTCAAAATGGCTATATAAGCATTTCCTAAGCCATCTACGAAATATACATGAACTCCTTACATTTTGGCATTGACATATAGCTCTCATTCTCAAAAAGGAGTGCATGCTTCATTTTCACACAAAAATCTTCATCTTCCCTAAGTGTGTAAGCTCCAAGCAAGTGTCTAGTTTTGTGATTTGCATAGTGAACCAAGAGGAGAACTTGTGCGAGGTTTATTACTCTTGGATCTTGGTGATCCTAGGCGGCTTGGAGGAAGTAAAGCAGTGTGACTGTCCAAAGGTGTTTGTGGAAGGCAAGCTGTGTTTGTGAGAGGTTTGGAACTCACCTCTTTGGAGAAGTGAAAGAGTTACCGAGTGAACACGAGCTCTGCGACTAGCTTTGGAGAAGCTGAACTTCGGAAGAAGTGCTTCAACGTGGATTAGGAGTGCGGCTCTGAACCACGGGATAAATTCTTTGTCTCTCCAGTATCTTCTCTTTTATTGCTTTCGCTGTATTTGTTTGTTGCTTGATATCTGCTTTACTCTTGCTATAAGTTTCTCTCGTTAAAATAAGTTAGTAAATTAAAATTGCAAGAATTTGTGAAATTGCCTATTCACCCCCTCTAGGCCATATCGATCCTACAAGTGGTATCAGAGCATTGGTTTACCTTGTTTAGCTTAACTAGCTTTGGTAAATGGCTGAGGGAAATGGTTCTGCTACTGTTAGTATTGGTAGAGTACCTGTTTTTGATGGCACAAACTATGCTTATTGGAAGATCGAATGAGATGTTATTTAGAAGGCATCGGGTATGATGTGTGGAGGTTCTGAGAGAAACCTATGCCTCCTCGTGTCATACACGAAGGGCAATCTGCATATGGAGAACCCACTCGGGTGAAATTCAAAATATGCAATATGATGCCCAAGCTAGAAATGCCATATTTTCTTGTCTTAGCTTAGAAGTCTTTGATAGAGTAAGTAATCTTACTTACGCATATGATATATGGACAACATTACAAGAAATTCATGAAGGTACCTCGATGTAAAAGAAGAAAAATACTATGTTGTTAGGGAAAAATTTGATCAATTCAAAATGCTTCCTCAAGAAAATGCAAATGATATGTTCTCTAGGCTAAATCCATTGTAAATGAACTAAAAGGCCTAGGTACCAAAATTTCAGATGTTGAAGTGTGCGGGAAGATGATCGAGTGCTTCCAAGATCATATCACAGCTTGATCACTTATCTATCCAACAGTGGTGATCTCAAAAGGCTTACTCCAAGCTGAACTCTTGGGCAAAATATCGCTCATGAGCTCACCTTGGCTGATGAAGATGCACCAAGAAAGAAATCCATCGCGTTAAAGGCAAAAGAAGTTGTTCAAGATTCATCTGAAGAAGATGATGATGAGTCAAGTGAAGATGAAGATGAAGATGTGAGGAAGTTAGCTCTACTCATGAGAAGAGCAAACAAACTCATGAGAAGGGTCAATTTTAAAGGCAGAGAAAGGTCAAACTCTTACTCAAAGAAAAATCCTTTTTCTAATGTTGTATGTTTTGATTGCAATGAAAAGGGACACATAGCTGCTCGGTGTCCAAACAAAATCAAAAAGAAGAGCAAGTACAAGAATAAGGACGACGAGGATGAAGAAAAGACTCATGAAAAATCAAAGAAGAAGTTTTTCAAGAAGAGCTACTCTAAGAGATTTATGAAGAAAGGAAAAGGAGAGGCTCACATAGGAGAATGGATCACCGACGATGAAAGTGAAAGTAAAGACTCATCCTCAGAAGAAGAAAGTCCAAAGTCAAAGGGCTAGCTGGACTCGCTAGATGAGTCAACTCCACGCCACCATTATTCCCTCTCTGTCTTATGGCAAGATCGGATGAGGAAAAGGTGAGTGACTCTCCTTCTTATGACGAGTTGGTAGAACTAGTTGAAGAACTAAATAATGCCTTGCATGATAAAACAATTTCAACTAGAACTCTTAAGAAGACTATCTCTAGCTTGCTTAATGATCAAAGGATGCTTACAGACAAGTATGAAAACCTTATGCATGAACATAAAAGTCTGTACAAATTCATGATGACCTTGTTGCAAGTCATGCTTTGCTTGTTAAGAATTATGAAGACTTGCAAATCAATTCATGTGAACTAGAAATTGAAAATGAAATGATGTCTAACAAATCCAGTCATGTCTCTTCAAGTAATACATCTGTTTCAAGTGGCTCTTCATTCTTAACTTGTGGCTCTTGATGCTTGCAAAGAAAATTGCAAATATGCTTCTTGTGTTAAGAAGCTTGAAGTTGAAAATAAAGATCTAAAAGCTCAGATTGCCACATTTGATAAAGGCTTAGAAAAATGTTTTCTAGGAAGTGCTACTCTTGACAAAATTCTTGTTGAACAAAGACCAAACTTGGGCAAAAAGGGCTTGGGTTACAAACCCGTCAGCTCGCCAAATAAAAATGGGCCAGGTCACGTTACACAAGCTTTTGTCAAGAAAAACACTCATTGTTATTATTGTCATAAATCAAACCATGAATCCAAAAATTGCTATCTTGCAAATGTTTCTCATACCAAAAGGGATTGCATGGTAGATGCCCATTACATGCTATTTAAAGATTTCAGGGGCAAAACAAATGTGAAATATGTAGGTCCCTCAAATTTAAATAAGAAGCTTAAAGCTGTATGGGTACCTAAGGCCATGTTGACAAACCCTTTCAAACCTAAGATGGCTGTAACTAACATCAAAGGACCCAAAAATATTTGGGTACCTAAAGTGAAGAAATGAACTTGTAGGTAAATTATAAGAGTGGAGGCAGACATTGGGTCATTGACAGTGGCTGCACTCAACACATGACCGGTACCTCAAGAATGTTCACCTCAATTGAAGGAGAAAGTGATCCAAGTCACAAAATCACCTTTGGAGATAACAGCAAAAGAAAGGTAAAAGGTCTTGGTAAGATTGCCATATCAAATGATCACTCTATTGACAATGTTCTTCTCGTTGATTCCTTAAACTTCAATTTATTGTCCGTTGCTCAATTGTGTGATCTTGGATTTCATTGTAACTTCACTTCTGATGGGGTGCTGTATTTGATAAAATGAAAAACTTATATTCAAAGGATTGATTTCAAAATCTCTATTTAGTAGATTTCAAATCTAACTCCTCATGTATCTCAACTTTGCCTGTTAGCTAAAGTCTCCCTCGGATGGCTTTGCACAGCGTTGGGGCATGTAGGTATGTCTAATCTAAAGAAGCTTTTCAAAAATGAGCTTGTGGTGGGTTTGAAAGATGTTAAATTTGAAAAGAATAAGCTATGTAGTGCTTGTCAAGCAGGCAAACAAGTAGCTAATTCTCATCCAATTAAAAGTATCATGTCCACCACTAGACCACTTGAGCTTCTGCATATGGATGTGTTTGGTCCCACCTCATATGCCAGCATCGGTGGTAACTCTTATTGCTTAGTAATAGTTGATGACTTTTCAGATTTACTTGGGTATTCTTTACGCCAAACAAAAGTGAAGTTGGAAAAATCTTCAAAACTTTTGCAAAAGGGCTCAAAATGAATTTGATTGTCCCATCAAGAAAATAAGAAGTGACAATGGATCTGAGTTCGTTAACACAAATATTATTGAATACTGTGATGAATTAGGAATTAAGCATAAACTCTCTGCAACTTATACCCCCACAAAATGGAGTAGTTGAAAGGAAAAATCGAACTTTGATTGAAATGGCTAGATCTATGCTAGATGAATATGAAACCTCTGATGCTTTTTGGGCTGAAGCAATTAATACTGCTTGTCATGCTGTTAACAGACTATATCTTCATAGATTGCTTAAGAAAACTCCTTATGAACTCTTGGTAGGAAGAAGACCAAATGTATCATATTTTCGTGTGTTCGGTTGTAAAGTTTATATCTATAAAAAGAGAACTCATTTGGGAAAATTTCAAACTAGATGTGACCCTGGCTTCATGCTAGGATATTCCTCTAAATCCAAAGCATATAGAGTCTTTAATAATACCACTGGACTGGTAGAAGAAACTTATGATGTAAAGTTTGATGAATCTAATGGCTCACAAGGTGAGCATGAGAATTTAGATGATGTAGGAGACGATGGCTTGGCACAAGCAATGAAGAAGATGGAAGTGGGAGATATTCGACCAAAAGAAGACAAGGATGAACTTCCCACTCAATCAATAGTGCCTCATGATGGAACACAAGAGGAAGAAGAAGATGAAAAAGAGCAAGATCATCCTGTTCTCATCAAAAGCCATCATACCATTGCTAAAGATCATCCCTCAGATCAAATCATTGGTGAATTCAGTAAGGGTATTCAAACTCGTTCTAGACAAGCTTCTTTTTGTGAACATTACTCTTTTGTCTCGTGTATTGAGCCTAAAGCGAGTGGAAGAAGCACTAGAAGATCTGATTGGATTATTGCTATGGAAGAAGAACTTAACAACTTTGAAAGAAACAAAGTCTGGAGTTTAACCAATCGCCCAAAGGATCACAATGTTATTGGTACAAAATGGGTGTTCAGAAATAAGCAAGATGAAAATGGAGTGGTGATAAGGAATAAAGCCAGACTAGTAGCTCAAGGATTTACTCAAATAGAAGGATTTGGACTATGGAGAGACCTATGCCCAGATGGCTCGTCTTGAAGCAATTCGGTTCCTTCTTGCCTTTGCTACTCATTTTAATATCACTCTTTTTCAAATGGATGTAAAAGTGCATTTCTAAATGGATTCATTGATGAAACTGTCTATGTTGAACAACCACCTAGGTTTGAAGATCCAAATTTGCCAAACCACGTGTATAAATTATCTAAGGCTCTGTATGGTCTAAAACAAGCTCCTAGAGCTTGGTATGAACGCATATAGAGATTTTCTACTCAATAAAGACTTCAAAACTGGAAAGGTTGATCCAACATTGTTTTTAAAAGACATCAATGGAACATTAATGATTTGTCAAATATATGTTGATGATATTATCTTTGGCTGTACTAATACTTCTCTTTGTAAAGAATTTGGTGATATGATGGCCAAAGAGTTCGAGATGTCTATGATTGGGGAACTATCATTCTTTACGGGATTTCAAATCAAGCGACTAAAGGAAGGAACCTTTATTTACGCAAGAAAAGTATACTAAGGATCTTCTCAAGCGCTTCAAAATGGAAGAATGCAAGATCATAAAGACTCCCATGGCTACTAATACACATCTTGATCAAGATGTGGGAGGTAAATCTGTAGATCGAAGCTTTTAGATCCATGATAGGCTCTTTACTATACTTGTGACATCTAAGCACGATATCATGTTTAGTGTGTGTATGTGTGCTAGATTTCAAGCTGCTCCTAAAGAAATTCACTTGAGTCTTTGTAAAAGAATATTTAGATATCTTAAATTTACTTCTAATATTGGTTTATGGTACCCCAAAGGTGCTCCTTTGAGCTTCTAGGCTACTCAGATTACGATTATGCGGATGCAAGATTGATCGTAAGAGCACCTCGGAGTGTCATTTGCTTGGAAGGTCTTTAGTTTCTTGGTTTTCTAAAAGCAAAATTGATAGCACTATCCTTTGCGAAGCCGAATATGTGGCTCTTTGGAAGTTCTTGTGCTCAAATCTTATTCATCAAACAAACATTTTGGATTTTGGTATAAAATTTGATAATGTACCTCTGTTATGTGATAATGAAAGTGCGGTGAAAATAGCAAACAATCGGTCCAACATTCCGAACTAAGCATATAGAAATTAGACATCACTTTATTCGTGATCATGTTGCTAAAGAAAACATTATGCTTAGTCATGTAAGGCGAGGACCAATTGGTGATATTTTCACTAAGCCGCTGATGAGGCCAAATTTTCAAAATTAAGAAATGAACTAAATATCATTGCTTTTTCAAATATTGCTCGATAATGTCGACTAAGGGGAGCAATTTGTTTACCATGTTTATCTTTTCTTTCTTTCTTGATTTCTTACCCACTGTGCATGAGTTTACATCAAAAACCGTTTGGTTTAGTAACTCCAGCTTTTTCCGTATCTTCTCAAACTTCAAAGTCGCCTCGGATTTTGTTGTATTTACTTCTTTCTTATCACAATGGCTATAAAAGGCGTACAAGAGGCTATGAAGATACAATCTATCTCGTAGCTTCCTCTTTTCTAAAGTTCGCCACCATCTTGAAAAGGCCCTATGGAGCGATCGAGATGATCCAGAGTGGTGAGCTCTGGAAGGATTTCGATCGCTATCTTGAGAGATGGCGAAGAAAGGAAGGTTGTCAAGGACAACTGCTGCGATAGATGCTTTTCTAGAGGCTTTCCCACTCTCCTCGGGGCGGAGATGCTCGTAGAGGCTCTCGAGGCGCTCGTGGGGAGAAAACTAGTGTCTGTTCTTGTCTTGTCCCATTTCCTCTGATCATGTAATCCGGGACTCTGTATTTAAATAAAATGATGGTGTTCTAAAATGATCTATTGAGTCATTTCTTTTCTCTCATACTTTATAAGGAAAACTCTATTCATACGTGTATGTCGCTAAAACATGACTTGACTAGTCGCATAACACGATATGATCTTTGCGGCTCTAGTTAAATGATTCTTGTTTCGACTACACAATATGGATAAAGTAACATGTCAAGTTAAAATGACTCTTTGAATAATTTTTTTTTTAAATTTGGCTACAAGACTCATCTTTCTATGCTCATCCCTATCTAATCAAAATTATAAAGAAACAATTTCTTTTTGCATAGTGTCCATATTAAAGTACTTGAGTTCTTCAGATAAGCTTAGTTTAAAGAAATACTTAAGCTTACTTGATTACCAGACTCAAACATTAACTGAAATCGGTTGTTTGATTGAATTTGGTTGTTGATCTTAGATATATCTTTTATCTTTAAAATATTGAAATATAGACATGATGCAAGCGAGAACAACTAAAGATACGAGTTCTGCTGGATCGGACTAATCTCAAAATAATCGACAATGCTCACGGACTAAATTTTTTTGGTCCAACGATAATAGGAGCTTTGGTCCTAATACCAAGCGGACTAAATCTGGTCAGTGAGTACAAAACTTTTGGTCCAACCCAAAGTGCAATCTGTCCATATTCTTTTAATAGTCAAATCTGCCTTATGTTTAAATACCTCTAAGTCTAAACTCTTATCTAAACTCAAACAATTTGCACCAAGCTTAAATAAATTTCCTTGTTCTCCTCTAAAGTTTTCAAAAGGCATTGACATCTTACCTATTACTTTAGGTCTTACCTATTGCTATCTGTCCTTATCTCTTTAGGACTCTCTGTACTGCTCAAGCAGACTTTAAAGAAGGGTCCCACTTGCTCTGTTCCTCTTCAACCACCACAGTTAAAAGGTGTCAGTTTCCAAGGCTTTTACTTCTGCCAATGCATTCAATGCAGTAACTTCTTCCATCAAAAACCTCCTTGTTATTGCCTTGCTTGCAAAAACTTCTCTAAACCGAAGTTTCCTTCTTCTCTTCACAAGCAAATCTGATCGGATCTTGCAGCGGTGATCGCTCAACCTTGTGCGCAAAGAATCTCCTTCAAACTCGGTAAGTTCTTTAGAACTTCTCTTTGTCTCGTTTTTTAAAAAACTTAGGCCTAGTGCTTAGATTTAGTTCTTCCTTTTAGGTCATTCTTTTGTTTGAAGAGAGCACAGTCTGAGTCCGAGCAATTAGTCCGTGTTTAAGTCGAGAAAGCAAAAATGAGGTCAAAAATCGACAAAAGGGCTTGTTTGGAAAAATCTTTGATAAAGTTAAGAGTAAAAGCAAAGAAGATCTAGTTCATCTTCGAAACAAATATGCATGAACAACCTCAAGGACCAGTTATAATCACGATGTTCATAATCTTTGGTCGACCAAACCGCAAAATAGTGACCTCTCATCCAAGAAAAGGAAAGCGGATAGTTGACTCTGAATCATCTCTCGAGGATATTCCTATGAACCCGACAGTGAATCATCCTCGAAAGCAGGCCGATCTACGAGATTGATGTTCTTAGTAGTGAAGAACTGGAAAACTTAATTCTAAGAAGTTAAGAGCGATTCGGTTGGTCGATGAAAAGGTCAGTTCCCTGAGTCAAGGCCAGTCCGAGGTGAAAACTTTGTGTCTCTTTTACACAAAAACATTTTCCATGCCTATCTAAACAGAAGAGATGGAAAAGGAAAGCCGATTTCTGCTCTGTCAAATCACCAATATATAGATTGGGATCAAGTGAACAATATCATTGGATCATCAGGTTGTATGATTGCATAAACTCCACTCTGGACTAGTAGGAATCATGTCAAATAAAACAATTCCATGGAGTGTTTCAAGGACTTTAGAGTTTTATGCTTCTCTTCTAGTGAACAAACAAAGGAAATATATCATGTTCACTATAAATGGAAAAATGAGGAAAATCAGATCATCCCAGTTTGAATCAGCAATAGGAGCTTCTAGTCCTCAGGCAAATAGGACAAGGATCTTTGAAAAGATGTATCCACATCAAAGGTGGAGACAAAGTGGGAACTTGCCAGATTTACAAGTGTCGGGCATATATACAAAGATACCTCAAGTAAGGATTTTAATCCAAATAGGGTGTCTTATGCATGCAGAAGAAGCCAAGGTTACGCTCTTGATATTAAGACACTCTATATATCCCAAGTGCGGATATAAAGAAGGAATCACCTCGGTTTTAGCTTGGTTGCTACACCTAATTCTCATCAAGACGACCTATAGATCTAGTGATTATTTTTTGGACGGATGGAGGAAGCCATCTATAAAAGGTTGTGACTCTCGCCTTTTGCCCGATTAATCACGGGTGTATTGTTGGCTCAAGGCATTATTTCTCAAGATGACCTAAATAAAGAATTCAAATGCTTTAGAAGAAATACGGTATGCATCAGACTCTTGGACAAAATCTAAGGATTTTGGGCTCCTTCAAAGAGTGGTTGAGAATCAACCATTTGAACCCAAGAAGAAAGTGCGAGAAAGGATTGAGGTGAAAATGAGTTTGTGAAATAGTGCTAGAAGTGTTTCCCAAGCACAACAAAGTGATTTTGGCATCAGTCCTATGGAAGCTATCATCAAGAGTATGAAAGTCATCATATGTCCGATCGAGCGAAATGACAGAGAACCTAGTGTTCAAAAGGAAAAGGGAAGACAACGAGCCACCATCTCAAGAAGCAATGAAGTAATTTATGGAAGTGAATCATGGAACACGAGATGATCTTTGCTACTCAAAAGCTTTCAAGCTCAGTTGATAAAACCTTAGATGAAGAACATCAAATTTATCAACTTCAAGAAGCATTGCAGTGACAAGGTTCACGAGCCTTGAGTTTGGACCGAGAGCAAGCGAAAATGAAGTGGAGGTGCAGTATGCCATCTGAAGTACCCCAACCATATAAACTGTCTATCCTTCAACTTGACTCATCCCGAGCATGATCAAAGGATACATTTCTGGTTGGGAAAGCTTGTTTGACTATCGGTACCCCAACTCATCCTCTCTCAAGTATGATGAACAAGGACAAAGCGACACATTTCGGGCTCAAGAAAACATCTTTGAAACTCAGCCCTCTGGTTCTCCAACTTTGAGCAACAATACTATGCCGATCAAAGGGATTTCAAGCTAGATACATGGAAGATCGAATCTGACTCACGGGCATGAGGAAGAAATGAAATTCTTTAATGAAGCCATGTCAAGATTTGACCACCTTAGCAAAAATCAAGAAGATCTTAGGCAAGCATGTCCAGCAGATGAATCTTGCTCAAAATCGATCAAGGACAGATTGTATGACATGAACAAGAAAATGGATGATCGGTACAAGAAACCGAAATCAGGTTGACGTTGAAAGTATATCACATAAAAGTGATCACTTGTGGATGAGACATCAATTAGATCATCATGCGAATTCATGAAGATGCCCCGCTCGACTATACTCGTTTGGCACATAATGTCACATATGATGTGGGCGGCGTCCTTCTTTGAGACTCGAAATATGAGCGATTCTTTGGACGATTCATCGGATCTTCAAGCTGTTGGTTATCGGCCGGAGAACCAGACTATCAAGTTGGCATGATCGAGCTATGTCTCAAGGGCCGATAATCCAAGCCAAGAAGATCTTGATGAACAACCCGCCTCTCCACCAAAGAAAAGCAAAGCTCGGGGCCAGCTCAAAGACTCTTTTCAAGGCGAAGTAGGGCCCCTTTTGGCTATTGATGCCAAAGGGAGAGAAGATCTTAGTTTTCCTCTATAGGCTCTGTTGGCTTATCTATATGAATATTATGAGTATTTGTTTGAGTATTTGTTACGAGTATTAATTATTTTGTGCTATGTTTATGGTGTGATTGGTTCAACTGTCTAGATAACATGCTCAGATTCTCTACTTTAATATGAATGCTTTCATTAAGGGAGCAAATTCACTCTCTATCTCTGCTGTCAGTATTTCCAGTTAACTCTGTTTTGCAGAATATATACGATATTACTAACTAAAAGGTATGTTGTCATCAATTACCAAAAAGGGGGAGATTGATAGCATCTAGGCACCCCTCAATTTTATTTTTATATTGTTATGGTTTTGGTATTGATGACTAAGTTAGTAATATTCAAAGCCTAAAGAAAGTGAGCTGGAACTTATGATGAGATAAGCTGGGACAACAAGATTAAGGCTTTTGATTTATAATTTATGACTTGGAAAGTGTTCTAAGTCAAATAGCGTAGGTGTTTTGTTTTTGTATAGCTGTCCAAAGAGGACTTTGCACAAGGAAATAGTTTGTTAGGCAAAGCAAAACCGGACCACTTGGAGCAAAAGACACTAAATCTTTACCCTCTTGAAAATATACCTTTCAGTTCAACGGACCAAAAATTTCCTATCTATATTCTTGATCATTGCAAACCTTGAATCTATTCTTTGTCAAAACTTCCTTTATACATCTGTTTTTTTGATTAAAATATACTCGCTTTCATATCCTCATATTCTGGACAAACATTCCACGAAAATCATCTTAGTCGAAGCTTTGCCTATGTATGACGGACTAAAATTTTTGGTCAAGCATACATGCATTTTCACTCCTCGATGTCGGACCAAAGATGTCCTAGGTTTTCTGTTCTCAATGAGACCAAAAGATTTGGTCGGCATTCCTTTCCTATACAAGTGTTGGTCGGACTAAATCTCGATGTTCTTTTAAATCGAAACCAAAAAAAAAAAGAGGGTATTCTCTATCTTCAAAAGAAGTCTCTACTCTGAAGCGGACAAAATATTTGTGCTTAATTTCTTTAAAATCGTTGCTAGATTGAAAAGCCAGGATAATTTATATCTATAATAGAAAAAGGTTCTTGGCACAAATCTTACATGAAGTCCATGCAACACGGACCAAAAATTTGGTCCAGAAGTACATGTGTCTTCTCTTGATTACCTATCTTCTCTAAAGTCCATGTATCACGGACCAAATTTTTGGTCCAAAATACATGTGTCTCTATCCACAGCAAATTTGTTTCTTAGTCCATATATGACGGACCAAAATTTTGGTCCGCGTACATAGATCTCTATGTCTAAGCAAAATCTTTTGAAAGTCATGTGTAACGGACCAAGTCACTTAGTCGATACTCATATATATCTCCCGATTGTATGCGGACCATCTTCTTGATCAACCCATATCTGCGGACCAAAATATTTGGTCCGTCGTGAACTCGAAAATTTGGTCCGTCATACACATACCCGATGTCGCTAAGCAGCGATACATAGTCCATTGACGTGTGTTTTTCTCATTGTTTCGACATCGACACGTCCAGCGGCTCTTTGTAGCAGTGTGTAGCAACTATATTCACTCAAAATGGCTATATAAGCATTTCCTAAGCCATCTACCTGAAATATACATGAACTCCTTACATTTTGGCATTGACATATAGCTCTCATTCTCAAAAAGGAGTCATGCTTCATTTTCACACAAAAATCTTCATCTTCCCTAAGTGTGTAAGCTCCAAGCAAGTGTCTAGTTTTGTGATTTGCATAGTGAACCAAGAGACAGAACTTGTGCGAGGTTTATTACTCTTGGATCTTGGTGATCCTAGACGGCTTGGAGGAAGTAAAGCAGTGTGACTGTCCAAAGGTGTTTGTGGAAGGCAAGCTGTGTTTGTGAGAGGTTTGGAACTCACCTCCTTTGGAGAAGTGAAAGAGTTACCCGAGTGAACACGAGCTCTGCGACTAGCTTTGGAGAAGTGAACTTGGAAGAAGTGCTTCAGCGTGGATTAGGAGTGCGCTCTGAACCATGGGATAAATTCTTTGTCTCTCGGTATCTTCTCTTTTATTGCTTTATTTGTATTTGTTTGTTGCTTGATATACGCTTTACTCTTGCTATAAGTTTCTCTCGTTAAAATAAGTTAGTAAATTAAAATTGCAAGAATTTGTGAAATTGCCTATTCACCCCCTCTAGGCCATATCGATCCTCTGAGGTAGTTGGTTGCATTTTCTTTGGATTGCTTATACTGGAACCACTTTGTTCCAAGGTGTTGAGGCCAAAGCTACTCCATACCCCTTTCAAGTATATCGACACTTACACTTAAGTAGTTACTACAATTTTGTTTTCAGATTAGATCCTTTGGACCAAAATTGTTACTTTTTACATAGTAATCACGTTTCAAGTAAAATAACACTCTTACGTGGACCCTTCCTTGAAGTAAATTAGTCATTAGATGGTTGCATGCTATTGTCTTGTTTATCCAACCGTATTAAATCTTTGATTTCTATGTCATTTATTTGCCATTTTATTTATCTCACGGTGATTTACACATGTCCTCGTAGCTTGATCACCTAGATAAGATTTTTAAGCTCTTATGTATGGATGTGCCAACTTACGCTTTCGTCTTTGTTTTATTGAATGCTCCTTTTTAGATAATATGCTATTAGTATAATAGTCCAATTCTTCTGAGGGTCATCCTATGGTTGAGAAATGGCCTACCCTTGCTAATCTTTCATGCTAGCAAAACGACTAGCAATACATTCAAGGGCATAAGTAGTATGTCAGGCATTGTTGAACTGCTCTAAGAAATCTGAAATATTGCTTTTGTCATTCCTTAAGGCAATCATCTCTCCCTTGCAGTGAGAACACGTCTTCATAATATTGTGCACTTGCCGTAGAAGAGTCCTGCATTTGATCTTTTGTCAAAAATGCTTGAGTATGTCACTTTCTCTGTAGCCTATTATAGATTCAACATAACATTGGTCCATGCTCATTTCTTCCTTTCTTTCTTTGTACTCCTCTACGTTGGTTTGATAACCCTGGTATTCCTCCTGTTCCAAGTATAACCCTCGAAAGCGTATATCAGCTTCACAAGCTTTGGATCATGAGTAAATAACTAGATAGCTTCACCTATTCGTTATTCCTTTTTTTTGCATTGCTTGATGCTTCGTTTTCTACAGATTGTTTATAACCTCTTCCAAGTACTATAGCGTAACAAAACCCCTAAACTTAATTGTGTTGTTAATGCTCTATGGGCATAATTCATCTTTGCTTAGTATTCAAATTCCTAGGCATTTTCATTTTGTAGGCTTTATTTGATTTATTTGGTATTCATCTTTGTATTTTGCTAGCTTTCCTTTGATTGGACTAATGATTGGTCATGAATGATCAAGGTGGTATGCGAATGGCTCTGCATTGCGATATGGAAACATGACGTGTTACATGTGTTACTGAACAGTTCCTGCCAATCTATTGGTTCTTGAAGGATTGTTGCGCAATAGCCGTCTTACTATTGGCGAGTTTAGATTGGTTTAGTTTGCTCATGCAGGTAGGAATAGGTTTGGGCAGATCAAATGTATATGGTTTTATTTTTTTAGAAGGTATTAAGCTAAAGCTATATAGTAACCTAAAATCCTGAACCCAATGCCTGTTTTGCTATAGCAAGCCCTTTTTCAGTTTCGGCTATTGAACAGAGCATGTAGTTTAATTTTTCTCTTTTTGTAAATCAGTTTTGACCACAGTTATATGCTACACTAAATGATCTTGCCCTCTCTTCTATGCACATATCAATGCGGTTGCTAGCGACACTCTACCTCCACAACAACTAGCCCTATGCTGCGTATCACAGTTTCAAAGGTAATAGCTTCTGCTCACCATGTGACTACTCCTATTGTGTAGAAATTCTATGACATGTTTTGAAAATAAAAAGAATGTAAGCATATTATTTGTCCATCTGTTTGGGCATGTTTCCCTTTCCTGTTTTGCAAATTTTAGTATTTTTTTCCTATTTTGTAATTGAAAGTGGTTACGAGTGATTTATGATTTCCCCCCTATATGCTATGAAGGGAAGAAGTTGCCAGAATCCCGGTGCTTGTTTGCTATATCATGCTTTCGAATGAACCTCTTGCAGGAAGCTGAAGAGACTCTGTTTCCGGTCAATGAACCAAACATAGGTATATATCATGTTTGTAAATATGATTTGTTTCCTGTGTTTATGAAAAGATCTCATCCAATGGCCTTAGATTTTGTTATAAGCGAAACTCAAAAAGTGGCCTGTTATTGTAGGATGCAATAGATCGTTCCTTATTTATATTTTCAGCACTCAAATGTTATGCTTCATCACTCCAACCATATCCACAGTTATGGACATATTACTGAAGGTCATAATGATAGATTTGTTTTTTGATAAATTCCAAAATCTCCATGAGTATTTATGTATTGTATAGATCATTGCAGGTAAATTAATTGGAATATCTAACAGCAAGGTTCTATGCTTTCAACTTTGATTATGTACTACACATCCTTCTCAATCTGTAAAACAATCATAATTTGCAGTGCTTAGACATCCTTCTCTCAAGAATGCTGAAATATCATTTCCATCTCTTGGAAACCTCCTCAGAGATTTTTGCTTGCAGCTGTCCTGTTATGAAGTCTGTTCCTAGCCAAAAACTGTAGCGCTTCATTCAAAATTGAGAATATGCATGTGGCCAGGTAAATTGCTTATGCTATTTCGTTTCAGTTCTTATGTGTCCTGCATAATTATGCTTGAAAGATAATTTTGTCCTGATCTTTGTACTGTTTGGGCTGTAGATAATGCTGCCCTCTTCTCGCTATGGTTTTAAATACATTTAGATTCTATATTAGCTATGCTTTCAATCCATACGAATTCAAATGTCACACCAGTCCAGTGCAGCGTAGCGCACTTCTCATCTAGTTGATCTTGTAAAGCTGGAGACTGAAGTAACAGCAGGAACACATGGTCGTTCTCCTAAGCCAGAAGGGAGTTCAACAAAATTATAGAACGAAGTCGTCGATGGCATATGAACCGTATGACATATCAACAGGGAGGCTTCTTGCATGCCAACCGGCCAAAACAAATATAAACATGAAATTAAGCTAGGGAGGAATACCTTTGAAGAGGCGCCTTCCTGCTCGAGATTTCTATTTGCTGGAGGATGATGAGACGTCGAGGTATATAAGTACATATGCAGAATGCGGGATTAACTAATATAATACTCTATCTGTTGATTTTTATAAGGCGTTTGTGTATTTCAAAATTCTAAGTTTATAAATTTTAACCAACAATTATTCGAACAATATATAAATTATATGGCACAAAAGTAATACCGTTATATTTGTATTTGAAAGTATTTTCCTATGATTATGATTTTGTGGCTATGAACAAGGTATTATAAAAGAAATTAATGGATAAAGTTCAACTTTAAAGACTGCACTAAGTTAATCGCACCTTATAAAAATCAACGAACGGAGGGAGTAATGTTTACTGGCTTTTTATTTATCATCTTCATCTTGTTTTTCTCTTGATCTCCCTTCTCAAAAGGAAAACTTCTGCAGTTGAAACTTGAAACATTCAAAGTCATCAGCGTTTTTTTAAAAAAATACATAGTCTTGGACATTCATCTTTGGAAAAGAAAGGACCAGAGGTTGCAACCAGGGATATAAAAGAAACGAGATCCGACAGTAACCTGGTGTACCAGTAGGCCGGTAAAGAAAATATTGGTTCGGAAGATTCCATATTTATATTTTGAATGTAAAATTCTAAGAAAGTGGTTAGTATTTGCTTTATTGCTAGTGGGCAAGCTAGTGAAAGTATTAATGTTACGCAGAATGCAATGAGACGATACTGTTGGGAAATCACGTGGTCCAATGAAAAGCCTACGATGATCCCTTAGCCAAAACCCTAGGCGACTACTGTATAAGGAGGAGGGGGTCCCCCTATGTACAAGAAATCAGAAATCAATAAAGAATTCGCCGTCGCTCCCCATATACCTATGTGTCTCTCTCTCTGTTCTCCACTTTTAGATCTGTTCGGGAACCCCGGACTATTCGATAGCGAGGTTCCTTAACACGTTATCAGCACGAAGCCCCGGAGTTCAGAATTGAAAGGTGAGAATCGATGATTGTATCTAATCGCTGTTGAACCTATGCATGCATCTACCGTCCGCATCTGTATTATGTTTGCGTCACATGGCATGAAGCTACAGACAGCAACAGTACATGCATCATCTCAGAAAAAAAGGGGAATACGTCGTCTCGGTTAGCACTCCCGCAGCGTGCCGCCGCTGCCGCCGTCCCCAGTCCCGTGCGCCTTGGCTTGCGCGCTCGCAGCACGCCGCTGCACCGCCGCCGGTCGAGCCGCCAAACATGAAGCTTCGGCCTCGCGGTCTGCGTCGCCTCGGCCGCGTCGCCCGCCACCGCCGCCCGGTCGGCCCACTCAAAGCACCGCCGACTCCGCCGCCGGCATGAAGCCGCCTCGGTTCCCACGCTTCGCGGCTTGAAACCCGGCTAGCCGCCGCCGCACCGTCGCCGAAGAAGCGGCAGCAGCACCGCACAGCGCCCGGCGGCGGTGGTATCCTCCGACGCCGGCGGCGCAGACGTCCACGCAGCGCCCAAAGAAGCGGCGCCGAGCAGCGGCGGTGCTCGCTTCGCTTCAGCGGCGGCGCTGAGGCGGCGCCCGAGCAGCGGCGGCGCCCGCCGCTTCGCTCAGCGAGCGCAGCGCGCTTGAGGCGCGCGCCGACAAGCGGCGCCGCCGCCTCGCAAGCAGCGGCGGCCTTGAGGCAACGCCCGATGAAGCGGCGCCGCCGCTCGGCAGCGGCGGCGCTGCGGCGACGCCAAGAGGCGGCAAGACTCCGCCCTTCGAAGCGGAAGCCGTGCCACGCACCTCCCCCTTGCGGCGCCCGCCCGGCGAGCACAGCGATGGCGCGCCTTGCGCTCATTTTTTCGGGAGCTTGCGCATATGGCGGCTAGGGAAGGGAAACCCTAGCCGCCGGTTTTCTTTGGCTTGGTCAGCGCTTTTGGGCTAGGCAGGCCAGGCGGGAGGGGGGTTCCGAGTGGGCCAGCAATCGCGCACGGCCCAAAGGCCATTCGGCCAAGAGAAAAAAAAAGAAAAGGAAAAGAAGAAAAGAAAAAAAAAAGAAGAGAAAAAAAATTGCAGAAAAATTTGAAAAAATTGCCAAAAAATCAAGAAGATTTTTTTGGCTCTGTTTTTTTAATTTTTTCTAGCTTTATTTCTCTGTTTTATGTATATTCTTTATGAATTTGAATTCATTGCTTTATTTTGTATTTTGCAATGCATAGCAATTTATATTCTATACTTTATGATTTTTACAACCATTCTCTATTAGATTACACGCAGTAATCTAATGTCGGAATTTTTGAAAACATGCAGATGTCCGGCATCGTGAATCGTGAGTTTGAAGAACTGGCCTCGCACGGTCAGAACTACCTCACTTGGCATCGGACGTGAAGATCGTTCTTGGGGGCAAGAAGCTCCGTGCAGCGATTGGTCTAGGGTCCTCGCAGGACGTGAAACCTACTGCCGAGCAGAACGATCAAGCCCTGCATTTTCTTAGGCACCACCTCTCAGCCACTTTGAAGAATGAATACATGGCTGTGGAGAGTGCACATGAGCTTTGGACTGCACTTCAGAAGCGGTTTGAAAAGCTCAAGTACACCATCTTGCCCCAAGCACAGCAAGATTGGGTGCGCCTGAGATTTGCAGACTTTAAAACATTGGCCGAGTACAATTCTGCCTTGCACAGAATTTGTACCAATCTCTCCCTATGTGGCAAGAAGATCACAGATGAGGAGAAGATTGAGAAAACTCTCTCCACCTTCCACCCTAATGCTATCCAGAGTGCACGGCTATCGTCGGGCGCATACAAGGAGTATAGCGAATTGATTGATGTAATGCAAGTTGCGGAATCGCAAGACAATGTTCTACGCAAGAACTATGTCTCGCAGCCACCTAGACGAGGCACTGGCACAAAAGTCAATGCCAATAGCTACAAGTGTGAAAGCCCATTAATAGAAAGAAGGGCAAGCGGGGTGGAAAGAGAGGACTCGGGCCAAAGGAAAGTCCAAAGCCACGAGTGAAAAGGATGACAAAGAAAAGACACACGCCAAGTGTATGGATAGCGAGAACCAAGCGTGCTTCAAGTGTGGTACTTGGGGACACCAGTCGAAGATATGTCGAGAATCCAAGGAAGTGATCAACATATCGGGCTAAGAGGAAGGAAAGAAAACGCCCCGCAAAGCGCGCCGCCAATATCGGTGATGATGATGCCATGGATGAAGATACCCCACTTGTCTCATCCTCACAGAATAGCACGGACATCGACGCTGCGGCTAATATTATGGCAAATGAAGAAAACTTACATCGATGACATAGAAGCGCGAAATTAATGCATATTTCTGATTACATTTAATGCATTTTTTAGATTATGGTTGTTAGCATTTTCTTTGAATAATGAATTGTAAGCTCTAGAAGAGCATACTTCCCTCATGAATAAATATAAAATTTATTCTTTATTCGATATTCTTCAAATTTTGCAAGCAATTTTGGATTATTTTGCCTCTATCGATTAGAATTATATTTCTTTGATCTAGAAATCGTAGCGCCCAAATGGAAGAGATATGCATTGTTGATAGTAGCACAACAAATACCATCTTAAGAGAGTCTAAATATTTCGATCGATCACGAAGAACATTTGGAAAGATTACTACGATCGCAGAGGCGACTCATATGTAATCGGCTCGGGAAGAGCCACTATTATATTGCCTATGGGTACAACTTTGGTAATCGAAGAAGCCCTTTTGTACCCTGAATCAACGCGCACTCTCTTAAGCTTCAAAGACATCTGCGCCAATGGTTTTCACGTAGAAACCAATGAAGAAAATGGCAAAGAATACTTGTGCATTGTGAAGCACGCGGTATGTGGAAAAATGGTATTAGAAAAATGTTCCTCATATGAATCTGGGTTGTACTACACGAATATTCATGCACCCGAAGTGTATACTTCCTTGAAGACTGTTTTTAGAAGCTCTGAGTTATTTTCTTTATGGCATGGTAGATTAGGTCATCCTGGTCTTAGAATGATGAGAAATATAGTGAACAATTCACAAGGTCATGGTATTAATGTTAAAAATTTCCCGAATCATTAAGATTTTGTGTGCCCTGCATGTGCCACCGAGAAATTAATAACTAGACCCTCTGTCATGAAAGTGCAAAGTGAAATCCCTGCATTCCTGGAACGCATCCAGGGGGATATTTGCGGCCCGATTCAGCTCTTGTCAGGGCCGTTTCGATACTTTATGGTGCTCATCGATGCTTCCTTGAATTGGTCGCCTGTATGCTTATTGTCAACAAGAAACCATGCTTTTGCAAAGCTGATCTCGCAGATCATAAGAATTAAGAATGCTTTCCCTGATCATCGCGTGAAGTCCATCAGAATGGACAATGCCGAGAATTTACTTCAAAGGCATTTGATGATTATTGCACGGCAACAGGGATAGCAGTTGAGCACTCCGTACCGCACATCCACACGCAGAATGGACTAGCAGAAGCACTAATAAAGAGGATTAAATTCATTGCCAGGCCGCTTTTGCAAAGTTGTAACTTGCCCAACACTTGTTGGGGACACGCAGTCCTGCACGCAGCAGCTCTTATCAATTTCAGACCGTCGGCCTACAACATCCATTCTCCTATGCAGCTTGTGCACGGGATCATCCCGAAGATCTCCCATCTCAGGAAATTTGGGTGTATGGTATATGTACCTATACCACCCCCTCAGCGGACTGCAATGGGCCCTCTCCGCAAGTCTGGGATATACGTTGGTTATGAGAGTGCATCCATAATCAGTGTCTGGAACCCATATTTGGAGACTTGCATACTGACCGATTCGCGATTGCATCTTTGACGAGGATCGTTTCCGTCATTAGGGAAGAAATCAACCTTTGGATGAAAAATGCCGAGAAATCATATGGCATTCCAGGGATCCCGCATGACCCCGCACTAATGAAGCAAATCAAGAAGTCGAAGATAATTGATTTGCGAATTTAGCAAATGAATTGCTGATCATTTTTGTGATCCGAAGGCGTGGTTAAGTCGCATGTACCCGCAAGGAATGCACCGAGAGGGTGGAAATACCAAAGAAAATAGAAGGTATCCTCGGCTGTTGAGGCCTCAAAGAAAAAGAATAGAAATCTGCTCCTCAAACCCAAAGTACCGGAGGCGTGCGAGAAAAGCTGGCGAGAGGACTTACCACAACCAATCACGAAAATACCCCAAGGAAAGAAGGGAGCCAGTTGAGACACAGCCTGGAAAGAAGCCAACGGAAAGGCAATTCCGGACTTGAATCTTCCATCTGCGGAAGCCGCGGAAATAATGTGTGCGCACACATAGGCGATGAAAGCTAAAGGAACTTGCTCTGCGATAGGGAAAAGCGGCGAAGAGCAAGTAGAAGTGCATGAAGCACCCCATGAAGAAATGGCCATAAACTTTGTAATAACGGAGAATCCACGAATAGAGCAATAGCCAGCGTTGATGCATACTTCGCAAAGAAGATTGCCTTGATCATTGATCATGATCCGAGCTTGCATCTCGCAGAGTGCAAGAAAAGGCTAGATTTGGAAGAATGAAAAAGGCAATCATTGCGAGTTAGTCTCTCGAACAAGAGAGAGGTGTTTGGGCCGTATGCCGCACACCTCCCCATATAAACCCCGTAGGTCACAAATGGGTCTTTGTTCGGAAGAGGAATGAAAACAACGAAGTTGTAAGGTACAAGGCAAGGCTTGTAGCTCAAGGTTTCACTCAACGTCCTGGAGTTGATTATGAAGAAACCTATTCTCCGGTCATGGGAGGAATTACCTTTAGATATTTGATCTCAATAGTAGTTAACTTGAAGTTGAGAATGAAGCTAATGGATGTTGTCACAGCATATTTGTATGGAAACTTGGATTCGGAGATATACATGAAAGTACCGGAAGGAATTCCTATCCCAAACCAAGACGGAGCAAATAGAAACATGTACAGTGTGAAATTGGAGAAATCACTGTATGGGCTAAAGCAGTTAGGAAGAATATGGTACAATCGATTTAGCGAGTTTCTCTGCAAGAAAGGCTACACAAACAGCGAAGATTGTCCATGTGTGTTTATACAGTGATCCCCGAATGGATTCTGTATAATCTCCGTCTATGTAGATGACTTGAACATCATTGGGACGGATGAAAAAATTGAAGAAGCATGCTCATACTTGAAGTCTGAGTTTGAAATGAAAGATTTGGGTAAAACCAAGTTTTGTTTAGGCTTGCAGCTTGAGCATGTCCAAGAAGGAATCTTGGTACATCAATCAACTTACACGCAGAAAGTGTTGGAAAGGTTTGGCTTTGAAAAGGCATATCCTGCAAAGACTCCAATGGTCGGAAGGTCACTCCAAGCAGACCTAGACCCATACAGACCTAGAGAAGAGGGGGAGGAAGTCACGGGAGCGGAATTCCCATATCGAGTGCAGTTGGAGCGCTCATGTACCTTGCGAATAGCACTAGGCCGGACATTGCGTTCGCTGTGAATTTGCTAGCCCGGTACAGTGCAGAACCCACCAAAAGGCATTGGAAAGGGATCAAGGACATCTTCCGCTACCTCCAAGGAAGCAAAGATCTTGGTTTGTTCTTTAGAAGAAACAATGAATTGAATTTGGTTGGCTACGCCGATGCTGGGTATTTATCAGACTCGTATACTGGCAAGTCCCAAACTAGCTATGTTTTCCTATGTGGAGGAACAACAATTTCTTGGAAGTCGTCTAAGCAGACCCTTGTCTCGACGTCGACAAACCACTCGGAAATCATTGCTTTGTATGAAGCATCTCGTGAATGTGCATGGATCAGAAGAATGGTTCACCACATCTAGAAGTCATGTGGCTTGAACATTGAGCAAACTCCCACGATCATATATGAAGATAATGCAGCTTGTGTTGCCCAAGCACAGATGGGTTATGTGAAGAGCAATCTCACGAAGCATATCAACCCCAAGTTCTTCTATGCTCACGAATTGCATAAGATGAACGAGATCAAGATATTGCATACTAAGTCATGTGAAAATCTTGCAGATTTGTTCACTAAATCACTCCCAGCATCTATTTTTGAAAGGTGCGTAAAAGGGATTGGAATGATGAGACTTAGAGAAGTGCAGATTTCAGGGGGAGATATTTCACATACTCCCACATGAATCTCAAACATGAATTATGAATACCCAATATAAATCTCGAAGATTAGCAATTGAAGTTGGGTGAATTGTACTCTTTTTCCTCAGCAAGTTTTTCATGAAGTTTTCTTGCATAAGGTTTTAACGAGGCAATTCGTGCAACATAGTAAGCGTATGCTATGTACTCTTTCTCCAAGCATTTTTCCCACTGGGTTTTTTCTGGAGTTTTAATGAGGCATATGCATCTCGCGGCAAAGGGCCCAAGGGGGAGTGTTGGGAAACCACGTGGCCCAATGAAAAGCCCACGATGGTCCCTTAGCCGAAACCCTAGGCGACTACTATATAAGGAGGAGGGGGTCCCCCCTATGTACAAGAAATCAGAAATCAATAAAGAATTCACCGTCGCTCCCCATATACCTGTGTGTCTCTCTCTCTGTTCTCCACTTTTAGATCTGTTCGGGAACCCCGGACTATTCGATAGCGAGGTTCCTTAACAAATACCTTTCTTTTAGTTGATCATCGCTTTGTCCAGCCCATTGGATTATGTGATTCCATATTTGTTTATTGAATATTTGTTATCTAGGCAATAATGCAACAAATAATATTAGTGTACTTCCACGACATAAACTTGTTATTGTCTTGTTCAGTGGAACCGGCCAATATTAGTCAGCAACCGTTTGGTCACCAGCCACCTGGGTTCAAAATCCTGGTGAAATTTTAGAAATTTCGGTGGGAGTCTAGATTTTAAATCTCAGTAGAATAAAACAATTTGAAATTTTCGGAATTGCTACAGTAATTTCGGTGAATTTCATCGAGATTTTGGCTTTTTGGACCAAAATTGCTAGAAATTGGACAGATTTCCTCCAAATTTTTGTGGAGAATTGTAATGCCTTTTATAAGGAATACATATGAAAATTTAATAAAAGAATACATATACAAATTAATAGTTCTTTTATAAGGAAGTTGAAGCACAAAACACTAATCTTGCAACCGAACAAGCACCATTGACTTCCACATTGCGGTCAGCAAAAAGTCATTAGGCAAACCATCATAGAGTAGCTTCATTATTAGATGTCTATCTCTATTTCAACTCAAATTTGGTTCGGGAGCCATTGAGGAACTATATATTCAATGTCAGTAGGGAGCATGGAAGCTAAAAAAAATCCTTTAGGTTTGAGTTGTTGCCTGATGATTGTGGAAGCTATATATTCATATTTGGTAAAGGAACTCATGTTTTTCTGTACTAAAGCATGGAAGCTATAAGAAATCCTTTAGGTTTCAGTTGTTATCTGATGATTGTGGAAGTACAGTTGGAAAGAGGAACTGAGGAAGTTAAAATCATAAGCACCCGGAAGGGAACTTGCCTCAGGTGTCCCTGGAAGTCACATTTTCCTTTTAAGGGAGACAGGAGACTGCTGTTGGCAGATTCCTAAATTTAGGGTCTTTTATGTGCAAATACTTAATATTTTGCATTCAAACAAAAGGGAATGTAGATAAATACTTACATGATTTTTTCATATTTTTCTAATTTTTCTAGCCTCGGTAGACCATTTTACCATATGTTGAAAATTGCCGAAATTTCGGTCTCAAAATTTCCAGATTTCAATTTTGCCTTTTGAATTTCGTCTGAAATTCTGAAATCTTGTCAAAAATTTCAGATTTCAGCCGCCTCCGGGATATGGTCCGAAAACGAAATTTGAAACCTTGCCAGCCACACGTTCAAAATTTCAGATGGTGCTATTTGACCGGTATAAAACATAGATACTAGCCAATGTTTTCCATGTTCAAGATCGCAATTTTCCATGTTTCCAGTTTTTGAATCCTAGTGGGCATTGGACATCCATGGAGCATGTCCTTGTTAATTCATATAGGATATCACTATACAATATTTTTATTGTAAATTTTTAGGAAATTAAAGTTTGCCTTCACAAAAGGTGCACTTGAGGATTTGCCATTGCATTGCTTCATTAACATGTGGCTCCATCCGGTCGATCGGTTAGCAGTGAGGAACAATTTGGAGATGCTTTAAAGGGAGGAATGATTTCATATTGCTTTAAGCTAAAGGATTGGTTTCCGGTCGGTGGAGGACAATTTGGTAAACTATCCAATACTAGGAAAGTGAAGAGATGCTAAACCATGGCACATGGAAAGGCGGTTTAGGTCATAGAGACATGCGAAGATCAAGTGGATTCATGAAGATGTGCTTTGAAAAGTGTGCACTAGTGGTGTGCGAGTGAAAAACTCGTTATGTTGTGGTTTTGCCCATACGATACATGGATAGTATCCATTATTGGTTTAGATCTAATGTTGTAAGGTCATGAGAGGTATGCCCTCTTTCATAAAATAAGATCATAGTGTAAGGGAACTTGGGTCTTTTGAGTTTTGTGCTCATGAATAGGAAGAGTTGTTGAGCTTAGAATACTTAGAAAATCGTGAGATTTGTGTGCGCTCATATGGAGCTCTTGTCCTCTGGGAGTGGTTGTATAACCTTCATCCATAAGTGGCAATAAAGATCCCGAATTCATCCCATTGCTCATGCTCATGTTCTTATTGTTCTTGATTTGCTTATATTTTTGCCTCTTCTTCCTCTCTTATTGATCTTTTTATGTGCCACTAATGGATAATAGGTGGTTTTACATTCTTGGATTAGGTTGTTGAAGTCTTAGAATAGGTGCTTGTATAGTTTGGAGTGACCGAGTAAGTTGGAGTCTCGGTGTTGAAGTAGTGTGGATTTTGGTTTTGTTTGGGCTTTTGTTTTCAGTTCTGTCAGCATGGTGTAGTCAGACCGCGTTCATCGAGCTGGTCGGACTGGCCAGTGGTAAGACCACCAACTTAAGGTGCGGTAAGATCGAACCACGTTCAGACCGGCATAACTTGACCGCCCAAATGGAGTTTGCCTTGTTTTCGAGTTATAATGGCTCCGATCTTCGTAGCTTTTCATAGCTCCTACGGTTAAAGAACGTAGGAATACTCGGGAGAAAACATTTCGGCTCCTTTTCACCACAAAATTTTAAGTATTATTAGAGGGTGTTTGACACAGCTCCAGCTTCATCAAAATCCGTAGAGTTGATGGAACAGGATATTCTTAACTTCAGAAATTTATCTAGCGCGTGCATGTGTACACCCAACCCACCAGGATTTAAGTCCCAGACTTAGCGCCAGTGTCCACTAATTTTAGGAGTACACGTATGTATACACGGTCAATAGAAAAGTATGAGCCCGCGCTGGCGTCAGTGTCCATTAATTTTAAGAGTACACATATGTATACACGGTCAATAGAAAAGTATTAGCCCACGCTGTGAGGCATTTGGGTGGATGTATTGTGTATTGTGTATGTTTGCTCTCAAATAAAATGTAATACTACAAACTACATATTGGGCCTCTGTAATTAGTGGATTCACTCTTAGAGTGACTTTGGTATGCATAATTTTACATTCCTTTGCAATCTAATATTCCTCCCAATTTGATTACTAATAAACACATTACCATTAATCTAAGATTCCAACGTACATCAAGGCAACCTCAAGCACCATCATTGTGGTCCTGATCAACAGGCATCCATGCCCTCGGCAGTCCCGCGGGCTCAGGAATTTTCAAGCTAATGTCTGGGATGTGCCACCTAAGCTCCCTCTATGGCCGATTTAGGACCGTCTTGGGCGAAACATTCAGCAGTCTCCGGTCCACAGGAGGCTTAACTCACTGACAGCAACATCCCACCATGACGCTTCATAAGGTTCATCCTCAAAGGCAAGGGCGAGTGCTTGGGCAGGAAGCTGTAATTCATGGGTGCGGATGGGTTCCTGATTTGCTGGTGTCCTCACATGGAACATTGCATTCTCAAGGTTACTCAATATTGCACTCTGCAACGCAACCCTCTACATTCCAGATGTGCCCTCAAGACGGAAGGACAACTGTCTCGCCACCTCCTTCAGTGGCAATGTCTGCAGATAAAACCAAAATTTATGCAAGGTGTAGTTTTCCCAAAGACCAACATGGGACACCTAATGCACTAAACCTCCATTATAATAACTTTGAACTGAAAAAAGTACATGAAAATAAAGGCAATGAACAAGTGATAACAGAATTTGATTTATCTATTATCTAAGAACAGTTCAATGTAGTTTCTTTTGCTGCAATGCAGATGTACTCATTAATCTGTCCATGGGGCTAATATTTATCTAGTGTACCAGTAGAAACAAGTCCCAACAAATAACTAATCAAAATCTTGGCATCTTCAGGTATTATATTACATTAATCACTATCAAACCATCCAACAAAAAAAGGGATCATGGCGAATCATTCCTATCACACATAGCCCTTTAAAGAATGGATATGAGCCACAGATGCATATAATATGACAGGAAGGTAAAATTATGAAATTGTGTGTCAACAAAATAATGAAATTGTAAGCATTGCAAGACTGGACAAATTGTCTCTTAGTTACTTATAAACTAACATGTAGGTCTTATCCACAATTGACATAAGAATAAGTACAATAACCAATATTGGCCCTATGATATCCACAGCTAAGACAAGGACTTATGTAAGCTTTGCATATTAATGAATCAGCAGGTATAAGTTGTGACTGAAGTTGAAACTTTGAGTCTTAGTTGCATTTTGCTAAACAAGTACTTCTGTGCTCTGTAGTGCCATTAGGCTTTTTAACTAAATAACTATGAATCATGATCATGGTTATCAATGCCCCGGCGAGGCGAGTCACCTCCGGGGAGCCTGGACGCCTAGGCAAGGATTAGGCGATCAAAAAAGTCCATTAATATTAGTATATCACTGATACATATATAGCAATATTAGTGTATTTCTCTCAATCTTAAATCCCCTCTCGTGACCACTCGGCAAGCTTCACTGGCACAGCAAAGAAACGGAAGTCAACTTCTCAGAACCGGATCCATGAGTAAGAAGCAGGAGCCGATCCAAGTCATGGACTCCAACCGAATTAAATAGAATGTTGAGATTTGTTTCAAATCCAGAGTTTAAAAACCACGCTCTCGGTTGTCTTTGCTCGTGCGGGCTCTTGGGCGGCCATGGTTGATGGGCAGGCGGCCTAGAGCTGCCGGCGCGTACAGGCGCGAAGGCGGCCGGCGACCCGCACGGGCCAGCCAAGGAGTGGGCCGACGTGGAGAAAGGCGGAGTCGGCAAGGGCCATTTGTCGCGAGGCAAGCCGCCAAGGCAGCTCGAGGCGGGCAGCGGCGTGGATAGCGGCGCGGCGTCGGCGACGATCTGCCGTGGCCGAGGTGAGGGCCGGATGAAGGCATCGTCAAGGTGGAAGCCCAAGGTCCGGATCGCGCGAGGAGATGGGCCCAACGTCGGAGGCGATGACGGTCGCACCTCGGAGATCCGGCCCTAACATACCGGAATCGTCCCCTTCAACCCAGCGCCAGGAGAGGCGAGCGGCCATGTCATGCTGGCTCCGGCGCCGGGACGCCTAGGCGACGCCTTAATAGCACTGATCATGATGCAAAGTTGCAAACAACATAAGCAAGTGATGCATCTTTGCTGTGTTATAATAAAAACAAACAAACATGGTTTACTTTACGTTACATACACTAAAAACAGATACTACAGACCACTGCAACAATTTTAGAGCAATGATACTAATCAACTAGTTGCATGAATGACTGGATATATTCTCATAGAAGATAAATCCTTCCAATGGCATGTTGCTACAACTAAAAGCATCTAAACATTTCAATAATGCATGACCAAAAGTGAGCAGAAATAGTATATTTTTTCATTGTATACATAATGAATTTTTCAAAAAGTTGAGTACCGTTGATGAATAATCAGTCACCATATCCAGATAATAATAGATAACTCAAAAGCATGATATAGATTCCAGTCTCGGAAAAACAAACAAGTATCACTACATACAATAGGAATTTTGCACCCTGCCATAGAAGCAAACAGACAAAAAAAATGGTAATGTAAGGTACCAATCAGATGCACAGATAACTCCCACTGGAAAAGCTGTGGCCAGCCTCATTAAACTGGGCAATGCTGTCAGTGGCTGGGCAGAGTTTGATACCAGACAATGTGAATGGCCCTTGGTAAGCAAACTTCACCATCCCAACAACCTCTAGCTCAACATCCTTGGAGTCCTGGTCTACAGGCATCCGCGCTCTCAGCTGTCCAGCAGGACCTTTCAAGGGAATGTCTGGGATGTGCCACCTAAGCTCCCTCTCTGCCCGGTTCAGCACAGCCTTGGGTGATACATTAAGCAGGGTTGGATCCACAGGAAGCTTCACAACAAAAGTAATGTTGCTCAGCGGCTGCGGTAACATTGGGTTCGACATGTACTGTATCATCACCGAGAGTAATGTCCCGCTATGGCGTTTCACAAGGCGCATCCTCAAAGGGAGAGGTGAGTGCTTGGGCAGGAAGCTGTACTTCATGATGGGGATGGGCTCCTCCTTTGATGGTGTCCTGACATGGAACAGCCCATTGTCAAGGTTACTCAACACAGTACTCTGCAGAACAGCCCTCTTCATTCCAGATGTGCCCTCAAGCCGGAATGAGAACTCCGTCTCCTTCCCCGCAGCCTTCTTTGGTGGCAATGTCCGCAAAAATATTGTACCCTTCAAACTAACCCGCGCAAGAATAGACTCCTTGAATTCCGCATTGATCTCCTCCACAATGTACAATTCAGGGGCGGTCATCTCTGTGCTCTTGGTGACCAAGTTCTCCAGCGGTGTACCAGCAGCAGCATTTGATGCCTGCCCACCACTCATGGCTAGCACCTCAATACCAGTGATGCTCTTATCTTTATGATCCTTCTTCGTTGTGGTAACAAACTCTGAAGCATCCAGCCCACCCCCAAATGGTGTATTCAACCCTTCAAAAGCCTCAGCCAGTGAAGCCTCCTCATTGCTGAACTCAATTCCACCATAGTCGCCTTCAAACCCTTCAACCCCAATAAATGTCGGCTTAGTCGCCTCAGCTGGCGGCAAAGTTGTGACCTCCAACCCAACGAGTGCAGCCGCAGGATCAGCAACCACAAGGGCAGTCTCTTTGTTCTTCTTGAACCCACCCACCAATGCCTCCTCTGGCTTGTTAACCAGTTCGCTGGCTGCAAAGGGGTCCTTCTCTGTGGGTGCTGTCTCCTCTGGTGGCGCCTCATCCCCAGTAGTCACAGCAGCTGCAGGTGCGATGTTTGATGCGGAGAACTCGTCACCGGCAGCCAGGGTCTCCTGGGGTAGCTCGAATGAGGCACCGGAGAAGGCATCACGGGCGGCATGGCGGTCGTGGGCGAGGTGCTCAACGGCGGGCCAGGGGTCAGCCCCACGAGCGCGGGCCTCAGCGTCAGGAGAGGAGTTGACCATGCGAGCAAGGTTGTCGCCATGGATGGTGGCGAGGATCTGGGAGAGGCGGACGGAGCCAACGCCGTGAAGGACGAGGTCGAGGGCGAGATAGACCTCGGGGTACTTGCGGTGCACCTTCTCGGGGGTGACGTCGATGCCGCGGCAGGCGGCGACGACGACGGAGACGGCCTGGTTGACGGCGTCGGCGACGACGAAGGTGTGGACGGCGGGGGATGCGTGGTCGGAGGAGGTGGTGACGCCGAGCACGTAGATGGAGTTGACGAGGCGGTACACGACGCGATACTGCGACTCCACGCCCACCACGAGCTGCCCCGATCCGACCGCGAGGGGGTCGTCGCCGATGGCGTCGAGCGAGGTGGGCGAGGGGGGGGAGGAGGAGGAGGTTGACGGCTGCTGCTTGCCGCGGGCGAGGTGGAGCCGCGCGAGGCGGAAGGCGGAGACGGCGGCGAGGGCGCGGGAGACGGGGAACCAGGAGCGCGTCTGGAGGAGGATGTCGGGGCCGTTCACCGGCTGCAGGGAGATCGCGAGGCACGCCATCGAGGCCGCCGCCGGCGAGCCGGATCTGGGGCTAGGCCGCTAGGGTTAGGGTTCGGATCTGGGAGAGAGCGGTAAGGTGAGCTGGTTTTGTGAGATCTGTGAGTGGGTGTGGATGGATTGGGCCGTGAGTAGAGGTGGGCACTCGCGCGGTCGGTATGAAGCTGCTTCGGCGCGACATTTGTAGTGCGGGTCGTCTGGGGCTCGAGAATCGAACACGATGGGCGGCCGGCGCGCGACGACACCTGTAGAATGGGCTATACTGGGCCTGATGATCTAGGGCATAAGGAAGAAGCCTAGCATGAAGGTCACTGACTCACAGAGCATGACCGTCATGGATGCATCCAGTAGCATGAACGTCATCCCTATCGCCAACACACGAGAGAGACGGACAAAGCAGAGAGAGAGAGCTAAGAAAGATTGAGAGGCGGTGCAAGAAGGCTGCTCTCTCTCGCTCGTCCTCTCAATCTCTCTCTCTCTCTCTCTCTCTGGGTCTCTCTCGATCTCTCTCGTCTGTCTCGCTTCACTCTCTTTCTCACCCATTCTCCCTCTCGTCAGTATTGAGCACATCCTTCTCGCTCTATGTAGCTGTTCGATAATAAATAAATTTTAGTTCTTTTCTCATAATATTTGCATTCATTTGCCTTAATTCATGTATCTCGGCTCTTTTCTCTCGTTGAAATAGTGCAAATGGGTGAACTGGCGGTATGGCAAAGCGAGCCGAGCGCAAATGGGCGTGCACAGGCTCGTAGGCGGCGAGCTGGTCGGCTGCGACGCGGCATGAGAACACGACGGGCCGTCGCGGCGACATGGTTCGAGCATGAAGCACGATGGGCCGTCTTGGGCCGGGTCGAGTCGACGCGACGCGATGCCCACCTCTAGCCGTGAGGGGAAATGATCGGACTACTACGTCGATAAGCACCGGAGCAAAAAGAAACGGTACATAGGAGTCTAGAAAGTTTTAAGCAGATTTTCGAGATATCAGACGGTGTTTAAAGCATGTATGCTATTTATAAATATTTTAAATATAAACTAACTGTGAAATCTTCAGGTAAAACGGGGCACTTTAAGAGATATCTTTGAGGCGTAAAAAAGCGAGTGGCTATGAGGCAGAACCTGACTAAAATATAACCACTAATAGTGCGATGCGTCATTGGGACTACAATCCGGCAGATAATGAATCTATTTGTCGTTTAATCACTTCTCAATATTTACCTTTAAACTTTGGTGAGTCACCAGCATTTGAAAACTACATTAGGACCGCTCATAATCCTAGGTTTTTTGTAGTTTCTAGACAGACAACAACTAGAGATCTGATTAAATACTATAATAATTGTCATATTAAACTAAAAGAGCTCTTTAATACCTATACTTTTTCTATGTCTTTGACATCAGACATATGGAGTGGTAGGGCTAAAGAGAATTACCTTAGTATAGTTGCTCATTACGTGAACAATGAATAACAACTAGCGAAGTGAATCATAGGATTCAAATTAATTGACGTAGCACACACTGGTGATAATATTACTGATTGTATTGTAAAAGTCGTGGAAGATTTTGGTCTTATAGATAAATTTCTTGCAATAACATTAGATAATTTTGCAGCAAATACTTCTCCAATGAACACTCTTGCTCCGCTTTTTAATTCGTACAATAAATCTTTCTTATTACATCAATATTGTGCTTGCCATATTATTAATCTTATAGTTAAATTTGATTTGAAGAGGCTAGACGCGTACGTTGAACCTTTTTGCACTGCAATATCTTTCTTAAATAATTCTAATCAACGAGTATTAGCATATAAGACCTATTGTTTTGCAATAGAAGTACGTCCATGTAAGTTTGGTTTGAATATGACTGGTAGATGAAACCCTACTTACTTAATGCTTAAGTCACTCCTACCCTATAAGAGCACATTTGTTTTTATTAACATATACTATCGTAGCCATGATAGTCAATTTGTTACTCACTGAGCAACATTAATTGGTATGTTCTTTGAATATTTCTTTGTTATTTTTAAAACTTTTATGATCTGCTTTGTTGCTTTATCTGTAGTTTATTACTCAACCTCACCTTTAATTGTGCATCATATTCTAGAAATTGCTATCTACTTAAGGAACCACGAAAATGATAATGTTTTGTGTGAATTTGTTTATGCTATGAAAACAAAACTTTTGAAATATTAGAAAGAAATTCCTATGTTATATGTATTTGCATTTATTTTAGATCCTACAACTAAAGTTCGAGGATTTGCTAATGTTCTCTTACTTCTAAGTGAAGAACCATGTGGAGGTCCATCCATGTTTATGATGAGTATTTGACTTTATGTGATCGAGGATAGTTTAGATTTGAATTTGGATTTTAATTTGATTTCAAGTAGGAGTTGTTTTTGCGCCGGTCCAAATCTCGGCTCTTGGCCGAGTGATATCTATATCCTACTGCTGTAGGATACAAATCAGTCCAACCGGACATATCACTCTTTCATGGCTCTTGGCCAGAGTGATATTTATATCCATTGCTATAGGATATAGCTTTGGTCCAACTTGGGACATATCACTATCACTCTTTCATGGCTCTTGGCGAGTGATATCTATATCCATTCTTTGTAGGATCTGATCTGGTCCAACTTGGGACATATCACTCTTTCATGGCTCTTGGCGAGTGATATCTATATCAAGCTGATGTAGGATCTGATCTGGTCCAACTTAGGACATATCACTCTTGCGTAGCTCTTGGCGAGTGATACCCATATCCGACTTGGACCAAATTTGGTGAGTTTCACGTGTATGACGGACCAATTTTATCAGTGTGCGTAATATACATTTGGAAGGTCTTCCCATGCTCAAATAATTATTTGGTCTACATGAAAGTTGTAGAGAATTTCAAGACACATCTTTTCATTTTGACAAGTTTTCATCTGAACAATATAAAATATCATAAAAATTGAGAAGATTACTCTTTGTATTAAAAGCAGGATGCTTGCACTTGGTTGAAGTGTTTTGGGCGTTTTAGTGCATACTAACCCAAATTCGTGATAGAATTGATCTATTTGGGTTCATGGTGGAACCAAGAAGGGTCTTCTTGTCTTTGCGGATGTAGGACTTCATTTGGTGGTCATGGTGAGCGAAGGAGAGGTGGAACTAGGCATGGGATGGCCGGAGGTTCAAGTTCGGAAGTTGGCGAGGAAGATGGCGGAGATGAAGCGGTGCAGTTCAAGAGACAAGAGATCGGTGGAGAAGCTAGCTTATCACTACTTGGATCAAGGAGAGCTGTAGGGTTGTAGTTCTTGAAGATAAAGTAGTGGATAAAGTGTAGCTTGCTTTCAGGTGTACTAGAAAGTACTTGAGTGTAGTTGAGAGTTGTTGAGAGTGGCGATGTAAGGATCAAATCTGGCTTTTGGAAGTTGGCTTAGGATTGAAGCAAGACATCCAAGGGTAGGAATTGATCGAGTCACTATAAATAGAGGGTAGAGGCGACCTCCCTCTGTGAGGAATCGAGGTTTTCTTTGCTCATTTGAGTTTTGCCCACTTTGTTGTGAGGCTTTGTAAATCTCCCTTTCGAAATGAAATGTTCTTCATTTATGTTCTTGTTTCATTTCCATTACGCATTTACATTCGCACTTAAATTACGCTATCTAAATTGCATTTACTTACTTGCAATTTACTTTACATAATTTGGATTTGCCTCATCTCCTTCTACATGCTATTGAATCTTTGTTGAAATTCATGGTTGATGAACTCTTCTCTTGATTCGATGCTTTCAATCATTTAGGCAATCCTTGCGTTCTTGTTGCAAGTTGTAAATCTGTGTGTTCTTGAAATGCGTAAACGTGTGACTTGCAGTTCTTTAGTTTTGATTTGCTTCTGGTTCTTGTTGCCAGGATGAGAGATTGATTGGATGAATCTTCACTCGAACATATCCAAATCCTCTAGGCAACTTTGGTTCAAGTTCGCAAAAGCCGATCTTTTGTTCCTTCATGATGAATTCTTAATTGATCGAGTTTTGGTATTTACTCCTGTGATATCTTGGTTGCTGTGACGTGTGAGAAGGCATTCAAGTCTATCTTGATCATTAGAATCTCACGAGCCATGGCGATGGACAAGTATTCCACCAAGCCACCCATTTTCTCTGGAGTCGATTTTCCATTTTGGAAGTCGCGCATGGAGTCATACATCACTACCCAGGGCTTCCTGATATGGCAGAAGGTGAAACATACATATGAGGTTCCTGCCGATGAAAACGTCACGGCCGGCAATATGGCTGACGTTGAGGCGAACGCTAAGGCAAGGAACATCCTCATACAGGGTCTTAGCCGAAGTGAGTATGACAGGATTTCTCACCTTCGTTCTGCTCATGAGATTTGGGTAACCCTCGATGCTTACCATGAGGGCACTACCCAAATCAAGACGGTTCGACAGGATCAATTCAAGCGTGAGTTCAACAAGTTTGAACAACATGCTGGTGAGAGTCTTGATGAGTGTTTCGGTCGTTTTACCAAGATTTTGAGCGATCTTCGAGCAGTTGGTTTATATACCCTAACTCGGATAATGCTCGACATTTCTTGACCGCACTCGATTTGCGCGTTGGAAGATGAAGGTGACCACCATCAAGGACACCACCGACCTGTCGACCTTGACTCTTGACGGGCTTTATTCCCGTCTCAAGACTCATGAGATCGACGTCGTCTCGTGGAAGACGAAATCTCAGTCGATGGCCTTGGTCATCGATCCCATTGGATCTTCCTCTTCTGACTCTTCTTGTGGTTTCTCTCTCTCCACCCTTTGCGAGCTAGCGATGACCAAGCTGGAAAAATTTCGGAAAATGAGCTTGCTCTTCTTGCTCGCATAAGTTTTCTCATGCCTACAAGAGGTGAGAGAGAGGAAAAGAGGTGGCGTGATCACCGCCGAGTGTGGTGGCCCCAACCACATTGAGCGAAGCCGCCCCAAGCTAGAGAAGGGCAAGAGCGAACAAAGCGGTTCGGGCAAGAATGATTACACCGACAAGAACCGCAACAAGAAGGCCCAACTCGTGAGTCGACGAAGAAGAAGTACCACAACTCGCCAAGAACAAGAAGCTCTTTCACGGGTCCTCGCTGTATTTGGGCGATATCGAGCTCTCCGACACGAGGCTGGAGTGATGCAGCGGGCGATCGCAAGAGAAGGTGAAGAGCGGCGATGACTTCTCGGCATGTGCTTCATGGCGAGCGCCATTGAAGTGGCGACTCAGTTTGTCTGGCGACACGGATCAGTACCCACCTCTGACGAGTTAAATGATGCCTTACGTAAATTAGGCGGTTTCATGCTAAGGCTAGGTCGAGGTGTTTGGAGTTAGAAAAGGAGGTAGATAGCCTGTCTCGGGAGTTAGCTTTACTTAAATCATGTTCCTCCAGAGACTCTGATAGCTGTACTCTATGTGATGCTTTGCTTGTGGAGCTGGAGAACCTAAGGAAGTTGCATGATAGTGCGCTTGTTGATCTTGAGAATCTGAAGTCGAAGAATGCTAGTTCTGTTACCTTTGATAGTCCTGCTGATGCTAGTTTTTCTCCTGCTCACTCAAGTGCTTATTGTAATAATTGCCCTAAACTGCTTACTGAAATTGATGCCATGAGCTCACACCTTAGAAATCTTTCTGCTAGGAATGATGAACTTGAATTGCATGCTTCTAAGGACCTAGTCAGCTCATGTGAGAGTTGTAGGCAACTAAAACTTGACAATGATGTTTTGAATGTCAAGTGTGATCAACTTGTTAAGGACTTACTAGTTAAGTCAAAACTGGTTGTCTGCTGTGTGTTGGGGTTAAGGATGATGTGGATAAAATCCATGTTGAGCTTAGGAAGAAGTTAGAAGACCAAACCCTTAGGATTAGAAATGCTCCTTGCGTTTCTTGTGAGGCCCTCAAGATTGAGGCAGCCGTGCTAAGGGAACAAAAAGCACGTGCTAAGAGATCTTCTCTTTCTAGTTCTCCTTCTTCCTCTCCTTCCCCCTGTTCTTCATGTGCCTCGTTCTTCCGGGAGTGTGAGTATCTCATGAGCACTCTCGAGAAGTTTGTTGGAGGCAAGAAGAAGCTCAATCTAATTCTAGACCAATCCAAGATTAGCCGATTTAATCAGGGTCTAGGATTTGACTACTTGGAGCACGCTAGGACTCATTCTCCTACCATTGTGCGTGGCTCCAAGAGTGGAGATCGTGGTAGCTCCTAGGGTGACTACTACTGTGTTTAGGTCTACTGGGATTGACCATGGGATCTCGAGCGAGAAGGTGCTTCTCTGTTTATACGCCTCTAGCAATGCAAAGTACTCATGCACCTTACAAAGAAGGATGGTCACCTAATGGATTTCTACTTGGTAGCGCCAAGATCACGGCGTGAGCATGTTCTGCTCTTAGAGGTTTCGGGTCATCCCGGACTACGAGTGCTTCTAAAGCACTTGCTTTTAAACGAGTTAGAAAGTCGCTTTGTTTTTGGCGGCGTTCGGGACTCGATTTTCATTACATTGATCGAGTTTTAGTCTGAGTGCTCGTGGTCGATCTTTCGCCGTCCTCTTGATATTCCTCGTTTTTCCATCGAGGTAGATATCGGCGTGAGTGTTCTTGGTAGGAGATCTGGCGGAGCTTCTTGGGATGGTCCGTCTTTTGCACCACGGCGGGCCAACCCGTTCTAGCTCTAGATCATCTGCTAGAGTTGCTTACAGTCGTATGAGTGGAGCATCATGTAGCGCCTTGAGTCGATCTTTTATACGTGGCTAGCACCTCTAGGCGTCATGTGGTTCAATATTGGGTTCCTAGATCTTCTCTTTGTCCCAGTACTGAGTCATCTTTCTCTCATGTGCATTGATCAGGTTCGTCGGATGGGGAAGGAAGATGTTTGGATTGTCGACTCCGGTTGTTCTCGCCATATGACCGGAGATTCTCGATGGTTCTCTTCCCTAGTCCGAGCCCCAGGTGATGAGTTGATCACTTTTGAGGATGCTTCTTCAGGTAGAGTCATTGCTAAAGATACCATCTGCATTAATGACAATTTTATTCTTAAAGATGTTGCCTTAGTGAGTAAGCTGCAGTATAATTTGCTTTCTGTTTCTCAGCTTATCGATGACTCTTTCGAGGTGAGTTTTAAGAGTAATGCCTGTAGAATCCTCGATTCATCAGGAGGGTTAGTTTGCGGGATTTCTAGATTTGGGAGAGTCTTGATCTTTGGTTTTCTGTTTCTTACGGAGACTCTCTTAGGTGTTTAATTGCTTGAATCTCGTGATCTCTCCTTACGGCATAGGAGACTTGGTCACATTGGATTTGATCATTTGACCGAATTAGCGACCATGACCTCATTCGTGGTTTGCCCAAACTCAAAATGGTCAAAGACTTAGTTTGCTCTCCCTGAGACATGGCAAGATGGTTCTTTGCTTCTCATCCCCGATCCTTTGTTATGATGGTGATGCACCGGACGACTTTTACATATGGACCTTTGTTGGTCGGCTAGAGTCGATCGATGGGAGGAAGTGGTATGTTCTTATCATTGTTGATGATTTTGAGGTACTCTTGGGTGTTTTTCATGTCCTCGAAGGATGAGACTTTTCTCATTCGAGGGTTTGGTCCATAGGTTGTCTTTTGAGCTCTCGGGTGCCTTCGAGCTATCTGCGATGACAATGCACGGAGTTCAAGAACTCCTATTTTGAGAGTTTACGTGTGGAGTGCGGTTTAGAGCATCAGTTCTCCTCTCCCTCGTCCCTCGACAAAATGGCGTAGTGGAAAGGAAGAACATGACCACAGTAGAGATGGCGGGACGATGCTAGGCAGTACATTACTCCTAGGAAGTTTTGGGCTAAGGCTATAGCTCTTGCTTGCCATGTTTCTAATCGTGTATTCTTGAGAGCACATTTGCACCGCACTTCTTACGAGTTGAGGTATGGGCGAAAGCCCAATGTTTCTCATTTTCGTGTATTTGGTTGCAAGTGTTTTATTTTGAAGTCTAGTAACCTGGATAAGTTTGAGTCTCGCTCTTACGATGGTATCTTTACGGGTTATTAGACTTCTTCTCGTAGCTATAAGTGCAGGTTGCGATGCGAATAGGATCGTAGAGACCTGCGAGGTGTCCTTTGATGAGGCTGGCCCAGGAGCTAGACCTGATATCTCAGGCTCTTCTTCCTCCTCCGAGACTATCTTTGTAGAGGATGAGGATGATGGAGATGATGGTGTTCCACTTGATCCGATCCCTCTACACACGAGGTGCCACTGTTTCCATTCGCACCTCGGGAAGGCCCTTGCCTTCTGACTCTCATGCAGCTAGTGGCTCTAATCTTACTTCTGTTCAAGAGGTAGAGACCACTTCTGCTGCTGGTCCTCCCCATCATATTCAGAGACGTCATCCACCTGATCAGATGATCGGCGATTTATTCGAGCGTGTCACACGCTCAAGAACGGGTCTGTCTTCTTTCTGCCTTCACTCTGCCTTTGTTGCCTCGTTTGAGCCCAAGGATGTGACTCATGCATTATCTGACGAATCTTGGATTAATGCAATGCATGATGAACTCGAAAACTTCGAGAGGAACAAAGTTTGGCAGCTTGTAGAACGTCCATCTGGTCATAATGTCATTGGGACCAAGTGGGTGTTCAAAAACAAGCAGAGTGAGGAGGGGGTTGTCATTCGTAACAAGGCAAGGCTAGTTGCACAGGGCTTTTCTCAAGTTGAGGGTCTTGACTTTGAGGAGACTTTTGCCCCTTTAGCTAGGCTAGAGGCTATTAGGATCCTGCTCGCATTCGCGGCATCCAAGGGCTTCAAGCTTTTTCAAATGGATGTTAAGAGTGCATTCCTCAATGGCTTCATTGAGGAAGAGGTGTATGTCAGACAACCTCCAGGATTTGAGAACCCCAAGTACCCTAACCATGTATTCAAGCTTTCCAAAGCATTGTATGGACTTAAGCAAGCTCCACGAGCTTGGTATGAGAGGCTTAAGTCCTACCTCTTGAGTCATGATTTTCTTATGGGTCAAGTGGACAAAACCTTGTTCGTTAGACATTCTGATTCAGACCTTCTCCTAGTCTAGATCTATGTCGATGACATTATCTTCGGTGGCTCCTCGCATTCACTCGTTACTTAGTTCTCAGATGTGATGAGTACTGAGTTCGAGATGAGCATGATGGGCGAGTTGAGCTACTTTCTTGGCTTCCAAATCAAGCAGACTCGGGAGGGTACTCTCTTGCACCAAGGTAAGTACACTCGGGACCTCCTAAGGCGGTTTGATATGTCTAATGGTAAGCCGGTGATGACTCCTATGGCCACCACTGCTGTCCTCGAGCCTGACGAGGATGGTGAGCCTGCGATCGAAGGAGTTCAGTATGATTGGCTCCTCTGTATCTCACCGCTTGAGGCGGACATACATTTCTTTGTGTGCTCGATTTGAGCCTCTCCTCGCGCCTCTCACCGCCAAGCGGTGGCGCATCTTCGAGTACCTTCGTGCTACCATTGATTATGGTATTTGGTACTCTGCTTCTTCTTATCTGTCTCTTGAGCCTTTTAGATCTTGATTTTCTTGGTGTAGGATAGATAGGAAGAGAACTTCTTGCATTGCCAATTCATTGGCTCTTCTCTTGTTTCTTGGTCATTTAGGAAGCGATCAGGAGTTACCTGATCCACCGTGGCCGAGTATGTTCTTTGCGACCGATTCTTTGTAGCGAGTTCTCTGGATGAGATCGACCTTGCGGGACTTTGGGTTAGAGATGGAGAGTGTGCCACTTTTCTGTGACAACACTTCTGCTATTTGCATTGCTAAGAACCCCGTGCAGCATTTCCGGACCAAGCACATTGATATTAGATATCACTTCCTTAGAGACCATGTGGAGAAGGGTGATATCGCGCTTCAATTTATAAAGAGTGATCTTCAGTTAGCCGATATCTTTACCAAGCCTTTGGATAGCTCCATATTTGTTGCCTTAAGGAGTGAGCTTGGCGTCGTGAGCCCTTACGGCCTATTGTGAAGGGAGCTGATTTGTATATTATGTATAATATATTCTCTTCCAGTTTTTCTCTTCTTTGTGTTTCTTTTGGGTGATCTTGGTCTTATTTTCTTGAGTTGAGTTCACTCACTTAGACTTCTGGCATGCCTTGCATGGACCTCTTATCTTGTGCTTTAGGTTGCTATCATGCGTGATTAGCTGTTCTCTCTTCTCTCTAGGTTGAGTTCCCTCACAGTCTTATAAGTCTAGCAGGTGTTGGGCCTCCTGGGTAGACAGGGTCTGTGTGCACTCCTTAGTTGGGATCTAGAGTTAGCTTCCCTATGTCAGTCACTAGGGAAGATAAGATCTAGTCTGAGTCATAGTGAGTCTCTTCTATCTTTTCTATGCTCAATAGCCACCCAGTTTGCAATTTTCTCGACTTCTACTCCTCATTCTGTTTTTCTGGTTGTTGTTGAGTTCATTTGTTTTTTTATGCCTAATCTTGATAATAACTCAACTTTAACCAGATTTGAGCTTAAAATTGATTCATTTGTTGAGGGAGTTTGGGAATCTGTTCATGCATTGCATTTAGATTGCATTTTACATTTTATGAGCTTTGTCTATTATGCAATTGACTCAATCTTCATGAAATACATCATGTTATATCTTTTGAAGAAAATCACTAACTTAGATATGTCCAAGTTCATTTATCATGCTAAGCTTAATTAGAATCTGAAAAACTTGAAAGCTTTAAATAAAAACTTAATGAAACATGTTGCTTTTATTTACTAAGTTTCTTCTCTAGGGGCTTTTACCATGAGTTGTGAAATTTTGGATTTCTCTAGAGTCCCTATAGCAACTTGGGTGAAATTTGGTTGATCCATATTTGAGTCCTTCAAAATTGCTCATATGTGCTAAATTGAAATCAAGAAAAGTTTAACTCTTTTGTGCAAAATTGATCTCAACACTTTATATTTTCGAGACTACTTTCCATTGCATTTGGGATGAACTTGGAATATATTGTGTATGACCAAGATCATTCTCTTAAGAGTTACTCTTGAGATGATCGAAAATAGCTTGAGTCAATCAATAAAAAAATGCAAATATCAAACACATAAGTGGGTAAAGAATGCAAATAATATCAAACATTTGCACCCGCTATGTTTTCAAAGTCTTAAAGAAAATTTGCATAACTTAAAAAATGAGCTCGAAGAACCTTATATGCACTTCAAAATTCCCCAACGTGTTGAGTAGGTTGAACTCTAGGTTTTCCATTTGATCCTTGAGTGGTTTTGCTTCTAGCTTTGAAACTTTGCTAAGTTTTGCACTTGTCAAATCTTGCAAAAAAAGACACATTTTCAAAACTTAGCTTATGAGCAAAATTTGTTATTTGCACTTGGACATATCTTAGTTTAGTCATAATCTGAGATTGATAAGCTTGGTGTCATATCTTGTCATTACGATCATTTGGATAATCTTCAAAGATCCCTTAGGTTGCATTTCATACATAAAAAGGGGGAGAAAATTCCATTTTGATGCCTATATTGCTAAAAGGGGGGAGAAATCGTAAAAAAGGCATCATTAAAAATGTGAAAGCTTAAAAATTTGGTTCTTATGATCTTTGTAAAAATTTTCTAATTCTTATGGATCATAATCACATAATCACATTTGGCACTTGGTCATGTTCTCAGTCTATTCTCTTTGGACCATGTGTGGTTTTGAAATCAAATTGCTTTCTTCTTCTCTTACTCAAACTCAAATTTATGCCTTTTGAGTGGTTTGTCAATATACTCATCAAGGGGGAGATTGAAGGACCATGTGAAGGTCCATCCATGTTTATGATGAGTATTTGACTTTATGTGATCTAGGATAGCTTAGATTTGAGTTTGGATTTTAATTTGATTTCAAGTAGGAGTTGTTTTGCGCGGTCAAATCTCGGCTCTTAGTAGAGTGATATCTATATCCATTCTTTGTAGGATCTGAGATCTGGTCAACTTGGGACATATCACTCTTTCATGGCTCTTGGTAGAGTAATATTTATATCCATTCTTTGTAGGATATAGCTGCAGTCAACTTGGGACATATCACTATCACCCTTTCATGGCTCTTGGCCGAGTGATATTTATATCCGACTGCTGTAGGATATAGCTCTGGTCCAACTTGGGACATATCACTATCACTCTTTCATGGCTCTTGGTAGAGTGATATCTATATCCATTCTTTGTAGGATCTGGATCTAGTCAACTTGGGACATATCACTCTTTCATGGCTCTTGGCCGAGTGATATCTATATCCGACTACTGTAGAATACAGATCTGGTCCAACTTAGGACATATCAATCTTGCGTAGCTCTTGTCCGAGTGATAACCATATCCGACTTGGACCAAATTTCAGTGAGTTTCACGTGTATGACGGACCAATTTTACCCGTGTGCAGTAATATACATTTTGGAAGGTCTTCCCATGCTCAAACAATTATTTGGTCTACATGAAAGTTGTAGAGAATTTCAAGACGCATCTTTTTCATTTTGACAAGTTTTTCATCTGAGCAATATAAAATATCATAAAAAATTGAGAAGATTACTGCTGTATTAAAAACAGGATGCTTGCACTTGGTTGAAGTGTTTTGGGCCGTTTTGGTCTGTACTAACCCAAATTCGTGATAAAATTGATGCGCTGGGTTCATGGTGGAACCAAGAAGGGTCTTCTTGTCTTTGCGGATGTAGGACTTCATTTGGTGGTCATGGTGAGGCGAAGGGAGGCTGGAACTAGGCATGGGATGGCCGGAGGTTCAAGTTGGCCGGAAGTTCGCCGGAAGATGGCCGGAGATGAAGCCGGTGCAGTTCCAAGAGACAAGAGATCAGTGGAGAAGCTAGCTTATCACTACTTGGATCAAGGAGAGCTGTAGGGTTGCAGTTCTGGAAGATAAAGTAGTGGATAAAGTGTAGCTTGCTTTCAGGTGTACTAGAAAGTACTTGAGTGTAGTTGAGAGTTGTTGAGAGTGACAGTGTAAGGATCAAATCCTGGCTTTTGGAAGTTGTCTTAGGATTGAAGCAAGACATCCAAGGGTGGGAATTGATCCAGTCACTATAAATAGAGGGTAGGCGACCTCCCCTCTGTGAGGGTTTGAGGTTTCTTTGCTCATTTGAGTTTTGCCCACTTTGTTGTGAGGCTTTGTAAACCTCCCTTCCAGAACTGAAATACTCTTCATTTATGTTCTTGTTTCATTTCCTTTACGTATTTATATTACACACTTAAATTCTGCTATCTAAATTCCGCATTTACTTACTTGCAATTTACTTACTTGCAATTTACTTTACGTAATTTGGATTTGCCTCATCTCCTTCTACATGCTATTGAATCTTTGTTGAAATTCATGGTTGATGAACTCTTCTCTTGATTCGATGCTTTCAATCATTTAGACAATCCTTGCGTTCTTGTTGCAAGTTGTAAATCGTGTGTTCTTGAAATGCGTAAGCGTGTGACTTGCAATTCTTTAGTTTTGATTTGCTTACGGTTCTTGTTGCCAAGGATGAGAGATTGATTGGATGAATCTTCACGAGAACATATCCAAATCCTCTAGGCAACCACGGTTCAAGTTACGCAAAGAAACCGATCTTTTGTTCCTTCATGATGAATTCTTAATTGATCGAGTTTTGGTATTTACTCTGTGATATCTTGGTTCTTTGTGATGTGTGAGAAGGCATTCAAGTCTATCTTGATCATTAGAATCTCACGAGCAAGCCAAGATCACAGATTGGCTTTTAGTCGTCTTTGTTTTCTAAACACTGCTTGTGTTTTTCTAGTCTCTATTCTTTACAAGCAGTACGGAGTCTTTGGCTAGTATTTGTCCAAGAGGTGGGAAAATTTATTTTGGGACCATTCACCCCCCTCTGGTCACCATCTCGGTCTTTCACTAAGTGATGCGATAGGCACTTATTATTCTAGTTATTTTTCAAATATTAGTGCTAACTTATCTCAAGTTTATGCTAAATGCGATCAGAAGTTTGTTGGAGTTCACATGCGGTGACTTCCACGGTACCCTAGCAGTAAGAATAAAACTGCGTAGAGAAAGATATGGGGTACAGGTGGCTCTACCTCAAGGAGTTCGAGTACAACAACGTCAAGTGTGAACACAACAAGTGGTGTGGAGTTAGTTGCCTGTCTCTAATCTACAATGACACTTTCAACTACCAAGAGCAGTAAGAGAAGGACTTCAACATTTTGTAGTGGTCGTATGAGCATAAGATAACATATCTAGTGCCTTCCATATTAGCACGGGATGTTTTAACAATTCCTGTCTCTACAGTTTCTTCGGAATCTGCTTTCAGTTTATCTGGAAGAATAATCGAGGAGAGAAGAACAAATCTGACAAGTGAGATGGTGAAAATACTTCTCACTATGAAAGATTGGGAACAAGCTGATCAACGAGCTCAACACACTACAGAAAATATTGAGCTGGCGGCGATGTTTGAAAATCTTTATCTAGACAATCAGTAAGAATAATTGTAATTTTCACTTTTTTCTGTATCACTGAGCTATAGGATGTACTCTTTTTTCTTTGCCAAGGTTTTCTCATGTTGAGTTTTACTTGGCAAAGTTTTTAAAAGCGACTAAACATTAATAAAGCTCAATATTTAATTCTAATTATTTGTCTCTTTTTAGAATTCTATTTCATATTTTTGCTTTTCCTAATTTACATAGATTTTTAAAAGGTTTCTAATTATTCTAATTTTTCCTTATTTTTGCATTTTCAAACTTTTACCATTTTCAAATTTTCTATTTTTTGAAGTTTTTCAATTTTGGTGCCAAAGCGGTAGGCCTTACGACATTTCGTCGATCTGTTTGGACCCGTGCAAGCACAACCGCACGGCCGAGAACCACCAAGCCATGCTTGGCGTGGGCTGCGACAGTGGGCGATCGGCGCGGCTTTGTTTTCTAGCCGGTGAAAAGGGTCGTGCCTTTTTTTGAATGGGCCGTCTTGTGTGCGTGCGGCTTTGTTTGGACACCACCACTGGAGAGGTTGGGGTTCAGCTGAATTGAAGAGCTTTGAGGCTCCACGTAGCCGACCCTGTCGGCTCTGCCCATCAGGATCTCCTTCACCATGTCAAGGAATGCCAAGTCTTTATCAACGGTTGTGACCTATTCTTACGGAAACAGACGCGCAGTCGTTTCCTCTTTTTGCTCCTGTTAGCTGTGCTGTATAAATGAAGATGTATATCTACCTTCCTCTTGTATCTCTCTATATATTGTACCTCTATAATTCAGTAATATACAGCTTGAGATTTACATCAAATCACATGGTATCGAGCAGCCTTGATCCATTCTTTTCTTCCTCCCGACTCTTTTCTCCATCCCCGCCATGAGTGTCATTGACACGACACGCCTTCTTTGCCATGACATAGGCTCACAACCTGCTGCATCAGCGACTCTAGTCTTTGGAGCTCTCTCTTCCACAAACCCATCCTGTGTAATCCTCTCTGCTATGCAAGGCACCAACATCCAGAGCCTCATCCCATTCAAACTAGATATTCAAGAAAACAACTTCACCAAGTGGAAGAATTTTGTCTACATGGTCCTTGGGCGATATGGCATATGGGACCATATTGAGGCAACGAGCCCGACCATGGCGATGTCTTGTGGGGCGGATCGACCTCGGTGTTGCCATGTGGCTATATGCCACCATCTCGGCGAGCTCTTTGATATTGTCATGACAACACAACCTATGGAGTGCAGGTGCCTTGGGCGGTTCTTCAATGCCAACAAGTGTGGCGTGCCATCCACCTCAAGTCCAAGTTTCGGTCCATGATCCAAGGCAATCGCTCAATCAATGACCTCTACCACAAGCTCAAGTCCCTCGCTGATGCCCTCGTCGACATGGAGCAACTAGTCTTCGATGAAATGTTGACGCTTCATATGATTCACGGCCTTAGCCGCAAGTTCCAGGTCATGGCATCCATCTTGCCGATGCAGCTGCCTTTTCCTACCTTTGTGTAGGCTCGTTGTCACCTCCTTCTTGAAGAGATCGACATCAACAATCAAGCCCACAACGACAGTGACTCTGTTCTTATCGTCGGCACCGGGTCTAGTGGCAGCTTCTTTTTTCTCTGCCACTGACCACAGCAGTGATCACAGTGACCGCAGCCAAGGCGGCGTGCACAGCGGTCCTCACACAATGCAAACCTCGCCACATGGCGGATACAACTCCAGTCGTTGTAGTGGTAAAGGAGGTCGCGCTTGTGGCCGTGGGTGCAACGGCGGATGTGGCGGCAACCAGCAGCAACAGCCCTGGATGGGCTTCTTCACACCAGCACCGTATGGTGCCCACTGGCCGAACATGTGGCAATGGCGTGCACCATGGTCTGCACCCAACGCACCCAATGCTGCTGGTGTTCTCGGGCCTCAACCAGGCATATCTGCTCATGCTTATCCAGTGTTGTCCTCCTAGCATGGCATAGGCACAGGCATGACTCCTCCCTCACTGTTCAGCTAGGACCAACCTGCACTAATGAATAATGCGCTTAGCAACATCGCCATGCAGGCGCCAATCAATGACTAGTATGGATAGCGGTGCCTATTCTCATATCACCGACAACAGTGGTAATCTCCAAACCATTTACTCTTCTCCTTCACAGCATTTACCTTCTCATATTATTGTCGGTAATGGATCTCTCTTACCAGTTGCTAGCACTGGCTCCACCTTCCTTCAAACTCAACACATTCCATTCCATCTTAAGCATGTTCTAGTTTCTCCCAACATAGTGAAGGACCATGTGGAGGTCCATCCATGTTTGTGATGAGTATTTGACTTTATTTGAGCAAGGTGTGCTCAAGTTTGAGTTTGATTTGGATTGATTTTCAAAATGAAGCAATTTGAGTTGTCTCTGCCAGGAGTGGCGATCTGCAGTCGTATGGGCCTTGGTAGTGATGAGTTGGATGGTTTATTGCACATCTTTGTGGGCATTGCTATGTGAGGAGTTTCCTTGTCTTTGATGGTTGCAGGCGCGGTGCTAGGTCATGGTGAGCGAAGGATGGCCGGGACTAGGCGAGGCGTCGGAGGTCAGATGGTTGGGAGATCGCGGAAGATGATCGGAGGCGGAGTCGGGCAAGTCAAGAAGACAAGGAAAGGAGTTGATGCTAGCTAGATGCGCGTGGATCAATGAGGGCCGTCGGATTGAGGTCTAGTTGATAGGTTAGCGGGTCTAGGTAGTATGCTTTGAAAACCGTGCAAGAAAACCCGGTATGTGTGTGGGTTTTGGGTTAGCCCTCGCATGGCTGTGTGTGTGGGTTAATCCTAGCCCTTAGATGAGTGCTCTAGGGTTGAGGGACTCATCCAAGGGTGGTAGGAGGCCCAAGAGTAGTATAAATAGGGGTGGAGGGGTAGCCTCCTTCCCTTGAAGGTGTTGAGGTTTTTGATGCTCATTTGAGCTTTGCCCACATGAATGTGAGGCTTTGTAACCTCCCCTTCCAGAAATAAAAGTTTTATCCATCCACCTCTGAATTTATTTTGCGCATTTACATTATGTCTTTACTTTACATAATTTAAATTCAGCATTTACTTTCCGCAATTACATTCCATAATTTACTTTCAAGTAATTTGGATTTGCCTCCCCTCCTTCTAAATGCTGCTGATCTTGGATGTTTTGAGTGTGTTCATATGGTTTTACATCTCTTTTGCACTCTTGGATTGAGTATAGAACATCTTTTCTTTCAAGTTCCAACTTTGTTCAGAACTTGTTCTTCGCGCAGCAGTCAGTGTTTGATTTTTGGAAAAAATTAGAAAAATCCTTTTTGAATGATTCTTGTTGGAGGAGGTGAGGGACTCTGATATACACCTGCAGAAAAATTTTGGAGTTCACTTATTGCACCTTTTGGGCGCCATGAGGTGAAAACCGAGCCCCAAACTTTCTGCTCGAAGTTCTTGAGCATACTGTGTTCTTAGATTTTTCCTGTTTTTTCTGTAAGGCTTTTGAGGAGAAATTTGGTGGAGTTCTTTATGACTCTGATTCTCATAGGGAGAAAAATTCTCAAAATTTTTTGAGCTGCAGAAACCCACCAACCTCCTGTGCAAATTGAGGACAAGTTCTGGAAATTCTGCTTTTGCTTTTCTGAAAGTGACTTTTGTGATTTGAATTGATGTCCTTTCTAAAAGCAAGAGTTTGAATTGATTCCTCTTTATCTTGGATACTAGACAACCAGGATTGTGACTCAAAAATCCCCACATATTTTATGGTACTTATCCATACAAGCTTGGGGTACACATAGTTGTCTAGTTTTTGGGTTTTCACAATTTCCTTTGAGCGATCTTGTCGAGGTTTTTGTTGGAGTATTTTGGGGGAATTTTTATTTGCGACCATTCACCCCCCCTCTGTTCGCCATCTCGATCCTTCAATTGGTATCAGAGCTGGTTTTGCTCTTCCATAGATCTTGACCGGTCTCAAGAGCCATGGCGACGGACAAATATTCCACCAAGCCTCCCATCTTTAATGGAGTTGATTTTCTTTTTTGGAAGTCCGGATGGAGTCATACATCACTTGCCGGGGCTACGATATGGCGAAGGTGAAACTCCGTATGAGGTTCCTGGCGATGAAAATATCACGGTCATCAATATGGTTGGCGTTGAGGCGAATGCTAAGGCAAGGAACATTCTCATCTGGGGTCTTAGCGCGGTGAGTATGATAGGATTTCTCACCTTCGCTCCGCTCACGAGATTTGGGTAACCCTCGATGCTTACCATGAGGGCTCTACTCAAATCAAGGCGTGAGCGAGACCAGTTCAAGCGAGTACAACAAGTTTGATCAATGCTATTGGTGAGAGTCTCGGCGAGTGTTTTGGTCGGTTTACAAAGATTTTGGCGACCTCAGGCGGTTGGTTGCATATACTCGACTCGGACAATGCTCGGCATTTCTTGACCGCACTCGACCTTGGGTTTGGGAGATGAAGGTGACCACCATCAAGGACACCATCGACTTATTGACTCGACTCTTGGCGGGCTTTATTCCGCCTCAAGACTCATGAGATCGATGTCGTCTCTGGAAGAGCGAAATCTCGGTCGATGGCTTTGGTCACCGATCCCATTGGATCTTCTTCTTGATCCTTCTATTGGTTTCTCTCTTTCCGCCCTTTGCGAGCTAGCGATGACCAAGCGGAAAAATTTCGGAAAATGAGCTTGCTCTTCTCGCTCATAAGTTTTCTCATGCATACAAGAGGTGAGAGAGAGGAAGAGAGGTGGCATGATCACTGCTTGAGTGTGGTGGCCCCAACCACATTCGGAGAAGCATCCCAAAGCGGAGAAGGGCAAAACGGCGTTGGCGATTCGGGCAAAACGGCGTTGGCGATTCGGGCAAGAACGACTACACCGACAAGAACGCAACAAGAAGCCTCCGGTTCGTGAACCGCGCACGAGAAGAAATACGCAACTTCTCCAAGAACAAAGCTCTTCCACCGCGTCCTCGCCGCGGCAGCGACATCAACCTCTCCGACACGGAGACATGGGGCGACGAGGCGAGGATGATCCGCAAGAGAAGAAGGGTGGCGATGACTTCTCGGCATGTGCTTCATGGTCGACACCAACGACATCGCGACTCAGAGCTCTACAGCGACTCGGATGAGGTACCCTCCTATGACCGACTCAGCGAAGCTTTACGCAAATTAGGAAAATTTCATGCTAGAGCTAGAGCTAGGTGTACTGAGCTTGAGAAGGAAGTAGGTACCTTGACTCGGAGTTAGCTTCACTTAGATCTTCTCCTCGAGTCAGTCGATGATTGCTCTTTGTGTGATGCTATTCTTGTGGAGTTAGAGAACCTAAGGACCATACATGATAGTGTGCTTCTTTGAACTTGATGGTCTTAGGTTGAAGAATGGTAGCACTAGTTCTATTGATGCTATTCTGTTGAGGCTAGTTTTCTTCATGCTCACTCAACTCCATCATGTGCTAATTGCCCTAAATTGCTTGCCAAATTGATGCCATGGCGAACACCTTAGAAAGCTTTACGCTAGAAATGATGAACTTGAATTGCATGCTTCTAAGGACCCGGTCGGCTCATGTGAGGGTGTAAGCAACTAAAACTTGACAATGATGCTTTGAATGTCAAGTGTGATCAACTTGCTAAGGATTTACTAGTTAAGTCACAAACTGGTTGCTTGCGTGTGTTGGGGTTAAGGATGATGTGGATCAAATCCATGTCGAGCTTAAGAAAAGTTAAAAGACCAAACCCTTAGGATTAGAGATGCTCCTTGCGTTTCTTGTGAGGCCCTCAAGATTGAGGCGGCCGTGCTAAGGAACAAAAAGCACGTCTTGAGAGATCTTCTCTTTACGGTTCTTCTTCTTCCTCTCCTTCCCCTGTTCTTCTTGTGCTTCTTTCTTCCGAGATTGCGATTATCTTATGAGCACTCTCGAGAAGTTTGTTGGAGGCAAGAAGAAGCTCAATCTTATTCTAGACCAATCCAAGATTAGTAGATTCAATCAAGGTCTAGGATTTGATCCTTGGAGCACGCTCGGGAGCATCCTCCCACCATTGTCTTGTGGCTCCAAGAGTGGTGAGATTGTGGTAGCTCCCGAGTAAGCACCACCGTGTTTAGGTCTCGCTGGGTTGTCCATAGGACTTGACCGAGAAGGGTGTTACTCCTATTATACGCCTCTAGCAAGGCGAAGTACACATGCACCTTACAGAAGAAGGATGGTCACCTAGTAGATTTACGCTTCAGCGCGCCAAGATCACTCGGCGTGAGCGTGTTCTCGCTCTTAGGGTATTGAGGTCATCCCGGACTTTGAGTGCTCCTAAGGTACACTGCGCTTCTAGGCAGTTAGAGAGTTGCTGTTTTTGGGCAAAGGTCCGGACTCGGTTTTCATGCTGGTTCTTGAGTTTTAGTCTAGGAGCTGTTCGTAGTCGAGTCTTTTCGCGTCCTCTTGATATTCCTCATTTTTCTCATCGAGGTAGATATCAGTGGTGCGAGGCGTTTCTGGTAGGAGTTTTAGCGGCTTCTTTGGGGTGGTTCGGCTTTTGCACCATGGCGAGCCAACCTAGTTTGACTCCTAGATCATCTACTAGAGTTGCTCTTGACCTTGTTAGGGTTAAGCGTCAGAGAGACACTCGAGTCAGTCTTCTTGATGGTTTGGTACTCTGAGGCGTCAGTGGTTGATATTGGGTCCCCAAGTCTTCACTCTATCCCAGTACTGAGTCATCTTTTACTCTTGTGTCAATTCCTTATGTCATGTCTATGCGATGATGCTTTTAAGTGCCTTTTTGCTTTTCTCATGGTATGAGTCGCTTGAGGCTAGCTTGAGGATGTGATCACTGCCTAGTGGAGTGGATTTGGGTCATCTTGTGGACTTGTCCTTTCTTAGTTCGATTCTTAGTCCATGAGTTGTCCTATGGCATCATCTTCGCCGTGCATAAGTAGTGGACCTCGTTTTTCCTCGAGGTACCCACTCACGGAAAGAGTTGCAGGTAAGTATGTTGGTCATGTTGATCTTTACTAATCTCATCTAGGATCGGTTTGTCGCTTTTCAATGTTGGCACTCGATGTGAATTCCGAGTTGGCCTTTGCGACTTGTCTCTAGAGGATTGGATCTTCCTGCATGACCATCATGAGCATCATGATAACCTGCATGTTCTTTCAACTTTATCTGCCTTGTGTTTCGCTCCACAAGTGTTGAGCTTCATGATAACTGACATTGGGGACTTCCACTTCCATGGTGAGCTATCTCATATCCTCATGTCGGTTATACTTGTGATCATCATTTCCATGACATGTTGTGATTGCTCTTGCTCCCATGTGTATTATATGTACTTTGCTAGGTCTTGTTAGTTTTATCTGTCTTGTTTTGTGCCATAGCATGTTTTCCCCAACCATCTTTGTGCTTCACGTATTATATCCTAAATTCATGAGCTTTTTCCCGACATGTGATTTTCTTGTTTTTATCACATCCATGATATTGTTCATTTGGTATGAGCATTTGTATTAACTATGGGCACGTGCTATATATCATTTACTTTATTTTGTCATGAGTAGTATCTAGGTTATATGACTCGATTTTCTATTACATCCATGATTAGCTTTGTTTAGACTTTGTTTGTCGGACTTTGTGCTACATGTGAGTGCCTTTCATGAGATTAGGGTCATATGATCTATTCTGCATTGTATGACTTATATTGTTCATGATCACCTTTTATTGTCCTTCATGCTTATATGCTTCATACCTATTTTGCATGAGCTTGTGTTCTTCATTCATGGCATGTATTCATCATCATGCATAGAGTGTTGTCATAAGTAGCTTCTCATCTTTGTGTCCATGGTCACCATTTACTTTCATCTTTGCTGTGTCCTCATGACCTTTTGTTTGGTCTTCTTTTGATGGGCCTTTTCGCGGCATGTAAATATTGTTATTGAGACTATGGATAAATGGATCTTGATGTTGCTAATTGGTTTGTTTTATGCATGATCCTCTTTGGTTGTCTTCATTCATCTTGCTCCTTAGAGACCATGTGGTTTTAGATCTTATCTCTTCTCCTCTAGCTTTCTACCTATATCTTGTGAGGTGAGAGTTTTAGAGTGTGCCTCAAGGGAGTAGAGTGTGTTCAGGGGATTTGAGCTTGGGTTTATGAGCTCATATGGCATTTCGTGAGGGGAGCTGGTTTGTATATTATGTATTATATGTTTTCTTCGACTTAGCTTTTCTTTTCTTTGTGTTTCTTTTGGGTGACTTTGGGCTTGTTTTCTTGAGTTGAGTTCACTCACTTAGACTTCAGCATGCCTTCCATGGACCTCTTATCTTGTGCTTTAGGTTGCTATCATGCGTGATTAGCTGTTCTCTCTTCTCTCTAGGTTGAGTTCCCTCAGTCTTATAAGTCTATCGGTATTGGGCCTCACAGGTAGGCAGGCATGTGTGCACTCTTTAGTTGGGATCTAGAGTCAACTTCCTATGTCGATCCTTTGGGAAGATAAGAGCGAGTCTAAGCCGTAGTGAGTATCTTCTATCTTATCTATGCTCAATAGCCATCCAGGTTTTGCGATTTCTCGCTTCTTCTCCTCATTACATTTTTAGTTTGTTATTGAGTTCATTCGGTTTTCTTTATGCCTAATCTTGATAATAACTCAACTTTAACCAGATTTGAGCTTAAAATTGATTCATTTGTTGAGGGGAGTTTGGGAATCTGTTCATGCATTGCATTTAGACTGCATTTTGCATTTTATGAGCTTTGTCTATTATGCAATTGATTTCTTCTTCATGCTATACACCATGCTACATCATTTGAAGAAAATCACTAGCTTAGGTATGTCCAAGTTCATTTAACTTGCTAAGCTTAAAAATGAAATAAGCCTTAAATGAAAAACTTGATGAAACTTGTTGCTTTTACTTGCTAGGTTTCTTCTCTAGAGGTTTGTGCCATAATTTGAGAAATTTAGGAGTTCTCTAGAGTCCCTATAGCAACTTAGGTGAAACTAGTTTGATCCATGCTAGAGTCCTTCAATTGCTCATGAATCATTGTGCAAAAAAATGAAAATTAAACAAAATTGACTCTTCTTGTGCACATATGACTCAATACCTTGCATTCACAAGACCGCTTCCCATTGCACTTGGGATGAACTTGGAATACATCGTGTTTGACCTAGACCATCCTCTTAAGAGTTCATCTTGAGATGGTCGCATCTGCTTGAGTCAATTGGTTGTCAAAGAAAATGCAAATAAATTAAAAACAAAGACATATGTGGGTAAAGAATGCAAATAATGTCAAACATTTGCACCCCGCTATGTCTTGTATGATGATAAATCAAAATTTGCATTAAGTGATAAATGAGCCCGAAGGACCTTGTATGCTCTTCTAGATTCCCCAAAGTGTTGAGTAGGTTGAACTCTAGGTTTTCCTTTTGATCCTTAGAGTGGCTATTCTTCTATTTTTTAAACTAAAGCTAAGTGTTGCATTTGTCTAATCTTGCTAAAAATGAAATATTCAAAACTAAGCTCGTATTTGCACTTGGACATGTCTTAGTATAGTCATCTTCTGAAATTGACAAGCTTGGTGTAATATCCTTCCATTTTGATCAATTGGATAATCTTCAAAGCTCTTTCGATTGCATTTCATGCATACATAAAAAAAATTGATGCCTATATTTCCAAAAGGGGGAGAAAACGTAGAAAAGGCATCACTAAAATGATAAAAATGTGAATGCTTATTTGGTTATTATGATCTTTGTAAAACTATGCTACTATACATTTGGATCATAATCTCATAATCACATTTGACATGTTTAGTTGGATTTTAGAGTTTTGTTGAAAACTTGCTCTTTCTTAAATTTAACTCTAAAATCTGAATTCCTCTTCGTCAACTTGGTCATGGTTCTAATTTCTATCTTTGGACCAAGTTTGACTTTGCAACTAAATATTGCTTTCTTCTTCATTTTCTTCAAACTCAAATTTATGCCTTTTGTGTGGTTTGTCAATATACTCATCAAGGGGAGATTGAAGGACCATGTGGAGGTCCATCCATGTTTGTGATGAGTATTTGACTTTATTTGAGCAAGGTGTGCTCAAGTTTGAGTTTGATTTGGATTGATTTTCAAAATAAAGCAATTTGAGTTGTCTCTGCCAGAGTGGCGATCTGGAGTCGTATGGACGCGGTAGTGATGAGTTGGATGGTTTATTGCACATCTTTGTGGGCATTGCTATGTGAGGAGTTTCCTGTCTTTGATGGTTGCGGCGACGGTGCTAGGTTATGGTGAGGCGAAGGATGGCCGGGACTAGGCGAGGCGTCGGAGGTCCAGACGGTTGGGAGATCGCGGAAGATGATCGGAGGCGGAGTTCGGGCAAGTCAAGAAGACAAGGAAAAGAGTTGATGCTAGCTAGATGCGCGTGGATCAATGAGGGCCGTCGGATTGAGGTCTAGTTGATAGGTTAGCGGGTCTAGGTAGTATGCTTTGAAAACCGTGCAAGAAAACCCGGTATGTGTGTGGGTTTTGGGTTAGCCCTTGCATGGCTGTGTGTGTGGGTTAATCCTAGCCCTTAGATGAGTGCTCTAGGGTTGAGGGACTCATCCAAGGGTGGTAGGTGGCCCAAGAGTAGTATAAATAGGGGTGGAGGGTAGCCTCCTTCCCTTGAAGGTGTTGAGGTTTTGATGCTCATTTGAGCTTTGCCCACATGAATGTGAGGCTTTGTAACCTCCTTCCAGAAATGAAAGTTTTATCCATCCACCTCTGAATTTATTTTGCGCATTTACATTATGTCTTTACTTTACATAATTTAAATTCAGCATTTACTTTCCGCAATTACATTCCATAATTTACTTTCAAGTAATTTGGATTTGCCTCCCCTCCTTCTAAATGCTGCTGATCTTGGATGTTTTGAGTGTGTTCATATGGTTTTACATCTCTTTTGCACTCTTGGATTGAGTATAGAACATCTTTTCTTTCAAGTTCCAACTTTGTTCAGAACTTGTTCTTCGCGCAGCAGTCAGTGTTTGATTTTTGGAAAAAATTAGAAAAATCATTTTTGAATTATTCTTATTGGAGGAGGTGAGGAACTCTGATATACACCTGAATAAAATTTTTGGAGTTCACTTGTTGCACCTTTTGGGCGCCATGAGGTGAAAACCGAGCCCCAAACTTTCTGCTCGAAGTTCTTGAGCATACTGTGTTCTTAGATTTTTCCTGTTTTTTCTGTAAGGCGTTTTGAGGAGAAATTTGGTGGAGTTCTTCACGACTCTGATTCTCATAGTGAGAAAAATTCTCAGAATTGTTTGAGCTGCAGAAACCCACCAACCTCCTGTGCAAATTGAGGACAAGTTCTGGAAATTCTGCTTTTGCTTTTCTGAAAGTGACTTTTGTGATTTGAATTGATGTCCTTTCTAAAAGCAAGAGTTTGAATTGATTCCTCTTTATCTTGGACACTAGACAACCAGTATTGTGACTCAATAATCCCCACATATTTTATGGTACTTATCCATACAAGCTTGGGGTACACATAGTTGTCTAGTTTTTCGGGTTTTTCACAATTTCCTTTGAGCGATCTTGTCGAGGTTTTTGTTGGAGTATTTTGGGGGAATTTTTATTTGCGACCATTCACCCCCCCTCTGTTCGCCATCTCGATCCTTCACATAGTTAAAAATCTTATCTCTCTGCGGCAATTTACTCGAGATAACTCTTGTTCTGTGGAATTTGACCCACATAGTTTTTCTATCAAGGATCTAGATAGCAAGCGGCTCATCATGAGGTCCAGTAGCACAGGGGACTTATATCCTTTCTACGGCTCGGTTCCTCCCTCCGCTCTAGCTGCAACGCCAACCTCATCGAAACTCTAGCATCGACAGCTTAATCATCTTGGCCATGCATCTTTTTCCATTTTATCCAAACATTTTCCACTTTCTTGCAATAAAATTCTTGCCTCTTCTTTAGTTTGTGAGGTTTGCCAATTAGGGAAGTAGCCATGACTTTCTTTCTCTACTTCACGTTCTTTTACTTTCATGCCTTTTCAATTACTACACTGTGATGTTTGGACCTCTCCAGTACCTAGCTTCACCGGTTATAAATACTATCTTGTCACACTTGATGATTTTTCTAATTATTGCTGGACTTTTCCATTACTACATAAATTGGATGTTTCTCTTATCATTCAACAATGGAGGTGAATTTCTCACATCCTCACTTTGTGCCTTTTTTCGCAGTATGGCATTGCTTACCGTCTCTCTTGTCCTCACACATCGCAACAAAAATGGTAAAGCTAAACTAATGATCCGTACAACCACTTATACTCTCCGCACACTTCTTTTAAGCTCATATGCCGCCCCAGTATTCAGCCGAGGCTCTCTATACCGCCACATATCTAATCAATCGTCGCCCATCAAAAACACTTCAGTTCCATTCCCGGTACTTTATTCTTTTTGGCTATATTCCTTCTTATGAACACTTACGGATTTTCGGTTGCTTATGCTATCTTAACTTAGTGGTGACTTCTCCACATAATCTCTCTCCTCACTCTACACCGTGTGTATTTCTCGGTTATCCTCTTGAACATAAAGGTTACCGCTACTTAGATTTATCTACTCGTAAAGTCATTGTTTCTAGACATGTCATCTTCAATGAATCTCTTTTTCCTTTTGAATCTTCTCTTGGAGCACCTCCACATTCACAGGCCGTTGCGCATCCTGCTCCTTTTCTACCGTTGCTCCTAGTTGCCCCGCACACCTCCATGACACCTCCTTCTACCTCCACTTCTAGTTCTGGCACCACCCCGTTAGCTTCAGACTCGTCTCCTGGTGTGCCATCTCCAGCCTTTTCTCCTCCTTGCGCACCCACCTCTTCTTTGTCGCCACCTCCAGTATCTCTCTCCAACACTTCCGTCGAGCCATCTGGTTCTTCACTTCCACTTCGTGCCAAACATATTACACCCATCCGAAATACTCATCGCAACACGTGGTAAATCTGGATTCCATGTTTTGAACTCCAAGTTTTCTCTCACCACTTCCTCTTCCACCATATCTCCTATACCTTCTTCCTACCGTACAACCTTGAAAGACCCTAACTGATACAATGATATATTGGAAGAATATAATGCTTTGATGTAGAATTGCACTTGAACTTTGGTTGATTGTCCTATAGGTGTTAACGTCATCACAGGGAAGTGGATTTTTTGTCACAAACTTCATCCTGATGGCTCCCTCGCTCGATACAAGTCGCGCTGGGTTGTCTGCGGCTTCACTCAGCTAGCCGGTGTGGATTACGGCGAGACCTTTAGCCCCGTTGTCAAGCCTACCACCATTCGCACTGTGCTCAGCATTGCCACCTCCAACACATGGCCCATTCATCAACTTGATCTAAAAAATGCATTCCTTCACGGTAATCTTCAAGAAACTATCTATTGTCGGTAACCCTCTGGTTTTGTCGATCCCTCTCATCCCTCTCGTTTTTGTAAATTGCGCAAGTCTCTCTATGGCTTCAAACAGGCTCCTCGCACTTGGTTTTCATGGTTCACCACAATTCTGATTCATCTCTCTTTATTTATCGCCATGGCACCTCTACCGCATGCCTGTCAGGCCCGAATATGCAAATCTGGACCGTCTGTATGTATCGCACTAGTCTAGGATCACGCTAGTGCACATAGGCTCAACATAGATGAATATCACAATCATACACTGCGGAAACATAATAAAAGACTTCATATATTAAATATAAACCTGTTAACTGACCTTATGGTCGACTTACATGACTATGCCTCGCAAGGCTAATATGAAGATAACAAAGTAAACTGCAGTGGAAAGAAAACACAGATAACCCCTCAGTATACCACAGGCAACCGACAAGGCTCGCACCATAAACATTCGTCTCCTCATGGTACTCCTCCAAAGCTGGCGTTGACTTCTCATCAACTGATGATTTTGTTATTGGCAATGGTGAGTATTTAAAGCACTCAACTAGTTGTGCACAGAATACAATTCTAATATAACTATACGCAAGGATTATTCTAATAGAATGGATGATATGGTTATTTTGCAATAAAACAACATTTACAAATGAATACAGTAAATAGATTGAAATGATAGTAAAACAAAAAATAGTAGTAATAACTTTCAAGTATTTTCTCAAGAGTAAAATGGCCCACAACCTTAAATCATATTCCAACTTTCCATAACACATTGCCTCCCATTCCAAGTTTTTGTTTCATAAAGTCTAACCCTTGACTGTAATTCCCGAGCATTGTCCATAACCACGGATACAGCTATTCGAATAGATTTTACACTCTACAGAGGTTATGCACTTTACTCACACGGCATGATCATCTCCTTTTGCCTCCAGATTAACACACTTTCTTAGGTGTGTCGGCGGAGAGATCATGACAAAACCTTTTAGAATACCTTTATCCCAACACTGAACCTCTCAATAAGCCTGACTCACTATTCCTTCCCCAACACAGTAGAAGAATAGAAGGGACTTATTGTTGGATTGATGTGAGACTGCAGTACACCACATCCTCCACCATAACCACACTTCCATGTAACCACAAGTAACGCCTGAAACCATTTGTCAGTAACATGCAGATGTCATTTTTCAACTCGCATGATCTTTGTAGAAGCCATTACTAACTAATTTGCCCTGCAATAGTAAAAACATTATCTTGACAATAAATTAAATTGCATGTACTTCTCTAGCAATTTAGACCCCTCTATCAATATGGACTCCTTATTTGGCTTTCACTTTGAGGTGTGAGTACTTTAGATTTGAGTTTCTCGGCCAAGAGGTAGAGATGGACCTCTCTCATTTCATTTCAATCTTTCTTAGCCATTGCGTTTGCAATTATATCTAGAAAAGCGTGAACATGGCATGTGTATGCACCACCAGAGGAGAAGCACAGGTGCATATCAGGACAGAACTGCAATTAATTGAAAAAACTAGCATGATTTTAATGTCAGGTTTCATTTCTTACTATTCCATCATGTCAAGAAGCTGTCTTGATTCTAAACAGCATGGATTCCTTGGATTGTGCTGGCGCTAAAAAACGTGAAGAGGGTTAATTAGCCGCTAAAAACGCTAAAAAACGTGAAGATGGATTCCATGTATTTCGGACCAAAATTTTGGTTCGTTATGCATGGACTTTAGAGAAGATAGGTTCTGACGAGAAGACACATGTATTTCGGACCAAATTTTTGGTCCGTTATGCATGGACTTTAGAGAAGATATGAGCCAAGAACCTTTTTCAAACATAGATAAGATTTATCCTGGCTTTTCAACTGCAGCGGATTTAAACAAAAATATGTTGTCCATTTCCTGAGTAAAAACTTCTTTTGAAGATAGAGAATACTTATTTTAGGTTTCGATCCAAAAGGAACATAAGAGATTTAGTCCGGCCAACACTTATACAGGAAAAAGAATGCCGGACCAAATCTTTTGGTCTGCTGAGAATAGAAAACCTAGGACATCTTTGGTCCGATACAGAGGAGGGATAAAAAGCATGTATGCCGGACCAAAATATTTGGTTCGTCATATATAGGCAGACTTCTGACTAAGATGATTTTCAGGGAATGTTTGTCCAAGAATATGTGGATATGAAAGTGAGTATATTTTAATCTGAAAAACAGATGTACAAAGGAAGTTTTGACAAAGAATAGATTCAAGGTTTGCAGGATGAAGAATATAGATAGGTAAAGATTGGTCCGTTGTCTAATGGAAGGTATAGTTTAAGAAGGGTAAAGATTGAGTGTCTTTTGCTCCAAGTGGTGCAGTTTTGCCTTTGCCTAACAAACTATTTCTTTGTGCAAAGTCCCTCTTTTTGGACAACTAAACAAAGATAAAACACCTAGGCTTTTTGACTTAAAACATCTCCCAAGATGTAAAAATATAAACTAAAGGCCTTAATCTTGTTGTACCAGCTTATTTCATCAAAGGTTCCAGCTCACTTATCTTCAAGCTTTGAATATTACTAACTTAGTCATCAATACCAAAACCATGATAATACAAAAATAAATTGAGGGGTGCCTAGATGCTATCAAGCGCTCAAAGGATGGAAGAGTTGGTATAATTGGATAGCGGCCCAAAAGAGAGAGATATGGGAGAGACTGGGGATAGCCGAGTGCCCTCTTTGTTTAGCCGATCCAAAGGCCAATGAACCTCAGGCTGGGCATGACTTGTTTTTCGGTCGGATATTTTCAATGCTTTTATGTTTCGAACCGGTCCTGTAGGCCCGAATCTCCTAGACGTGGCCCAATTGTGCTGCTTGAGGCCTGATGGGGACCAGATATTGGCTTACGGCGCCAAACCGAAGCTCAAGCTCATCAAATCCAAGGGTGAAAGATGGAGCAAGTACATAAGCAATAATAACATAGTCAGTGGGCCAGTATCGGACGAGGAGCATGTAGCCTTCCTCAACCTCTGGTTGGACAGATACCTCTTCTACGGAGTTTCCCTCGGGCTGACTCAAGTGTATCAAGCTATAACAAAGTAGCTAGTAGAGGGCTGTTGGCTAGCCCTAGGAAAAATGTTACTAGGGGCAGTGTACCAAATGATGTACATCATCAGAAGTCGGCTTTTTACGGGTTTTGGAGAGTTTACTGTCGGAAATGTGGGGGGACCACTTTGGTTTATTCAGATCTGGCTGTATTGTCTGTTCAGCCGATCATTTGCTTTGGACCCAGCCGAAGGCACAACGTTTCCACAGGAGGATACCCCTAGAGGATGTAGTACCGCAATTCAGAGCCAGTCAATCATACGGCGAAAGGTTCATCATGTGCTCTGGGAATGTGACCAGAGTCACACCTATCGGCTCAAAGAAGTACTTGTCATGCTTCTTACACCTTGACAATGAAGACTTCAAATAGCAAGATTTCTTCAGTTATAGCAGCGCAGCCGATTTTGCATGGCCATATTTTCTACAACTAGAAGCCGAAAGCTCCTTGATGCCTCAGGCAACCTTGGAACTTTATAAACTTTTCATCTCTCCGAGCATCCTTCATGTCGGCCTCAACACAAGGAATCGGACCTTTCAACCCTCATATGAATTTTACCATCCTTCAATTTATGCCAGACAGTTAGGCTTTGGGAAAGTAATTCCAGGTCTCCCACTCCTTGATCGGCTTCAGCCAAGAGCTCGGGTTCATAACGCAGTCGCAACAAGCATAGTATTGGAAATAGCCGACGAAATTCAAATTGAAGACTTGCCACATTTTGTGCTGAACACACGTTGGGCAAGACACTTCTCCTCTTGGTGGTTGACAGTCGTAGAGGCGCTCTATTTGGAGATGACCCCGTCAACTATTATCAATGAATTCCTCTCGAATCTTCTAGAGCCGACGGTAGAGACTAATAGCGAATCTAACGATGAGGCTAGCTCTTCGGGATATACTAACACAATTGTAGATATAACTGGCGAGGTATCAGCTTGGCTAAATTTTTATCATATATTCTTAACTTGTGCTCAAGTGCTTTTCACTAATCGGCTTTTCTCCTTTTTGCAGACTAAAACCGCCGGGAAGAAGGCCGCAACCGGTCCATCGGGCAGTGGCCAAGCTAGCAAGCGGCCCCTCCAGTCAACGGGTCTGACTGGTTACACTTTCGGCACATTGAGAATCCAAAGTCCCTCTTTCTCGAACATTGAGAAGCAGCAACAGCCCAGTAAGTATTGCAATCGACATCTTTCCTTTTACTCTAAGCACCTTCTCATCAACTAATACTTATAGCTGATTACTTTTAGAGAAAAGCGTGCAAAGTCTAAGGCAGTCATTAAGAGAGGTTCGAAGCCGTAGGAACAGAGCGGCGAAAGCTCACCGCACACATCGGCTACTGACCGAGTAAGCTGGGTTCTTATTAATTTCTTGTAAATATATTGACCCATCGGCTTAACTTACTTTAATTTCCCTTTTCAGCCAACTCCGTCGATGCAAGTGGCTACCATTCTAGCCAATTTGCCTGCCGTCTCCGTCGAGCCTCCACCGCCACCATCCCAACCGACGCCACCGGCCCCGACACCTGTTGTGGCTCTAGAGTCTTCAGACCCAACTAACTTGTTGGGTTTTGGCTTGGCCGACTTGGAAGATCCTGAAATCATGGCTACAGACAACTACGATGCGGAGATAAGGAAAATCCTGGAAGTCTCCAAAGAGGCGTCGGTTGTAGTGACATCAGCTCCGAGGATGCAAGAACGTCTCGATAAGCTCTTTGACATGGTGTTGAGGCTGCAGGCGAAAATTTTGAGCAACAACCAGCTGATCCATGATGCAATGGCTGTCGTTGAAGCTGATTTGCTCCTAGAGGAAATGGCTGCTCTTTTGGATGTCTGCCACTTAGATGATAAGAAGGCAGAAGTAGATGTTGCCAAGGCTAGAATTGCTCAGAGGGCGGCATAAGAAGCCAAACAAAAACTGCTGGACGAGCTGGTGACCGATGCTAAGGCGAAGAAGTGCAAGTTTGGCACTTAAGCCCAGTCGCTCAAGATCAACAAAGAAGCGGTCTCAAAGCTTGAGTCGACGAAAAGACTCCTTGAGAAAGAGTTGGCTAAATTAACAAATCAAATATCTGACGGCCACCAACTCATCGAAAAGTCTGCATCGGCTATCAAGAAGCAGAAACTTGAAATAGCCTTGGTCGTAGTTGGCATCAAGAAATAGACAACCAAAGTCGCCCCTGTACCCGGAAGTGCCAAAGAAGATGAGATGATTATGGATCGAGTGCAGGAGACAATAGCAAAGGCAGCGGGAGCTCTATCGGCTTTGGGCGCAAGACTTCATGGTTTTACCCTGCAATGCTAATTCCCTGACTTTGTAACGATTCAAGAAATACTTTGATCGGTCTTGGTTGAAACTATGAAAACTCTTGTAATTTTTTAATCGGTTGTTTAACAGATTGTTTATCTAAGTCTTGTTTATAATCTGCATGTCATTGTTGTTAGGGTGAAAGCTTTGTTACCCAGTGGTATGCTAGCCGATACACCCACAATGACTCTGACAACGTTGTGTGCCAATTCCTTGGTTTTTCATCAATTTCCCTCTTAATCAGTTTAATCAAAGTCTTGTTAGATGATTCAGCTTGACCATTGGCTTGAGCAGAATAAGGTGATGAATTCAATAGCTTAATACCCATGCTTTTGGCAAAATCCTAAAAGTTATCGGACATAAACACAGTTCCTTGATCAATCGTTATGGTTTGCGGGATTCCAAACTGATGGATAATATGCTCATTAACAAATTCGATAGCTTCAACACTTGTAACTTTTTTAGTGGTATAGCTTCAACCCATTTAGAAAAGTAATCGGTCGTAGCTAAAATGAACTTGTGGCCCTTACTTGAAGCAGGAAAGATTTGTCTGATTACATATATACCCCAATCTCTGAATGGCCAAGGCTTGATAATAGGGTGCAAAGCCGATGCTGGAGCCAATTGTATATTACCAAATTTCTGACAAGTTTGGCATCCTTTGTAATACTTAAAGCAGTCTTCCAACATTATCGGCTAAAAATATCCCGTACGCCTTAGCATCCACTTCATCTTATAAGCTGATTGATGGGATCCACAGATACCTTCATGCACTTCACCCATTGTCACTTTGGCTTCATCGGCTTTAATACATCTTAGCAGCAAACATTCCATCGTTTGATAGTACAGTACGTTATCCAACACTACGTACTTCAAAGCTTGCCACCTAATTTTCCGCTCTGTCGGCTTATAATGATCAATTAGGTATTCCATTATCTTTGCCCTCCAATCGGCGACGTTGACACACATTACTGTTTTCACAATCGGCTCACACTCTTCTAGTCAACCAAAATTCTTATAGCCCGACGCTTGTTGAGCTAACAAGTTCACTTTGTTATTCATTTTTCTGGGAATGTGATTAATAGTGAATCTTGTAAATGAACCGATTATAACAATACATTGCTCTAAGTATTTGTTTAGAACTTCATCATAACAATTATATTCTCCCTTAATTTGTTATACAACTAATAGAGAGTCACCATAGGCTTTAACAGTGTCTACTCTGATATTTTAGAGCAACTGTAGGCCTCTAAGCAATGCCTGATACTCTGCTTGATTATTTGAGCATCGGTAATTTAGCCAAAATGCAAAGTCTAACCTATGTCCTTTGGGTGAAACAAGTACTATTCCAACATCATCACCTTCTCGACATACCAATCCATCAAAATATAGTTTCCAACGGGCTACAGATATCAAATCAGCTTTAGTCTCATGACCTATAATAAAATTGACTATTACCCGCCCTTTAACTGCTTTAGCCGATTCATACGTTAGGTCGAACTCGATGAGCGCATAAGCCAACTTACCAAGTCAACCACACAAAATTGGGGCTGACAGAACATATTTTACAACATTGATTTTATAGATAACTTTACAAGTCAATGCCAAAATAAAATCCCTTAATTTTGTACAAGCAAAATATAAAGATAGCCAAAGTTTCTCTACAAATGGGTACCTGGTTTCAACATCAAGCAAGCGTCGGCTTAAATAGAAAATTACCCTTTCTTTATAATCAACTTCTTGTGCCAAAACAGCTCCAATAGTTTCCTTCTCAGCCGATAGATATAGTTTAAAAGGTATACCTTTTTGTGGCGCGACCAAAACTGGAGGATTGGTCAAGTACTCCTTGATATTATCAAAAGCTTTTTGTTGGTCGGCTCTCCACACAAACTCCTGATTGTCCTTTAATTTCAATACGCACGAATACGGCCAGAAAGATTTGAAATAAACCGTCGCAAATAATTTATTTTGTTGATCAACTTTTGAACTCATTTTTGCATGCTGGCGGCTTTGTTTTGGCTATGGCTTTTACCCTTTCTTGGTTGACTTCAATTCCTCTCTCATGAACCATAAAGCCTAAAAATTGCCCAGCCGACACACCAAAAGCACACTTGTAAGGATTAATCTTCAAACCGTGTGCTCTTGTATTCTTGAAGACTGCTTCTAAATCGGCTAGATGCTGTAAATCTCCTGTAGATTTTACCACAACATCATCGATATAAATTTCTACAACATGGCTGATTAGATCATGAAAAATCAGATTCATAGCTCTCTGATATATAGCACTAGCATTTTTCAAGTCGAAGGTCATCATAGCCCACTCAAATAATCCCAAGGCACCAGGACATCTAAATGTTGTTTTTGGTATATCGGCTTCTACCATGAATATCTGATTATACCCGGCATTGCCATCAAGAAAGCTAATGATCTTATTTCCTGATGCAGCATCGATAAGCATATCGGCTATTGACATTGGATATTCATCTTTCAGCGTAGCTTTGTTTAAGTCCCTAAAGTCGACGCAAACCCTTAATTTGCCATTTTTCTTCATGACAGGAATGATGTTAGAGACCCACTCAAGATATCGGCAAGGCTCGATAAATTTGGCCTCTAGCAATCATTCAATTTCTCTTTTATAACATTGTATAAGGCGAATTAAATCTCCGAGGGCATTGTTTGAATGGTCGATAGCTTTGGTTTTGTAGGTAGCCGATGTTCTACAAGTTGTCAGCTTAATCCAGGCATTTTGTGTGTTCCTAAGAAAAACAATCTTTATAATTTCTAAGAATTTTGACCAACTTATCCTTATAATTCATATCTAACTTTTACTGATAAAATTGGTCTCTTCCTATCACTATCTCCTATATCGACTTCTTGAACAAGTTAGTTGATATAAACCCTTGGCCTAATTTCTTGATTTCTTGGAAATCCTCAATAGCCTCATAGCTATATCCATTACTTGCCGATAGCTTTGCATTTTGCCTTGTAAGGTCTTTTTGCTTGCTTGGACTCCATCGACGTAAAACTTCACTTGTCCGATCAAAGGTGCTAGGCCTTATATTGATCGGCATAAGCCCGTTTATCGATCTGAGATGAAATCACAATCATCCAAAGCTTTTTCAGATATGCACTCGGCCTCTTTGTGCCGCCAATTTACGTCCAATCGCCATAGCAATGTGAGCCGATGTATCGGCTTGAATGATCTCAACCTCATCTCCGCTCCATTGAACAAGTAATTGATGCATAGTTGACGAAATGCAACAATTGGCATGAATCGATCTTGTCCAAGCAAAACAACGTAAGTGCCTTTGGCGTTGACTATAAAGAAGGCGATCGGTAATGTTTTTGTCACGACGATTAATTTCTGTCACCATGACAGCCCTGGCCTCAGTGGGATTGCCTATCAAATCATTCAGAACCATGTTAGTCTTATTGAGATCTTCATCGGACTTACCCAGTTTTTACAATGGTGTATGGCATCAAGTTGACCGTTGCCCCGCCGTCAACAAGCATCCTAGAAATCGGCTTGCCGTTAATATGCCCCTTCAAGTATAACGGCTTAAGATGCCGATGAGCGTCTTGGGGTTTTTCAAAGACCGCATCTTGAGCACCCAAGGAATCGTCTCTTCACCAATTTGGTTTTTATTTTGAATTCGGCTGGTAAAGTGAACACCATGTTGATGTCCATCGAAGAAGTGTCATCCCTGATCATTGGGGAGTCTAGGTCATCGGCTGAATCGAATTCTTCTTCAACCAGCTCTTTCTTCCTCCATTCTTTTTTAATAGTCTTAATTGGCCGAAGTTCATTGAAAACTTGATCCCTCTGTTTTTCTTGTTCAGCCTCTCTGATCTCCTGAGTTCTTAGCCTTTGTAACTGTCTACACTGTGATCGACTAAGGCTAGGAGGGCACCACCTTGCCTTGGGCTCAATCGGCTTTCGTATTTTACCAGCCAGATTCTCCTGGGTCGCAGAACTTGACCCTTCTACTTTTGCCTTGGCTTGATTTGGCACAGAGATTCTTTCATGCATTGGCCTTTTATAACTTCTATCATGGTAATCTCGCTCTGGCCTAGATAATCTGTCTTTAGTCGATTGCCTTGGCCAATCGTCCTGAGGGTAATGTTCCATCGGACAAGTATAGGGTGATAGCAACGCTACTCCACTCTCCCAGCAAAACTGCCCAGAAAGGACATCGTTGATGAGCCCTCTCCAAATTTTTGGGCCAATACAGGTTATCTGGCTGACGCGCAGGATAGCGTGACCTGTTGCTTCTCCTTTCATATTTCTCAAGCAGCTAAGAAAAATTTTGCTTAGGCTTGATTATCAGCCGTCGTGGTGGCGATTTCAACGCCTTGTACCACTTACCAACTTCTAAATCTCCCTTGGGCTTAACAGTCTTGGAATCTTAACCCTCACGATCAGTTTCTATTTGTAATGAACCGACCGTAATCTTTATGGTTTCTTTACCGCTTGAAGTTGACTGAATATCGACATGTCGAGCCCTTTTTGGTTACTCATCTTGCATCGATTCTTTTTCCTTTCCTGAGCACTGCACCATGTTTATTGGGAAGGGGTTGACATCCACCTACATCGTCGGCTCTTTTGCAAATTTAGGCCGACCATCTTCTATAGCCGATTGTATCTGCTACCGAAAAATATTGCAATCATTAGTATTATGAGAAAAAGAATGGTGCCATTTGCAATACCTTCGCTTTTTGATTTCATCGGTTGATGATAAAATATGCCCCTCAAGTAATCAGATAATCTTTTCTTGTAATAATAGATCAAACATACGGTCACACTTGGAAACATTAAATGCATATTTTACTTCTGACTTACTCTTAGTCGGCTTGAGCCAAGAACTGATTAAGGACTTTTTAGATCCTTTCACCCATTCGGCTATGTTTATTTTTGCCTCCTCATCTTCAGAGGACTCACTTGAACAATAATCGACAAGGTTAACCTTAGCTTTATCCTTATCTTTATTAATCTTAAACTTATCCTTGAATCCTCTTTTATCAGTAAATTGGCTTTCTTGGGCCGACACCCTATCAAGAAGATGGCTTAAATCATTGAACTCTTGACCGCCGAACTTCTCCCTAAGCGGAGGAATTAATCCCTGGAAGGCTAAATCGGCTAACTGGTTATCGAGTAAAGTGACACTAAAACAACGATTCTAAACCTTTTATATAATCTATTACTAATTCCCCAAATTTCTAACTGATGTAACTCATATCGAAATCCACGAGTTCGCATCGCTAGAGAAAAGTACTCATGGAATTGGCTTTCCAAATCTTTCCGTATGAACCGAATTTGGAGGTAAACTAGTGAACCAAGTAAAACAGCCTTACCCTTTGGTTGTATGCCGAATTGATCCCTCAACACGGCAGAAATTTGGCCAGCCCAATTAGCATTGTTAGCCGACGATATGTTAGGGTTCTACCAATTGTGATCATAATTGGCATTTTGCCCCCCGAGCGTAAGCTCGGGTTAACGACTATGCGAAGCCGACTGATATTGAGGGAATTGCTCGTATCCATTGTTCCTCCTAACGGTCGGCTCTGGCACTGGGACAAAAGGCTCCGAGTATGTCACAACTTTATATAGGGCCTGATTCCTAGGTGGAATCAGCTCAGCGTATTGTGAATACCTATTGGTTTCAATCGGCTATGAAACCGATTATGGAAATGCGTAGAACGGAGCCAATGGCGGCAAATTAACCGATTCATTTAACTTGGTGGCATCGGTGTACGCTTGATAATGCACAATCCTACTCGGGCAAGGTTCCCTCGGCAGTATGACAGTGGGTTGGGTTGGCATCATGGTCAACGATTGAATTGCAGCCGACGGCTTTGGGTTGGCTAGAGTGTTTTGAGTATTTTACGCCACCGAATAAACTAGATAATTCGGCAGAGCTTGCATCGGGTCTAGTAGGCTTTAGATGATGCCAACTCTTGAGCAATTGTTTTGACACTATTGGCTATCATCGGCTTAAGAGTCGTAACTAGAGCCGATGATTGATTGATTAAAGCATGATGCATAGATTGATTAATCATAGTCGAAAGTTCAGCCTGTGCAGGGATGTATTGACTCACCGGGCTATTCGTGACCCTTGCATCGCCGAGGGCATTAACCGTCGGCAATGCGGCCTTTTGAGTGACGCTACGTCGGGTCTTCTGATAACATCCTAGAATCATCTCCTCCAGAACAGCTTTTCGATCTTCAATTTCTTTGCGTTGTTCTGATGTTAAATCGTCCAATGTAGGGACGATTATAGCCTCGGTATTGAGGTCAGACGGCGAAATCGACTTGCCAGATGAAGACATCTTTTCTGTCCCACCGAGCGTGCCAAGAGTGTGTTGGTGCTAAAAAACGTGAAGATGGTTAATCAGCCACAACACACCGATTTAACACCGGATTCACTTGATATGAGCGTGCCAACCGATTTGATCCCGCAATCGGTAAGATAAATATATGATACGCCGAGTGATCATCAAGAAATAATCGACTTAGATCTAAACAGCTAAAAGCCGATCAAATCAAAAGGTAACGATAAGTCTAGTAGCCGATTAGGGCTAATCAGATGATAAAGGTAGATCTTTTTCAAGAAGGCGATGCGCAACAAAATCGGAAAAATCAAACTCGATGCGTAATTGATGAAGATCAACAATCGGCGATGTGCAACTTTATTGATCAAGATCGAATTACGAGATTCTAAATTACGAAGCTAATCTTAGTCGACGAGAAAATAAAAAGTAAATGCGATATTGGATTGATTGTGTATTTTTTCTTGCTCATCCATGGCCATCTTTTATAGCTATCTACCGATCGTGTCCATCTCCAAAGACGCCGATTGCCACAATCCGTGTCGATCTTAACTCAAATAACTACTCCCATCTTTAAATATCGGTCATATCCCAAATTTAAACCTTTTCTTCTATATCCGATATCACCAAAATCCTCCTGATCCTTAGCCTGACAATTTCATCATGCCTTGCCAAAATATGGTGCAAACATATTGTTTCTAGCATCACCATTCTTGGCCTTACTAATGGAAGGAACCAATTTATTGAAAGTTTAACCAAGTCCTGAACACATCAAGCTGTACCATTATGCTGAGCTTTATGTAGAAGGAGCTCATCGATCATAATCCAATGAAGTGGTTTCACTGGGAAGAGGAAGGAGATCACCAATTGAGGTTTGAAAGAATAGCTAGGGTTTGGCCGCATTAAGATAGATGTCTACTAAGGTACAATATACTAGTCGAAGACTCGGAAATGATCACTTTTCAAGACCCGTGTGTAACTTTGTTTTTTTTTTTTTGTAAATAACCCTTTTTTAAACGTAATTGTAAAAATAGTTCGATCTCCAACCATGAAAACGTCTAACAATTGCGTTTGGAAAGGACCAAATTTTTTAAAAAAACACACATACATAAGCCATGATTTCGAAGACCCTGAGTGAGGGAGCACCAGATTGAGAGCCAGGGAGAGAGTGGTCAAGAGAGGACGTGATACAGCTCACATGGGCCCACGAAAATATGTCTGCGACCATTTTCTCAACTCCAATGTGAGATTTTGGGCCCACGTGTCGTGTAGCTTACCACTGCTGGATGTTGATCAAGTGATCTCACGACAAGATTTTAAATTTTGTTTTCGGGTCATACCTCCGAGGTTCTAAAATTTCAACAAGATTTCAAAATTTCAGACGAAATCAGGTTAAAATTCAAATCTGGAATTTTTGGACCGAGATTTCGGTCGAAATTGCCGAGATTTTGACAAATTTGAACCGAATGAAAAATAATTCAAATCACGTTAGAAAATTTTGAAATTTTTCGTGGATGATCCTGATGCATCACTAATATTCCCATAAAATTTTCAGATGATGATCAATCATGAGGATTTTTTGAAAAAAATCAGATAGTACTACTGTCCTGGTAAAAGCCTTACCGGTAAATTTGAACCGAATTAAAAATGGTTCAAACCATGTTAGAAAAAATTTAAAATTTTTTTGGATTCCCATAAAATTTTTAGATGATGACCAAGTCTGACGAATTTTCAAAAATTTTGACAATTGTACTGTGCGGATAGAAACCTTACCAACAAATTTCAACTGAATGAAAATTAGTTCAAACCACGCTGGAAATTTTTTGAAAATTTTTGTGAATGGCCCTAATGCATCAGTAATATTTTCATAAAATGTTGAGATGATAATCAAGCCTGAGAAATGTTTTAAAAATTTTGATAGTGATACTGTCCTGATAAAAGCCTAGCTGAGTACATATATTGCTTCCATAGATTTGATTGAGCAACGAAAAAAGGTTTAAATTTTTTAAAAATTTTACAAAAGGGTTTTGAAGAAATTCTTATACTCTCATAAAAATTTTCTATCATGATCGCACTCGAGAGAATTTATAACATTCTGACAGGGTTACTATCTCATTTATGTTCTTTCAGTTTTTGATTTTTTTAAAGATAACTAATGAGTTTCAATTCTTTTGAAAATTTTTCTGTATGATCCTATACTGATAAATATGGTACCATAATTTTTTCATATCATAATCAATCTTGTATATTTTCATAAAAATCTGACAGTGTTTCTATTATTTTTATAAAACGTCTCAAAAATTATGTTTTTTCAAATATTTTCATGGAAGATGACATTCTTAAGGGGTATTGACCCAAATCCGGTCTAAAAAAGTTAAAACCTGGTCAAAATTAACAAGATTTCTATGAAATTTGCCAAAATTTTCAAAAATGTCAAGATTTCAGCTTAGCAATTTGATTTTTTTTTTAAATTATTCGACCGGGATTTGGAATCTCGTCCCCAGCTGAAATCCAAAATTTTGGCCAAAATTTCTAAAATTTCGCTAGGATTTTGAACCTTGTCTCAGGCTCTCGATTGCCTCCAAGCAATATAATAGGCCAAAAATGGTAGCTTGGCTCCTATGCCGCATTCAAGTGACTGACTAGCTACGAAGATAGATATGACTATGTAAATGTAGCATCTCTTTAACATGGGGATTATAATCTAGGGCCGCTGTTTTTCTAACGGGCAATGAATCCTTGTGTAAACATAGCCATAAAACAGCACAAACTCTATCGCCCAAACCCTAGCTGCCGCTCGCTGTCCTTAACCGGTGCTGCATGAGACTATTGATTTGAGAACCCAAACTTTCAGTTGGAAAAAATCCAAACACCCAACTGAAACAAATCACCTTTCGGCTTGAGACAATTAACTTTCAACTCAAGATTTCAACTTTGAAATAAAAAATTCCAAACTTTCAACTCGAATTTAGAACTTTAAAATGGGGGAATTGAACCTTTCACTTGGCAAAATTTGCAAACTCTAGGGCCCACCCGATGCAAAGTGGTTGTTTATGGTAGCAAAGGAGAGAGATCCAATGCGATGGCCCAGATCTTTCGTAGTGCTGTTCGGAAACACTGTAATAGACTTAACACTGTAGCAACACACTTTAGAATGATCCGAGCTGTTCGATGCCTCGATCGAAGCGGTTCTATCGTGTGGCAACTACGTAAGTTGCAGGTGCCATTATAATGGCGCAGGACCCTCTCCGTGGTGTAAGATCGAGGATGCCAACTAGAGGGTGAATAGGCGGCTATAAAAATTTCTTCTACGATTAATTAAAATCTCGACTAAGTGCCCTTATGTCAAAACCTAAATGATAATAGATGCGGAAGCGATAAACTAAGGTTTTGACAATTAAAACCTAAGTCAACTAGGTTCACTAAGTGCACTAACTATTTATGTCTCTAACAATAATTTGCAATCCTAAATACAAGCAATCAAACCATCAATTCTATGAATATAAATTGCTTGAGTATAAATAAAGAATAGAATGCAAATAATAAGAGACACCGATATTTTACCGTGGTGTTGGAGACTTGCCAATCTCCCCAAATCCACGTTGAGTCAAGCCCAAAATACTTTGGATCGGCTCCACGAATTGAGCACCCGCCTCAAATCCACTAATGGTAGCTCTTTCCTCTCGGGTAGGTGAGCTCTGACCTTGACAACTTTGCCGAGCCTTCTCACGATCTCTTTGAGAAGGTCACCACACACGATGCTTTCACATGCCGCCTAAGTGTCGACAAACACCAAGAGTAATAAGTCAAGCCCTTTAGCTTGAGCTCCACCAAGTACAACACATGTACAATGGTGAACACTGAGTGCAACACATGCACCCCTCAAGTGCAACACATGCACAAGAGGCTCTCAATCCTCTCTTAATTGCAACACATGCAATTAGAGTTCACTCTTAGCTCAAAAACCAAATTGGAGAGTGCAACACATGCACTACTTAACCACCAAGAGCAATGAACTCTCTAAAACCATAGCAAACCTAAATGCCAGCCCCAAAGCTCTTTTTATAGCCTCTACAAAAAACTAGCCGTTATGGGGCAAAATGGGAAAAATACACAGAAAACCCGGTGCTACCGCCCTTAGGCCGCAGTAGCACCAGCCTCGATCCAACGGCTAGAAAAAACTAGCCGTTACTCGAAAATTTGATCATATCGGAGAGGTCCGGTCATCTGGGCTCCAAAATTGCTCTTCGCCAAAATACCTCTTCTCTGGAAAAACACACCGAGGTGATCCGGTCATACTGTCGGTAGGTATGACCAGAGGGGGTCCAGTCATACCGGACTTGGGGCCGATCATACCGGACTATAGCCGGCCATACCATTGCTACAACCACTAAAACGCTCATAATTTTTTACTCCAAACTCCGATTTAGGTGATCTTGAACTCTATACGAAGCTTATCAAGAGGGATACAATCTCCACCCATTTTTAAGATTTAATCAACCATAAATATTTTTAAATATCACAAAAACAAAGACTCTAATGTAGTCATTCAAGTCTAAAATCTGATTACTCAAATCCTCACATAGACTTGATCAAGAGCATGCCTACAAGCTAGCAAGAGTCAATAAGATCAAATATTGAGCCATGTGATGATCAATTCATGATCAAAATAATTTTGCAAAACACATTTACAAATTCTAATCACATGCTCCAATATCAAATGCATGAGCACCAATATTTTGCAAAACACTTTTGCAAATATAAATCTTGCAAACAAGAGCAATCAAGGTCATATATTTGAGCCATGTGATGATCAACACATGATCAAACCAATTTACAAACACATTTGCAAACCATATTCACATGCTCTAAGATAAGATTCAATTAAGCCATATTTTGCAAACACAAAGCATAAATCTATCTTAGCCTTTGTGATGATCAACACATGATCAAGTCACAAACTAAGACTCTGATGCATGAGCTCTCTATTTGCAACACATGTAAATATCTAGCTCCATTCAAACAACCACTTAAACCAACTTGCATAAGCTATCTCCCATTTGCAACATATGCAAATCCATAGCTCTATGCAAAAACCAAATCAAGATTCAATAAGAAGCAAGCATGAGCTCTCTTATTTGCAACACATGCAAATACTTAGCTCATGCAAAAACCAACCAAGAGAGTGAGCTAGAGTGAACGGATTAAGTTCATCAACACATGATGAAAGTTCGGCAACCTCTTAATAGTACAGCAACCTATACTAGCAACACTGTCTCCCATCCAAACAACAAGACCGGTAAAAGACTAGAAACACATCCTTAGCCCTAGCTAGTTATACCTTTACCTCTCGCAACTACTTGGAGCTTTCATGATGACCGATCATCTTCTCTCCAAGTAGGGATCTTCATCTTGTTCATCAACACATGATGAACTCCCCTTGTCTTAGTTTTGGGATCCTCTCTTGATACTCATCAACACATGATGAACTCCCCTTGTCTTAGTTTCGGGATCCTCTCTTGATACTCATCAACACATGATGACGTTCTTGTCCCGTTTATCCATCTCAACCTTGGACTTAGCCTATTTCAAACTCATTGAAAGTGTTAATCCAAAACAAATGGTTGTCTCAATCATCAATGCACTCCATTAACACATAATGAATGCTCTCAAGATCCTTTGATCTTATCCTTTAATGATTGACCACAACCCAAAGACAATTGATTGAAAGATTAATTGTGTCTTGATTATACTAATGCAACTAATGCTTCATATACTCAAGAACTTTTCGCTTGTCCTTAACCAACGAAGAAACACCATCAACACATGATGAAGCGTTCTTTGATTGATTGAAAGACAACCGAACTGAATTTAAATTTTATTTAAATTGACATGAGTATATATTAACTACGCAAGTTTCATATACTCATTTTGATGGTTATCAAGTAATGATCCAAATTATGTTGGAGTGGTGGAAAGGGATCAATACTTAATACCATTAACAATAGAATAAACTCCATTAAATATGTGCATATAAATAATTGAACTTGGAATTAATATGCACATAATCAATCTTAGATAGCATTTGAGTTTATCCTATATTAACATAAGTATACTACAACTACACAAGTTACATATACTCAAAGAATTGTTTCAAAGTCTTGATCCTATATGTTGTTTGGCAAGAGGACATGGATCAATACTATTGAAACATCAAGTTAAATTGTGAACTCCCCCTAGATATATGCATTCATGTAATATGGATGAAGTTGAAAACATAATGCACATTTTTTAATGTATAAGCAATGGAAGAGTTCATCATTTAACTTGAATCCTAAGTATGTGTTAAGATATCATAAAATGAATATGAGTACATACCTTGGGTTTTCCATTTTTCAATGAGACGAGACTAATCAAAGATATAGTCAATAAAAGAGTTGGTCTCATATTTGGATTTATCACTATAATCATGAATATTATATCCAAGGAATGCAACAAGATATGATAATATGAATTCGAATGCATACAATTGATATTTCCATCTTTTTCATCCAAAAGAGACTAATAAGAGTTAAACTCAACAAAAGAGTTAGTCTCATAAAGAGATTTCTCATTAATTAACAATTGAGATTAATCAATATTATGATTATCAAAATAGTTAATCTCAATATTAGATTTGTCATTAACACCAAAACCAAATTAATGGAGCTTGAACTTTCAATAACACCCCACCAGAAGGCTTATTAGCGAGGAGGCAAGGCGACAGTGCGCATGGCACATGGGTAGGGATAAAAACGAAACAGAAATGGTCGGTAAATGGTCGTTCCGTTTTCGTTTCCACATCTTTTACCAATAACGGAAACAGATAGTGACGAAAATAGATGCGGAATGGAACGGAACAGATACGAAAACGAAAGTGAAAAATTTCACAAGAACATAGTACATGATCACAATATACATGACCGTAAAAACAATGTAACTCATTCCACCTCCAAGGCGGATACAAGAATAATGTTATGTTCACCAGTAGCACTAGAAAGTTTTTTTCAAGTTTGTCAGCTGAAGGCTCGCTATTTGTCTCCCAGATCAGACCATTATGTCCTCCTCTATATCATTATCATCGACATCCTCTTGCTCCTCCAACTATAAAGGTGTAATGCCCTAAAATATGCATGTTAGTATTCAATGTTCATTTATGATTTTCTGAGATTTATCCTATATTTTCTGGAGTTTATAAATGCCATTTTGCAATTTTTTAATTTATAGAATTAATTTATTCATGAAAAATGAAACCAAAATTATGCTAGAAATAATTTTCCTAGGTTCAAAATGTTCCAAAATATTTTTGAGAATTTTTCTGGAATTTTTGAACTCTATTTGATATTTTCTATAAAACCATTTGTATTTCTAAAATTATTTGAACTCGAAAATAAATGTATTCTCCTTTTTGGGCCAAATTTCCAACGGAATTTCGTTTCCGTTTCCATTTCCGTCGGAGATTGCTCTCCTGTTTTCGTTTCGGATAAAAAAATTTCGTTTGCGTTTCTGTACCGATATTTTCCATTTCCTTACCGACATTTTCCTTTTCTGAAAAAAGACTTCTATATCTGTTTTTCTTCGAAACGTCCAAAATTCTGTTTCGTTTTCATCCCTACACTTGGGCAAGGTGGTTGGTGCTTAGTGTTTGGAGAGAGAGGAGGATGAGGAAACGGTGGAGCATGCAAGCACACAGCCTTGACGGCGGTGGTAGGGCAGCAGTTCAGTGGGAGGAGGCTTTGTGTGAATGCGTCATGGGAATGGGAAAGGGACAGGTCGCTTTCCTAATATAAAATGTGGGTGTCGTCGTCCTTGCCGCACACGTGTTAGTGAGCGGCCACAGTATCATTCTAAACGGCTCGAAAGGATTGGATCGAAAGCACGATATTTGATGTTAAGAAAAGTGAGTGATACAGTGGTCTCGCTAGGTTTGGCTCATGCCTTTCCAATTAAAACATTAGTTTTGCATGTTTGTGGTTAGAAGTGGGCGTCGTGCCCGTCGTGCCATGTGGTGCTAGTCCGACTTATCTTCGGTGAGTTTAGGGCACGGTCTATTTGCACTTTATATCTGTTTATGTCGGTTTAGTCCTAGCCTATTTGTACTATTGTGACGAGAGAGAAAAAAAAAGGTAAGAGATATACGGAGCTGAGACAATAGACACAAATGTTGGAAAAAAAAAAGTAGTTTTTATTCATTCTTGAATAGGTACAGAGTTACTACCTCGTTATGAACATGATTATAGGTCTCAGAAAAAACTTTGTAGTATTTGCGTGAATACACAATAATCTTTAGTACAAAGACTTGTACCTTCAAAAAAAACTTCTCTCTTGTCCGTCTCTCTCAATTTCTCTCAGCTCTCTCTCCCATTGTTCTCTCTCCTGTCTCTCTTAACTCTCTCTCGCCCGTCTCGCTCTCTCAACCATAAACGTTGCGCGAGAATGCATAAATCTATCGTGGATTCGTAGGCTACTTCTTAACCGCATGCAAAAAAAAATCGAATCCGTCGCTAGAAATCCGACTCCACTCCTTTTTCTCTTTTCTTTTCTTCTTTGCTTTCCTTTTTCTCCTTTTATATCCTTTTTCTTCATTTTCTTTTCCTTTACTTCTTTTCTTTTACCCTTTCCCTTTTTCTCTCTCTTCTTTCTTTTCCTCCCTTTTCTCTTTCTCCTTTTCTTCCTTTATTTTCTTTTTTTTTTCTTTCCCTTCTTTTCTTTCCCACGGGCAGCAGAGACAGGGGGGCCGGGGCGCGGCCCTAGGACCCTATCATACATGCTTAAAACGTGCCACAAATGCAGTGGTATGAATAACCTTCTGATCATTCAAGCAGTTTATTTCACTGAAACTCGTAGTTACACAAATCACAGAAACCATTCAGCACTTTTTTTGTTCTTTTTTCCCAACAGCTCTACATCTTTTTACAATTGCCTTCCTGGAGTACAGTAGAGAGTAGTGAGGAGAAAGGAGAAGTGCCACTTCCTATTGGCAGAAATCATCCAGAGTCCAAATTAACCATAACTTGGATTCATCTCAGGTTGATTTTCTGTCGATGACTTCATGTTTCTGATATTGAATTTTTGTATCGCACAGATAAAATCCTTGCAATTGTGCTTCCTTTTCTTCTCCCATATGCAGCCCCATGTGTAATTTACCTGCTCGGTTTGCCTGAGCATGTGCATAACACCAATTGTGATTTGTAGTACAATAATGAATACTTTCCTAAACCGCCCAATCATGTTTAAACGTCCCAGTGCTGCTTCACCAGCAAACACCAATCTGAGCATAGTCATGCAGAGTAGACGAGAAATGGTACTGCAAAACAAATAATTAGATTATCAGAATGGATATAACTGAACAGTGGTACACATTCATGTCTATTGCTCTTGTCAAGAGTTCCCCAATTGTACAATAAAAATATACTTCAATATGATGTTGTAAAAAGATGCATAGTCCATTCATTGGAACCAAAGTATCAAAGCAAACTTTTATATTTTATTTTCAATTCATAATCCATTCACTTGAATATGAATGGCCCTGCCAAGGGTATTCATACATGACAATTACACAACCACTTGTCATGAGCCCATGACCAACACTTCATGCCCATGTTACATGTTACCAGATAAGGAAAAATAACAAAATGGAACCATCTTAAAATATGGATATAGAAGCAGTGTATGCTATAAGCATTTATGGTAATAAACAAATCCATGACAGACATGTAAAATCTGCACACCATGGAGACATCTATATAGGATAGGATAGACGAATGTACTCATAGCATAACAGATATAAGTTCCTCTTTTTCTATACAGTATGTGGATACATTCTCAGAGTAGAAAAGTAGATGAGTTTGACACTAACCAATCAGAAATATACTCAACACCAGTAAGAGTATGATCCAAATGGAACCACCAAACTGAGTATTGTGTTGTTGGCCTTGTATATGAAGCCCACCCATTCTTCCAGATATTCTAGAATTTTCCTTCCAACTGCTGAAACAACTCCTGCTTCTTTCAGTTAGCCCATTAAATCGCTGTAAAAGCATGACAAACAACACAGTTGTTCAAAATTAGCTAAAATAACACTACAGTTTCTCGAACAAGTTAAGATTGTAAAAATCAATTTGCTTGTTTGAATCTATTAGTTTAAGCAATGTATCTGACAAATCAAATCAGACATCATTAACATCTCTTTGTATTTCTTATGTCTACAATAGTGTAATGCAGCAGTATTAGTAGTCATACCTGTGCTAATAAGGTTATACCCCTGAAGTCAAGGTGATTTGACATATCATATCTTAGTGGAATATGTTCATCACTCTTGGGTTTCCACAAGTTATTCCTGAACCATCTCACTCTTGTTAATGATTCTGCGCTTTTCAGCATACCAGAAAAGGTGGAAGTTTGACTTGATGCCTCAATCCTGTTTGGGGACAATTTTCTATCTTCATCATTCTCATCAATATCAATCTTCCAAAGAGCATCACTAGAACTCATATTTCTTATGTGGCCATTTAACTGATCAGCTAGACCACAACCTTCACTCTCAACATTAGAAATTCCCTGGGTGATACTTCAAATTTATGCGGTCTTTACTGATCACAGCCACGTCCCTGCGATCGCTTGCGCCAATTAACACATTCTTTTGTCTGGGCGGACTGTCTCTTTTCTTCATTTCTGGAGATAACTGTGCAGGTGCTGAAAGGAAAGCAACGAGATCATCTCGCTCCTCATCATCTAACTTCACCCAGTTGAGTCCTCGCCTACCATTGTCAATTGAAGAATCATTTATTGCCTTCTCTACTCGAGAAATCTGGTCCTCTATTGCTACAACAAACTGCCGACGCCTCGCCACTGTACCCTCTTCCAAAGAGTATTTATCATTGCTCAAACTTACAGCTCGCTCGAACTGCTCCAACTGCATGACAACCACTAGCAATCAGTAGCAAGACAATGTATGAATAAGTTGACAACTAAATTCTAGGGGAACACACACCTGCCATTTTGCTGTCCCTAATGCTGTCTGAAGTTCCCTCTGCAAATCGTTTACCTCCTCAGAACTAACTCCACTACTGCGCTCATGCACCCAAGTTCTATAAACAGATTCCATCCTGAAAGAACAATTCATCAAAGTCCAGAACTTCACAATGGTAGCAGCTCATAATTTATAATTCTCGCGGAGGCCAAATTGATAAACGCAAATTGTCGACTCGAACAAATTAACAACATGACAAGAAAGGGGCATACTTGCCCGCAAACATATAATACAAAAGAGCCACATAAATCAACCCAACAAGGTAAATACAGACAAGATATCACCAACCCAGAAGTTAAATCTATTCATATTGAACACAGAACATCTACAGATGAGATGCCGACAAAGACCCAGTTTTTTACCCAAAAAGATCACCAATTATCACTATGTGAGCTAAACTAAAAAGACAGACAAAGGAATAGTATTACACAATGTCAACAGCAGCTCAACAATCAACACACACACACACACACACAATATCCAATCTGAGCATCACAACCAACAAAAAATACCAATAAGCAAGCATCAGAATCTTATATAATTCTGGCTGACAACCCCACATCCCCTAAGTAACACATAATAACTAATCAAAATCGAGTCACACAGAACCCAACCTTTACTCAAATTATCACTAAAACATGCTCCAAAATCACATCTTCACAAAGTGGAACAACACGCATAAGAAATCAAATATTTCACCCACGCAACATCTCAAAATAATTCTAGGAGGTCAAAATCATGCCGAAAATAAATTACCCTACGACAAACACGCACAAACACACATCAAAATCGAATCTTTTTAGCCCCCAATGCTTGGAAGAGAACCAAAGAAAGGCACTCACAAGTCTGCCGACTCCTGCACCTCCTCGGCGGCCTGGAAGAACCCATCCTTCTGCCACTGCTCGAACCCTCCCGGCGCAGCCATGGCGGCCACCACCACAACAGATCAAATCAACAAACAGACAGCTCCAAGCGCCGAGAACAGCCGCGTTCCTCCCAACACTGCAACTCCAGTTGCCCCCAATCTCGCAAGGCACGCCAACCACCGAGATCTCGCAGACCGGCCAAGGAACTGCGCAAAGCCAGGAAAAGGCGGCGATTGCGGCCGCGTTTCCTTGGGGTTTTCGCCTTCCCGGCCGCTCCGTTGCTTCACGGAGAGGAAGCGGGAGGCGGAGGGAGACGTGAGTGGTAAAGAGAGGAGGAGTAGGAGAGGGAGGAGGCGGCGGAGAGGGAAGTGAACTACTCCCCAACAATCTCGCCTTCTTCTCTGGTTGGCCTCCTCTCCTCCTCGGCGTTGTTTGGCTTGGCTTTCTTCCTTCTGGTGCCTTCTTTTCTTTCTAGCAAAAATATTTTTTTCCTTTTATTTTATTTATTCATGTATGTGTTTTATTTACATTCTATCATATTTCGATGGAATCTCGTCATGATCTTTTTTCGTTATTGGACAGGAACTCCTATGATTTTGATCTAGGACCAATGTGAATGTTTTCCTTTGTTTTGGTAATTTTTCAAACGAAAGATAAGGGTGAATATAAATCCCAGGGTACACCATCTACTTCAAAATACTTGTATATTTTTACCTGTGAGAAGCCTCCAAAATTCACCTTCAAATATTAATCCTTGCCATAGTATGTTAGCACAAATATACTTTTATAATTCTCCATTTACCAATCTAGATACATATAATAAATGCTTAGGTAGATAAGAGAGTATTTACCAGAGAGTAAAGTGAAACCTTAGGACCAAAAAGCAATAAAACTTCTTTAGTTTTCTGAAAGTGTAATGCTATACTTGGCCAAGACAGGTAGCTAGTTTTTCTTTCTTTATTTTTTTTAACAAAGTTGTAAAGACCAAATAAGAGTGGTTAGTCAGCAAAAGATAAATAAGAAAATTCATGGGATTCTAGGGACCTAGGATGCAAAAGATAGGTACTCAAAAGAATAAACAACACAAAGCAAATAAAACGTCAATTGTTGGTGGCAGGTGCAGCGCCAGCTCTACTGAGGGCAAAATGGGAAGCAACAAAATAACTAGAGGCTAGTTTTGATGGCGGCCATGGGACCCGACTCATGGGACTAGCTAATGGGGATGCGTGGGTCGTTGGATGTCTGATACGGCAGCCACTTACATTACATCGAAAAGTGGGCCCTACTATCTCTCGAGCTTGTCCTTTCGGTATCTCTTGCCATTAGTATTCTTGTTTAATGAATGTTCCTTTTCTTTTATTTATGGCGTTATATTGCACATTTGTATTGCTGCCAGAACTAAAATGCAAAAGAGGTGTGTTTTCCCTATTGAGAACACGAGTTTTCCTTCTTTTTTTTGTTTTCCCGAATTCTATCAGAATTGAACTGCGTTGTATGAAAATCATGTGAAATTCCTATGTTCTAGATAGGTCCAGGATCTATATGACTATTCTGACAAATTCACGTATAAATTACTACTATTGCTTTATGTATTTTTTAAAATAAACCCTGATGCTCACATATCAAGCCATCTACGGCTATGTCCTGCGATCTGTGAGAAAAGATGTGTTTTTGGCGATCTGGGATGATTTGATAATTTAGATATAACTAAGAGATAATCCTGAGCTATGATCATATATCATTGTTTGGTCCAGTCATTTTTAATCAGGTTGTGGCTTGGAGGCACCAGCCAAATTACACACTGCCTGCCTTTGGTTACATCCCAATTACACCCTGGTGATGTGCTAGTTCATCTGACCTCAAAACAATAATGCACTGTAGCAACCTTGGGAGCAAAAAGGCCGGTGCTACCAGCCATATGGGCGGTAGCACCGGGATACCTAAATTTTTTATGAGTTATTTGCTTTAACGGTTGAATTGGTTGGTGGGGTTATAAATATATCCTCACCTGCATTCTAGAGGAACTCTTGGACTCATTAATTATATTTAAGCTCTAGCTAGTCTCCAACTCTCTTATGTGCATTAAATTCTCATTTTGAGTGAGTTAGTAGCAAATTCAAGTGTTGCATTTAGTGTTGAGTTTTTAGATACTTGATTCGACCTTAAGCAAGCGTCAAGACTTATTACTCTTGGAGGTTGCCGCCTCCTAGATGGCTTGGAGACGATTGTACGCAGTGAGCTTCTCAACGAAGGTTGTGAGAAACTCCGGCAAGCTTGTGAAGGCCAAAGTTCGTCTACCCGGAGCGGAGAAGAACTACCAAGTGATAGAGGGAGGCTCAATTGTGAAAAGGAGCTGGCTTGAAGTTGATCAAGCTACCTCAACGTGGATTATGGGAGACCAGCAAGTCTTCGAGACCACAGGATAAATTTTGTGTCATTCTCTCTTGTCGTTTGAATTCTTGAATTTATTTGTGCAATTTACATCCCTAGCATATTTAAAGTATTGATCTTATGTCTAGGATTGTATTCTTGCTTAGCCTTAGGTTATCGGTGCATTTAGAGAAACCTAGAGAATTTAGACTTTAATTATCAAAATTGTCATTCTTGCTTGGATTATTTATTTATTCCAATTAGAGCCAAAGAATTTTAAAAATCTCATATTCACCCCCCTCTAGTCGGTTATCCTTAATCCTACAATGACTAAGTATGAACATGTTTTGGGCCATAATTTTTAAGCATATTGAAGCTACTAGCCAATATCCCCCCTTAATAGTACATTACCTATTCTAGCAATATGATCTCTCCTCTGAATGCCAAGATCGACAAAAGCTATAAAAAGGTTCTTAAATTTTTATACTTTGGCCTTAAGGTTGAATCATCGTTAGACATGATTGTTCACAATTCACCTTTTCCATGTGCAATGGCGAGGACCAACCTTTTCTTATATACTCAAAATAATATGTTAGTTCTTTAATCTCGATTGTCATTAATTACCAAAATTAAAAGAAAATTAGGGGCCTAAATGCTTCAGTTCTTGACCAACCATAGGTTGAACCGGCTCGGGATGATGACATGTACCCTAGACAAGTAAGCATTTCTCTATACTTGGTGGTATGTGGCCTAATATCGAAATCATCTTGTTAGATGACATTTAGACTATGTTAGATAACTATTGGTTGCGCTTTGCAGAATGACCACGAGATAGATATTGGTCGAGAGTCGCAATCTTTGTGCAACCACATCTGTCAGGGCATGGAGGTCACACAGGAGGAGGTTGGGGTGTGCCTAGAACCTATCTATAATTGGTATAGGCGCATCGTCAGCTTGACCTTCTGCCGTCAGCTACTGAACATTGTGGGTCAGTCCTCGCAACACACACTCTAGCGCCCCTAGACCCACATCACTTCCATCGCGATAGGCATCGCCTCTACCGCACCGGCCGGTAGCTCAAAGATGGCGGTGATGTCATCACCATATTCTACGTCGCCGTTGGCCACCAGTTCTCGACTCGAGGTAATGCATTGAACAACATGTGTATTACTTTACATATTATGGGAACTAACGAAACATCTCCAGGTACACCAATAACTTAGTGGGTAGCTCACTTTGCATTGATGCCCTGTCAGGGATCCTTTCCATGTTGATACACACACTAGATGCATGGCCTACTAAGGAAATCACCTTTCGTGTTTGACTGTTCCAACTTACCTGTGCATCTTGCTAACTGTTTACACATTTTGCAAATCAGATGCACAATATGATGTAGCCCAAGGTGCAGCCCATCGATGTGCTTCCCCACTTGGCCTTGACATCAAGGACTTATTCATGGACTACCCGATCGCGCAACATAAGGTTCTAGCAGGTGATTGACTACCCACACACATAGGAGCTTTGGCCGCAATGCAAGCACAAACTAGTGGTCCACTTTTTCGATGACAAGGGGAACCGAGGATGTCGACTCTGTTGCTGCCTCGTGTTTATGGTAAGTAGTTCATTTCATATATATACTTTCATGCATGTATCACTATATCACTCATAATCACCTCGTATTCCTTTTAGACCGTGGATTGCAAGTTCACTGAGTGGGTGCATAAACCATATCCAATACCTACCCAAGTTTACATCCACAATATTTGAATCTGCCTAGATGAATTACGAAAGGAGCTTCAAATCGCGAGGATCAACAATGATGAGCTTTAGAGGAAGAGGATCAAGGAGAGGAATAATAAGAAGGTGGTCCACCTCGGCAACGACTACCATCAATACTACTATCATGCCAACCCGAGCAGCAAATGCGCTTGCCACTACCGTGACAACCAACCGTGTGCACAATGCCATGATGATTGCCACTATATGTGAGTGCCCTACGGTGTTCCATTATCGCCTTAGGGGTGTTCGCCCACAAGCTCAATTAGATCTATAACCACCATATAATTTATATTCCAAAAGGTGTGCATGCATCGTAATTGTAGTGAGATTGGTTTATGTGCTCTCCAAGAATTGCATGGGTTTACATTTTACTAGGTTACTGTGTATTGATGCTTCATGGCTTGATTGTGCCTAAAACATGTCATCTACTACAGCATACCATCGACATTTCGCCTTTTTTGACTGACTTTACTATAACATGCCAATGTTTTTGACATAATTGACCATACCATGCCATGCCACCCTATCGATGAATTGACAAAGACACACCGGCTTTACTTAGTGATTTGTGATTAGCACCATCTTTTCTTAGTGAATTGACAACATACATCAGTTTTACTTAGTGATTTAACAACTCACATAACATTTTCTCGATTAATTGTGATGCTCACCATCTTTTCTCGGTGATTTTACAACTCGTACCACCTAGTGACGCCGTTGAAACCAATTGCATAGTCGCATGCGAGAGATGCTAGCCCAAGTCCGATCTTAGGACGATATCGTGACATGCCCGATCGCTCCTCGGTTTTGCGATGAAGACCGAATCGCATAACCGAGAGCGATTGAGTCGATTGCACGACCAAAGGGTGACTGTGGTATATTTTTGTAAAAATATAGGAAAAATTTGTTCTTGCCATCGAAAAAGTGCCCAATTTCGCTTCTATCACTGCTCTTTTCCTCATTTCATTTTTGCCACTAGTTTGTGCTCTTCTCCCTCCTTTTGTCATTTTTGTCAATTGACCGCCAATTGACTGTGAGTTGATCGTCAGTCGAAATTGTTCTGTCTGTTTTTGATTTTTTAAAATAACAAATGAAGTTCAATTCTTTTGAAGATTTTTCTGTATGATCTTAGACTGCTAAAGATGGCACCATCAATTTTCCAGAGCATGGTCAAGCTTGTACATTTTTAGCTTGATCATGCTCTGAAAAATTGATGGTACCATTTTTAGCGATCTAGGATCATAAACAAAAATTCAAAAGAATTGAACTTGATATGTTATCTTTAAAAATAAAAAACAGAACAAACAATTTTGACTGACTGTCAACTGATGGAAATGGCAAAAGGAGGACTAAATAAAATAGTAGTGGCAAAAATGAAATGAGGAAAAGAGTAGTAATGTGTTAAATTAAGCACTTTTCCAGTGTCACCAATAAAATTTTCCAAAAATAATAATAATGCAGAGTTATTCTTGTAAATCTGTTGAAAAATGGTTTATTTAAAAAGTTCCAAATCATGATGCCCACCTACAACGCACAGGTGAATACACTTTATTTGTGAGATCGCAAATTTATTCCCAACATCGTCTAGTAGTGTGTTAAGGTGGGTTAAGAGGGCGCACTCGATTGTAATGCTTATATGCTTTCCTTCCTAATACAAATTGTACAAATCTTGAAGCAAGTGAACGGGTAAGTAATCGACATCTACTATTTATTTATGCTTTAATATTTATGTAACTTTTTAAAAGAAAAGCATATAAACACCTCTCAAAATAGAAATTGTCGCCACAAGACAATAATATTTTTTCTTCATCTAAAGATTTATCACTTCCAGAATGGACATGACCTGCAATTTATTAGTGTGTACACAAAACCTGGATCACCGAAAGTGGCCATCGGAATCATGTCCCAATGGATTGTACAAAGGCAAAAATGAAGTAACACAGCCATTAAATATCCTCACCAAGAACAAATAACTTTGGATCCATACAAGTGTTTGGCATAATTGCTTGGTCCCATTTTTTTCCCCCTGAAGAACAGCAAGTCCAATATGCAACTTTTTTTTTTCTTTCTTTTTAAGGACAGCAAACCAATATGCAGCGTGAAGAGTATGCTTGTATGCATTGTTTAGTGATTTCACCATATGGACCACATGGGAAAACTAATTTGGCAGAAACCAATATCCAGATACGTGGTCAGTAATATGCCCTTCTGATAAACAAGTTGGAAAGTTGGCCTCATCGGTTAGCGACGTCACTCCATCCCAATAAATTAGTTCAAAAGTAGCTTTCTTCCACCAAAAACAAGTTTGCATTAACAATCAGGAGCAACTTCCTCAAGCCAGAGGCACAATCAGATGACCGGATTTCGCGTAATCGTCGGATCAAACATCTGATGTTGTGAGCATCTTCAGTTAGCAGAGGGGGTCAGGCGTCATGCCAGTCCTTGGATCCCCTATTCGGGTGAGAACAAATTGCAGTCAGGTGCAGCTAACCCATGTGCAACAGCTTCACCATCCACATGTCAGCTGAAGTATTCCCAGCATACTCCCAGTGTAGTGTTGCAAATTCAATTAATGAAGCACTTCCAACTAGGAATCAAGCATGGCCAAGCCTGAGGTACAGGAGGTAACAATGGACGAAATTATCCTTCTCTGTAGATCTTTGTAGCCCAGTGCTAGCTTCACGTCCCAACTGGCGTTCTCCCTGCAATAAATTAAATACACTGTACCGACTAAGTGATGCTGATTTCCGGCACAAAAGCAGTGGCGCAAAATGGTAATTGAAGCAATGAAGTTGCACCGGTTTAAGTCATCTGGCTCGCCTAATCCTTCAAGCATGGGATTAAATATGGACAGGAGTGTTTCCAGCACAACCCTGTCATTTTCCTTGATCTGAGTGCAGAGAAAAGGTAGGGTTTAGCTGTGGATCTCATTTTCAGCTATTTGTCAAGCATATGAGATGCTTCACACATCGTCCAAGAAAGCAAAACAAACAGCATTCTTACATCAGCCTCTGGAGTGGATTCATTATGATCACAATTTAGAACAGCACCGAGATGGGACAGCAAGCGCTCAGGCAGGCCATACATGGGAGGTCCTCCAGATCTGGACAACCATGTCCCACGAACCATATGAGTGGTTTGACTCGTACTCACAGACTGTGCTGTGACATCCTCTTCATCAGTGGATGTATCAAGATCTGTAGACAATCACACATCAACAATGTAGTCTTGTGTATGTTTACTTGGATTGACAGAGGAGGAAAATGTGTTCAAAATGCATTATAGGCCAGATGCCTAGGATTGCTATCCATCAAAATTGTGCCCAGTCCTCAGCAATTGAAAGAAACGAGCTGGTTGGATTAATTTAAGATCACCAGGCTAAGCCCATTTTATTGAGTAAATTAGTGTCGTGAGATCCAGTCCAACCACCATCACATTGACAAGGAAAAGCAACGGTAACCTCTCTACTTAGAGATCCACACAAAGGAGCAGCACTTCACAGTAATACATTACCTAAAGGTATAACATCATAAGGGTTGTCTCCTCTTGGTAGAAAACCATAGAAGGTAATAAGATGAGATCCTGGATGTTTCCCATAACTGAGAAAACATTGCTTCCCTGCCTCACATGGTCTAGACAAAGGAAACTTCAAAGATTTTGTAGCTTTATCCACTCGGCCGTAGTTAAGAATGTGTGGAGATACCTACAGAAGAAATGAGAAAGCATACATGAGAAAAAGATTTGTAGACCAATGAAAGCAAATTTTGGAACTGATTCAGGGACAAAGTTACAAACCGAATGATTCAGAAGCCCAGCAACAGGAACCAAGCATGTTGTTAACTTCCCGCTACTTAAAACAATCATCATACTGTTAGAATACCATAATTCACATGCCCATAGAAAATTGTCCCAAGTATATATGTCTTGTTTGAATATCTCAGGATAATTTGTGCACAACATCGAAATAACTCATTATACTGCTGCCACAAATGCTGAAATAAAGAACCAACGCTTCATATCAGTTGAGTAGTGATTTACAGAATTAACAGAACAATATCACAATGGCGTTACCTGCCTAGCTTGCATTAACTCGTCAAAAAGAAGGGTTCCTTCTAATGCAGCAAGTGCATCAATTCCAAAACTCAATCCTGGAAATGCACACTATGAAATAATTCTTGATGTTGAACTGGACTAACTTGAATGAACTACAAATACCTGTATTGAAATTTGCTGGGAGTGTCTGAAAGTATATCTTGAACTTTGAAGATAGATTACACGCTCTTTCATGCTCCATAGCAATAGCATAGTCTCCGCCGTGATGTTATCCAAATCTTTTAATGCAAGAAACTGCAAACAATAGAAAAGTATTTACTAATGAAGAACAGGAACTCACATGTTGGAACATCAATCTATCAAAAAAGGCAAATGTTCTGGCAGTACATATAGCCCTCACTTTGTAAAATACGCCAAGCATATAATTTTAGTTTTACCTATAGCCAGATACACATCATGCTCAACATCTGACTACAATAGGACATGGAAAATATACAATTTTGTAGTTCCTTGATGGTTCCATGCTAGCCAGAACTATTTTATATGACTAAAAAGGAATTATGGGTGTATATGAAACATGAAAATGAGATTAACACGGAAGAGTATACCATGTCAGACTGACATAGAAGTTCCTCAGATATGATAAGGGACTCTGGAATTTCAAGAGCAATATCCCCCACGCTTATATTTTCAGAAGCCAGCATTCCTCTCCCAGATCCTTGAAAAACTAAAATTTTTGCAATCAGATAAAAACAGGTATAATGGTGACAACAAATATCTATGAACACAAAGTTAATTCAAGTGAGGTAAAGATGAACAAACATATCACGTAAAATAACTGAGAATTCTAACACAAGACTACAAACCTATCTAGCATTTCTATGACATCTAACAACAATTCAGCTAACTCAACTATTTGGTTGTTTGTCATGCAGCCAATAAAACTATAGTAAGTTTCACATTAGAATAACCATTATCACCACTTTTTGCTAAAACAGAATGAACTTATGCAAACACAATTAAGAACGGAAAGATAAAGGTTTATTAAACGCAGAAAGATTACATCATCCACATTTTGTTGTCATAAATTCTTATTTCTATGTTGTAACATATAAAATAAAACACAATTTTCAATGGGTAGAATGAAGCATGGAGCGCTGATGATCCATAAGAATGGAGAGTGGCACACTATCTGCAACTTGTATGGAGACTTACATGCTATCTGCAATTTAGTTTTAACACCATGATGCTCCCCCCATTTCAGAAGGGAATCTTCAGTGTCATGATTCTGTTTTTGGACTACCAGTTGGTCATTGTCTTTCAATTCTTCAGATCTGAGCCTAACAACTACCTGATCCAGTAGAACCTGCAATACTCCCTTGGTACCATCATTGGCAGTTAGAAGCAATGTGTTGAAGATTTTGAGCAGCAGATTTAGAGATTCAAGCTCATTCCTTGCAGAGAATGGCCCAAAATCATCATCTCCAGCAAAATAAAGCTCTAGCTGCAGTAAATTAACACAACTAATTTTGTTAAGTTAAAATTGAATGAGCCCCAGAGCCTAGTATGTTACCTCACCAAATCAAGAATGATCAACACAATGGAATACCTCATCCATATGGACTACCCTAGCAGCTTGGATCATCCGGTCCAGTAATTCGAAGGCATCAACAGCAGAACATGAGATTGGAACTTGAAATACGCAGGGTAGATTCCTATTGTCCAATATTCTCTGCATTTATCGAACAAATGAACTTACCAAAAAATTGAAGGATATTTGTAGAAGATTCCAACACACATGAGACTTGCACAGTTTTATGCATAATTACCGGACTCACGGTAAACCCCTCCGAACCCCGATCCCGTTCGCGCAATCTGATTTGCACCGGTACACACTTTGGTTCACTGGGGGAATGGCGAGTCCAAATCACAAAGACAAGGGAGATGTGCATGGTAGGAGGAAGGATACCAACACCTCCGTCGCCGCTCGACCATGCCATCGCGTCACCGTCGCTCACCGCTAGAGTGCGGTTGCTGTCATCATCACTCGCCTCTAGAGCATGGTTGTTGTTGTCACCTTCAGTGTCATCATTGAGGAGTAGGGAGGCACCGACCCAGTGGGAGATGCAGAGGTTGGCTGGGCAAAGGCGATGGTGGGGAAGAGTTGGGAGGCGGTCGGATGGAGGAGAAGAGGCAGCGGGGCTGGAGGTTGAGTCTCTAGAGGTGTTAGGGCATACTGCAGGGGGTTAGGAGAGAGTTCATGGGTTATTTGGGGCTGGTGCAACTTCAGTGGCCTAATCTTTTCTCTCTTTTTTCCTTTAATGTTATAGAGATAGGATCTTCTGTGGCCACTTTGTGTGTGCAACTCCATGCATTCCTATATTTTCCTTACTTTACTATATATGGTCATACAGAGAACCAAAATTCTCGCGAACCCCATCTCCGATTCGCGAACCGGAGAGGTATACCCTTCAATGAATCCTACTTTTACAAAGTGGTGTACCGTGAACCCGAATCCCGAGCCTGACAAGTGACAAATCAGGTAACTATGGTTTTATGTCCATCAAGAAGCAGTGTTCTAAAAGCAGGTCTATTAGGCCGTATACTCAGCAGTATACAAGTAACGAGTGCTCCTACCTGTTAGCCGGTTATGCCGCATAATGGGCCGATTATGCCATATAATCACTACTAGGTGGGTGACCTGTTGAGTACCTGTTACTGATTTTTAGAACCCTGAAAGAAAGTAAACAGATATTGACAAATGACAAGAAATTTTGGAGGCACAACACAAGCTAGGAGATATCCACATGGTAAATATATGAAGTTAAAACCATTTATCATCACAACAAGATGTCTACCATTACACTACTGAGTAGTCATTCACCATGAACCTGATAGACATCAAAGCACCATACGGCGGGAGATTTGATCATTTGCCCCGTTAAGTAGGTGGGAATTGATGATTTGCCCTATGATATCTCACTGACATGTGCCCCAGGCTCCATATGTCAGTGAGACATCATGGAGCAAATCAACAAGTTCACTGGAAAAACAAGACAAATCATCAATTTTTCCCCATACGGCATGCGTCAACATTTTCAGTACAGCCACCACATTCAAATAGATAACATCTGCTTTTGTTCCTCGCAACTTACTCATGTACCTATCCAATTTGACCAGATACAACTCCACTACTAACGAAAAGAAAATAATTTTACGTGGAAAAGACCAACATTTTTTCTAACTTTTTTTTAAATCACCTATTAAATCAGTTAAACCCAAACTTATCAACCATTCAGGCGCAAATATGCCTTGTCTGCTGTTTATCAATCACAGAGTAAACCCTATATCCTATCCTAACACCTAATTGGACAAGGAATGTGATATTTGCATCAACACTTCACCAGATGCAAAGGGAGCTTCCATTCCTAAAATAATCAAAATTATGGCATTTCTTGCATTCGTTTCAATAAATTGTGTTACGGTGGTAAAGATCTGCGCTTATCAAGTACGGCATCAACAAAATATATTCAACTTTTTTAGCTAAATAAATCCAGAATTATCCTACTGCTTGCATAAGGGTTTTATGCAACCAAACGTAACAGCGTGCTACAAGTTACCAATTGCCCAGAAAGTTTCCTAACTTTTTTTCTTTCACTGACCTCCCTTCTTCCTCAAGCACAATATTAGCCCAGTTCCGATCCAAAGGAAAAAGAAACTTTTTTTTTTTGCCCTGCTCCTAAGTACTGAACTAAACACGGCTTAACCAAATCCCTGGAACCGAACCTAGCTTGAATAGTAGTATATACATGTTTTACCTTCTTGTCTTGCCGCAGGGGGTCCTCCTCCGAGGGAGATGGCAGGCGAACCACCAGCACCTCACCCCCAACGGCTAGCTCCCCCGCCTCCGCCGCCATGGCCGCCGCCGCTTCTCTCCGGGACAGCGTAGCCGCGTATGGGGTTGGGGTCGGGTTTTGGGCGGAAGAGCACTGCGAAATTTTTACATATCTAGCCTCTTTCTTCGTATTTTTTCCGAAATTAGCCTCGTCCATGAATTAATTTCAAAAATGGTCTCGTTACAGTACATTTCAGCGGTGGTTGAGCGCGGTTTTTTTTTTTAAATTTTTCGCCCCCTTTTCCAGCGGTCACCGACCGCATGAAAATTTTTTAAATTTTTTTCGCCAATTCCAGCGGTCGGCACCGCTGAAATCTTTTTTTATTTCTTTTCTTTTTGCGCGCGGAGGAATTTTTTTAAATTTCGGTGGGTTGGTGAATCCATCGCCACCATCCGGATTCGGGACACGCTGTAAAGGCGTGCGACGATGGCGCACAGCTTTTATTTTTATTTTTCACGATTCAATAATATCTTTGTATTTATATATATGAAGATAAAATAAAATGACGCTTCGCTTCACCTCCGCTTTGGCGTTCAAGCACCACCGAGGGGGCTTGCTCCTAACTATGCAAATAACGATGATGACGATGATGATGATTTCGTTTCACCTCCACCTTGGCGCTCAAACACTATCCAAGAGGCGTTGAAAGATGAATGTATCTAACTTTGTATCTCGTTTGTGACTTTCAAATATGAATATCAGGTTTTATTTGTTGTCAAATTTGTCGCACATCAAAAGAGCATGACGGACAACAAAATTTTATTTTTTCAAGATAATTGACTGACAAATAATTTTGCGAAACACTACAATAGTTATCATCGACAAATATGATTTCTCCTGAATTTATTGACCATACTTTTAACTATAGTATTCTAGCAACCGTCAAAATAACACAGACTTTTAATAATTAGAGCTCATTGGTTACAGCGATTTTTCGAATAAAATCGATGCGAAATACTTCCACAAAAATTAATTTTCCTCCAAAAAAAATATGTGCATCAAGTCCGTTAATTTTCAAATTTCATGAAGACTATATTTCGATTGCATTGAAAATTTTGAATTTTTATCGTTCTAACCCGGCGCGTATAATTTTCCTCGCGATTAGACATTCATCGGATAAACAAAACGCCTCCAAATATTACAATCTAGCGGATCGCGGAATTTTAGTTTTGCAATTTCCAGTGATCCAGATCCTCGGAAATTATACGTGCCGTGCTAGAACAACGAAAAATTCTAAAAAATTAAAGATCATCGTAAAATAATTCAATCTATGAAAAATAAAAATAAAAGCTGCCGCCGCATCGTCAGCGGGCATGGCAGAAATCGAATCCATGGCACGATCATTGGATTCCGCTACCACACCAAATTTAAAAAATTTCTCCACAGCGCAAAAAAAAAAAGGAGAAATACAAAAAAGATTTCAGCGTCACCGATCACCGAATTGGCGAAAAAGTTAAAATTTTTCATGCGATCGGTCATTGGAAAAGGGCGAAAATTTAAAAAAACGCGCTAGGCCAACCACACGGAATGTATCGTAACGAGGCCATTTTGAAATTAATTCATGGACGAGGCTAATTTCGGAAAAAATACGAAGAAAGAGGCTAGATAGGTAAAAATTTCGAGCACTGCAATCACTGACCAGTGGGTCTGGGCCAACGGATGAAATGCAAAGGACAGGCTCCGTGGAGTCAGCCCGCCAGCCAGCACGAGGAGCACAGCGCAAGCCCATGTTTAAAAAACGCATCCAACAAATCCATTTATCCAAAGCGAACCCATTTAAGGTACGTTTGAATCCATTAGCACTTGTTAAGAAACCCTAATAGCCCATTGGAAGGCCCATGTGGTCCCTTAGCCAAAACCCTAGATGAGCGCTATAAAAGGAGGAGGGGTCCCCCCCTTAATATACAAGCATTCATTAGCGATAAAGTATTTCATTGTTGCTCTCCCTAAACACGTGTCTCTTTTTCTTCTCGTTCTCCAATTCAGATCTGTTCGAACCCGGACTATTCGAGAGCGAGGTTCCTTAACACGTTATCGCGACGAAGCTCTCAGGAGTTGATTTGAAAGGTGAGAAAGGTAGGATTTTGGCAATTGAATCTAAACGCTTGTCGTTTTCTTCGCATGCATCTATCCCACGATCTTGTACCGCTTCGTCACATGGCACGGCTACATGGCGATCGCTCGAAGCTACTCGCACGAAACCACGTGGCATGAAGCTACGACGATGCATGAGTTGAGAACACGCAGATTACTACTCGTGACATCGAAAGAAAAAAAAAGGAGGAGGCCGTCGTCTTCGCGCAAAGAAGACGACGCCGACTCGCTCTGCCGTCCGCCGCCTCGGCCTCGCCGCCGCGCCGCCCGACCTCGGCCATGGCCGTCCGGTCGCCTCGGCCTCCGGTCGATCGTCGCCATCAGTAGCTCGCCTCCGGCCGCGGCCGCCGGCATGAAACCACCGTCGCCGTCCCTCGGCTCGAAACCACCGTCGCCACTCGCTCCACCGGCTGAAGCCGTCGGCACCGCCTCGCCGCCGCCACGCGCCGCCAGTTCAGCGCCGGCGCCGCGCCTCTGCTGCGCGCTTGCGGCCGCATGTCGGGCCACACCGCGCGCTCGGCGCGTGGCGCCTACGGCCTCGCTCGGCAATGCCCGGATTGCCGACCGCAGCGCTTCGCCCGATTCGCGTCTGCAAGACGAAGTTCGACACGAGCCGTCTTCGCGGTCGTCGCCGCCAAGACGCAAGCCGCCGCCCGCCTCGCCCGGCAGCTCGCTAAACTTCGCGCCGGCGCCTTAGCACGCAGCCGCCGCCGCGTCGCCGCCCGGCTCATGGACGATGCCGCCGCATGCGTCGTCGCCTCCGGCCGGCTCAAAGCGCCGCACAAAGCGCCTAAGACGCAGCGAGATTGCACGGGAAGCGAAAGCGGCGGGCGGCGCGAGGCGGAATGGGCGGTCGAGACGAAGAAGGCACATGACGTCTGGCGTGGCGTGAGGCGCTGGGAAAATAAATAAGAAGAGGAAAACCTAGCAACCATGGGAAAAAGCGGTAACAGCCAAGCGGAGCGAGCGGGCCAACCAGAACGACGGCCCAATGGTGAATCACCAAAGAGAAAAAAAAAGAAAAGAAAATAAAAAAAAAGAAAGAAAAAGAAAAAAGAAGGGAGGAAAAAAATTGCAGAAAATTTTGAAAAATTGCCAGAAAATCAAGAAGATTTATTTGGCTCTGTTTTTAATTTTTCTTGCTCTATTTCTCTGTTTTATGAATTTTCTTTATGAATTTGAATCTGTTGCTTTATTTAATATATTGCAATGCATATGAATTTATTTTTCTGCACTTTATGCTTTTGCAACCATTTTCTATCAGATTACACGCAGTAATCTAAACCAGAATTTTGAAATCATGCGGATGTCCGCATTGTGAATCGTGAGTTTGAAGAAGCGGCCCTGACGGTCAAAACTACCTCACTTGGGCATCGGACGTGAAGATTGTTCTTGGGGCAAGAAGCTCGTTCGCGATTGGTCTAGGATCCTCGCAGACGCAAAACCTACCGCGTGAGCGAACGATCAAGCTTTGCATTTTCTCGACACCACCTCTCACCACTCGAAGAATGAATATATGGTGAGGAGAGTGCACTTGAGCTTTGGACCGCACTTGAGCGGTTCGAAAGCTCAAGTACACCATCTTGCCCCAAGCACGCAAGATTGGGTACGCTGAGGTTTGCAGACTTGAGCGGTGGCGAGTACAATTACGCCTTGCACGAATTTGTACCAATCTCTATGTGGCAAGAAGATCACCGATGAAGAGAAGATTGAGAAAACTCTCTCTACCTTCCACCCTAATGCTATCCAGAGTGCACGCACTATCGTCGGGACGCATACAAGGAGTATAGCGAATCGATTGATGTAATGCAAGTTGCGGAATCGCAAGACGATGTTCTACGCAAGAACTATGTCTCGCACCACCGGACGAGGCAATCGCACGTAAGTCAATGCCAATAGCTACAAGGTGAGAAAGCCCACTCATAGAAAGAAGGGCAAGCGGGGTGGAAAAGAGAGACCCGTGCCAAAGGAAAGTCCAAAGCCCCTGTGAAGAGGATGACAAAGAAAAGACGACGCCAAGCCGTATGGACAGCAGAACGGACGTGCTTCAAGTGTGGTACTTGGGGACATTGGTCGAAGATATGTTGAGAATCCAAAGAAGCGATCAACGCATATCAGGCTAAGAAGAAGGCAAAGGAAAACGCCCCCGCAGAGGCGCACTTCGCCAACATCGGTGATGAAGATGCCATGGATGTAGATACCCCTCTTACCTCATCCTCACAGAATAGCCTGGACATCGATGCTGCAGCCATTATTATGGCAAATGAAGAGAAAACTTCTGCAGATGACATAGAAGCAGAAATTAATGCATATTTTCTGATTACATTTAATGCATTTCTTTTAGATTATGGTTGTTAGTTTTTTTTTCTTTGAATAATGAATTGTAAGCTCTAGAAGAGCATACTTCTTTCATGAATAAATACGCAATTTATTCTTTATTCCAGTATTCTTCAATTTTGCAAGTAATACTTGGTTTGTTTTTGCCTCTATCTGATTAGAATTATATTTCTTTTATCTAGAAATCGTGTAGCGCCCAAATGGAAGAGATATGCATTGTTGATAGTGGCACAACGAATACCATCTTAAGAGAGTCTAAGTATTTCCGATCGATCACGAAGAACATTTGGAAAGATTACTACGATCGTGGAAGCGACTCATATGTAATCGGCTCAGGAAGAGCCACTATTATATTGCCTATAGGTACAACTTTGGTAATTGAAGAAGCCCTTTTGTACTCTGAATCAACGCGCACTCTCTTAAGCTTTAAAGACATCCGCGCCAATGGTTTTCACGTAGAAACCAATGAAGAAAATGGCAAAGAATACTTGTGCATTGTGAAGCACGCGGTATGTGGAAAAATGGTATTAGAAAAATGTCCCTCATATGAATCTGGGTTGTACTACACGAATATTCATGCACCCGAAGTGTATACTTCCATGAAGACTGTTTTAGAAGCTCTGAGTTATTTTCTTTATGGCATGGTAGATTAGGCCATCCTGGTCTTAGAATGATGAGAAATATAGTGAACAACTCACAAGGTCATGGTATTAATGTTAAAAATTTCCCGAATCATGAAGATTTTGTGTGCCCTGCATGTGCCACCGGGAAATTAATAACTAGACCCTATGTCATGAAAGTGCAAAGTGAAATCCCTGCATTCCTGGAACGCATCCAGGGGGATATTTGCGGTCCGATTCAGCCCCTGTCAGGGCCGTTTCGATACTTTATGGTGCTCATCGATGCTTCCTCGAAATGGTCGCATGTATGCTTGTTGTCAACAAGAAACCATGCTTTTGCAAAGCTGATCTCGCAGATCATAAGAATTAAGAATGCTTTCCCGATCATCGCGTGAAGTCCATCGAATGGACAATGCCGAGAATTTACTTCAAAGGCATTTGATGATTATTGCACGGCAACGGGGATAGCAGTTGAGCACTCCGTACCGCACGTCCATACACAGAATGGACTAGAAGAAGCACTAATAAAAAGGATTAAATTCATTGCCGGACCGCTTTGCGAGTTGTAACTTGCCCAACACTTGTTGGGGACACGCAGATCTCGCACGCAGCAAAGACTTATCAATTTCGGACCATCGGCCTACAACATCCATTCTCCTATGCGACTTGTGCACGGATCATCCCAAGATCTCCCATCTTAGAAAATTTGGGTGTATGGTATATGTACCTATACCACCCTCTCGGATCGCAATGGGCCCTCTCCGCAAGTCTGGGATATCGTTGGTTATGAGAGTGCATCCATAATCGGTATTTGGAACCCATGATTGAGACTGCATCTGACCGGATTCACGATTGCATCTTTGACGAGGATCGTTTCCGTCATTAGGGAGGAAATCAACCTTTGGATGAAAAATGCCGAAATCATATGGCATTCCACTGGGATCCCGCATGACCCCGCACTAATGAAGCAAATCAAGAAGTCCGAAGATAATTGATTTGCGAATTTAGCAAATGAACCGCTGATCATTTTGTGATCGAAGGCGTGGTTAAGTCGCATGTACCCGCAAGGAATGCACCAGAGAGGGTGGAAATACCAAAGAAAATAGAAGGTATCCCTCAACCTGTTCAGAGGCCTCAAAGAAAAAGAGCAGGAAATCTGGCTCCTCAAACCCAAAGTACCCGGAGACGTCTGGAGAAAACTTGGCAAGAGGACTTACCACAACCAATCACGAAAATGCCCCAAGGAAAGAAGGGAGCAGTTGAGACCTAGCATCGAAAGAAGCCAACGGAAAAGGCAATTCGGACTTGAATCTTCCATGAAGGAAGCCGCGGAAATAATGTGTGCGCACACATAGGCGATGAAAAGTTAAAGGAACTTGCTCCTGCGATAGGGAATAGCAGCGAAGAGCAAGTAGAAGTGCATGAAGCACCCCATGAAGAAATGGCCATAAACTTTGTAATAACAGGAGAATCCCTGAATAGAGCAACAGCCAACGTTGATGCATACTTTGCAAAGAAGATCGCCTCGATCATTGATCATGATCCCGAGCCTGCATCTCTCGCAGAGTGCAAGAAAAGGCTAGATTGGGAAGAATGGAAAAAGGCAATCACTGCAGAGTTAGTCTCTCTGAACAAGAGAGAGGTGTTTGGGCCCGTATGCCGCACACCTTCCCATGTAAATCCCGTAAGTCACAAATGGGTCTTTGTTCTAAGAGAAATGAAAACAACGGTTGTAAGATACAAAGCAAGGCTTGTAGCTCAAGGTTTCACTCAACGCCCGGAGTTGATTATGAAGAAACCTATTCTCCGGTCATGGGAGGAATTACCTTTAGATATTTGATCTCAATGGCGATCAACTTGAAGTTAAGAATGAAGCTAATGGATGTTGTCACAAAGATATTTGTATGGAAACTTGGATTCGAGATATACATGAAAGTACCGAAGGAATTCCTATCCGAACCAAGACGGAGCAAATAGAAACACATGCAATGTGAAATTGGAGAAATCACCTTTGTATGGGTCAAGCGATCGGGAAGAATGTGGTACAATCGCTGAGTGACTTTCTCTGCAAGAAAGGCTACACAAACAATGAAGATTGTCCATGTGTGTTTATACAACGATCCCGAATGGATTTCGTATAATCTCCGTCTATGTAGATGACTTGAACATCATTGGGACGGATGAAGAAATTGAAGAGGCATGCTCATACTTGAAGTCCGAGTTTGAAATGAAGGATTTGGGTAAAACCAAGTTTTGTTTAGGCTTGCAGCTTGAACATGTCCAAGAAGGAATCTTGGTACATCAATCAACCTACACACAGAAAGTGTTGGAAAGGTTTGGATTTGAAAAAGCATATCCTGCGAAGACTCCAATGGTGGAAGGTCACTCCAAGCGGACCTAGACCCATACTGCACCTAGAGAAGAGGGGAGGAAGTCACGGGAGCAGAATTCCCATATCGAGTGCGCTTGGAGCGCTCATGTACCTTGCGAATAGCACTAGACCGGACATTGCGTTCGTTGTGAATTTGCTAGCTTCAGATGCAGCAGAACCCACCAAAAGGCATTGGAAAGGGATCAAGGATATCTTCCGCTACCTCCAAGGAAGCAAAGACCTCGATGCATTTTGGAAGAAACAATGAATTGAATTTGGTTGGCTATGCCGATCTTTGGGTATTTATCGGACCAGCATCTTGGTAAGTCCCAAAGCGGCTATGTTTTCCTATGTGGAGGAACAGCAATTTCTTGGAAGTCATCTAAGGCACTCTTGTCTCGACGTCGACAAACCACTCGGAAATCATTGCCTTGTATGAAGCATCTCGTGAATGTGCATGGCTCGGAAGAATGGTTCACCACATCCGTAAGTCATGTGGTTTGAACATTGAGCAAACTCCACAATAATTTATGAAGATAATGCGACTTGTGTTGCCCAAGCACGATGGGTTATGTGAAGAGTAATCTCACGAAGCATATCAACCCCAAGTTCTTCTATGCTCACGAATTGCATAAGATGAACGAGATCAACATATAGCATACTAAGTCATGTGAAAATCTTGCAGATTTGTTCACCAAATCACTCCCAAAGATCTACCTTTGAAAGGTGCGTGAAAGGAATTGGGATGATGAGACTTAGAGAAGTGCAGATTCGGGGAGATATTTCACATACTCCCACATAAATTTCAAAGATGAATTATGAATACCCAACATGAATCTCAAGATTAGCAATTGAAGTTGGGAGAATTGTACTCTTTTTCCTTAGCAAGTTTTTCATGAAGTTTTCTTGCATAAGGTTTTTAACGAGGCAATTCGTGCAACATTGTAAAGCGTATGCTATGTACTCTTTCTCCAAGTATTTTTCCCACTTTGGGTTTTTCGGAGTTTTAATGAGGCATATGCATCTCGCGGCAAAGGGTCAAGGGGAGTGTTAAGAAACCCTAATAGCCCATTGGAAGGCCCATGTGGTCCCTTAGCCAAAACCACGGATGAGCGCTATAAAGGAGGAGGGTCCTGTCGGGACCGAATTTGCAAATCCGGACCCTCTGTGTATACCGCACTAGTCCAGATCACGCTAGTGCACACAGCGCAACATAGATGCTATCATAGTCGTACCACAATGAAATATAGCATAAACTTCAATGATTAATAATAAGCTGTTGTCTTACATGAATAATGCCTCACAGGGCTTAAATAAAAGTATCAATGAAAAGCGGAAATAGAATAAACGAGTGGTGCTCGATTCGCCACGAAGCAACCGATGAGGCTCGGACCCTAAGCATTCGCATCCATATAATCCTCCTCCACGAAGGCGTAGATTCCTCCTCTTCGAAGTTGTTGTTGTTGGGGTGAGTACATAAAGCACTCAACAAGTTGTGCACAATAATGTAAGTCTAATATTCTATATGCTTGGCTTAATCCAAAGGAATGGCTAATATGGCTATTTTGCAAGAATGACATTTAACAAGAATATAGTAAATAGATTGGAAAGCGATAAAACAAATACAATAATTAATAAATTTAGCATTTCAAGTAACCAAGTTTCTCAATCCTAAATTATTTTCCACTTTCCATGGCACCTTGCCATCCCAATAGGTTTTGTTTAACAAAAGTCTAACCCTTAAGCTGTAATTCGAGCATTGCCCAATACCGTGAGCACGGCTATTCAAATAGATTGTACACTCTGCAGAGGTTATGCACTTTACCCACACGATACAACCAAACACCACCAAGGCGAGTGATCGTAACAAAGCCTTTACAATGCTACACCTAGACCCAAGATCGCTCGCTAAGGTTTCAACATGAAGGGTTAAACCACCACAACAGGCCCCCTCTTGCGCCATGTGAGTTAAACCGTAACCGGGACTCACTATTCACCACGACAAGATCAAATCTAGGTTTCACAAATTATTCAACTAGGTTTGTCCCATTCCGGACATGTGGTTGCAAGAAGGACTCGGTCAAAGGCTTGCAAGGTTAAGTCCTTAAAGTGATTAAGGCAAGACTTCCACATACCCCCGCCATCCTCGGCCCACCTTGGCACACTGCCCTTGCCACTTGCCCCAATCTAAAATCATTACCACCCCACTTGATTACCAAGCACCACATGCCATTAACATTTCAATCTAGATCGTGACCTCCTCGCCACGACAACTTGATATCATGGTGCGACAAAGACATGACACACCAATTCATAAACATTGTTCCATATTCCATTAGTCAAGATTAAGTATCAACATTCGGACACATGTGATGACGTGGCATGGCTAAGCAATCTATGATGATCTAACTACCCCGGGTTGATTATCAATATTAACCAACTATAATTCCACATCCTAGGGTGACAAATAGATCATGGCATAAAATTGGCAAGGTATGATTTAATTCAAATAGGCATATTATCTAATTCCCAGATTAATTGAAATCATTTATACACATAAAATATCATGCATAAAGTTTAAGAGACAAAATAGCAATTTGGTGAAAATTAGGTGCAACATGATCAAAGCACAACTTGCCTTGGAGTAGGTGCTGGTCTTGCTCTGAGCTTGGGTCTTGAAGCGATGAATCTTCCTCCGGATCACCGAAAGCGGTTCAACGTCTCACGCTAAACGATGCCAAAATAGCAAATAAACACCAAAACAGAGAGCAACCAAACTCCAAAAATAAAATAAAATTCACCAATAAATAGATCTTGATTTTACAAATTTTTAGAAATTTGAATCACTCAAATCCGAGTTAAAATGCAAAAGATATAGCCTTTTGAAGTTTGAATAAATACTGAAAATACAGAAAATAGAAAAACCGATTTTTCCGAGTTATTTTTCTATTGGAAAAGATCTTTATTGCGCAATGCTGACGTCAGCCCTGGCCCGAGCCAATCAGGCGCTGACACGTCACCTCGGCGCACAGACCCGGTCCACGGAACCGCCTCTCGTCCACCGTGGACGCGGCTCACGGCGCCTCGCATCACGTGCCCGACACGCGGCGCGCAGATCGATCGGTCGCAACGCCGCCGAGCCGATGCTCGACACGCGGCGTACATCGGCGATGATCCAACGGCTAACGCTCTAACGCTGCGCGGCGCGATCTCAACCGAACAAACTGATCCAACGGCCGATGAAGCTTCCCGACGAAGATGGCAAAGACGGGCGGCGATCGGCACCGGAAGCGGAGGACGGCGACCTCGAACGGCGTTTGGCGCGACTCCGGCGAGATGAAGTGGCTACCCGATGCGGCAGCGAACGAGCCCGGATCTGGAACCGATTCGGTAAACGGCGGTTTGATGGAGACGCAAACTAAAGAAAACGGCCGTGGCGCTATTTAAAATCGCGGCGAGCTCTCACTGCAGGCGGCGGCGACGACTGACGGCGAAGGCTATGGCGGATGCGCTCTGGGATGGCGATCCTCGGGGTGCGGTCCGCGCTTTAAATAGCCACGGTGAACGCCCAGAAAAGGCAACCCTAAAATCACGCTGCGGCGACGGCAAGCGGCGGATTCGAAACCGAATCGGAGACGATGACTGCGGTCCGTCCGATCTGCGATGAACGGCTACGATTAGATCCGAAGCGATACGATCCGATCCGCTCCTTCCAAATCCAACGGGCGAGATCTAAACTTACCAAAACAACGCAAGGAATCCTCACGCGTGATCTTGATCCAACGGTAGAAAGCGCTAGGGTTTCGCGAAGAGACGGTGCGTCGATCCGGATCCAACGGTCACACGCGCGCGCATGGTGACGGCCGACGGGCCGCACCGCGATGGGCAAGACGCACAAGGTCTTTGGGCTTGGCCCGAGATCGTTCCAAGATTTTTCAAAAGCTTTTTGATTTAAAATAATTCCCGAAATTAGATTAATTCATTTAAGGCAATTAAAATATCAGGAAAAATCCAGGAAAATTCTCATAAATACTTTGGGACATTCTGAGCTCAAATAAAATATTTTTGGTAAAACTTTATATTAACTTTATCTATATATACATTTAGTTTTCACTAAAGGTTCAATATACTTAATTAAAATAAATTCAAATAATTTCTGGAAAATCCAATAAATTCAGAAAATCACCAAAATGCACATAAGTGAAATTATAGGCCAAATTTTTGGGATGTTACAGTCCCCCCTTAATGTACAAGCATTCATTAGCAATAAAGTATTTCATTTGTTGCTCTCCCTAAACACGTGTCTCTCTTTCTTTCTGTTCTCCAATTCAGATCTGCTCGGGAACCCGGACTATTCGATAGCGAGGTTCCTTAACAAGACTATTAGCTAGTCGCTAAAATTAGCAACTATGGATCCAAACAGATCTGTTAATATATATCGCTAATTATTAGCAACCCACCCGCTAATAATTAGTTCATTAGCGAGTTGTACCCTACTAAAAACTGCTAATAGATTGCCAATTGACACTTTTGTCCTCTCTCCAATTCAGTCAGCCTCATGCAAAAGGACATTATGATCATTTCTCCTTAATTGACTGATTTTGTGGACTTTATTAACAGGTATATCTAATCAGCCCTTGCTAATAATTAGCCATCTAATAGTTAGCTAGCTATTAGCTATTGATCAGCTAACTATTAGCACTGATGAATCCAAACAGGGCCTTATCCAAAGCGAACCCATGCAAAATTCTGTAGGAGACGAAAGAGCTGATGTCAGCGGCGTCTAAAGTGATTTGGAAAATTTAAAATGCTATAACTTTTAACCGACTATCGGATTCACGGTCCGTTTGAACCACTGTGTTTCTTATTAACAGAGCTTCAAAACAAATCCCTACTTGCATATATTTTGATGCCTTCTTCTAGAGATTATGACGAATATTCCACTAATAATTTAAAAGTAAATTTACAAAACTACAAAAAAAAATTATAAAACTACAAGAAAACTATAGGTTTTAAGTTCTCTTTCACAAAATTACATATTTAGGAGGACTTATGTCATAAAACTACATGGTTTTTATTATAATCGTCGTCACGATCAGTTTTTGAATTAGAACGATCGTGGTAGTAATACCAAACGCTTTCCCGCGCTTGACCTCTTGGCTTCTCCTCCCGATGCATTCAAATACCAAAAGCCAAAGCGTTCACCTCGCGCTTGATCTCTCGGATTCCTCTCCATTCTATAAAAAAGGAGTTCTCTCCTCGCCCACGTTGCCCTCGGCCTCCCTAGCTCCACGGTGCTTGCGTCGCCCCTCCACATCTCCTCACCCGCGTCGACCCTCGGCCTCCCCAGCTCCATGGTGCCTACGTCGCGCCTCCACCTCCTCGGCTCCCATGGCGTGCCCCTAGCTTCGCCTCTCCTGCGTCGCCTCTTGGTCTCCTCAGCTCCACGGTGCCTATGTCACCCCTCCACCTCCCTAGCTCCCGCGGCGCACCCCTAACTCGTCGCCCCTCAGTCTCCCCGGCTCCACTGTATCTTCTTGGCGAACTATTCATAATCTGATTTTGATTATTTGAATAGTGAATCACTGCCGGTTGTATGCTCAATGATGCTATGGGTCTATTGATGAACTAAAACAATTAAAGTAGTGAATGTGGCCTTGAACTATAGAGTTGCTTCCTGGTAATGTTAGAAAGTATTGCTTTTATTTCACTATCTTTGAGCTTGATCATCATATTCAGTATCTAGTTTGATACTAGTTTGATTATTACTGAATATACTGATTATGATTGCTTAGCTTAGTCTGTTCATAGCCCATGTTTAGTCAATTGTTGATATACCTGCTTGGCCGAACTATTCATAATCTGCCACCTAGTAAGACTAGGGATTGAGGTTAGGTTGTTTTACTCATGTGAGGTCTGTCTCCTGGTTGTTATATTAGGAACAACTGTCATCAGCAACAGGTGCTTCTTCTGATTTTGATCATTTGAATAGTGAATCGCTGCTATTGTATGCTCATTGATGCTATGGATCTATTGATGAACTAAAACAATTAAAGTAGCGAATATGGCCTTGAACTATAGAGTTACTTCCTGTTAATGCTAGAAAGTATTGCTTTTATTTCGCTGTCTTTGAGCTTCATCATCATATTCAGTATCTTGTTTGATACTCGTTTGATTATTACTAAATATACTGATTATAATTGCTTAGCTTGCTCTGTTTAGTCAGTTGTTGATATACCTGCTTGGCCAAACTATTCATAATCTCATTTTGATCATTTGAATAATAAAATTGACTTTAAATACTTTATACCTGATTGGGCGAACTATGCATAATTTAGGAAGATAAGAGTTCAAGGCCTTATTTGCTAGTTAATTATCTAGTTCAATTTTGATTATATGACCCTGGTGTAGTGGAGGTAAGAGATTAGTCTCTAGCAGCCCTACACTTTGTGACGAGGAGACTGAAGGTCTAACCTTCAATAGCTCGATACCTAAAAGTACTCTATCCTACAATTATTCATCATATATTTATTTATATCCCAATAACTGCAAATTGCACATATATATAAAATGAAGCCTACAAATAAGATATGTGACATGAAAAAGCTGTTGGATGCTAAACGAAAACTTGTGGTGAAGATAGAATAATTGAAGGAAAAGTCTGAATTAACAAAAAAGATTTATGAGATGAAACAAAAACTAAAAGACAGATGACAAATCGCAAGATATTGAATCTCTTAACAATGTACTCATCATTAAGGAGTGCAGGGCGAATGTAGAGTTGGAAGAAGCCAAAGCTGGGCTTATAGAGATAATATAAAGGTTTCTAGTATTTAATTCGACGTGGTAAGCGATAATGTAACAAGACAACCTATTTTCACAAAAATGATCGTTTTGTAGGGATTAAGAGATATGGTGATAGTCAATCGGTTATTGGTGTCAAATAAATGGGCATTATGTCTGATTTGTGGAACTATAAGGAGAACCGAAAAGCCTCTATTATAAAGCTGTGACACATATGATGGTTGTAACATCCCATTTTTGTATTTCTTGAATTTAGTATGCATTTTGTATTTTGGAGAATTTTTCGGAATTTTTCTAAATTATTTTGGATTTATTTTAATTAAGCCTTTTGTTAAAATTAATTTAAAAATATGGAAATTTTAAATAAAGTTTTGCTAAAAATATTTTATTTGAGTTCCAAATGCCCTAAAATATTTACCAATTTTTTTGGAATTTTTGGGTATTTTTGCTATTTATTTTGGCTAATTCTAATTTTTGGGAATTAATTTAATTCAAAAATGTTTTTTAAAAAGCCTTTGTATATGTTGGGCCAAGCCCAAAGCGGACCCAGCCCAACCTCGCGCTGTGTCGGCCCATCTCCCACGTTGCCAGCCTGCGTCGGCCCGCTCGCCCATAAACCCTAGCTGCCTTTGATCTCAGCCGTCAGATCTTGATCGGGTGACCGAGATTCATTTGCGCTGTCGCTACGTCGGAGCCTTTGTATCTCTCATGTGGACGCTCGAGATGTCGCTAGGTCGCCTCACCGAGAGTAGCTCGGACCCCGTCGCCGTATCCCAACCAACCTCGATTTCCGCGATCATAGAATGACACGTTTCTCACCTTGAGTACGATCTGGTATTATGAGGCAAAGAGATAAGTACATGAGCACTATATAGGTTCGTTTGATATGATCTTTGTATATATTTGGGAGTCATTATGTCTTGCTAGGGGTTGCTATCGACTTATAGGCCGAAAGGAGTTTAGAGGCTTGAACGAATATGCATGAACCTATACGGTCATACGCTTAATGAGTTGGAATAAATTGGTTTAGATTGGATCCGTCAATAATGGGTCAAGTGAGTCTAGTGGGCTTTGTACCTTGTTAGGCCCCAAACATAGGGTTCCACCGAGGGACTATATAAAGGGAGTACGTGATGGCTAGGGTAAGTCAATTGTTATACCACCGCACTCACCGAAACCCCAGCCGTCAACACTCAGGCCTTGCCATGCGTGCTAGTGCTAGTACACCGACACACGACTTTCCTTCCACGAAAGTGTGAACTTTGATAGAGGCATTACTGGCATGGTTATCATGGCACCCTAGCAAGGCGATGCGCCTACGGGGTGCCTAGATGCCTAGGCGATAGTTAGGCGACCAAACAAAATATAGCAGAAAACATAGTAATATACTAATATACCGAATTACTGAATAGTGAATACTTAATGCAGTAGCAAAATAATGCATATGCTGCGATGCAGCAGCAGCTGCGGGGGTGGCAACAGTAGCGAAGGCGGAGGGGGATCGCCGGTCGGTGGAGGCGATAGAGGCAGAGGTGGAGTGGGAGGGGTAGGCGGAGGAGGAGGGGATTACCGATAGGGATGGTGGTGTCACGAGAGAATGGAGAAGGGGAGGGGGTTAGTGATGACAGCATGAGATGCCAGGGAGGTGGTAGTGTAGTGAATGAGGCACGACAGCAATGCGAGAGGCTAGGGAGGGAGCGGCGATGGTGCAAGATTTTGGGAGGGAGTGGGCGACAATTTCAAGGGAGAGGAAGGTGAGAGTTTGTTGGGACCTGAATTCACCAATTCGGACCCTCTGTATTTACCGCACTAGTCCAGGATCACGCTAGTACACACAGGCTCAATATTGGTAAATATCACATCATACACAACGATAATAATATAAAGACTCCATTTATTGAATATAACTATGTGTATGATTTTATGACCAACTTACATTATTAAGCCACGCAGGGCTAGATTTGAAATAAGAACTAAGACAATGCAACGGAAAATAGAAGACGTAGACTACCCATCAGTTTACCACCGGCAACTAACAAGGCTCGAACCCTATTGACTCTTGTCCTTCTCGAACTCCTCCTCCAACAAAGGTGTAGACTCCTCAACTGTTGATTGTGGTTGTTGGCAAGGGTGAGTACTTGAAAGCACACAACAAGTTGTGCACATAATGCAATTCTATATAACTATATGTAAGGCTTATTCCAAAGGAAAAAGACTATTATGGCTATTTTGCAATATAGCGGTATTTGTGAACAAGTACAATAAGTAGATTTTAAAGACAGTAAAACAAATAACAGTAAGTAGCAATTTCAGTATTTCTAAAGTAAACCAGGATTTCCAATCCTAAGTCAAGTTTCCAAATTCCAATGGCAATCCGCCATCCCAACCGAGTTTCCATTTAATTAAATTCTAACCCTTGACTTTAATTCCTGAGCTATGCTCAATACCACGAGCACGGCTATCCGAATAGATTCACACTCTGCAGAGGTTATGCATTTTACCCACATAATACAACATACACCACAAAGGCGAGTGATTATAACAAAGCCTTTACAATGCCCTGCCTTAACCCAGTACTACCCGCTGAGGTTTCAACACTGAAGGGTTAAACCGCCACGATAGGGCCCCCTTCTTGTACCATGTGAGTTAATCTGTGAACCCATGACTCACACCACCACTATTAGTACCAAAGATAAGACATTGCAAATTAATCAGCTAGACTGTTCCATACCGGACATATGGTTGCATGATTTACTCAAGTCAAAGGCTCGCAAGGTTAAGTCCTTAGAGTGACTAGGGCAAGACTTCCACATACCCTCTGCCCTTGGCCCACCTTGGCACACTGCCCCTTGCCACTTGCCCTAATCTAAATGAATACCACCCTAGTTGATTACCATGCACCATGTGTCATCAACAATTCAACATCGTTGTGTGACATCCCTCGCCACAACAATTCAATCTCATTGTGTGACAACATCTGACACACAAGTTCCTAATCATGTTGACGATGTGGCATGGCTAAGCATACTAATACGTCTAACCAACTCATGTTGATTTTAGCATTAACCAACTATAGTGAACCAATCTAGGGTGACAAGTAAATCATGGCGTACAAATGACAAGATAGGTATATATCACATTGGTAGATTAGCTAAGTCCCAATTTAAGTTGAAACAGTTGTATACATGAAATAATATGCAATAATGTAAAAACAAAGTAGCAGTTTTATAAACATAGGTTCAACATGATCAAAGCATACCTTGCCTTGGAAAAGGTCTTGATCTTGCTCTGGAACGTGCCCTTGGGTTGACGAATCTTCCTTGGATGCGTCGCACAACTCAACGTCTATGAGAAACGAGAGAGAAAACTAAATAAATACCAAAACAGAGAACAAACGAACTCCAAAAATCAAATAAAATTCACCATTAGATATAACTCAATTTTACAAATTTTAAGAAATTTGAATCACCTCAATCGGAGCAAGGGAGAACGGGCTCGTGGAAGATTCAAAAATCTAAAAATTAGAAAATTGGAAAATAAAATAATAAACTGAATTATTTTTAAAAGAAAAAATTGCTATTATTGCGTCAGCATGACGTCAGCCTGGTTCGGGCCAATGCGGAACTGCCACGAAGCGCGGTCCATGGACTAGGTCCACCGCACCGCACTGGCCCATGGTGGACCCGATGCACACATGCGCTGCGTGGCTGACACGCGGGCCCGCACACTGACGTGGCAAAATGACCTCACTGTCAAAGCATGCGCCAACGCGGATGCCAACTCGGTGACAGATCGGCTTTGACCGCTGACTGGACAACCACATGGAGACACGTGTCACCACAGAATAAAGCCACCTAGGCGACGGCGGCGCATGGCCCTAGGGTCATCGGCGACGAGAATGGAGGGCACCACCGAGGAGGTATCATCTTCATGCACACGATGACGCCCTTACCTTGGTCTCTGATGCTTTGGAACGGCGGTGGCGGCGGGTTAAATAGCGACAGTTCTAGGGTTTTTCGCGTTCGATGAAGTCCGATGATCCTCCGGTGAATCTGATGCGCGCACGAGCTTCCTTGCGATGAGGCAAAGCGATCCGTACCGACAGCGACCTCCATGGGGTAGAAAAGACGACGAATCGGTGACTTAAACTTCACAGCGCTGCTTGGTGAGAACTTCGAATTGCTGTGGAACGGTGGCACTTCTTGACTAGCTATCTTGGGGTTCTGCTTTGTGACCTCGAGACTCTCCCGGGGCGCACCTTTATTGGCCGAAGACTCCACGCGTACGACAATTCGTACCTTGAGTCCATGGCAGACACGGCTCGGACACAGGACAATGTCCTGCCAGATCACGCGAAGACGACGACGGAGAGCCGTACGCGTGTCACGATCTTCGGACCAGATGGAAGATGACGCGGTTCCATCCAGGACGTTCGCAACAAACTAACGGCCTAGATAAGACGAAGACCCTAATAGACTCGACAACCCTCAACCCTATGATCTCATCCAATGGCCACTATGCATTAGGGTTACGTGGCCTCCATCCACCGTTTGATCTCGATCTCGGAGTTGGAACATTCGTTTTGATGAAGTAGTTAAAGGGTTTGACTTTATTAAAAATGAAGAAGAGCCTTGCGTTTACAAGAAGGCTAGTGGGAGCGCACTTGTGTTTCTGATTTTGTATGTGGATTACATATTATTGATCGGGAATGATATTTCTATGCTTGAAGATGTTAAGACTTCATTGAAAAGGTGTTTCTCAATGAAGGACTTGGGAGAAGCATGCTATATCTTGGGCATAAAAATCTATAGAGATAGATCAAAAAGGTTAATTGGATTAAGTCAGAAAACGTACATTGACAAGATATTGAAAATGTTCAATATGCATGAATCCAAGAGAGGTTTCATGCCAATGTCACATGGCATCAGTCTCTGCAAGAATCAGTGTCCTTAGACAACTGATGAGCGAGACAGGATGAGCAAGATTCTATATGCTTCAGCTATTGGGTCTATTATGTATGCCATAATCTGCACGCGCCCAGATGTCTCATATGCTCTAAGTGTCACGAGCAGATACCAAACGGATCCTGGTGATGGTCATTGGATAGCCGTAAAAAATATCCTGAAGTACTTGAGAAGAACTAAGGGTATGTTCCTTGTTTTTGGAGGTGAGGAAGATCTGGTTGCAAAGGGTTACACCGATGCAAGCTTCCAAACTGACAAAGATGATTTCCGATCTCAATCCGGGTTTGTGTTTACACTAAATGGAGGAGTAGTAAGCTGGAAGAGTTCTAAGCAAAACAAGGTGACCGACTCTACGATAGAAGCGGAGTACATTGCGGCTTCGGAGGCCGCAAAAGAAGCTGTGTGGATTAAGAAGTTTATCACAGAGCTTGGTGTGGTCGCTAGTGCCTTTAGTCCAATGGACATCTATTGTGATAATAGTGGTGCCATTGACAAGCTAAAGAGCCTAGATCTCATCATAAGTCTAAACACATACTCCGACGCTTTCACCTTATTCGCGAGATTGTGGATAGAGGTGACTTGAGAATATGCAAAGTATATACGGAAGCCAATGTGGCCGATCCGTTGACAAAGCCACAACCACAGCCTAAGCATGAGGCGCACACGAGGTCTATTGGTATTAGATACTTAATTGATTGACCAAGTGCAAGTGGGAGATTGTTAGTGTTATGCCCTGAGGCAATCATTTAGATGATTGTAACATGACTATGTTTATGAATAATAATATGATTATTGGTCCAATGAATGTATATCATTGTATTGATCAACAAGTATGTGACTTGATTATGAAGCTCTTTACTTATTGATGTAATTCGATAAATATCTCTGATCGGATATCATCGTATAGGACAACGATGAATAGATCAGCACATGTAGTGATCGATGATCATGCTTCATAGATCATAGGATATGGAGATATCATCTATACATTGTGGACGCATGTTGAAGAACATGGGTTAGATAGACCCGCTATGGGACACTGCGAGAATGTTACATTCTTATGTGTCATCAGTGTATCTCATACATAATAGATGTATGATCCTTAGACCTGAGATTGTCATATTCCCTACATTTGTAATAGTTTTTCTTGGGGCTATCAAACACTACTTCATAACCGGATAGTTATAAAGGTAGCTTTCATGTTTACTATGAAACATGCGAGAGGAAGTGAGCGATCAAGATGGAATTTGCCACTCCAATGAAACAGAGATATATGACAAGGCCACTCGTGTGATATGATTAAGGAAGTGCATGGCCATGCCGTGATTGAGGAGTCAATCACAACTTATTAATATATCACGGATACGAGAGATGGATTGAATCATCAAAGGATGACATGCTTCTCACCTTGAGTTCAATCTTCATATACTTGGCAAAGGGATTATTACATGAGTACTTTTGATAGGTTCTGTCTAATTTGATCATAGTATGTTTGGGAGTTGGCATGCTTTGCAAGGAGCCACTACCAACTATTGGATTGAAAAGGAGTTTTCTGAATCCATGTCCAAACGTACGTGAACCTGCAGGGTCACACACTTAATGGACTGGAACGCATTAATTTGGATTGGATCCGTAATTAATGGACCTCGTGGGCTTAGAACACTTATGGGCCCTGGTTTAGGGTTTCATCTCGTGGCTATATAAGGAGTGGAGGAGGGTGGGCGCAGGGGGTGATTTCGACGGTTTAGAAGTGTTTCACCGAAACCCTAGCCTCCTCCTCTCGCTGCCCCTGTCGAGCGATCAGGTGCTTGCACACCGACGCACGACGTTCCATCCCCGGACGTGTGGACTACTGCGGTGACGCTACTGCGACTGCGGCGTGGGAGGATAATCCACAACGAGGCGAGGACGATCCACTCCATCAACGCAACGACTGCGGCAAGGACGATCCACTACATCTACGCGTGAAGGATTCCGCAACTGCGCGTCTAGTGGTAATCTAATCTATGATCCCCTTCTTGCGAGTAGCTTTCTGGTTATGCGGTAGATTTTTTTTGTGCTAGCGTAGCATACCGCGTTTCTCTTCATATCGATGGTGTTAAGACCACATACTTCTGGATATGGTTAATCACACGTCTTAGCCAAACACATTCGCGTGAGGCTTCATATAAAGCTATAATCTCTAAGTGGTTGGTAGAAGTAGCTACCAAGGTCTGTATATAAGACCGCCAAGAAAACGGCTGAACCACCGCAGAGAAACACAAAACCAGTCTTAGATTTGGCACTGTGGGGATCAGACAGATAGCCAACATCCATATATCCCACCATGGTTAAATCTTGGTTCTTCTGGAAAAACAATCCAAGATCTTGAGTACCTTGGAGGTATCTGAGTAAAGTCTTGATACTAGCCCAATGTCTTCTGGTTGGAGCTGCACTATGTCTTACTAGCAAATTTACTTTGAATGCAATATTAGGCCTTATATAATTCGCAAGATACATCAGTATGGGACTTCAGGTCCTAAGACTTTCTCATTTTCCATCCTTGGTCTGAAAAAGGTCTTTATCCACTTCAAAGGATCTTACGACCATGGGGTTTTTTAATGGATACAATTTATCCATATTAAACCTTTTCAATACCTTCTGGGTATAGAAAGACTGGTGTACAAGTATTCCTTCTGGGAAATGCTCTAGCTGTAGGCCTAAGCAAAATTTGGTTTTACCCAAATCTTTTCATCTCAAAACTCCGTCGTGAGGTAAGCACTTGCTTCCTCTATCTCCTCTGTGGTTCCGATGATATTCAGATCATCGGCATATAACCGAGATGATACAGAATCCATTCTGGGATTTCTTTATGAACACACAGGGGCAATATTCCTTCTTCAGGAGGAACTCACTAAGTCGGTTATACCACATTCTCCCCGACTAATTTAATCCGTATAGCAATCTCTTCAGTTTGACGCTATACATGTTGCGATTATCAGGATTCGGAATTGTAATTCCTTTAGGGAATCTTATATAAATATCCGTATCCAGTGACTTATATAAATATGCAGTCAATACATCCATCAACTGCATTAATAAGTTTAAGCTTGCTGCTATTAATATTAAATTTCGGAACATTATTCCACTCTTTACAGGAGAATATATTTCATCGTAATCGATGTCGGGTTTTGTGTGGACCCTTACGCTACAAGCCTCGCTTTATATCTCACCACCTGGGTATTTCATTTCTCTTTCGGATGAAAAACCCATTTGATCCTACAGGGATTACTTTAGGAGATGTTTGATCAACAGGACCAAAGCTTCCTTTTAATAAGCGAGCGCTGCCTCAATTACTTCTTTTCATTTGACCCTATCTGAGCGCTTTTGGCACTCTGTCATGGACTTTGGTTCTGTATCCAGCTTTTAGCAATTTTAGAGGCAAAAATATATGTAGACAATTGTAGTCTTTCTTTTATACAATTCTCCTGTATCGCTTTCGGGATATCTCTTTATTAATTTCTTCCAGTTCCTCGTGATTTCCCACAACGATGGAGTCTGGGTGTTCCGACTTCCCAGCATTAGATTGTGCGCGCAAATATACGCTGGGGTTATCATCTTCAGGATGGATCACTTCAGGGATGTTACCATCTCCAGGATGGCTCACTTCAGGATTTTCTCAACATCAAGTTGAGCTTCTTCTACTGTCATAGGTAGTGTTCTCATTTGTTTGGTTCTCTACTTCTGTGGACGTCTCCGCGGAATTGAGTCCCGTGCACCTGGAGGCCCCCCCTCATTTTATCATGAGGGTCAAGAGTGGATTCAATATCCTTCTAGGGTATTTCCACTCTTTCAGGTGCATATACTGCAGGTATATGAGGTCTTTTCACTCCCTTATGAACAGTGAAGGCATTTGACAGATTATAAGCTTATTTATTGCAGATTTATTATCCTCCGAACTTCAAGTTCGGTCTCTGTAGTGCGTGGATCTAAGGACTCGGCATTCTCTAATGTGGTACTTATCTCCCCCTAATGTCGAAAAATGTCCTTAGTACAATCAGCGTCGAGCCGTAGTGTCTGAGATCCTGTCATAGGCTCTAGGTATTTTAATACATGACGGAGATTCATAACCTACATAGATCCTCAACTTCCGGTAAGGTCCCATGGTGGTACGCTGTGGTGGAGAGATTGGCATGTACAGTACAACCAAATTTTCGTAGATGGGAAATACTTAATTCTTTTCCACGCACTATCTGCAATGGAGAAATTTCATAATGTGCAGTTGGTCTGAGTTGAATTAATACCGCAGTATGCAGCACTGCGTGCCCCAACAACTGGTGGAAAGCCTACTGTTCTGCAAGAGCGGCCAAGCAATAAGTTTTTATTCTTTTAATATAATGACTCTGCAAGGCCATTTAAGTGTGGACTTTAGGTATGAGATGCTCTAAATTAACTCCTAAAGCCATACAATAATCATTAAATGCTTTTGAGGTAAACTCGCTAGCATTGTCTATTTGAATAGACTTGATCCTTTCTTCTAGAAAGTAGGCTCTTAACTTAATAATTTGGGCAGAAGCATGGTTCCTAGTAGATAAGACATATACATAGAACCATCTAGTAGAAGCATCTAGCAGTACTATAAATTTCTTAAAAGGAGCCTAATAGGAGATGAACAGGTCCATAGATATCACCTTGAATTTTCTCCAGGAAATTCAGTGATTCTTCCCTAATTTTTTAGGTAAGAAGATATAAGAATAAGCTTTCCTTTAGCACAACCAGGGCATAAGAAAAACTTCAGGTCTAGGAAAAACTTTATGCTATGGCCAGCAAAAATATCAATTATTCTTCTTATACTATTCAACTCAGGGTAACCCAGTTGATCTGCCAGATCTTAAATATATCTAGTTTTTTTCATCGCAACACAAACTTCAGGTTTTATATGTGCATAGGATAATCCGGAGGAGAATAAATGAAGTTTTTACCACACATTTATTACACCCATTAAACTTAGTCATGAGTAGGTATTCTGTATCATCCTCATTCACTATCACTATCTCCATACATAAACGATTAAAGGAGTACGACTGGACTTAGGGTATAATATGGCATTCTTCCAGTGCCAACTATGAGAGTATCGCTTCTGGCGATAGTCATAATATTTTCAATTCACTTAGTGTGGTACAACTGTCTTCTAGACAGATTTCCTCCTCCGCTATAGGATTTATACTTTATTCTATATTAAAGGTATGATTTAACAATCAAACAATTGTTGCATCAGGAACAAATTGTAAAATATAGAACAAGCATGGCACAATTAATCAAATATCTGGGAAATATCAATATTCAATTTTAAATAATAATCGCTCAACAGGAGCGTGGACCAAATGTTCATTCAGGAACTAGGGCTAAATTGATGAGGAGACTTATAAGGAATATGTGACATCGACTTAGCAAAGTGAAGGAATACTTAGGAGACTAATCCAGGTCTCCATATGAGTCGTATATGTCCTTCTGGGACTCCTCAAACTCTATAATTTCAAGAACCATATTATCACACTTTTCAACTCCCATGTCAACAACAGGTTGATCGGTAAAGTATGACTTAATATTATTTCCCCGGGTCTTATTTAGTTTCTAGTGGATTGTATGTAAAGGTCTACCACATGTTTCGGGATGCGATAGTTGCATGACCAATGGCCAGTGCATCCATACATAAAACAGGGTTATTCAAGGTTTGCAACATTACTTCTGGAAGTCCCTGACCCTTTACCTTTACTTTTCCACTATGAATTGCCTCTTCCCCTATTTGATTTATCATTCTTCCACTTATCCCTTTTATTCCATTTTCCCTTTCTGCGGCCATGACTATTGCTAGCCTATTGAGCATTTGCATGTGCTTCAGGCATTGCAAAACTCCCATTAGGAAGTACATGATGATTCTTCACCAAGAGTTCATCATACTTTTCTGCTTCTAGTAAAATGCATATAAGCTCGAAATACTTCTGGTACTTGGCGATGATACTGTTACGGCAGTATCCTCATATTGGGGTGGAATGTGCACAATATCTTGTCAATCTTTTTTGCATTAGTAACTTTCTGGTTACATAATGTGAAGGACCATATGGAGGTCTATCCAGATTTGTGATGAGTATTTGACTAAATTTGAGCTTGGGTTGCTCTTGTTTGAGTTTGATTTGAAATAGATTTTCAATTGGAAGCAATTTGAGGTCTTCTCTGTTTTCCCGGTGCTACCGGTCAGATCGAGTAAAAATGAATTTTAATGAGTGGACTTTGATGGATTTATTACACATCTTTATGGGCATTGCTATGTGAGGATTTTTCTTGTTTTTGATGGTTGCAGGACGACGGTGCTAGGTCATGGTGAGGCGAAGGATGATTGGGACTAGGCGAGGAGCGTCGGAGGTCCAGATGATCGGGGATCACCGGAAGATGATCGGAGACGGAGTCGTGGCAAGCCGTGAAGACAAGGAACAGATGTGATGCTAGCTAGATGCTGTGTGGATCAATGAGGATCATTGGATCTTGGTCCAGTTGATAGGTTAGCGGGTCTAGTTAGTGTGCTTTGAGAACCATGCAAGAAAACCCATTTGTGTTGTGGGTTTTGGGTGAACCCTTGCATGGCTGGTTGAGTGGGTAAATCCTATCCCTTGATGGATACTCTAGGGTTTAGAGGCTCATCCAAGGGTGGTAGGTGGCCCAAGAGTTGTATAAATATGGAAGGAGGGGTAGCCTTACCCCTTGAAGGTTTTGAGGTTTTTGATGCTCCTTTGAGCTTTCCCCACATGAAATGTGAGGCTTTGTAACCTCTCATTCCATAAATGAAATGTTCTTCATTTATGTTCATGTTTTATTTCCTTTACGCATTTACATTACGCATTTAAATTACGCAATTTAAATTCAGTATTTACTTTCCCGTATTTACATTCTCGCAATTTACTTTATCGCAATTTGGATTTGTCTCCTCCAAGGTTCAAAATTTCGGCGAATTTCGGATTTCGGACCACCCCGAAATCTCAAGTACCGACCGGAAAAAACATTTAAAAAAAATTTGAAGTTGCTACAGTAAATCCGAAATTTCGTTTTTTGGGCGAAATTTCGTGTTTTTTGGCCGGTTTTGAAAGTTTTAGGGCCGGATTTGGTCCAATAACCCTTAGGAAAGTCATCTCCTATGAAAATTTGTTGAAAAACCTAATTTTTTAAACATTTTAAAATTTTGGCGAAACTTCATTAGATTTGTATAAAATTGTACAAGCATGATAATAATCTGAAAATTTTATGGTACTATACTTAGTAGATTAGGATCATATATAAAAAATTTCAAAATAATTTAACTTCATTTGTTATCTTTAAAAAATCAAAACCAGAATGAACATAATTGGGACAGTTTTATTGTCAGAATTTTATAAATTTTCTTGTGTGTGATTATTATCTAAATTTTTTTTAGAGATTAATAATTGAATCAGTAACATTATATAAATTTAAAAAAAAATCAACTTTGTTTGTTTGGTCAATCAAATCTATGTAAGCATTGAACTTCGTTTGTTATATTATATTTCAAAAATCAAAAAGACAAGAACATAAATGGTACTGTGCTTTGTAAGAATTTTATAAATTCACTGGAGTGTGATAATGAATCACACTTTTTATGGGATATTAATAAATTCCTTATCACCATTATTTAAAATTTTCAAAAAAATTTATGGTTTACATAATTTTTCATTTTGTTCAAGTTTGCCGGTAAGCCTTTTAACATGGCAGTAGTACTGTTCGAATTTGTAAAAATTCATACGATTTGATCATTATCTGAAAATTTTATGAGAGCATTATAGATACATCGTAACGATGCACAAAAAATTTTAACAGTTTCTAACTTCATTTGTATCATTTTCCATTCGGATCAAACTTGTCGGTCAGTGTTCTATCAGGACAGCTCCACTCTCCGAATTTTTAAAAATTCCTCAAATGTGATAATCAGATGAAATTTTTATGAGAACATTATTTATGGATTATAACCATGCAAAAAAAATTTAAATAGTTTATAACTTTATTTGTACCATTTTCCATTCCGATCAAACTTGTCGGTCAGTGTTTTATCAGGACAGTACCACTCTCCGAATTTTTAAAAATTCCACAAATGTGATAATCAGCTGAAATTTTTGTGAGAACATCAGAATTGTGTCAGGAACCTCCAAAACAATTTCAAAAAATTTCGATAACATTTAGACCACTTTTCAGCCAATGCAAAAAACCCAAAATTTCGGATTTTTTCGCTGAATTTCGGTTTTTTTTTTCGGATTGGACCGGATTTGAATTTTCAAATTCAAATTTTTTCCGAAATAATTCCAAAATTTTGAAATTTCGCCGAAATTTCGTTATCCGGCCCGGGGCAAAATTTATTCCGAAACCGAAATTTGAAACCTTGGTCTCCCCTCCTTCTAAATGTTGTTCTTCTAGGATGTCTTGAGGGTGTTCATATGGTTTTACATCTTTCTTGTACCCTAGGATAGACTAGAGATCAAGTTTTTATCAAATTACAAATCTGTCCAGAACTTGTTCTTCGCGCAACAGTCAGTCTTTGTTTTTTTATAAAATCTAGAAAAATCCTTTTTAAGTGATTCTTGTTGGAGAAGTTGCACGACTCATATATCCATCTTTGGAAAACTTTTTGAGTCTACTGATTTCACCGTTTGAGCGCTATGAAGTGAAAATCGAGCCTCAAACATTCTGGTCGAAGTTCCTGACTATCTGTAATGCTTGATTTTTCATGTTTATTATATAAAGCTTTTTGAGGTGATTTTTGGTGGAGTGTTTCAAAACTGAACTTCTCACAGGTATAAAAATTCCCAAAAATTTTAGAGCAACATAATCTCACCAACCACCTACTCCAATTGAGGACAATTCGTGGAAAATCTGCTTTTACTTTTCTGGAAAGAGACTTTGGTGTTTTAGCTTTATCTCTTTTAGAAAAGTAGTATTTGAGTTGATTCATCTTTGTTTGGACACTTAACAACCAGTATTGTGATTAAAAAATCCCTCACATGATTCATGATTCTCATCCATGCAAGCTAGGGGTACACATAGTTGTCTAATTCTTCGGGTTTTAGAGGGTGTGCGAATCTGAGAAACACCAGTTTGAAGGAAAATCTTTGTGTGCTTCAGATTTTTATTGCGAGATTGTTTGGAGTACTTGAGTAGGGGAAAATTTTATTTGGGATCATTCACCCCCCCCCTCTGATCGCCATTTTGATCTTTAATAATGTTAGATCAATGACAAGGTTGTGTATGACAAAAATATATGTTGACACAGCCTTTAAAATCCTGAAAGCGCGGGAGAATCCATTCGTGTTGTACTTCTGGTAACATAACGGATCTTTACTGGTTATATATTTTTCCTTCAGGGAATCCAAAAGTACCAGCTAGTCATCTTCCATCAACTATTTGGCCTTCAGGTCCGTATGACCTCAGGAGGTGCAGAGCCGTACATCTGGCGGCTTCAGGAAGAGCAAGGGTATCAGCTTCAGGCTGGGAAAATAGTAGCTTCAAAAGATCGAGCTATCAGATTAATCTTAGTATTCATTGCCCGGGTAAGGTAATTGTTGCCATGCAGGGCAATCCTGATAGGTTCGTTCTTTGCGATGTCCAACAATCCTATTTCTATTTATGCAAAATGACTTTTACTACTAGTAAAATCATTATATTGCATGCTCACTCTTTAATCAGTAAAGCTTGGTCTATATCTATTCAGTAGATAATTATCTAAAGTTTCCCAGAATTTTTCTAGCAATTTCCATAGTTTCTGCTAATTATACAACAATTTTCAGAATCACCATGTAACAGAAAAATAAATCTCAACATATATCAATATGGAATTATGCTAGGACTATAAATTCAGAGCTATGGAGCATTCAATATGCTATATAAAATTTTTCTAGTATTTTTCATAATTCTCTGTTAATGATTAAGCAATTTGCAGAATTACTTAATGACAGAAAAATGAATCCCAACACATATTAACATGTAACAATGCTAAGGAAAATGAATCCAGCAACATCACACACATCAATGGGTCATACATAATATTCCATAATTTCTAGCATTTTCTATTAATTTCTAAGCAATTTTTAGAAGTACTTAAATAATAGAATATAAATTTCTGCACATATAATAATGCTAGAAAAATAACCCAGAGAATGGAACTTCCAAAGATGTGCTAAATACTAATTTTATCAAAATTTTACGGAAGCCTATAACCTAGAAAATCTATTTTCTAGGATTTAATGCCAATTTTCAAATTTTAATAACATATTTTTTCTTATTAAGATTCCTTTTTTTCGAGCGGCCTACCAGTCCACCAGGCTATTTCGGCCTAAAGGCACTGCCCATGAGCGTGGAGGCCCACGTGCAGCGCGACAGCCCATGTGCTGCGCGGCCCGTGTGCGGCGTGCAGCCCGTGCATGGCACAAAGGCCGGTCCAAACCCTAGCGTCTCTTGACTTTGCCGCCGCTGCCATTTACCACGCAGAGAAACTGGGTCGGCGCGAAACGAGGTGGCGAGGCGGGCGCAAGGCCGATGAGCACGGATCGGTTTCGGCACGGATTCGTGGCGGCGCTGTGGGCGCGTGGCCGATAGGCGCAGAGCTGTGTCAACGCGAATCCATGGCGGCGCGACGGGCGCGCGGCCAATGGACGAGGAGCCGTGTCGGTGTGGATTTGTGGCGGTGCTGCGGGCGCGAGGCCGACAACGCAGTCTATGGTGGTGACAAGACCGACGCTGCAGGCAACGGATTTATCTGGGCGCCACCACGGGCAGACCGCTGGTGCTCGGCCACTTCAATCCGTGTTCCGCCGCCATCTTCAATACGAGCACCACCGCCATTAGCTTCGAGTGTGAGCTCCGTCGGCACAGAAGACGAATCGGCAAGCGCGAAACACGAAGCGCCAGGCACGTGGAAGCGATGCGTCGGCGGTCGGCGGGACCGAGCGGTGCAACGATGTGTGTCGCTGCGGGCGACGGCACTGAGGGCCGAGCGGCGCTGCGGCCGTGGTCGTCTCTGCAGACGACGGCATTGGCGGGCGCGCAGGTCTCGCAACGGCAGGCGCAGCTCTCGCAATGGCGAGCACGGATCTGCCGGTGTGCACGGAAGCAAAGGGACCTGGGGCGCATGCTTCAGGATGTCACCGCGAGTGTGGAGTTGGCGCATCGCCGTTGTGAGAATTAGACGACGAGCAGCAGTCTTCGGGATCAATCTTCGTCAGACAAGGGCTCAGGGTCACCTTCTGGGTAGACACCGATGGTGGGCTGCGCCACCTCGGCTTCCGGCGAGGGAGGCATTGGTTCGGACGCAGGCATGGCCGTCACCGCTGCCTGCTGGACGCGCAGTTCAGTCGTCGCTGTTTTTTTATTGATGATGAACAATAACTCGCAATTATTCTATAATGATAATACGATGATCAGCAGGATCAAAATTGCATAGAAGCGCTTACGTAGGGCTTGTCGTAGGATGATCGTTTGTAGCAGGATGATTTCGATGCCGTGTAGATTGTCGCAGGGAGACGATCACGATTGGTAGCCTCGGTAGAGCTTCGTGCTGATAACGTGTTGTAAAACGTAGTCGTTCACCCGCGATCGATCAATAGCACGCCAACGTAATCACAAGAATAAGAACTGGAGCACACACAAAGTAGGGGGCATAGCTCTCTCACTTTATTAGATTGATCTCTTGTATAAGGGGGTGCTCAATATATAGTAGAAAGTAGGAAGAGATAGATTCGGATTCGCCCACACATAGAGATAGAGTACAACCGAATACGGTTAAGAATATCTTATCTCATAACACATTTTACCACAACGGCAGTTTTGCTGTACAGACAGTTTTCCAACACATTTTACCTCAACCCAGAACCAACATTAATTAGTCAGTCCAGTAGAACCAGCATGAAAGATCAAAGAAGATTAGATGTTTTACATAATAAAAGTAATCCAAATTGATTTATATATGATCTTAAGTAGGCATTCAACTTTGAACAGAACTAACACAGTAGAAAATAATTTCCACATCCTCATTGGTTTCTCACTGTCCAGTCCACGATGAAAAATAGTATTGACCTAGTTTTGATATAGAAGTGCAGCGTCATGGCACACCAAGTAGAATAGAAAATCACCTCAAATTTTTTTCCATGTTTCAATAGTCATTCTTTCACATCTATTAGAATCTATGTCAGGTTATGCAGGCCCAGAAATCGTTCATCTTACATGGCCTACGGTGGAATTGTTTGTGAGAAAAGAACAAACCAATCAGGATCAGTTGTATGGTTGACTTCTATGCATCTGAATGGTAAAGATTTTATCGAGAGAAGACAAAGGAAGATTAGTAGGTTTGTATTTTTTCCCCTAGATGCACCTATGTGAGAAGAGCCATTTGTGATACAATGAAAGCTCACAGAAGAAGCACCGCAGGGAAAATACCTCTGCCAACAATGTTGATGCCAACAATGCCACACGTGTTGCAAGTATTCATTTTTAGAGAACACACAGCATAATAAGAGTTCAATCTATTTTATCATTTCTTTTTTATTTAATTAGTTTTGCTCTGTCTTGTATTACTACTAGCATTGCATAGTACTCGTAAATATTGAGCGCTTGCATGTAGCATAACCGAAGCGAAAGTTGTTTTTAATGTCTGTATTATTACTAGCGTAGCATAGATTTTATGTATATAGTGCAATCAAGACATATAATTTATTTATTTTATTATATCTGTATTATTACTCGTGACATAAATTATTTACTTGTTTATTTCATTTTATCCAAACTTGTACTCATAACATGGTACTCATTTCTGTATGGAGCCCATGTGCAGAATATAATCGAATAAAATTTTATTATTTGTTTATTTCATTTATGTATGTATCACTATTCATGATATGGTATTCGCGAATACGGAACCCATGTTTAGATCGTAACAAAGACCAAATTATTTATTTATTTATTTTTACTCGAATTACTAAATCATGACATGCTACTCATGATATGGAGCCCATGTTCGGAGCCCATGTTCAGAATGTAGTCAAAACCAAAATTGTTTATTTCTTTATTTTATCTTCAATCGGACTACTAAATCATGACATGGTACTAATTGATATGGAGCTCATATACAGAATGTAGACGGGTAAAAATTTATTATTTGTTTAGTTCGTGTTACTACTCATGACACGGTATTCATGAATAAAGAACCCATGTGTAAGCGTAACCATGATAAAATTTGATTAATTATTTCCTTTCATTTCCACTCAGACTACTAAATCATAACATGGTACTCATTGATATGAAGCCCATATGCAGAATGTAGTTGGGTAAAATTTATTATTTGTTTAGTTTGTGTTACTACTCATGATATGGTATTCGCGAATAAAGAACCCATGTGAGAGCATAATGACAACAAAATTAAATTAATTGTTTCATTTCCACCTAGACTACTAAATCATAACATGGTACTCACTAATATGGAGCCCATATGCAGAATGTAGTTGGGTATAACATTTTTTATTTTAATAAGTTCAGATTACTACTCATGACATGGTATTCACACATATGGAACCATGTGCGAGCGTAACCGTGACGAAGATTAGTTAATTATTTCCTTTCATTTCCACCGGACTACTAAATCATGACATGGCCGATACTCACTGATATGGGCCTATATGTAGAAAGTAGTCGGCAAAATTTATTATTTGTTTAGTCCTTGTTGCCACTCATGATATGGTATTCACAAATAAAGAACCTATGTTCGACTGTAATCGTGACAGAGTTTGGATATTTAGCGATTTCCCTGGTGTACTGTTCTTTTTGCAGTATATACCTGCTCATGATTCTTATCTGCTTTAAGGGACCGACCCTAAAAAATAGGTCTTCATCCCTCTCACCCTTGGAATGAGGCCCTGTACTTCCCATCCTTGATCCGTATCCATGCGTAGGGACCAAAACTAAGAAACACGGCTTTGAGCACTGTTCTTGATTCGTATCCACTTACGGGACCGAACCTAAGGGGGCAAAAACATAACAGTGGGAGGAAAAAAGGGAGAATGCTCGTTGATTCGTACCACGATGGCCGAACCTAAGGGCGGAGGGGGTACTAAGAAGAAAGTTCCTTGACTTGTCTAAGGGCGAAGGGAGATAGAAGAAGAAAGCTCATTGAATTGTATAGTTTGACCAAACCTAAGGGCTAAGGGCATGTACACTGGTATAGACGGCAATTGTCTGTAATATAACACCACGTCATCTATAGACAGCACTAAAAATAACTCATATAATGGATCATCTATATAGTTGTCTGTAATGGTTTCACATTTAATTAACAGACTGTCTATACAATAGTACACAAAATAGAAAGCTATCTATAGTACCGTCTGTTAAATAGTAGACATCAGCTTTCTCTCTCCTCCACGTCACCTAAAATCCTACGTGACGTAGTCTTACAGACAGCTGACATATACCATTGTACATGCTCTAAGGAGGGATATTGTAACATCCCGAAAATTTTAAATAAGAAAAATAAAAATTAGAAAATGAAATTGAATAAATTTTTTAATTAAAATTAAGAGAATGAATTAAAAATATTATATTATATTATATTTCAACATCTTGAAATCCAACCTTAATAAAAGGATGAGTTGCAAAATAAAACTTCAAATCAAACAAAATATGATTTTTTTGGAAATATAAGTTCACCTTGAAATTTCATCCAACTTGAAATTCTTCTTGAATTTTGGTTCTTAAGAAAATCTCTTATTGCATTGATTTCATTTTCTCCTCGATGCAAAACTCAAAATATAATGAGAAATAAAATATTAACACTTATTTATAGTTATTGATGCTTTTTCTGAATTTTTTGGATTTTATTGATTTTTCCTAGATTTTCTTGATTATTGCTCTAGGGAAGAAACCCTCTTAATAATCACTTAAGTATTGGATCAGTAATAAGAAAAGAAGTGTAAAATAATAAAATGAGAAAAAACTTGGAAAATCCTTAGAGATCTCCAGAATCTTAAATTTTAATTTAAAAGTCATATCAAAGTAATTAAATGTGCAATGAAAGCCAAATTAAGGAAACTTGACTATACACAGTGAAGATTTCAGAATTAAATGAAAATATTCCATCATCATTTTGACTAGAAATGTTTTATATTATATTCTGTCTGGATAGATCCATCAACAGTAAAAATATAAAAAAAATAATAAATGCATTTGAGGAATTTAAAAATTCTAAAACAGAATAGCCGAAAATCTGAAAATACAAATGTCAGAATTTTTATAAATTAAATGTAAAATATATGGAGCTAAAATTTTTAAAGGAGACTCATATGACCATAAGGAACATTTAAAAAAAGTTTGACAAATATTTGATAAGTTATAAACTCCCATAAATTTTAAAAATAGAAAATTGAAATCAGTGCACAGTGCATTATCAAATTTTTTATAAATTATTCAGTAATCATCTCAGCCTAAAATTTTGACAGTATAATATGAATTATCTCAAGTACGCTGATTAAAATTCTCATGAAATTAACATCACGATAGCTAACCGATTCAACGAACTTACCCCAGCTCTGATCGCTGAAATCACTTGAGGTCACCATACCGTTCACTGCCAAATGGGACCCAAGTCACTGTGCGGCCCACTTGCCAGCCGAAGACCCCTGTCTTCATCTTCCTCCGATCGCTGAAGCCCTGAAGCAATGCTCCAGCTCCTCTGTAGTAACCACCGTCCGCTGTTGCTCGCACCACCTAAGGTCCTTGCGACATCATTGCTTGGCCACGCGACTACCCTCTCCGCAAAATCTGTAGCTTGCCCATGCCTTCTCCTATGGAGATGCCACAATTCATCAGACGAGTTCACACCAGGTGGTCGAATGATCTACAGCAAATTGCCACCTATAAATAGAGCCTCAAAGTCGCAAAGAGCTGTGCAATATTTCCCCTCAACTTCCATCTGCCTACATTGACCAAACGGCCACCAATTTCATTCTTCTTCCACCACAACCGAAGAACCCTAATCTCGGATCAAGCCCGAATTGAGGTGGTCTACAAAACCTTTTCTTAATTCCTTTGCAAAAGCCCGGATCGAAACCCCTCATTTTATTTCAGGAATTATCAACTGTAGCTCCGCGCCTCTTTGAACCTTCTTCCTCAAGAATGACGCATGGTAGCAAGCTAACCCGATCAATCCCTCCAACCATTAGCAGGTAAAATGGAACATGTTTGATCTCCTGACTCTTAACCTGGAACCGATCATGCTCAGCAAGCTCCCAATCACCGGCGCGGCTTGACCGCCATGGCCGCCGCCTCCTCCTCTCGGTGGCGTTCCAATTCCGGCCGCCACCAGTAGCTCCAAGATCTCCCCTAGATGCGTACAGACCCACTAGTTCCTGTTGCGCCACCAATCCGTTGTCTCCAGCATCCCCTCGTCGGCGGTGAGCCGTGCTCCGAATGCCTCTATTCTCGGTCACTGACCGATGGGCCCCTCGCGTCAGCCTCTGTGCCTCACACAGCCACCCCCTCCCGCTGACCCGGAGGCCCCACCAGTCAGGCAGCCGAATTTAAAGAAAACCCCGCGAAAATGGAAAGGCGCTTTCAAAGCATGAAAGCGTATTTTCCATTTCCACTGGATTTTCATAACCGAGACAACCTCATTTGGTTATAGCTTCTTCATATTTAATCCAAATAAGATGAAATAAATTTATAAATTCATATAAAATCAATTACTTCCCGAATATACAAAAATATTTTGAAAAATATCAATGTACGAATTTTAAATTCAAATTTAAAGAAAAGGCCTAAATATATGCTATACACAAAATTTTTGCAAACAAACTCAGAATTAAATGAAACCAAATTTGATGGAATCCTTATGCTTCCAAGAACCCAAATATGTAAAATATTTGAATTTCATTTATGTTTGAATCATTTTCTAATAAAGGTTAACTACAATGCTATAAATATTAAAAAATATATAGTTTATGCAAAATAAATCCAAAATGAGTAGGATCAATTTTTAAATGCTATTGTGATAGTAGATTACCTGAGTATGCTAAAATACTTAAGAAATAATCTTGGCTTGAATTGTTTCAGGAATAAGAATCAGACCCTAGTGTAAAAGATATGTATATACATATAAGGAGTAACTAGCAGTAATATCTATATACATGCATATATTCCAGAATGACCATGAATCTGATTTATTACTGTTGAAATAATTAGAATACAGCATCGGTAGTTTGCATGTGCATAAACTTAATTAGCATGAAGACAATAAGCTTTATCTCTGCTAAAAGAATATACATGCATGAAGATATATATATTGAAAAATAAAGTCATGATCCCTGAAAACTAGACCCTGGATAAATCGGTCCAATTGATGCAGTAGAGTCATTAAAATAGGTTATAGATTATGCTTAAATCGCTAGATGAAATATGCCATCCTATGATGTATATATAGTTGAGAATCAAAAACATATGCATAAAACCTCATAAATTAAGTGTCAGATTAGGCAAAGCTAATCTTAGTATATTCTTTAAGATAAGATCATGATAATTGACAAAAAGAACTAATCTGGATTGCTTTCATAATGGACTTCATCCTTCATGTGCATATAAAACACCTCGGCTAAAATCAAAATAATGCAAAACTAGTTTCAAAACACTTCTAGGATCGTACCCTACTAATACCAGAAAAATGAGTTAATAACCATGTATAGTATAGTCACAAATTTAAAATGAAACCCAATTCCTTATAACGTCAACTTTTTGACCATTTAAGCTTCTTCAGCAACTCATGAAACATCTCGTCTAAATACAAATTTTGTGAAGATCAGCCTAGAAATGATATTTGAGATATGGACTACCGTAATCTAGAAAAATATTCTTTTTACAACTTCATTTCATCTAAATCCTGCTAGTGCAATAAACCTAAGTGTTATGGCCGCTAAAGCCCTTTATATGAATAGTTGAACTTAAGAAACCTTTAGCTAAAATATTTGTGATGCAAGAATCATTGTGTAATCATGTAAATGCAGCCAGTAGCCTTATTACTGAAGAGAAACGCGGTATGCTACGCTAGCACAAAAAAAATCTACCGCATAACCAGAAAGCTACTCGCAAGAAGGGGATCATAGATTAGATTATCACTAGACGCGCAGTTGCGGAATCCTTCACGCGTCGATGTAGTGGATCGTCCTTGCCGCAATTGTTGCGTCGATGGAGTGGATCGTCCTCACACGCTGCAGTCGCAACAGCGTCACCGCAGTAGTCCACACGTCCGGGGATGGAACGTCGTGCGTCGGTGTGCAAGCACCTGGTCGCTCGGCAGGGGCAGCGAGAGGAGGAGGCTAGGGTTTCGGATGAAACACTTCTAAACCATAGAAAGCACACCCTGCACCCACCCTTCACTCCTTATATAGCCACGAGATGAAACCCTAAACCAGAGCCCATAAGTAGGGATGGCAATGGGGCCCCGATCCCCGTTTCCCCGCAGGGAATTCCCCTATTAGGGGACGGGGACGGGGGAAATCTCTCCCCGCGGGGGGCTTATCGGAGAAAATATTGTCCCTGTCGGGGATCGCGAGACAGGGACGTTCCACCGTTCCCCGTCCCCGTCCGCATGTTATCACTAATAGGTGGAAGTAAATGATCATTCTCAAAAGAAAAAATATATATGTGAGGTTATTATTAATAAATATGCTAAATATGAATTACTCTAGTGATTCACACACACTTCAACCACACATGCACCATTACTCTAGTAATTCATTCATGTAGCATATGATATTTTATATAGCATTTTCGGGGATTAGTTCCCGTCGGGGCCCCGCAAACCCGTCAGGGATCGGGAACGGAGGAGAATTGAGCCCCGTGTACGGGGACGGGGACGGGGGCGGGGAAATTTTGCTTATCGGGGATCGGGGATGGGAGGGCACTCCCCGCGGGGATTTCCCCGTTGCCATCCCTACCCATAAGTGTGCTAAGCCCACGAGGTCCATTAATTACGGATCCAATCCAAATTAATGCGTCCCAGCCTATTAAGTGTGTGACCCTACAGGTTCACGTACGTTTGGACATGGATTCAGAAAACTCCTTTTCAATCCAATAGTTGGTAGTGGCTCCTTGCAAAGCATGCCAACTCCCAAACATACTATGATCAAATCAGACAGAACCTATCAAAAGTACTCATGTAATAATCCTTTTGCCAAGTATATGAAGATTGAATTCAAGGCGAGAAGCATGTCATCCTTTGATGATTCAATCCATCTCTCGTATCCGTGATATATTAATAAGTTGTGATCGACTCCTCAATCATGGCATGGACATGCACTTCCTTAATCATATCACACGAGTGGCCTTGTCATATATCTCTGTTTCACTGGAGTGGCAAATTCCATCTTGATTGCTCATTTCTCTCTGCACGTTTCATAGTAAACATGAAAGCTACCTTTATAACTATCCGGTTAGAAAGTAGTGTTTGATAGCCCCAAGGAAAACTATTACACATGTAGGGAATATGACAATCTCAGGTCTAAGGATCATACATCTACTATGTATGAGATACACTGATGACACATAAGAATGTAACATTCTCGCAGTGTCCCATGGCAGGTCTATCTAACCCATGTTCTTCAACATGCGTCCACAATGTATAGATGATATCTTCATATCCCATGATCTATGAAGCATGATCATCGATCACTACATGTGCTGATCTATTCATCGTTGTCCTATACGATGATATCCGATCAAAGATATTTATCGAATTACATCAATAAGTAAAGAGCTTCATAAGTAAGTCACATACTTGTTGATCAATACAATGATATACATTCATTGGACCAATAATCATATTATTATTCATAAATATAGTCATGTTACAATCATCTAAATGATTGCCTCAAGGGCATAACACTAACAATTACGTAGACCCCAATATGTATAAATCACTTTGCATGCAAAACGCATAAGGTTAAGTACACTACACATTACTAATTCGATTCTTTATAACAAGAACCATAATGCCGTATAAGCTATTTCAGCAATGAATAAAATATCTCGTCTAAATCCTAAAATTCAAGAAATCATCTTGGGAATGCTCCCCAATATATAAACTACCTTATTATGAAGAAATAATTTTGTTTCATCATGTTCTGCATATAAATCTTGTCACCCAAATAACCCTAAGCATTATGATCTTTGAAGTCCATAATATGAATAAATAAACTTAATAAATTAGTAACTAAAATGTTTGTGTCACCAGAACCTCCTAAAAAACTATGAAAATAAAGTCCAGCATAAAGCTAACAGACACATCTGCTTCTCATGCGAAAGCATTTAAAGTAGAGTTCTACTCATGGATAGCATACAACATATTGACTAATGTTTTAATCCTATTAAATCCAAATAATTTTAGCATCTATAATTTAAAACTATAAATATGAAAATACATAATTTTAGCCTCTTGAATTCGTATGACAGGAATAGATAATCTATAAAAGAAACCATGCATCGCTCAGCATAAAAGCCGTAAACAATATGTATGTATGTAAATATATATATTCGACTAAATTGTGAGAACTCAAAATCATAAACTTCGCTTGTTTCTATGGAAAGTCTTTATTTGATTTACTATCTGTCTTCTTTTTGCCCTTATTAAAGATTGTTATTTTCTATATTCCGTTGAACGACGTGTAGAACTTGACGTCATTAACTCCGTCATCGACACTGTCAGCTACGACCACGACTTCGTGATAAACGACAAGTAAGCAAGGCAAGCACCCTATTTGATCATATTGATCCCGGTATTTAATTTTTATTTTGTTTATCAAATTGTTTTATGCATGCGCGTATTTTCTGTAAATTTGCTATGTTATGGTACTGGTAGATATACCTGTTATCTCATAAAACCTCCTTGATAAATATTGACATGTGAACATTGATAACCATAGAAAAGGGTTAGACAATACTTAATGCCACCTTGGGTATATGCGAATATTATCCATGCTTAGCTCTCAGAGTTGGGACAATTGGATCAAACTGTCTCTTGAGAATTTAAAAATGTTGGATATGACATTAATGTTGGTTGGTATTTTTGGATAAAAACTCAAAAATAAAATTATTGTTTTGATGCGGGCAATTATTGGCAATAGCCGGTTGTGCAGATGGTTTTGCACGTAGTGTAGGGGGAGATTATTGCCCGTGTCGGATTAAGGACCGAACTATGGGTTGTTTTCAAGCCAAAAAAAATCGTACAACCGCAAGTGCTGGTATGGGACAGCCTTAAACTAATTAAGTTATCTGGATTAACTTTGCACATTGGTAGGCGGGAGATAGTAGAAGCACTCCTTTTTAGGTTTGCTTGTGAGGGGCTTCCACACCTCGGTGTGGGTAAATGCATATCGGTATAACGGTGTACGCCATACTATGGGGAGTTTCATCATTTCTATGCTCTGAGTTCTTCTGCCATAGTACGGGTTTATCGTTGCTGGGCTGGTGCAAAGTTAATTTAGGTAATGTAACAGTTTTCATCATGAACATTCTGGCCACACGCCAAAGGTGCGTGAAACATGCGGCAAAAAGAAAAGGTCGTGACTTGTGGGTAAAGCTGTACACCTCTGCAGAGTGTAAATCTAATCAATTAGCCGCACCTACGGTCAAAGACACTTGGTAACGTCATCACATAATTAGAGTTTTATTATTTTCAAAATGGGATGATTTTCACCTGATGTGCCTTGTTTTGGCAAAGACTGTGGTTATGCCACGGGTTGGTAGGAAATTGGACTTCTCGATGTTCACGTCATGGAGGACTGTGAGTTATTACTTATGCTCTATAGTTACTTTTATATCAGTCAAACATGCTTTTACAAATTCCGTTTCTAAATTACAACTTGTCTTACAAATTAAATGTTGCTTTATGCAAATTAACTGTAGAGCTTCCTTTGATTTAACTTGCATTACTATATTTGCAAATACCACCTTAAGTTTTGCAGAGTACAAAAATACTCAACCTTGCTTAATCTATTATTTTAGGTGGATAAGACAATGAAACTCCGAAGAACACTTTTCATTGCAGGTTGCGAGAATTTCAATGACCCGATCTTTATAGGGATTTATGCATTGTCAATTGCCTGAGGGATGGATGGGCACATTACAAGACCTTGCTTCTTCTGTGTACATATGTATATACTCTGAATTGTAAAATACAATGTATAATTGCTTGCACTTTAATAATATGATGTATAGTTGTGATTCCAATTGTTGTAAATGTGCGTACTAGCCACTGATCATGGGACTAGTAATGTATACACATGAGATTTCTATTTTCGCATTTTATGCAAAAATGGAGGTCATTACAGATATAATTCACCTTTGTTCCAAGCACCAGCCTGCTCTCTTTTTTCTCTCTATGTTTTTTTCTCTGTAATAAAGTGTATCCCACGGTTCCTTCTTTCGAAAGAGCCAAATCCTCTTTTGTCTACAGGCTTGTCCCCTATTTAATGAGAAGGATTAAAGGCGGTTCCCTTTAGGGAAGTAGCTGCTGTTATGAGATAAGATATTCTTAATCGTATTCAGTTGGACTCTATCTCTTGTGTGTAGGCGAATCCGAATTCATCTCTTGCTACCTTCTATTATATATTAGGCACCCCCTTGTACAATAGATCAATCTAATAAAGCGAGAGAACTTGGCCCCCTACCGAATTCAAATCCCGTGAAAATGCAAAATGTGTTTTCCATGTGAGAAAGCGTATTTTTTATTTTCATCCATTTTTCAAAACCGACCGAATTCAAATGTTCATATCTTTTGCAATATAACGCCAAATCCAGTGAGACAAGTTTCTAAATTTGTGTAAATTCATGTAGATTCTGAATATGCAAAAATATTTTGGATTCGATCACTGTGCAGTAAATGAGCTCAAATTTAAGCTATAGGCCTAGAATGGGTACTATACAAAATTTTCACAATTCAAATCCAAAAATGATGAAACAAATTTTATCATGTTCCTGAGGTCATAATATCTATAAATATATAAAAACAATTATATTTTGACTTAGTTTGTATCAAATGCATAAATAGGTTAATTTCAATGCATTCAAAATCTAAATATTCATAACTTGTGCAAATAGGTTCCAGATTTAGTGAAATCAATTCCTATGCCCTTTAAAAATGCTAATAATTCTGTTTATACAAAAATATTTAGTTTTTGTGCTCTATTTATACATATATATGATTTAGGAAGGGTCAAGCAATATTAGAAATGTGAAATAATAGTGAATGTCGCAAATAGTCTCTAAAACCTTAGAAATAGAACTCAAATCATTGAAAAATCATGAATTTGTGCTCTGTGACGGTAGCTTAGGCCTAGGTTTTATGTGCCTTAGTAAAGTTCTTTTTTTCCTAAGTCTCTCGAGAAATACCTTTGCACACACACCACCTACTGCTAACTTGGTAACTTACTTTTATAAATCCAAATAATTTTAATTAGCCTCTTGAGTTCATAAAATAAGAATAACATATTGATAAGAATTAAGAAGTCATGCCTTAAAATGAAACTAAAGATTGTCTCTTGGCCGAATATTATAAAAAGAACCAAACTAAGATCAAAAGAACTAATGGAACCAACATGCACAAAATGATAACTCCAAAATCCTAAAATTATCCTTATCTCCTTTAGTAGATTTCAATTTTGGTTTTGTATTCGACCTCTTCTTGCCCTTAATAAAAACTTGTTATTTGTCATGCTTCCTGTCGAATGACGGGTAGACGTTGACGATTAAGGAATCGTTGACGACGACCTCACCTACAATCCAGATTACATGCCAGACAACGATCAGCAAGGAAAGTACCTTTCTTTGATCATGTTGATCCCATTATTTTACAGAGTTTATGTTGTTTTATCAAATGATATATGCATACGTGTATGTTTATACTGAACTTGCTATGTTGCGAGTACCGATAGGTACTTCCTATTTGTATGCATTACCGTTGCCTTGATACTTGTTTAACTGCTATTGTAACCTTAGTTTTATGGTTTAGATATTAGTTAATATCACTATGGGTAATGATTGCGAGATACTTCACGCATAAGCTTAGCCATACGTACTTAGAACGTCATTTAAATATTAAACTACACTCTTATTCAGACTTGAGCAAATTTTAAAGGTACGGGACCGAGTTATGGTCTCCAGGTATTTTGATAAAAATGCAACCTGAAAACTTATGGTTTAGACACGGGCGAGATACTAATTAAACTTGAGACGTGAGGAGGGACCTCGCGCGTAGATAGGAGGAGATTCTTGTCGGGTCGATTAAGGACCGAACTTGACGTTATCACCTAAGTAATTGAGTGCAACCATATGTGCTAATATGGGATAGCCTTAGTTTAGTAAATTAGTTAGGACTTAGCCTTGCGTTTTGGTAGGCCGAAGTAATAAGGGCGAACTGGGGTACAATGTCGCTTGTAGGTGCTCCCTTCATCGAGGTGTTGGGGTTAAAGTATTCCAATATAACGGTGCATGCCTTGCTACGGGGGGAAGGGCGCGATGGGGCATAAACCATCGTTAGTACTGTGTGTACGGGTCTGAATTTTCAACGCCATAGTAAGGATTTGTCATCACTGGGCTGGTGCAAGCCTAGGCTCTTGCTAGTCGAACGGTTTTGTCACAATCTAGCAAATCGGATATCGTAGGTATCGCGAGACATGATCGACATGATTGCTAGAACGTGTCATGTGGGTAAAGTGTACCCTCTCTGTAGAGATTTAATCTAATTAATTAGTCGTGCTCATGGTCATGAGTAACTCGTGGAAGTAATGTCAAGTATAGTTTTGTTTTTGCGAAGATTTTTGAAAACGTGTTGTGACGGGTTGGTATCAAGGATCCAAATCTCGCCGAAATTTCGTGAGATCTCGGTTTTCGGACATGGACAATTTTTGAAATATCGGCCGGAGTAAAAAAATTCAAAACTGCCGTTGAGTTCTTCGCCCTTGGCGAGTTTCTCCATAATTCTTTGCATGGTAGCTTCTCTATCACCTCCCCTAACTTTTCCCATGCCAATTAATTTGGTCAGTGCATCATCGTGGAGAGACGTCGTCACACCACCTTCTTCTCGGATGCTGACTACAGTGGCCCTACCATCTCCGGTCATCCCAACCTCACGCCAACCTCACAATTGGACTCCTCTCAATGTCACCATGCTCGTGTGCACATTATTCCCGAAAGACATCGCCGCACACTCCTGCCACCATCCGTGCTTGCCATGGCCACCGCCCCAACATCGCTAGCATTGCCGCCGTGCTCCCCTGCCTACGCTGACATCTCCCATTGCTTCCCCAAGACTGTGATGGTCTATTTTGCTCGTCGGCTACGTCTCCCGCACCACCACTCATTGCCACCCAGAGCTGTGCCGCCGTTCCCCTGTTCTGTTCTCTGCTTCCTCTCAATCTCTCTATTTCTCTCTATCTACATGCTTGCCATATCAAATAAAAACTAACTCAATTTGGGTTAAGGGAAAAAAGCGAACAATTTTGTTAGTTCGAGGTCCCAAACAATTTCAGAATCCAGGTTAAAAATCGAACTAAGGCCAAAGCTCAAGGTTACAAATTAGACTTATTCCAAACTTTTATGTTAAGACACAAATGGATGGGTTCGATTGACGCCATCTGCTATGAAAGGGTGTGGTCAACTCTAATACAATGACAACTTAAAGAGTCCAGACAATTTTTTTGTAATAAAAAACTAATCATCCGTCCCATAATATAAGCTCATTATCTTGAGAAGAATCGTCTTACAATATTAGTCCATGAGAAAAAAAAATCAAAGATGTAATTATTGCAATATTTACACTCTATACCTTGTTTTAGTGCTGAAAAGTAGAAGATTAGTTTAGCATATCATTTAATAACGGCATTGCATGTATATAGACTAACGACATTAACATTTCTTAAATTCAATTTGTCTGCGTATATGGTAAGCTTGAATGATATTGCGGGACATAAGAGTACCTCCCAGGAGTTTACTTTTGGTGAAGGTTAGTTGGCCTATCCAAGGTTTCAAATTTTGTTTTTGGATCGTATCTCGGAGGTGACCGAAATCTAAAATTTTGACGAGATTTCAAAATTTCGGACGAAATCCAAAAGGCAAAATTCAAATACAGAATTTTTTGGACCGATATTTCGTCTAGGTTTCAAATTTTGTTTCTGGGCATATCTTGGAGGTGACCGAAATCTGCAATTTTGGCGAGATTTCAAAATTTCGGACGAAATCTAAAATGAAAAATTCAAATACGGAATTTTTTGGACCGAGATTTGGCTGAAAAATGATCTCCCGAGGCTAGAAAAAATAGGGGAAAATATAAAAATCATACAAGCATTTATCTATATTTCCTATCTGTTTGAATGCAAAATACTAAGTATTTGCATGTAGAATTCCCAAGTTAGATCAAAACCAAATCTGCAATATTAGATCAAAATAGCTGCTTGATGGCACAGGATGCCTCCAGTGCCTCAGAGTATACATTCAAGCTGCCGTGGAATAATATAATATATATACTACCGTACGCCTGGAAGTTTTGCCGATCAACCAAGACGCCCACGTCATCGGTTTTCCAAAAAAAGTTCCCCGCAAAAATCGGAAATCACGAAAAGGTCCTTTCACCAGTTATTTTGCAAAAAAACCCTGTAATTATGTAAATTCAACTCGGTCGTCGGTTTTTTAAACCCGAAAAATTTAAAATTACGTTTAGGTCCGGTTGTTTTGTGAAAAAATCCAATGGTTCCGCAAAATCGTGAATAGGTCATTCCATCGGTTATTTTGCAAAAAAAGACCCCGTAGTTTCGTAAATTCAACTCAGGCGCCGGTTCTTTAAACCTGAAATATTTATAATTACGTTTAGGTCCGGTTATTTTGTGAAAAAATCTCGTGGTTCCGCAAAATCGACACGGGCGTAGGTCCTTTAAGCCCGAAAGATTTAAAATTGCGTTATTTTGCAAAACAAAAATCGTGGTTCCATAAATTTTACAAGGGCACCGGTTCTTTAATCCCAAAATATTTAAAATTATATTGAGATCATTCTACCGTTTTTGCAATAAAAAAAATCCGAATTGAGATTCGCCGCGGCGTAGCGCGCAGTGCTATCTAGTATATCATGCTTCCGGGAAAAACGAAGAGCTAGGAACCCGAAAAGCACACGGAATTTACCCTCCAATTTGTAGACAGTTTACCTATGTTACAGTGCAGAAGGATAGATGGATCAGCAGTTGAAAAGACGGATGTCATGTATCAAATCTTCTTCTTTTAGGAAAGGCGTCAATGAATCTAGTAGATACTCACCTCCGATCCATGAATCTTCTAGCAAATGCAGCAGAGCCGAACCAATTTCAGAGCATAGTATAGTGCCTGTGCTAACGCTACCACGGCAGTACACCCGCTTATCAATTAAATGAGAAGATAAGTATGAATACAACACTTAATAATAAAAGAGAAATTTAGAATTTTAAATGAATTTAGAAAGAAAAACGGAATTAAATGGAGGTCGAATGGACGAAAACGGACTCCCAAAAGATTTTAAATCAAGAAAGAGAAAGAAAAAAGAATTTTTTGATTTTAGATTATTTTTTTGCAGCTTCCACAGAGAGCACGGCGTGCTCTTTGGGCAACCAGCGCAAGGGGAGGGAAGGCCAGGGGTGGTCGGCCGGTCGCGATGGGTCGGCGGTCGCCGCACCGCGCTGCTGGGAGGAGTCACGGTTGCGGTGAATTTCGCCGGGAAAGATGACGGTGATGGCTTGGGTTACCTCCAAAATCCGACGATCCTTACAAGAGGGAGCACTTGGGGATTTACGCAATGCGATGGGGGTGGAGGAGAGCTCGCTGGCTTTTATAGCCCCGAAACAAGCATATTTATGGAAACCATAATTTGGGATTAAATCAGATTGGGAGGAAATTTTGGCAATAGAGCACGAAATTTGGGGAATTAACACCATAAATGGAAAAAGGAGATTTGGTGCGGGATTGATGGAGCTTTGAAGCTTCTTTCTTGCTTTAATGGAGGGAGGGAAGAGAAGAAGCTTCTCTGGTCTGGGCTGCAACTAGAAGAAGCTATATGTGAGTTGCCTTCATTTTTTTTAAATATAGAAGGATTTTTGAAAAGATAGCACATTAGGTTAAAAAATTCTAGAAAAATTCTCAAAAAAACTTTCGATTATTTTGTACTTAATAAAATTATTTTCAAAAAAATTTAAATTATAAATTTGCCGAGGCACGACGGCCGCGAGGTCGTGACAAAGAACCTCGCCGTCAAGTAAAGCCACCGATGGCGGCCAGTGGAGCCATTGCGGACTGCGTTCTCCTCCTGCGCTGCCCCATCTCCCGGTTTCCTTTTCTCAGCACGTAATGTATGGTCCTTTCCTTTTCCAGGACGTTTGTTTCCTTTTCCTTGAACAAAAAAATACGATCACAATACGAGAACAATAAAAAATTCAAGTCTTGTTTCCTTGCATGTGGATCCTTCCTGTTTATTTTCTTGTTTGATTCACCCTCTTTCCAGATATGTAGTACATACAATTTTGGCCAGTAAAAAAATTCAAATCTGGTTTCCTTGCATGCGGATCCTCCTTATTTATTTTCTTGTTTGATTCGCTCTCCTTCCAAATATGTAGGTGCGGGAGGTCTGTTGTGGGCCACAGGGATGATTAGACACACTAAATAATGGCCATCGGATGTGGGTGAGTAAAACTGAGGAAAGATCTGAGACGTTCATTTTGATGAATGCAAGTTTCTGGGGACGTTTTGCTGGGTGCACGAACATTGGGCCATCTCTAATGAGGTGCATTATTTAAGGTGGACGTAGGAAAAATTGCTTAGGTGCATTATAAAGGTGTATAGATACAAAGACAGGTTAATAAGTCCACCCACTGCATTACGCAAAAAGAAAAAAAAAGAGATAAGTAAATTAAGATGCGAAAGATGGCAGAAATGCAGTGGCAGGAATAAATAACATAGCTATGCCCCTTCCTTTGTTTAGATTCAGGATAATTTTGTAAAAAGAGGGCCAATGTTATGGAAAAGGATAAAAATCAGGGAAAGAAAATAACGCGCCACCAAGATTGGAGACAAGAAATGGAGTAGAAACACAAAATGCTGAAGAAAGGGGGGAACTTTCAAACGCACCAAGAACTTAAAAGGCCATTGCTACAGCAGAACACAGAAATGGGGCCAGGGTTAACAATTTCGTTTTCGAACTGAATTTCGAGAATTGCTCGGCACCGGTTTTTCGCGAAAACCGGTCGAAATTCGGTAAAAACCGATCGGTTTGCGAAAGTCAAACAGGTGGTCAAATCAATTAAAAAAAACGAAAACCGGTCGAAAAGCTCGAAAACCGGTCGACAGAAGGAAAAATGGTGGAAATGAAAGGAAAAATGCAAAAAAAAATTAAAAAATTACACAAAATCCCAATTAATCTATAAAACACCTCAGAGAAATTTAAATAATTTTTGAAATCATTTGTTACTTTTAAAAAATCCAAAACAGCAATTAAGGAAAAGGAACAAAGATATTGTCAGATTTTTATAAATATTTAAAAGATTTTTTATATTCTGAAAATTTAATGTAACCATAAATAGTTCCAAAGTATTATGCAATAAAATTTTAAAAAATATTAGACTTCATTTAGTACCTATATAAAATCAAAAATAGAAGAGCATATACAATGATAATATCACTTTCAGAATTTTTAAAAAATACACATATCTGATCATCTTCTGAAAATTTTACATAATCATTGTAAATAAGTTATAACATCACAAAAAAAGTTTAATAAATATTAGACTTCATTTTGTGCCCCTAGAAAATAAAAAACTAAAGAGCATATATTGTGACAGTATCACTGTCAGAATTTTTAAAAAATGTTCGTATCTGATAATAATCTGAAAATTTTATACAATCATTAGGATGGCCTCAGGACCATACAAAAAAAAATTAAAATTTTTTTGACACTTTTTGCGAAATTCCTTCAAATTTTTTAAATTTACTATTCATCTGAACGGTTTTCCGAACGGTTTTACTTGCCGAACCGGCTCGGCACGGCCGGTTTTCGCGAAAACCGACCGGTTTTTGTCGGCATTTTAAACCCTGATGGGCCCTTTGCAAGCAACACAAACAAACCAACTAATGATCTCCCAGCCAGAGCAAGAAACCACATGATTCACCTGTCACCACTTTGTTCTCCATCCCACCAACCAACGAACCAACAGAACACCAACCAAGAGGCAGAGGCCAACCATCCTCTCCACCATCCGAAATCTTACCTTGCATACACCGTTTGATGCCATAACTCACAAGATACCACCGTCCTATCACCATCCGGTCAAAAAAAAAACATGAATTCCGGTCAAAATACTCAAAATTTTGACAAAATTTGCCATAATTTTTAAATTACTGTTGCAATTTGATTTTTTAAAAAAATTCACCGGGACTTTGAATCTCGTCCCGGCCGAAATATGAGACTTTGCCGAGATTTCGCGAAATTTCGCAGAAATTTTGAACCTTGGGTTTATCCTTATTGTTGGCGTCAAAAACTTTGAAGGAGGGTTTCTGACAGCAGCACATCAGACGAACACCTGGTTCAGAGCGTGCCAGTCGATTTGACCTATAATCGACAAGGTAAAAATATGAAATTCACTACAAGTCGATCGTAACGATCAATCGGCTTAGACTCAATCAGCTTTAAGCCGATTAAGATCAAGGTAACAGGGTAAGTCTAACTAGCCGATTAAGGCTAATCAGAGGATAAAGTCAGATCGATTCTGAAGAAGGCGATGCGCAACAAAATCAGAATAAATCAAACCTGGGGCGTAATTTGAAGAAGATCAACAATCGGCGATGCGCAACTTTATTGATCAAGATCGAATTACAAGAAGACTAAATTACAGAAACTACTCCTAGTGGACGGAAGAGTAGATGAAAAGTAAACGCGAATTGGTTGATTGGCTCTGGGCAGCTTTTCTGATCACCTCTCGACCTGTTTTATACCCATCGTCCGATAGAGTCCTGGTACAACACGTTAGGAATAGAATCCGTATCGGCCTCTATTTGAAGGGTGCTTCCCTTAACAACCTGTTTTATTTCCAAATGTCTTGATCCGTTATCCCAATCGTATCTTGTTGATCTTGGACTGTTGATTTTGACCCTATCTACTAAATTTTGGTGCAAACACTTATCTAGAAATTATAAATATGCTGAACATTTTTGTTTTTTTCCGACAGATCAAGAGATACTTTGTTAATTACTTATGAGGCTACAACCGTTACATCTCATATGCAAAATAAAATCCGATGCCCGGAGACAAGACATTGACCCGACTTCATAGCATACCGTGCCAATTCATGATCTATGCGATCATGGTCTCTCTAACTTTTATACTTTCACTGTTCCTGAACAGACGATATTTTAGAATTTTGCACTTCAACCAAATCATTTATAGAAATGATCAAATTATTCTCTTTCATTAGAATACTTGTTACTCTTAGATGGTGTGTGTTACTCTAATCCACAGTAATAATTGAGAATAATGAATGTTAGTGATATGCAAAGGAAAAAAACAGTTAAAAATTGTCTCGAAATTGTAGAATGACATGTATTTAAAAACAAAATTTGAAAACTAGAATGAATTGTATTGAGAAACCGAGGGAGTATCTCTTAGTAGTGGTTTTTGTGACAATCTCTTGTTGTTGCTTTTTGAACTCTTTGGATATTTTTTAGAACTTTCCTTTTGTTATACTACTACCCTTGTCACAAAAACATGATATACGTATAGTCAAACTTTTAAAACCTTAGATATCAGTATCTTTTTAAATATTTAGATTGAATATATGACAATCATATTTGTAGATTTGTCTCGAAATGTATTTTCATAATATTATAACTATTTGGATTTTATAAATATGGTACAATAGAAATTATTGGTCAAAGTTGTGTTTTGGAGTCATGTTGATGTCCAAAACAACATGTTTTATTCATTGTAGCATTAAATATGTAATAGTGTAAACCTACAAATTTCCATGTTTACCTTTTCCAGTTATCTGAATTTACTCATTTTGCGTTTTTTCACTTTTCATTAGTATTTTGTGTTTCCCGAAGTGATTCTTTCTGTTGTATTATCTATTTTAATTATTATTCATTCTATTTATTTTATTTTTGAGAATGAAATATTTTTAACTAACCAGGTTTGTGAGCATGTCTGATTCCCCTTATTAGGACACTAAACCAACCGGAGATTTTCAATAACAAACTAAAATGAAGATCGTCGTACTAATACAGGAAATGACAATTAATGGAGAATCCCACTTGCGCAATGATAGTTATGTAGGCATGTAATAACTGTGTATTCGCTTCAAGTAGACATAGATGAGTCATGCTGCAGAAATCAGGAAGTGGAGTCCACGAGTGAACATACAGATTAGATGAAAGTAGGGCATGTAGAAGTGGAGCCTGGCTGCAAGTTGGCGGCGGCCCACGAGCGCGCCCCTCCGACGCCACAGGTCAGCAAGTCGCTGCCTCGAGGGTTCTACTCTGGCGCCGGTTGGATGCTCAGCGATATCTGAATAACTAAGCTTACCTGTTGCAGCCGCTCCTTTCGCTAATTGCTCAGTGATATCTGAATAACTAACCTCAGTTCGCGAGAGGTGTAGTTATACCCTGTACATCACTACCACTCGGGTTCGAGTCTTCTCTGTTAAGAAACCTCGCTATCGAATAGTCCGGGGTTCCCGAAAAGATCTGAAGTGGAGAACAGAGAGAGACACAGGTTTAGAGAGAACGGCGACGGAATTCTTTATTGCTTTGTGGTTGCTTATACAATGGGGGACCCCCCTCTTCCTTATATAGTAGTCGCCTAGGGTTTCGGTTAAAGGACCATCGTGGGTTTTTATTGGGCCACGTGGTTTCCCAACACTCCCCCTTGGGCTCTTTGCCGCGAGATGCATATACCTCATTAAAACTCCAGAAAAACCCAGTGGGAAAAATACTTGGAGAAATAGTACATAACATACGCTTACTGTGTTGCACGAATAGCCTCATTAAAAACCTTATGCAAGAAAACTTCATGAAAAACTTGCTAAGGAAAAGAGTACAATTCACCCAAACTTCAATTGCTAATCTTCGAGATTCATGTTGGGTACTCAAACCTCGTGTTCAAGATTTATGTGGGAGTATATGAAATATCTCCCCCTGAAATCTGCACTTCTCTAAGTCTCATCATCCCAATCCCTTTTACGCACCTTTCAAAGGTAGATGCTGGGAGTGATTTAGTGAACAAATCTGCAAGATTTTCACATGACTTAGTATGCAATATCTTGATCTCGTTCATCTTATGCAATTCGTGAGCATAGAAGAATTTGGAGTTGATATGCTTCGTGAGATTGCTCTTCACATAACCCATCTGTGTTTGAGCAACACAAACTACATTATCTTCATAGATGATCGTGGGAGTTTGCTCAATGTTCAAGCCACATGACTTCTGGATGTGGTGAACCATTCTTCGGAGCCATGCACATTCACGAGATGCTTCGTACAAAGCAATGATTTCTGAGTGGTTTGTTGACGTCGAGACAAGGGTCTGCTTAGACGACTTCCACAAAAATGTTGTTCCTCCACATAGGAAAACATAGCCAGTTTGGGACTTGCCAGTATGCGGGTCTGATAAGTACCCAGCATCGGCGTAGCCAACCAAATTCAGTTCATTGTTTCTTCTGAAGAACAAACCGAGATCTTTGTTTCCTTGGAGGTAACGGAAGATATCCTTGATCCCTTTCCAATGCCTTTTGGTGGGTTCTGCACTGTACCGAGCTAGCAAATTCACAACAAACGCAATGTCCGGCCTAGTGCTATTCACAAGGTACATGAGCGCTCCAACTGCACTCAGATATGGAAATTCTGCTCCCAAGACTTCCTCCCCCTCTTCTCTAAGTCTGTATGGGTCTAGGTCTGCTTGGAGTGACCTTCCGACCACTGGAGTCTTTGCAGGATATGCCTTTTCAAAGCCAAATCTTTCCAACACTTTCTGCGTGTAGGATTATTGGTATATCAAGATTCCTCCTTGGACATGCTCAAGCTGCAAGCCTAAACAAAACTTGGCTTTACCCAAATCCTTCATTTCAAACTCAAACTTCAAGTATGAGCATGCTTCTTCAATCTCTTCATCCGTCCCAATGATGTTCAAGTCATCTACATAGACGGAGATTATACAGAATCCATTCGGGGATCGCTGTATAAATACGCATGGACAATCTTCGCTGTTTGTGTAGCCTTTCTTGCAAAGAAATTCACTCAAGCGATTGTACCACATTCTTCCTGACTGTTTTAGCCCATACAGTGATTTCTCCAATTTCACACTGTACAGGTTTCTATTTGCTCTGTCTTGGTTGGGATAGGAATTCCTTAGGTACCTTCATGTATATCTCGAATCCAAGTTTCCATACAAATATGTTGTAACAACATCCATTAGCTTCATTCTCAACTTCAAGTTGACTGTCATTGAGATCAAATATCTAAAGGTAATTCCTCCCATGACCGGAGAATAGGTTTTTTCATAATCAACTCCAGGACGTTGAGTGAAACCTTGAGCTACAAGCCATGCTTTGTACCTTACAACTTCGTTGTTTTCATTCCTCTTCTGAACAAAGACCCATTTGTGACCTACAAGGTTTATATGGGGAGGTGTGCGGCATACGGGCCCAAACACTTCTCTCTTGTTCAGAGAGACTAACTCTGCAGTGATTGCCTTCTTCCATTCTTCCCAATCTAGCCTTTTCTTGCACTCTTCCAGAGATGCAGGCTTGGGATCATGATTAATGATAGAGGCAATCTTCTTTGCAAAGTATGCATCCACATTGGTTGTTGCTCTATTCAGGGATTCTCCTGTTATTACAAAGTTTATGGCCATTTCATCATGGGGTGCTTCATGCACTTCTACTTGCTCTTCGCTGCTATTCCCTATCGCAGGAGCAAGTTCCTTTAGCTTTTCATCGCCTATGTGTGCGCACACATTATTTCCGATGACTTCCTGCAGTGGAAGGTTCAAGTCTGGAATTGCCTTTTCTGTCGACTTCTTTCCAGTGCCAGGTCTCAACTGGCTCCCCTTCTTCCCATGGGGTATTTTCGTGATTGGTTGTGGTAAGTCCTCTCGCTCAGTTTTCTCCAGACGTCTCCGGGTACTTTGGGTTTGAGGAGCCAGATTTCCTGTTCTTTTTCTTTGAGGCCTCTGAGCAGGTGAGGATACCTTCGCTTTCTTTGGTATTTCCACCCTCTCGGTGCATTTCTTACGGTACATGCGACTTAACCACGCCCTTGAGATCACAAAATGATCAGCGGTTCATTTGCTAAATTCGCAAATCAATTATCTTCGGACTTTTGATTTGCTTCATTAGTGCGGGGGTCATGCGCGGGGATCCCAGTGGAATGCCATATGATTTTCCGGCATTTTTCATACAAAGGTTGATTTCCTTCCCCTAATGACGGGAAACGATTCTCGTCAAATATGCAATCAGCGAATCGGGCTGTATGCAAGTCTCCAGTCATGGGTTCCAAATACCTGATTATGGATGCACTCTCATAACCAACGTATATCCCAGACTTGCGGAGAGAGCCCATTGCAGTCCGCTGAGGGGGTGGTATAGGAACATATACCATACACCCAAATTTCCTGAGATGGGAGATTTTCGGGGTGATCCCGTGAACAAGCTGCATAGGAGAATGGATGTTGTAGGCCGAAGGTCTAAAATTGATGAGAGCTGCTGCGTGCAGGACTGCGTGGCCCCAACAAGTGTTGGGCAAGTTACAACTCTGCAAAAGCGGTCTGGCAATGAATTTAATCCTCTTTATTAGTGCTTCAGCTAGTCCATTCTGCGTATGGACATGCGGTACCGAGTGCTCAACTGTTATCCCTGTTGCAGTGCAATAATCATCAAATGCCTTTGAAGTAAATTCTCCGGCATTGTCCATTCTGATGGACTTCACGCGATGATCAGGGAAAGCATTCTTAATTATTATGATCTGCGAGATCAGCTTTGCAAAAGAATGGTTTCTTGTTGACAATAAGCATACATGCGACCATTTCGAGGAAGCATCGATGAGCACCATAAAGTATCGAAACGGCCCTGACAAGGGCTGAATCGGGCCACAAATATCCTCCTGGATGCGTTCCAGGAATGCAGGGATTTCACTTTGCACTTTCATGACAGAGGGTCTCGCTATTAATTTCCCGGTGGCACATGCAGGGCACACGAAATCTTCATGATTCGGGAAATTTTTAACATTAATGCCATGACCTTGTGAGTTGTTCACTATATTTCTCATCATTCTAAGACCAAGATGAGCTAATCTACCATGCCATAAAGAAAATAACTCAGAGCTTCTAAAGACAGTCTTCAAGGAAGTATACACTTCGGGTGCATGAATATTCGTGTAGTATAACCCAGATTCATATGAGGGACATTTTTCTAATACCATTTTTCCACATACCGCATGTTTCACAATGCACAAGTATTCTTTGCCATTTTCTTCATTGGTTTCTACGTGAAAACCATTGGCGCGGATGTCTTTGAAACTTAAGAGAGTGCGCGTTGATTCGGGGTACAAAAGGGCTTCTTCAATTACCAAAGTTGTACCCATAAGTAATATAATTGTGGCTCTTCTGGAGCCTATTATATAGGAATCACTTCTTGCGATCGTAGTAATCTTTCCAGCGTTCTTCGTGATCGGCTGTAAGTATTTGGACTCTCTTAAGATGGTATTTGTTGTGCCACTATCAACAATGCATATCTCTTCCATTTGGGCGCTACACGATTTCTAAAAAAATAAAAAATAATCCCAATCAAACAGAGGCAAAATAATTCAAACATTGCTTGCAAATTAAAGAATACTGGAATAAAAAATAAATTGCATATTTATTCATAAGAGAAGTATGCTCTTCTAGAGCTTACAATTCATTATTAAAAAAAATTGCTAACAACCATAAACTAAAAAAATGCGATTCATACATTAAACGGAATCTGTAAAATATGCATTAATTTCTGCTTCTATGTCATCGACAGAAGTTTTCTCTTCATTTGCCATAAGTTTGGCTGCAGCATCGATGTCCAGGCTATTCTGTGAGGATGATTCAAGTGGGGTATCTTCATCCATGGCATCATCATCACCAATCTTGGCGAAGTGCGTCTTTGCTGGGGCATTTCTTTTGCCTTCCTCTTAGCCTGATATGCGCTGATCACTTCCTTGGATTCCCGACATATCTTCGACCAGTGTCCCCAAGTGCCACACGAAGCACGTTTGGTTCTCGCTGTCCATACGGCTTGGCGGCGCCTTTTCCTTGTCATCCTTCTTCACTGGGCTTTGGATTTTCCTTTGGCCCGAGACCTCTCTTTTCCACCCCTGCTTGCCCTTCTTTCTATGAGTGGGCTTTTTCACCTTATAGCTATTGGCATTGACTTACGTGCGGTGCCTTCCAGTGGTTGCGAGACATAGTTCTTGCGTAGAACATCGTCTTACGATTCCGCAACTTGCATTACATCAATCAGTTCGCTATACTCTTTGTATGGGTCCTGACGATAGCTGCGTGCACTCTGGATAGCATTTGGGTGGGAAGGTAGAGAGAGTTTTCTCAATCTTCTCCTCATTAGTGATCTTCTTGCCACATAGGGAGATATTGGTACAAATTCTGTGCAAGGCATAATTGTACTCGGCCACTGTTCTGTAGTCTGCAGACCTCAGACGGACACAATCTTGCTGTGCTTGGGGGCAAGATGGTGTACTTGAGCTTCTCGAACCGCTTCTGAAGTGCAATCCAAAGCTCAAGTTCACTCTCCTCAACCATATATTCATTTTTCAGAGTGGCTGAGAGGTGGTGCCTGAGGAAGTACAAGACTTGATCGTTCTGTTCGGTGGTAGGTTTCGCGTCCTGCGAGGACCCTAGACCAATCGCTGCACGAAGCTTCTTGCCCCCAAGAATGATCTTCACGTCCGATGCCCAAGTGAGATAGTTCTGACCGTGCGGGGCCAGTTCTTCAAACTCACGGTTCACGATGCTGGACATCTGCATGTTTCAAAATTCCGACATTAGATTACTGCATGTAATCTAATAGAAAATGGTTGCAAAAAGCATAAAGTGCAGAAAATAAATCGCTAGTATACTAAATAAAGCAATGAATCCAAAATTCATAAAGAATATTCATAAATGCAGAGAATAAAGCTAGAGAAGAAAAATAAATAAAAATAGAGCCAGATAATTTTCTGGATTTTCTGGCAATTTTTCAAATTTTTCTGTTATTTTTTTCTTTTCTTTCTTTTTCTTTTTCGGCCCATCAGTGCGCGCGACAGCTAGGGTGAAAACCCTAGCCGCCACAGCCTTGTCGCCCGTGCTGCCTCCTCTTCTGCTTCCACGCACCGCTGCCTTTTCCTCGCACTGCCTTGCCCGCCTGCGCCGCCTCGCCTGCGCCACACCTTCACGGCTTCTACGCTTCGGGCGTATGCTGGGAACGAGCGACGGTTGCAAAACGGGGGCCGAACCGGAAGCCGAGGCGGTGGCAAGGATACGCGCGGCGCGACGGTGGCGGATGCCTCGGACGGGCGCGACGGCAAGAGCGGCCGGCCGGGCTGCGGCGGCTTTTCGGCGCGAGCGAGACGACGAGGCGGCGGCGGCTCGGCGCGGCGCTATGGGCGAGGGCGGAGCGCGGCGACAAGCCGTCTCGGCGTGGGAAGCCGACGAGGCGACGGCGCCGGGCATGCGGGTCGGCGGCGATGCGCGCCGGCGGCGCGACGCGACGATGGCATTCGAGCGACGCACCGCGATGGTGCTTGAAGCGTCGGCGTGCGGCGGCACGACGTAAGCAGCGTGGCGCAGGCGGCGCGGCCGAGGCGGCGACGGCGGAGGCGACGCGCGCATGGCGCGAGGCGGCGCTGGCCGAGGCGGCGATGGCGGCAGCGACGACATCTTTGCGGCGTGGAGGCGCAGCCGCCGAGGCGGCGGCGGTGGCCGTCGGCGCTTGTTGCATCTTGCCAAGACCGAGGCGACGTCGATTTCTTTCTTTTGTTTTCTTTGCAATGGAAGAATAGTAACTTCATGTACTATTGAATTGTACCCCTGTAGCTTCATGCCACGTGACGAGGTACTGATGCGTAGGTTAGATGCATGCATAGAAACGACCAGCGTTTAGATTCAATCGCCGAAAAACCCACCTTTCTCACCTTTCAATCTGTTCGCCGGTAGAGCTTCGTGCTGATAACGTGTTAAGGAACCTCGCTATCGAATAGTCAGGGGTTCCCGAACAGATCTGAAGTGAGGAATAGAGAGAGAGAGATACATGTTTAGGGAGAACGGCGACGGAATTCTTTATTGCTTTGTGGTTGCTTGTACAATAGGGGGACCCCCCTCCTCCTTATATAGTAGTCGCCTAGGGTTTCGGCTATGGAACCATCGTGGGCTTTTATTGGGCTACGTGGTTTCCCAACATTCTCTGGCTCACAATTTGAGTTTCTCCTAAGTACACACTCTCTCTCCCCCTCGTGATATGTGTAGTAGAATTCTTCTGACGCCTGCATGACTTTAAAAAACCAGAGCCTAACGACCCATGACTTTGGTGAGCAAAGAAAACAATTCTGGCTGAGAATACTTTAAGACTTGATCTACATAGCAGTTGTAATTAAGATTTTTTAGTTTGTCAATCGGTGTCACCTAACCACCCAGAGATCATTGCAAGTTTCATATTATCATAACATGACAGGCCAGCTGTAAACTGATTGATAAAACAGGAAGAGTTTCCTTGGCTTAGACTGAGATCCAATACAATGGCTAGCTATTTGGTGATTATTTTCCGTTTGTATTTGAAGATTTGGTGCAGTAGGATTGCACACCAAACACAGCTTTACCCCTACACCCCTTGATGTCCAGCTAGTCAATTGTTGTGCCTTCAAAATATTTCGGGGAGAATTGGCCCAGGCGTGGCGGTACATGTCATATTTCTGTTTGGGACATGTTTTATCTGCAGTTTTTTTTGGATGTTCAATACCGTTGGATGAGTTACACACCTCTATTACATTTTTAGTCTTGAGGATGCCTTCTTATGACCGTCTCTATTATTTTGGAGGGGGATTTTGGGTTACAAACCAAATAGTAAGACGGGATTGTGACTTCGGAAGACCTTATAAAGGATATGTTCTCCAAGTTTGCTTTCAAGAGATTGTGCCAAACCCTTAGCAAGTTTCTTGTTCCTATAAGGTTATCATAGGCTAGCCCTATTTCAAAAATACCCCTTCAAAGTGTTGCAGTGTCGGGGGTGTGGTTGTCTTTTCCTTTCTCCTCTACCCACGTCACCTCCACAAAGTCTCTATCACCGGGTGTCCGCTCACGCATGCTAGACTTTGTCCACTTGTCTTGCCCGTTCTGGCGCATCTAATGCCACTTGATGAGGATCCAATGGCTGAGGATTGAGGGGGTCTTACACCATGGTCATGAAGGATTGGTTTGGCTGACAGTGGGGGTCATCTCTACAATAGTAGCCTCTCATAGGCAAGGGCTTTCGGAACGAAGGCCAGGGCCATGTCGCTTTTAGTGGATTTGGCACCTTGTTGGTTTAGTGTAGATCGTGTTCAGCACCGCTAGATGCACATGTGTCGCCCATCGGGTATGTCTCAAGATTCGAAGAGGCACGGTTGTGTGTTAGGTTCCTACACGGTGTTGCTTCAGTCGAGGGAAGTCGCGCCCTTTCGTGTTTGAGCCGATTCATGTCCGCACTTATAAAATGGCGTGTTGGTTTTAGTGTTTTGACTAGTGTTCATGTCATATTCTTGCTTGGATTCCTTGTTCTTTGCTTCTGTCTTCCGCATCGTGTGTCTCTCGCTTTCACCATGGCCACCATCGCACCACTTGCCCCAGCGTTGGTCTACGGCTTTGATGGCTGCGTGGCATTAGTTTCCTTCCCGCTTCCAAAGTCTCAGGAGTGTTGGCATCGACCAAAGTCATGACCGGTGTCACGTTGTTCGAGATGACAAAGGGCGGCCGAGCGGATGTCTTGACCCCCTCCTGAGCCTATCCGTTCGGATCTTGCGGTGGCCTCAAGCTATAAGGGCACTTTGGCTCCATTGAGATCTAGCATTCCTAGGGTGGTCAGAGCAGGCTTTGAGGACACACCTGGAAGAGATGGAAAGTGCTCGATAAGGGAGCCGTTGTGAACCGTTTGGGGAGGTCCCTTGTTTCCCAAGCCTTTTTGGAGGGTCCTGTGCACGAACGCAAGGTGGTGCATATCGACCTGGTAGTTGTCTCGGAGATGATGAAGAAGAGCCGCACCCTCTAGATGGCGAGACTATGGTCTTTGCAGCCTACTTCGACGTCGGCCTTTGTTTTCCTTGTGTGGGGTTCGTGTCGGAGGTGCTTTGCATGTGTGGCCTCGAGCTCCCACAGTTGATGATAAACACAATTGCATGACTCATGATCTTCTCGTGGGCAATGTGGTCAGAGTGTGTTACGGCTTTGTTCTTCATGTTTGTTCACGATGCTCTCCCCAGTTGAAGGAGTTCGAAGGGGAGTACAATAACTTTGCCAGCGTGAACTTTTAGGTTCGGCTCATGAGGTTGAACGACTTCCTAGAGAACTCCATGCATACCAAATGGGACTCAAGTTGGGTTCAAAGGTGGTTAATTAAGGACTTAACTTTGTAAATCATTGAACTGGGCTAATCATATGACCACATATCTATTATGGGTTAGACCTAACTCAGTAAGTTACCGAGTCTTGACATATGATACCTCAGGTGATAGACTAAGCTGTGTGCGAAGTCGGGAAAGGTGTGTTGTAGTGGCTTGAACAGATATTGTTCTTAGTCCAACAATGAGTCCGCCCCATTCTTCTACTCTGTGTAAGGGTGGAATGATGAGATCAGGCTTATCGGGAGAATCAATGTTCAGATAGAGTTTTTAAAAGGTTTTGTTATAATCTTCTTAGTCGCACATCTAAGGAAAAGTGTCAATTGCAAATCATTAAGAGATTAATCATATCTTGTGAGTAAAGTTTATAATCTCTACAAAGTGCAGAACTATTCAAATAGTTGTGTCCTCGATTATGGATAGTGTATCAAGAAAAGGAAATGGTGTATGTTGTGTGCTAATTTCACACAAGTGTTAGATTTTACAAAACTGAAAGACCATGTGGAGGTCTACCCATGTTTGTGATGCGTAATTGACTGTATTTGAGCTTATGGTACACAAGTTTGTGTTTGATTTGGATAGTTTGTAAACTGGTTGGGACTGGTTGGGACAGTTTGTAAACTGGTTAGGACTGGTTGTAAAATGGTCGGGATAGATTGTAAACTAGTCGAGACAAATTGTGTATCATTCGGGCTATTTGTTGATTTGATTGTATTTGTTGGTGGACATTATTATGTGACATGTTTGCTTGTCGGTGATGGTTGCAAGACTTTGGATTTAGGTCATGGTGAGGCAGAGGAGACTGGAACTAGGCTAGGAGAGTTGAGGTCCAGACGATCAAGGTGCACCGAAGATGACTGAGGCCGAGGAGTAGCCACAAGCCGAAAAGACAAGTGGATGGTGGAGATGCTAACTTAAACCCTACTTAAGCAAATGAGGATCATTGGATCACAGATTCATGGGTGTAGTAGCGGTTAAGTTAGCGTTATTGTGTCAAAACCCGTTATGTTGTTGGGTTTTGAGTTAGCCCATGTGTGAGTGAGTAAATCCCAGTCCTTGATGAGGTTCCTTATGGGAGAAGGAAGTCATCCAAGGGTGAAGATTGCTCAGGTTAGACTATAAATAGAGGGGTAGAGGAATACCTCAGCTAAAGAGTTTTAAAAAGGGAGAATTGATCATTTGCCCTATTTTACTTGGTGCAATTGATCATAGTGGAGATGCTAACATGTGTTAGTGAGACAAATGGGGCAAATGATCAATGGCACAAGTAAGTGAGGGCATTTCATCAATTATTCCTTTTAAAAAGGTTTTAGGGTTTGTGAAAAGGATTTTAGTTTCCTTTTCCTCTCTTAAGGTTTGCCCACTTGGTTGTGAGGCTTTGTAACCGTTCCTCTCATGAAGAAATAAAAATCATTTTTGTGTTCAAGTTCATGCTCATTTGGTTGCCTTTCCCTCTTAAGTTTTGATATCTATGTGATTTCTTTCTCTCCTGTTATTGTTGCCAAGGATGAATGATTGTTAGATGAACCTTCTGTAGGTCATATCTTAATCATCTAGGAAAGCTGTAGCTCCCTCTTCTATTTTCTTGCAAGAAACAGGTCTTTTTGTTGAAAAGAGAAAGATCTTTAGCAGGTTGTGTTCTTGTTAGTTTGAGGGTTAGTTTTTAGTGGTTCTTGCTTGTTGGGACATGTGAGAGACCATATAGGGTCATCTTGATCATCAAATCCCTACGAGCAAGGTCAGGGTGAAGTTTTTGGTTTTTGCCCTATTTTGGTGCAACCTTCCTTAGATTGGAAAAAGTCGGAAGTTCGACATCAATCTCTGTGATTGAAAGTTGGAATAGGTTTCTAACTTCTTTGGGAAGGTGCATGCAAAGTTTCACGGGTTTTGGATTAGTCGATCAAAAGTTTATATCGATTCTTGGTTTTGAGATCGCGTTGATTTACTATTCACACTAACATTGTTCACTCCGAGTGCTTTGCATGAACACTGTTCATCTTCGAGCACTATTCATCAAAACTTGTTCACCCGACCTGTTGCTGTTTGTGTTGTTCATTTGACTAGTTCATCGGTACTGTTCACCGACCAGTGTAGTTTTTACTAGTCGTTAGTATTGTTCATCCCAACAGCTAGAGTTTACTGTGCATTCGACTAATGCTATTTTGTATTGTTCATCCAACCACTATTCATCCAAACTTTATTCATTTGCTCTGTTTATCTAATCTGTTCTTCTATGTAGAATAGTGGTCTGAATTTTTAGGGGGGATTTTTTTTAGCTCCCATTCACCTCCCTCTAGTCGCCATTTTCGATTCTTCAAAAACAAACTAGGAAGGGAGACTGTGTGCTAGGGAAATAAAATGGTGAATGCTGTGTGCTAATTGCACTTGAGAAATCTCTTAATAACTTATTATTACTATTATTTATTTTACTTACGATTTCAATATATTATTGTATTCAAATGGTAAAGTCTGTTTTCTACAAAAGTAACCATGGTAGCCATTCTTTAAATGAGCATTGCATGTAGTTATTAGACTTGCATTCTGTGCACAACTTGTTGAGTACTCTATGTACTCATCCTTGCTATAAAAAATGATGCTCAGTTGCTGAAGACTTTATCAAGATATCACTAGACATGGAGGATTATTTTGAAGATCATGAAGAATTAGGCCGCGCTACCCTAGTTGATTGCCTACGGGCATATGGAAGGCTTTCACTGAAGATATTCTTTTTCTTTCTCCTAAGGCAATAATTGTAAGCTTTAATCATAAGATCGCTACTATGATATTTAGTGTTAATTGCTTTTTCCTTAATTATTATGTATATGGAATGATATTTCATCAATGTTACCACTGTTTGCACTAGTTTGATTATGTACTAGTGCAATATATACAGAGGGTCTAGATTTGCATATTTGGGTCCTGACAATGATGACATCCGATGGGCTAGGTAGCTTCATGCATAAGTAGTTGTGGTGCAGGATTGCTCTGAAGGAATTGAGAGTAGCCCTTCCAAGTATAGTGTTGTAGGGCTATGGGTGGTCGGCGACATCGAAGGTGATAACCTTTGTTCGTGATCTTTTCTCACTTCCAAGCATGATCTCTAGGATGACCTAACTACGGCATTAACAGGTCCACCCCCAAAGCCCTGTAAGGGGATGTTGGGGGGATCGAGTCTATCATGGGGGATTCCCATCAACTCGAATGCATTCACGAATAGCAAATCGGAGGAACTCCCTCCATCAACAAGCACCCTGTGGACCTTGCAACACGCGATAGCTGCTGAGATGACCAAGGGATCTTGATTGGAAAATCAACTCCGTGGGTATCCTCCACGCGAAACGTAATGTTAGTTTTGGCCCATAGTGGCAGGTAGTAGGCGGAGTAGGCCGTGACATGGCTCACCCTTCGCACATATGCCCTACATTGCCTCTCTTACGTGAACCTTAACAATGACCCCCTTGTGATGGGTTGATGATTCACCGTGGGGGACCTTCATCTAGGGCACCAATTGTTAGGACCAACCGGTGGCCTGGTAGTTGCGCAATGGTAGAGGCTGGAGTGAGGGTGGCCAGGGTAGTCCACTTGTCACGGCCGTGCTCACACGTAACGCTTTCGAATAGGCCACAATATAGTGGCACTCTCGTGTTGCATGGCCACCCAGAACCAAGCTTCGTTGTAGCCTTGGTCCCGCCCTCTACCCCTGTCGTGAGCTTGGCCCCATCCTCGAGCTTCCCCCTCACTCATGTCAACAGTTGCACCTTTGATGCTGAAGACATGGCCTGCCTTATGACCTTTCCTGTACTTGTGCGGTAGGGATTCGTCGGCGAAGGGAGCAATTTTGGTATCTCACCTCATCAAATCCTCTTTCGCTCGTGCGTACTCTTCCATCTTGTCGAACAGTTTTTTGCAGTCCTGATGGGTTTTCTCACATTGTACTCCATGAGGAGGCGGCATTGATGATGGTGATTTCGTTGACGTCTTTCACCTGTCAATGATCCTGAGCGAAGCGTCGAAAGAACCCCCGAAGGGTCTCGAATGATCTCTACTTAATGGAAAATAGTTGGTCTGCATCCACGGGCTCCGCATAATTGCCTTGGTAATTGTTATGCATCAATTACCGGACTTGCTCCCACACGTAGATAGACATTGAGAGGAAGGTGAAGATCCACAGTAGGGCCACTCCTGAAGTGCCAGTGGTAGTGCCTTTGCCCTTGTCGAGTCGTTGCCTTCGGCTACCTCGATGGCGATCTCGTATACGCAGAGGAACTCCTAGGGGTCCATGTCACCCGGTAGGTCCCCACAACTTCATGTTAAAGCCTTCGAGCTAGGGGCTCCCCTGCAACCTTGGACTTAAGGGAGACTCTAGGTCTATCCTTCGATGAGGTGTGGTGGATCGAGGTGGTGCAAACTCCTCCCGGTCCTTGCTTCATTCACCTACCTCCCTCTCTCTAAGCTGTCAGCTCGAACCTGGGGCTAGGCCAAGGGATTTGTGCCCCTCGTCCCCTTGGGTAGGCAATGATAGAGGTGGAGAGGCAAGGGTCGGCCTGATGATAGGAGTGGGCCAGAGGTCACGGAGCTCACGCATGGCCTACTATAGGTCTGTTAGTTCTCGACACAGGGCCTCGTATGCCAGTGTCGCACAACCCAGGTCTAGGGGTGTTTGCATGGTAGTGTTCCCATCAAAGGTCACTCTAGAGTCGAGGGGCCACACAGCAGTCGCAATCCCGATGCGGGCCACTTCTCCATCGCCGGTGCCAAGGGCCAAGGGGCCCAAGGCCCTTTGAGGTGTGTTGGGGCTCGGCAGGCTATCTGGGAGACCTTTTCCATTGTGGCTAGCACCCTTGTCGCTGAGAGCTCGCTCCAACCCCCTTCTTGCGGTGGTGGTGATTCTGGTGCTAGTTTAGCTCGCTATCTCCTTTATCTTTTCTCTTGAGGCTATGGTTGCTTTCCTCTTCGGTGCCATGTGGGTCGAGATGGATTTGTGCTGATGCGTCGGTCCACATGGTCGGCGCAAACTGTTGTGGTCACAAACCAAATAATAATATGGGACCGTTACTTCAGAGGACCTCGAAGGACGCATTCCTGAAGTTTGCTTACAAGAAAGTGCACCAAACACTTAGCAAGTTTCTCGTTCCCCCTTCTCATATGCCTTGGGCGGTATTTATAAGGTTAAAGTAGGCTTGACCTATTCCAAAAATACCCCTTGAAAGGCTACAGTGTCGGGCGTGGTTATCTTTTCCTTTCTCCTCTACCCACGTGTCACCTCCACATGGTCTCTGTCATTGGGTGTACTACTGCTCGTGCACTCTAGACTTAGTGCACTGGTCTTGTCCGATCTGACACATATGGTGCCACTTGATCAGGATCTGACGGCCGAGGATTAAGAGGGTTTTACACGGGGTCATGACGGCTTGGTTTGGCTGACAGTGAGGGCCATGTCCGGGGGGCATATCCATTTACCACGTGAAGCGGGTTGAAATTCTTGAAAGTTATAGTGAAACATATACACAAATAACTCCCCTAAGCCGTAATCGATGGGGACCAAGCCAAACAGCCAAAGTGTAACACCGGTATTCGGCTATAACGGGGTAGCTGCTAAGGGCCGCTTTGATCCATGAATGTTCATGTCGTAGAGCTTTTTGCCGGGGCTGCGACCCAATCTATAAAAAAAATGTTTAATTGTGGCTCGTTTACCGTCTACCCTAATTATGCGCACATTAGTACAAATACACATTCCCAGTTTAATTAGGTATAAACACAACCGAGCGAAATTGACATCTAGGCTGCTCTGCTTCGATGCAAGAATTGACCATCCGATGCTACCTCTCGCGCGCGCGTCACCAAACAAAAACGTCAGAGTCGATCACAGCACTGTTGATGATCGAGTAGTGACCATCTCACTCATTCACTGACCACCCTGGGAATAACAAGTTTTAGGGTTTTGGTACTTTGCGAATAATTCTTAACTGGAGGTGCTTCTATGCAGAAATTAATATTGATGTTCATTCGTGGGTGATTCTAACTGCTTATCCTTTATGTGTAGGGTAAAAAAAGGTAACCGGCGCAGTTACCACGGTCAGCAGTACTACGCACCGTCTTGAACGGACAGTACCAATTAATTATTCTTTATATATCACTCATTGTCTTACAGACGTATAGACTCTGCCTATATGTCAATGGCACATTCAGAGATTTTATCAAATTCTAGTAACTTATAAGGAATTAATCCTTAATTTTAGTGAAACCTTACACCTTTGTCACCCCTAAGACCCCACCCATCGTCGTGGCCAACCGTAGCTCAGTGAAAGACATGTTTGTTTTTGCTGTGGATTCTGAATTCTAGCCTCAAAAGCTAAATAAAAAATAAACAACACGATTCTAGGAATCAATTCTCATAATTCAGCCTACCCATATATACTAGAATCCACAATCCACTAGGCCCAGTTTGGGACAACTTCTGATTATGTAGATTTGGATTCTCCAAGAATCGGTAGATGGTAGTTTCTGATTTTGTGTACAAATTGTTTCTGATTGTGAAAGAAGCTTCTTGGAGAATCCAGAATCTGAATTCTTGGAGAGTCAGAAGTTGATACCCACCTGATTCTTGGAGAATCCAGAATCTGTACAATCAGAAGTTGTTCTAAACTGGACCATGTACTTCTGTGAATTCTGATAAATACAAATATGATAATACCACTGAAAATTCTAAGTAATTACCCACTAAATACCACCATAGAATCCAGAATCAGCTTCTCTATAGTTATAATCTAAAATTAGCTTTTAGAGAATCCATAATAAAAACAAACAGACCCTTAGAACATTTAGTACCCAACGTTGAACTTTAGAAACCTAATTGGAGCACAGATCTCGAGGTATGGTCAAATGACTCAAGAGCAAAAAAACCTTTATTATGTCTGAGAAAAATCAGCTACAGGGTAAATAGCTACCGAATCTCTATTTTGATATGCTGAGCATGCAAACGTCTTCTACGTGTCCCTTCAAACCAGAATTTGAGCAGCAAAAGATCAAAACGGAAACTTACATCCCAAATTGATTCGTCTCTTGTGAAAGAGTAACATAATTACCAGGATTCGCGTATTAATAGCGGAGGATGTTTTGTTCCGTTCTCACTTTGCCGTTCGCATTTCCAAAACCTTTAGGTAAGTGGTAATTTTTAAAAATGTTTTGTGATTTAATTTAAATTTAAACTAATTCCTAAAACATTATAATAAAATACCTCTAACCCAATCACCCCGGTATCCATGCCCCACTAAAAGAACAATCCGGCCAGTTTAATTCCCTTCCTAAAATAGTACTAGTGACTCCAATTGGTAGGATGTGCATGTCTCCAGAATAGTAGCAAACCACGAGGGGTTCTATGTAACTGAGATATTATTTTTTACCTACACACGATGCTAAGATGTTGTCTGTTTGTCTGCCCTCTGCCGTATGAATTCTCTCTATAAATAAACGTCATAAAACCAGCACTACATATGCAAGAGAATCTCAACGTCTCCTCCCATTAAAATTGAGAAAAATTGCTTAGTGACACCGAAAGGTCATGACTTTTGGTTTATACCATCGCAACAAATCGAAACACTTTAATACTACAGAAAAAACATGCATTTTCCCCCTTTTTGTTGTTCCAGATAACACCGACAATATTGACTATTTTACTCTCGAGTTCACTTCTCCTCACCATCGCCCCCTCGAATCCATCCATCTCTATCAGTCTTTCCCATCACCTCCTCAAACCCTCCCTGGTAGCTCTCTCCATTGCTACCGCAGCACCACCGTTGTTCCCCTTAGCCACCTCATCCACCCCTACGCGTCCTCTACCCCAGTCCCCTCCGCTGCCAAGTATTCGTCTGCATTCTTGAAGCTCATCGTTCACAGCCATGGTAGCTACATCGTCTTCCTAGATGGGGAGACTTGAAGCTCATCACTCGCAGCCTTGACCCCCTCTCTTCTCTCTCTCTCTCTACCACAACTGTGAGGTGAGGAGATAGCCTAGTGGCGGAGCAAACCGACGAAGAGACAGCGGTGCATCCCCGTGTCGTGAATCACAGGAAGGATTTTTTTTGTGTGGCAGGAATCACCACTTTTCTGCTCTTCTATTCAACTTAAATAGCAAAGAAACAACAACTAATAACTACCATGACTCAATGAAGAAACCGACCATTAAGGTCACAATGTGAACAACTAGTAACTGACCCATTAAGTACTAGAAACTGCTCTAAGTAAAAACAGCAAACAAATGAATGATGCCTTGATTATGTAACAATCTCCCCCTAATACTAGCATCGTTCATCTAAGCTTGGTGACGCCGATCCGCCCGCGAAGTTCCTGGAACTTAACCCTTCCGAGCGGCTTCGTCAAAATGTCCGCGAGTTGCTCCTGAGTACCTGCGAACTCCAAGCCAATTGCCCCGCTGTCAACACACTCACGGATGTAGTGAAATTTGGTGTCGATATGCTTACTCCGATTGTGTAGAATAGGGTTCTTGCTGAGAGCGATTGCTGACATGTTGTCCATCTTCAATTTCAGGGGATGACTTGACGCCGATCACGTCGCTGAGCAGCCACCTAAGCCAAACCCCTTGGCAAGTCGCCGATGCACCTGCAATATACTCTGCCTCGCACGATGACAAGGCGACTACCCGCTGCTTCTGTGACTGCCAAGTCACCAGGTTATCGCCTAGGAAGAAGATGATGCCAGATGTGCTCTTTCGGTCATCTACGTCTCCTGCCATGTCACTGTAACCCACAAGATTGAGCTTGGCATCGCCTCATGTGTACACCAAGTCGTAGTCAATCATGCCTGCGATATACCGGAGCAAGTGCTTCATCGCCGCCATGTGCTCCTGCTTCGGGTCCTCCATGAATCAGCTCAAGTATCCCACGGCGAACGCGAGATCAGGCCGAGTGTGCATCAAGTACCACAGGCTGCCGATGAGACTGTGATATTCCGTCGTGTCGACCGCTGGCGATGAAGACTGCTTGGACAGCTTGAGGCGAGTCTCCATCGGTGTCGCGCACGGATTGCACCTGCCCATGCCTCCTTTCTCGAGCAGCTTCTTGGCGTAGGCAGCTTGACACAGTTCAATCCCGCGCCTCCCCTGTTTTACCTCGATACCAAGAAAATAAGAAAGGGTTCCCAGATCACTCATCTGGAATATCTTCTTCATCTCTGCCTTGAATGAGTTGATTTCGTCGGCGAGCTTCCCCGCAATGATGAGATCGTCGACGTAGATGCCCACAACAAGCCTGGTTTGCTCAACATCGCGCGTGTACAAGCCGTGCTCACACTCGCTCCAGGTGAACCTGAGTGTTTGCAAGCTTGCGTCTAGCTTGGCGTTCCACGCATCACAGCCCGTACAAAGCCTTGTGCAGCTTCAGGACTTTTTCCTCGTGTCCGGTGGCAGTGAAGCCAGGCGGTTGCGCGGCGTAGACCTCCTCTGCAAGCTCACCGTTAAGGAACGCCGACTTGAAGTCCATATGGAGCACGAGCCAACCGCGAATCGCAGCCACGGCGAGCACCACGCGCACCGACTCCATCCTTGCAACAGGGGCGAACACCTCCTCGTAATCGATCCCCTAGCGCTGCACGTACCCTTTGGCGTGAGGTGCGCCTTGTGCTTCACCACCTCACCGTGTTCATCACGTTTGAGCTTGAACACCCACTTCAAGCCTATGGTGCGCTGTCCAGGAGGCAAGCTTACCAATGACCACGTCTCGTTTTGCTCGATTGATGCCATCTCCTCCAACATCGCCTTGCGCCATTCACCGCTCTTCTTCGCATCCTCCACGAATGCAAGTTTGTCGCCGATCGCCACCATGAGCTCTTCAGCAAGCTCACGGTTAGCGTACCCAGAGGCGTTGTAGTACCAAGGACATTGTCTAGAGTGCAAAATCGAAGTGGCGCGTCGTCATGATCATTATCCAGATCAAGTTCCCCGCTTGGTGGCGACACGAACTCAACCGCCGCTTGTGCAGGGCTCAGACCCGCACGTGGGCATCGCCGCGCTGGCAGAGTCACTAGCGGTGTAGACATTGCCAGTGTGTCGGTGTCGCTCCATTCCGTAGGCACCGAGAAGAACTCAACGTAGAACGGTTCAGCATCATCACCTGGCCCGGCTCCTTTGTCCTCCCCCCAATCCCAGCTACGCTCTTCCTCAAACACTGCGTCACGTGAAACGTGGACACGGCGCGAGAGCGGATTGTAGAACCGGTATGCCTTGGTCCCTGGTTCGTAGCCCACGAACACCATAGGCGTACTCCTATCGTCAAGCTTGGCGAGGTGCTTGCCAGCCACCTTCACATGTGCAACACACCCAAATGTGCGAAGGAAATGCACTGGTGACCAGGAGCCATGCCATACCTCGTATGGTGTCTTCCCATCGACGCTTTGGGTCGGAGCGCGATTCAACATGAACACCGCCGTGGTCACCGCCTCCCCCCAAAACAAGCCTGGCATAGCCATTGCCTTCATCATGCTTCTCGCCATGCCCATCACCGTCTGGTTGCGCCTCTCCACCACGCCATTTTGCTGGGGTGTGTATGGCGCGGTGAGGTGCCGCTTAATGCCCTGATCAGCACAGTAGTCGGCGAAGGCACGCGCCATGAATTCCCCGCCGCGATCAGTGCGCAACGTGCCCATCTTCCTTCTTGCTTCCATTTCTGCTCTTGCTTGGAACCGCACGACCGCCGTCGCAGCTTGGTCCATAGAGCTCAGTAGGATTAGCCACATGTAGCGGCTCAGGTCGTCGACGAGGAGGAGAAAAACCGATTGCCGTTTGGTGTCGTCGGCGTCACAGGTCTGCAGATGTCGCCGTGGACGAGCTCAGGTCGCTGCGTGGCCCGATACTTTGACTCGCTTGGAAACGCCAGTCTTCGCTGTTTCTAGGCAAGGCAGCTGTCGCAGACTTGATCAACATGATCAATTCGCGGTAGCCCTCGCACCATCCCCTCCTACGCTAGCTTGCAGAGATCGCGGAAGTTGAGGTGGTTGTACCTCGCGTACCACCGCCACGCTGCGCTGGTGCCCTGCGTCGTCAGACACACCGGTCTGGCGATGTCCATCGTGAGCACGTAGAGGCGGCTAGGTGATCGGTGCACCTTTGCCAGTAGTCGACGTCGATCGTCCCGAATTCGAAGCACGCCGCCGCCGATCTGGATATCAAAGCCGTCCTCATCAAGCTGCCCCAAGCTGACGATGTTAGCGGTGAGGTGCGAGATATGGTACACCTCGGTGAGTGCCTGGTGCCCCCCACTCTTGCACGTGAAGAGCACGGTGCCACGCCCCTCGATGCCGACCATCGACCCATCACCGAACTTGACAGTGCCTTGCACTCCCGTGTCGAGCTCGGAGAAGACGGACTTTGCGCTGGTCATGTGGTTAGTGGCGCCCGTGTCGAGGATCCACCTGGTGTAGTCGTCATCGCCCTTCACCCCAACCGGACGAAGAGACGATCCTCAACAAGATCCATCGACTTTTTCATCTCAGGTGCTGGGGAAGGATTTGACACCGGCAAAATTTGAGCACGCGTGAGCAGGGATGCAGTGGCCATCAATAAAGTGGGCTCCTGGCCCTCTTCCGCCTGGGCTACATGGGCCTGCTCATCGCGCTTCTTCTTGCGACACTCACAGGCCCAGTGTCCTATTTTTCCGCAGTACCGACACTGGTTGCTAGCGACCGTGCCACTCCCACCATTTTCGCCGGCCTTAGACGACTTGAAGTTTACACGTCCTCCGTCGTCCTTGCCGCCGCGGCGCCCATGGCCCCTCCGTTGGCCCGAGCCTGGACTTGAGCCCATTTCGCCGAAGAGCTGCAGCCGCGAGGTGATTCGCGCGACCAACTCCTCCGTGAGATTCAACCTAGCGATGGAGCCGCTGTTGGAACTGCTGCCACCGCCCAGGTCATGGCGCTCCTCCGCCGCCTTGAGACGCCCGATGAGCTCCTCAACAGAGAGCCCGTTAAGGTCCATCAGTGTCTCGATTGCCATGGCGATCTGCGCATACCTTGACGGCACTGCTTGCAAAAATTTGCGTACAATCTCTTCCTCGTCACAGGCGTCTCCAAGAACCGCGAGCTGACTCGCGATCCTGATGATGCGGACACCGAACTCATCCACCGTCTCACCGTCGCGAAACTTGAGCGCGTCGAACTCCTGACGGAGCATGCTCGCCTTCGCCTTGCCAACTCGCTCGACGTCGATGTTCATCGTCATGATCGCGTCCCATGCAATCTGAGCCGTCTCCTTGCTTGTGATTATGCCCATCATCTCCGACGGCACGGCTTCTGCGATGGCCTCGAGAGCCATCCGATCCTCGACGTAGTCATCGGTGCCGTCGCTCACCGCCTCCCACAGACCCCCGTGCCTGTAGCATGACGCGCATGAGCGCCGTCCAGTCGGAGTAGTTGGTCTTCGTGAGCATAGGGTATGCCGCCAACCCTCCAACCTCCTTCACAACATGCTGCCTAACGATCACGATCTCGCGGCCACCGGCATCACGGTGCTGTGGTCGGCGCGGAGGAGGTGATGGTGAGCGTACCTGGCGCCTCCTCAGAGGAGTCCTAGAACCACGGGCTACAGGAACTAACATAGCTCTGATACCAAATGTCGTGAATCACAGGAAGGATTTTTTTTGTGCGACAGGAATCACCACTTTTCTGCTCTTCTATTCAACTTAAATAGCAAAGAAACAGCAACTAGTAACTGACCCATTAAGTACTAGAAACTACTCTAAGTAAAAACAAACTAGTAACTGACCCATTAAGTACTAGAAACTGCTCTAAGTAAAAACAGCAAACAAATGAATGATGCCTTGATTATGTAACACCCCGTCCACTCCAGCGTCATGCATCAGATTTGGGCACCGTCATGTGCCATCGCCAGCATCATGGCCTCGCGGGTGGAGGAGCCAACGCACTAGGCTTCTTCTTTGACTCCACTGTGAACCTCACCTTCTTCCTCAGCATTAGCATGGACGTCGTCGTCCTTGATGGGGAGACTTGAAGCTCGTCGCTCGCGGCCATGGCAACCAGGTTGCAACAGAAGTTTTTGTCGATGTTTGCTGTTGTTGCTGGGGAAACGTCATGCTAGCTGTTGCTGCCTCATCGAAGATGGATGGTGTGTCGTGGCCATTGGAAGCGGGATGTGGTAGTGCTGAGTGGGAGGAGAAGGGCGATGTTTCGGGGAGAGAAGGGGCAATTGTGTCATTTCTCCTGAAGGGTTCAACCAATAAAAAATAAAAAATAAACTAGAAAATTGCTAAGTGAAGTAGATGGAATGGTAGAAAGGCGTTCTTTCTTTGTGCTAAAATGCACCCATACGTATTGGTATTGGTGGTATAAATCAAAAGTCGTTGTCTTTCGATGTTTTTCTTAAAATAAACAAATCATATGTACACATGCTCACATGTGCGCAAGTGAACCATCCATGCCCCTTGGTCGAATCTTTTACAGCGTAGACGTGTATTTTCTTGTAGGAACAACTATTAGACGCCAACATCGACTTCCAACTTTATAAAAAAAATGCTCTAAATCATACATACTACCTATACTAAAGACGGGAGGATTCCCGACACCACGTTCATTTGAGCCGTGAGGGAGCTGGCTCGGCTCAAGCCGAGCCGGGAAAAAAATAGCGCTCGGGTCTTTTTTTTAGAAAAAATTGCATTTAGGTCTTTTTTGGAAAAAAAAATTACGATCGGATTCTTATTTTGTGTAAGAAAAATATATTACACTTATGCCCTTTTTGCGTTTTTGAGCGTTGCGTTCGGGTCCTTCTTTCAAAAATCAAAATTACGTTTATGTCTTTTTTCGGGAAAAAAAACATGGTTAGGTCCTTTTTATGGAAAGAAATATATGCTACGTTTAGGTTCTTTTTCCAGTTTTTTTTAGCGTTCCGTTTAGGTCCTTTTTCAGGGGAAAAAACATTTAGGTTCTTTTCCGCCAAATAAATGCGTAAAAAGCGCGATTACGTTTGTATCCTTTCAGCAGTTTCGCGTGTTTTTTCGATTTTCTCGCGTGGGGAGCGGCAATCACACGTTTTCTTTATTTTCTCACGTGAGAAGCGACGATTGCAACGTGGCACGCCGCGGTCAAGTATCTAGTTAGGACTATACTCAATAGATTAGTTATCTCTACTATTTCTAATTACGAGTTGGTGGAGTGGTCCGTTCTCCTTTAGAGTATCTAATTCGTTGGATCTGACATGAACGGCTGAGATAGAAGAGGACTTAATCATATCTTAGATGGAAAGATTTTATCATATCTTTTTTTAATAGAAATATTAATTTAGCATATCTCTATTCACATGTTCTTACTATGGAAGGATATTATTCATATATCTTATAAATAGAAGGATTTTCTCATCATGTCCTGCATGGATAGAAGGATATACTCACCATATTCCATAATACGGGAATTCTATCTCATCATATCTGGAAATGCATAGATTAAAAGGAAAGAATCACGGAACCAAATCAAGGGCCAATCACGAAGATGTTGGGGAGACCTGGTCTCCATCCGCCTGCGTACGCTGCCTTCTTTTTTCATCTACTTTCTATTAGAGAGCACCCACTCTCATCTCCAGAAGGACAGACCGGTCGATAGTAGAGACACACGCGGGAAGAGAAGAGAAGAGAAAGGCTATATGCAAGAAACAAGAAGATTTCCTGCAAGAGGAAGGCAATAACTTTCTCCTCCTTCAATGGTAAGGATTGATATCTCTCTACTAATTCTAATTAAGAGTTGGTGGCGATCGTCCGTTCTCCTTTAGAGTACTTGATTCGTTAGATCTAACATGAACGGTTGAGATGGAAGAGGATTTAACCCACTAGTTAAATCTCTTCGAAGGAACGAACTTTTTCTACCATTGAAACATAACTAAAGTTAGTGTTCTTTGTAAATAAATTTTTTATCGCAAATTGAGTTTTCGTTGCAACGCACGGACACATGACTAATCTATGCATAACCTCCAGCGTTGACTTCCAACATAAGAGCTAGCCACCCACGGACATCGACTTCCATTACACCCACAGAAACATTTTCGATTCCTATTCTTCCATGCAGCCCCTCCAAAAAATCGCATTTTACAAACCACCCCCTGCTCCCACCCCCATTTCTTCCCCACCTGCAGTGCAGTATCGTCACCGTCTCCTCGTAACGACGATAAGTACTCGTCGGTAAAGCACGCCGCACTCGAAATCCTTCACACGCCGCAAGCCCGCTCCATCCGTGACACTGACCGATGGGGCCCACGGAGCAGCCCGCCTCCGCATCCGCCGCGGCGCCGACGCCGGAGACAGAGACCGTCTTCCGGTCGAAGCTCCCGGATATCGCCATCACCAACACCCTGCCGCTGCACCGCTACTGCTTTGAGAGGCTCTCGGAGGTGGCCGCCCGCCCCTGCCTCATCGACGGCGCGACGGGCGCCGTCCTCACCTACGCCGAGGTCGATCGCCTGTCCCGGCGCCTCGCCGCCGCGCTCCGCCGCGCCCCGCTGGACCTCGGCCGCGGCGCCGTCGTGATGAACCTGCTCCGCAACTCCTCCGAGTTCGTGCTGTCGTTCTTCGCAGCCTCCCGTGTTGGCGCTGCGGTCACCACCGCCAACCCGATGTCCACCCCGCACGAGATCGCCAAGCAGATCGCCGCCGCCGGCGCGACGGTCGTGTTCACCGAGGCCTTCGCGGCCGACAAGCTGCCTGCCCACGACGGCAGCCTGACCGTCGTCCTCATCGACGAGCGCCGCGACGGCTGCCTCCACTTCTGGGACGACCTCATGGCCGACGTCGCTGACGACGGAGACGAAGCGCTCGCCGGCGACGACGACCGAGAGTTCGACCCCGACGACGTGGTGGCGCTGCCGTACTCGTCGGGTACGACGGGGCTCCCCAAGGGCGTGATGCTGACGCACCGGAGCCTGAGCACGAGCGTGGCGCAGCAGGTGGACGGCGACAACCCCAACATCGGCTTCACCGCCGACGACGTCATCCTGTGCACGCTGCCCATGTTCCACATCTACTCGCTCAACACCATCATGATGTGTGGCCTGCGCGTCGGCGCCGCCATCGTCGTCATGCGCCGGTTCGACCTCGCCAAGATGATGGAGCTTGTGGAGAAGTACAAGATCACGATCGCGCCGCTCGTGCCGCCGATCGTGGTGGCTGTGGCGAAGAGCGACGAGGCGACGGCGGCGCACGACCTGTCGTCGGTGCGGATGGTGCTCTCTGGCGCCGCGCCCATGGGGAAGGACATCGAGGACGCGTTCATGGCCAAGCTCCCCGCCGCCGTGCTCGGACAGGTATGTTACCTGCGTGGGCGCGCACGAATGCTACTGGCTAGTTACTGTCCATTTTCCATCATAATAATATTATTATTATCAGTTTTTGATGAACCGACAGTGATATAACGGTAAAGATCACTGATTATGTAGTAGTGTAGCTATTTCTTTTTCCTTTCTTCTTGTAGAAGAAAAATATATATATATTTTTGCGTGTTTCTTTGGGAATTTTCATTTCTATCGGTGCTTGCTGACTGGCAATTTTGGCTTGGGGGAGAGCTAAGAGTCGGAGTTTGTATGGCGTCTGATTGGTCACCGACGGATAGAGGTCAACGTGATAGCTAGGTACGACCTACCTACTGGTTACCGGCTGCGGCAACGACGGCGGTGGCATTCCATGATCCTTAGAATTGAAGGTTTTCATCACCGTTGGATCGTTCGATCGGCGGCTTACATTAAATGTCTTTCTTGTGTCTATCAAGGTCAAATCCTTTCATCACAGCCGTCAATTTGGACGACCGATACAACGGCTATGGCGGCATTAATTCTGATGCTAGCAAGCCAGGGAAACTCTTATCAAGCATGTAGGCCGTGTAGACTAGAGGTGGGAAAAAAAACTCAAAACTCGTTATTAAGGGCACAGTCCGACTCGACTCGAACTCGTGATATGAACAAACCGAGCTGTGCTATGCTGCTTAACAAGTTTGATCGAGCCGAGCCAACTCGATATCCGCACCTAGCGACAGCCAATGGAATGTTAGTGCAAAAGCAGATGGTTAAGGCAGGCTTCTAGCAGTCTTTTTGTTGTGAGAAATTGTTGAGCGGGAGAGAGACTGGGGAGTTAAGTTGTTGAAACGTTTGACTTTTGAGGGCTTAACCATGTAGATCGATGCAGGAGTACTACCTGGTACCTCAATCAGAATTGGTTGATAACTTGGCACGGTGTTTGGGTGGTGATGCTCAGGGAGCTCGCTGGATTTTACATCCATTTGTTGGTTTTTCGTGTGCAAAATCCGCCTTTTCTTTTGGGTGCACAAAACGTGGGATTTTGTGGCTCTCTCCTGCATTGAGCCTAGAAGTAAATTGTCTATATTTTCTTTTCATCAATGGTTTGATTGATGCATGGATCTCAATAGATTGAAAACTAACATAAGGAAAATAGAGAAATAGCCAAATAAAGTTTTTTTTAGCGAGGGTTAGAAATGTACGTTTGTTAATCAACATCCCAAAATCAGCATTTGTGCAGAGTGAGCCGCCACTCCCACACGCATGCTTATTCATCACATAAGAGAAAGTGAGCATCTTAGCTCATATCTTCGACTCCTTCCAGTCAAGTGATAGGTTCTTCTAATAAGCATTTTCTTAAGATGAATAAGAACCATTCATGTTCTCCAATGAGAGTCAGTTGGTACTATTTTCAATTCGTCCATATACAAGTGACTAAGCACCATTTGTTCTTATTAATCTTTAAAAAATGGAGGGGTGTTTCTATGCATCTCTTTTTAAAAATTGTATAAATATTAAAGCATAAATAAAGATAGATAATGATTACTTATCATTTTGCTTGCTTTAAGATTTATACAATAGGAGCACCTTGATACAAGTAATACTCCCTTCAATCACAAATAATTGTCATTTTGGATATAGGTGCAATCAAACATTCGAAACTTTGACTATCAATATCTTTTGAAATATTTAAATTGGATACATGAAAATCATACATGTAGATTTGTCTCTAAAAATACTTTTATAATATTATAATTTTATTGGTTTTATAAATGTATTATAATAAAAATTAGTAGTTAAAGTTGTGCTCGAAGGCCATGTCGATGTTCAGGATAACAACTATTTGTGACCGGAGCGAAGACCATACACTACTCAAGCTTTGAAAATAATCTTTGAGGCCCACTATGTGGCATGTAGGGCTATGGGATGACTGAGGCCGGGCCGGTGCTGTCGATGTGCCTGGCATTCGCCAAGGAGCCCTTCAAGGTGAAGTCCGGCGCCTGCGGGACGGTGGTGCGCAACGCGGAGCTGAAGATCGTCGACCCCGACACCGCGACGTCGCTTGGCCGGAACCAGCCCGGCGAGATCTGCATCAGGGGCCAACAGATCATGAAAGGTACAGAGCATATCCCTAAACTCTTGGCATGTCTAACAGTTGACTTCACCGGCCTGGCTTGGAAACTTATGATATGCACAAGTGGATAACCAACTAGACTTACATGCCATTAGTTATCAGTCCTGAATCCTAATAAACTATGTTCTCAAGATAATGTGAAAGAAATCCTGGTCAACAAAAAGTAGTATTGGCTCTTTGGAAGATAGAAGATGATGTAGAAAGACGTGTTGCGTGTTCATTGGTCCATCCTTCCAACAAGTCCATGGCAGGTAGAGGTCATTTGTAACCCTAGTTAAGCAGTACCACATATAAGCACAAAGCTCCAATGCAGTCGATTGTAACTTTGACAGTTACACGTAAACCGTTGGATAAAAAAGCGATATTTCAGATCTTTCTAGGGCACTGTTCAAAAAATACTGTACTGATATTTACACTGTAGCGGGCGCTGTTGGGTGATTTGAACCGTTCGTTGTCTCAATCCAACGGTTCGGGTGAATTTGTGTTCATGAATTAAGGAGTTAGAGAAATGACATTCATTTATTCTTATAATTTAATGATTCCTTTCTTAGGTCACCGTCTACAAGTTGATGCGAGCCATTCCATTCTCGTATAACTTACGTCCACATGGGGATAAAAAATTTGCATAGTATGCATATGAATGGATCCTCTGCATCACTGCAGGTTTGTCATAGAAGTTTCGAGCCATCCGATTGTGCGATTAGCGGCTGAAATCAAGACACCTATCAAAAACAAAAATAACAAATGTGCAGTCAACAGTTCAGATCAAGTCACCTTTCGAAAAAGAAAAAAAAAACTTCTGTTATTTCTTCCATATGTTCGATCTCAATAGTGTATTCGACCCTACAACCTGCATAGCATTCAGGGCAGGTTTGGAAGAAAGAATTTCATAGGAATTTTGGAGAGAATCAATACGGTTTCTCCAAAAAAAACCATCCGGAAATCCTCTGTCAAAACAGGGCATTGTCGCTAACTGACCGCAGTCCATATCTGGATATCCAACTATATCATCCCAGCTCACATGTCGTCTTCAGTCTATGGAATGGAATTCTGTGTGTATGTGTGCGTGAGAGGCCATATTCATGAATGAAGAGCTGTGAGTCAATCGCCGTGGGGTCTGAAACAATGTTTGCTTCTGCCGTTCAGCTGTTTGCGCATCAATGGCGATGGCAACCAGAAGAGGCGGTTTGCGTCAAATGTTGTCACTTCAGTTAGGTCACTGTAAATGTTCTTTTATATTTTTCGATGAGTATGTATTCGAGACATGGACATGAGACCGCTCCGTCCAAGTTTAAGGGTCCATAGCGAAAAGGTGGTACATGTGTAAGATTGGTGGCTTCTATAGTACATACTACACAGTGGCCAGCAGGGGCGGAGCTATCTTCTGGGCAGGGTGGACAACTACCTGGGCTCACCGGTGATGAGCAGTGGAACTCTAGTGTAGCCCAGCCACTGTCAGGCACCATAGAAGCTGTATTTTTTCGAGCAAACTCTTAGCTATAGTTAGGTTTGTCTAGGCTTCTAAAATTTTCTGGTTCCGCCACTGCTGGGCCAGAATAAGGGACTTTCTTTCATATCAAACATGAAAATAAAAATAATGTAGCTCTACGCAGATTTGTGTGGTGATGCCCTAAGCAGTGCGTGTTTACATAGGTTGGGAATCATACGGTTGCTTAGCCGTTGACGCTATTTATTAGGTAAGGATTCTTCTAATAGCGTACTAAGCTCAAGCTTTTCCGGGAAAGCAGGGGTTAGTTAGCCAATGGTACTGGAATGTATATCTGATGTGATGTCTAGCTCGAACTGTAGGATAAGAGATATGCTAGATTAGTAGATTATGTGGTAAATGGTAATCATACTGCCATACATGGTTGCTATCATCAGTTCATCACTCACCAGTTGCATGTGTACTCCTCTGCAACTGAATTTGGCCAGTTTTAATTTGACCGGCTGCTGTCGATTTGCTTTGTGGAATCTTATTGATGTGGTAACAACACATGAGCTACAACTATTAGGGATTATCTTGCTTCTGGCTCTTACATTTAGGTTATTTGCATGATATATATCATTTTATACAGTATTGATAACTAGCCCAGTGCAAAACTTTTGGATTTTAGGAATTCAAATCAAATTAAACTTTTAAATTCACTCCTCGGAAGTATGTTACCTAGCTTTTATGCATTGTACTCCTTGTCCAATAAAGATGAAGAGAATAATGCCGCTTTTCCTTCTGTCCTGCAGGTTACCTGAATAACCCGGAGGCCACCAGGAACACCATTGACGCCGACGGGTGGCTGCACACCGGCGACATCGGCTACGTGGACGACGACGACGAGATCTTCATCGTCGACCGGCTCAAGGAGATCATCAAGTACAGGGGCTTCCAGGTGGCCCCTGCCGAGCTGGAGGCCCTGCTCATCACCCACCCAAGCATCGCCGATGCTGCTGTTGTCGGGTATGTAATTAGCTCCTGTTCTGAAGCATACACCGTACGTGTTACTCCAAAGGTTTCACTTGGTGATGGATGGACAGCATTGCTGAATGGATTACTATGTATGAATATGATTCCTGTTCTTGATATGAAATTTACGGTACGATTGTTGGATTGGTCCCTGCAGGAAACAAATAGAGCCTGAAATCGGAGAAATCCCGGTCGCCTTCGTGGCCAAAACTGTAGGGGCCGAGCTCAACGAAGACGACGTCAAGCAATTCGTAGCAAAGGAGGTACAATTTGTTGCACTATAAACTTGTCAAATTAAAGGAGAAAAAATATGTTTGCTTTGTGTTGATGCATTTACTAATTTGCTATTCCTTCACCCACCCAAGTTTTCTTTTCTTTCTTTCTTTCTTTTTTTTGAGAAAAACCACTCAAGTTTTCAGACACCTCCACATACACAGAAATGTTATTTGAGCATTAACTATAACATTAATTTTTTTTCAATGAACAAAATTTGTTAATGTGCTCGTAATAGAAGCTTAGTATCATTGGTGATAAGTAGAAATCCATGCACTGAACAACTAGTTATGGAATGACTTCTTCTTTTTTTCATTTCCTTTTTATTTTTGCTGATATGGTTATATGGTTTCAGGTGATCTACTACAAGAAGATCCGTGAGGTGTTCTTCGTCGACAAGATCCCGAAGGCGCCATCGGGCAAGATCCTGCGCAAGGAGCTGAGGAAGCAACTACAGCAGCAGCAAAAAGAACAAGCCTAAATTGCAGTTTCACTCAAAGGCCTGGACAATTGGCATGAACAGTCTGCATGATTCAGATGTTGATATCTGGGGAATGAAATCATATAAGGCTCATGCGTAGAGTTTAATTGTTGCTGCGGTGCAATATATCTCTCTAGCTAGTGAGAGAGGGAGGCTGGATAAATTGGAGATCTTGGTCGCGTTCGTGAGATTCGGTTTGTTCATTTGCACAAGGGACGTTATACAAAGGCAGCCATGTTTATAATTTTAGTGGCATGCTTATTGTTCTTGCTGGTTGTGTTTATGTACTTTTTAATGTTATTAATTAATTAAGGTTTGTAATTGATTTGTGGACCGCCAAGGTGGCTTATACTGTTCATTTGCTTGTTCAAAGCATATCAATGGTGAAAACGAAACTGTTGCTTTCAAAAATTATAAAACTGCCATTGTGGACCCGGTTTTGTTGTTCTGATGTAAGGGGTGTAAATGAAGCTGAAAATTTTTCATTCGACCGAAGGACGAAGATTTTTGGAGTGAATACGGAGGGAAGAAATGGATATTCGGCACTATCTTGACTATCTATATTCGACTTCGACTCTAAGAAAAAACATGTAGAATATGATACGGTATGAGCGATACCCATCTGTATCTGCTGTGATTATACTGCTATCCAATATCATATGCAATGGTGCAAATGTGCAGATAATTTTTATCCTACCGATCAAGTGAAGGCTTTTGAAGCGAATAAGGAAGGGAGAAATGGATATAGTGCACCATAGGATAGGACGTGGAATCCGTCCATATCCGTTCCGACGCATTCACATTAACTAAAATACAAACTAGTAGCAAAAAACTTGCAAATGATACAGAATGCTCCCATGGACTAATGAAGAATTTTTTAAATAATACATTTTTAAAATAATTTTACAAAAATAATAGGCTGTATTTTTTTAACAAAAATATACCTCTATCGTCATTTGAAACGGCGACAGAAGTCTTAGTCTTATCGACCAAACAAATCCACGTTAAAATAATCTGTCGGTCAATTCAATCCGATACAAAATATTTTTGTAAAAAATACCTGAAACTATTATTTTTGAAAAATTATTTAAAATTTTCGCCTAATGAAAGACCTCTGACTTTTAATCAGGCGATTGTGGGTGAGTCCCACTTGGCGTGTAGGCAGCTTTTTTCCTCAATTGTTTTTCCTCGTTTGGTGGTCCTGTCAACCTACCTTAATTTTTTTTAACTCGTGAGGCCACTTCAATTCCATCATATGTACCACTTCAATTCCATCATATGTAAGATGTAAACCGATAAAATTGCAAGAGGAGTTTCAGGCGGAGAGGATGTGACTACCATCTTTATTGCTATGCACCAACCTACCCCTATTCATAGATCTGCGCCTGCCTTTATCGAGTTAGATACGAAATTATCTTTCTTTGAAACAGACACTAAGATGGTTAATCTTTTAGCTCCTTATCGACCTAGAGGAAAAAATGGACTATTTGGGAGGCTGGAGTAGTCCAGGGACTACCATCCTTACTACTACTGGACCAATCTAAGCTGCAATTGTGCCACCCACTACCGTGACAACCAACCACGTCCACGCTGCCCTGACGATCGTCACTCCATGTGGGTGACATACGCTGTCCCATTTTCACCTTAGGGGCCTTCGCCAACAAGACCGATTAGATGTGTACTCACCGTATCGTTTTTATTCTGAAAGATGCATATGTGCAGTAGTTGTAGTGCGATTGGTTAGGTCATGTGCCTTGCCGTTTGTACTATTTGTACTATAGGTGTAGTCAACAAACTTGCACTCCAACAACCCAACACGCCATGTAACCACCGGCTTACATTTTACTCCTAATTTTTTAACTATTTATTTTATAATACTATCATTTTCCAACACAATTCGTATCTATTTCTTAATATTGTTATTTCAAAAAATATCCTACAATTGAGACAATGTTACCAAAACCCAACTTCGGTCGTCAATTTAAGAAAAATAATTCTTAAAAACTAGGGGCAGAGCTTCTGAGCATTTGTCACCAATTTGAATTGATGACAGAGTATCTGTCGCCAATTAAAGTGACGACAGGGACCTAGTCTAGATGCCATAAGCATTTTGCTATTTCAAATGGTGATAGATATCCTATCACCATTTTACATAGGTATATTTTTGTAAAACTTTTCAGCATGTTATTTATGTAATATTAATAAAAAATTGTATTATTTTTAAAAATTCGTTGGGTGAGCCTAGCTCTTTTTTTGAACTCTTAAGGCCAATTCACTGTTAAATGATCCGGATTGTTCATTGCCTCGATCAAACTGTCCAAAGGGTTGGAAACTACTTAAATTGCAATCCTGTATTCACTGCACATAAACACTTTCCTCCCTGAAGACAACAGCACACTGCTACCAGCGATAAAATCCTAGTGGTAACCGGGGTTCATAATATCAAATTTTGATTTTCGACTGAAATCGGTAAAAACGGGTGAAAAATCATTAGAAACCGAATTAGTTGGAAATCAAGTTTTTTTAACTCGACGGTCAAACAATGACGAAAAAATTCGAAAATCGACTGGGTTTTCCGATTTTTGAGCGATTTTCACTGATTTTTGATCGGTTTTCTTCAAAAAATCGGCAAACTAAGCGAAACAATTCAAAAACCGATTTTGACCAATTTTCGAGCGATTTTCACCGATTTACGTCTCATAAAATTTTCCAAAATTTTTGAATCGGACCGGTTTATCGACCGGTATAGCTTGTCAAGCCGGCTCGATACAGTCAAAAATTACGATTTTCATCGATATTTGAAACCATGGTGGTAACAGACCAGCTGTAAAGTTAACCAATGATAATCGTGAATTTTTTTTTGCAGAACTGAAATTTTCATATTTAAATTTAAAATATTGAATTTAAATCGACAAGCAACAATTCTAAATAGGAACTGGTCAAATTCAAATTTGAAGTTTAAACTTTACAATTGAAAACACCCGGAACAAACCGGTTCCCACCAGTAGCCGGCCGTGGTCCAGGATTTTTGCCCATATTTGTACTAGTGTTTCGACCCCACTACATGAAACCACTACAAGAGCACATTTCTGTCTCTGATGAATCCCCACTATGAAACTTAACAGCCAGCCAACAGTACGAAACATATCTGTAGATATAACGGGACATTGGACCAGTCACGGTATAAGTTTTTCCAAGAAACCCTTCTGACAAATCAAGCAGAGAGGACCAATAGACTCAATCATAAGCATTACAGGACAATATCAGAACAAGTTTCAGTCGCTATGCATTGCAAGCTTCCAGCTTCATACATGATCATAACAGAACATTATAACTAAAGAGTTACAACCTGTATGAAACAAATTATCTCCAGAAAAGCTTGAGCTTTTGCCTAGAGGAGGCACATTATCTGATTGCCAGAAACTGAAGTTAGCGTAGCCTGTGTGACCCACCTTGCTGTCTGCTCACAACTATCCTCAATGGACTGAATTGAAACTGCAAAGCCTACGGTGCACTTTGTGGAGTTGTTGAGTACAACTATCTCGAGTTGTGCAAGGACCGCACATAAGGTATATCACTTTACCCAGGGGCCTTAAATAGACATCCTCTTCATGAAGTTGCTGGAGCAAGGATCTCGCATACAGCGATGCGTACCTGCATGAATGACAGTATCACACATGTTATGTGACGGCAAGAGCAGCCCAGTGATAGTAGAACTAATGTTTTATAATTAAGCAGGGAATAATTGAATCTGTAAGAACTCCAGGCATAGCTTCTGCCAGAATAAACGACAAGGTATACACCATGGGCAAAGCAAACAACAAAAATCAGGTCCATCCAATGAGTACAGCAGAAAATGATGAGTACGCACTACTATGTAATTAAGGATGATAATATGATGACAACATTGTTGCCTCAGATCCTGGCTCAACCGTAAATATGAATTGCTATGTAAAGGAAACTAATAAAGATATCAAGTATTTGTTGGCCTGAAAACGGATTGATCACAGTTGTTCTCTCATGTTATTGTTGGAATGGAACCCTTATCTATTCCAAGGGCCAAATGACCAAAGTATATTCATGTACACGGCATGGCAATAAGCGAAAACACCCTATACAAAGAACTGATGCAAATATATACATATACTCCTAGCAGTTACAACTAACAACTATGCAATATAAATTGCCTCAATTCACCAATGTTTACAACAGCGGCCATTATTCAACATAAGGTTCATTGAGGAAGAGCCAGTTGGTAGCAAGGGGCACATCATTCAAATATCTATGGAAATTAATGACATCAACTATGTGTACACAGTGTGTGTTTGGTATTGCGGTGGCTTGTAAAACAATTTTTATTTTACTAGTTATAAAATTGTAACTGTATTTCTAGATCCATACTAACCTCATTAGTATCAGCATAGAACAAACTAAAGATTCTATACAGAAAACTAGATTCCATAGCAAACAAAACTGGCCTTTATCGTGTGCTTTTAAAAACGAAGTTTTCTTTTCCTTTGTAAAAATTATATAAAAAAGGGTCTAAAATACCATCAACGAAGCATAACAGCAACAAACGACTTAAGAGTATCATACCCGGCATCAGATCCCTCAGCCTTGAGCTCAATTGCACACATAGTTCCCAAGGAGAATACTCTTTTCACATTTGATAGTGACAATAACTGCTTCACAAGTCTGCCATCCCATAACTGCAAATTTCAGAGTAAACTTTAAAAATGCCAAACTACATGTACGAATTGTTAAATTGTAAGTAAGCTAGTAATGTTGTTCCTGATTGGGATCGTTGAGTTGGGCTCATATTGTTCGCTAGCTTTCACATGGTATCAGAGCCAACGATCTAGCTCTACGCTTCCGCCATGGCGAACTCCAACTCTACAACCATTACCACATCTCTCTCTTCCTCCTCCTCTCCGCCTGGCATACTGCCGACACCATCATTCAGCCACCACATGGTGAATCTGAAGCTAACGCAGGAAAACTACCTGCTTTGGGCAGCTCAGATCTGCCCCTACCTCAAGAGCCAAGGGCTCATGGGGTACGTCGACGGCTCCATCGCCTGCCCTAGCCAAACTGTAGCTGTGGCACCTACTGAAGAAGGAGGAGGTCGCCGCATCGCCGTCAACCATGAGTACATCCACTGGTATCATCAAGACCAATTCGTTTTGAGTGCTATCCTGTCCTCTATCACTGAGGAAGTACTCGGAACCGTTGTCAACATGTCCACGTCACGTGATGTTTGGCGCACCCTGGAGAAGATGTACGCGTCCAACTCGCGTGCAAGGATTATGCAAATCCGTATGCAGCTCTCCACGATCCAGAAGGGGGAGCTCTCTGTCGCCGAGTACTACCGCAAAGTCAAGCGGCTCGCCGACACTCTTGCTGCCATCGGGAAGCCCCTCGAAGATGAAGAATTGATCGCCTACATGCTGCGCGGTCTCGGCCCCGACTACGACTCCCTCGTCACCAGCATCACCACGCGCCCCGATTCCTACTCCATCAGCGACGTCTATGCGCACATGCTCAGCTTTGAGATGCGCATGGAATACAACGACACCATGATTCAGGTATCGTCTGCTAATACAGTTCATAGAAGTGGTACTGGGCGTGGTGGTGGTGGCAGGAACAGAGGCGGTCGAGGCAAGCCTCGTGGTGGAGGCCGATCCCAGGGACAAGGAAATGGCCGCCCTACTCAAGTCAATCAAGGAAGCCAGGCTCGTGATGTGATCTGCCAGGTCTGTCAGAAGAGAGGCCATGATGCTGCTCGATGTTGGCATCGATTTGATCAGAACTACCAACCAGAAGACACAACCAAAGTTGCAGCTGCCGTCGCCAACAGCAACACCTACTCCATTGATCCAAACTGGTACATCGATACGGCAGCAACAGATCATGTCACCAATGAAATGGATCGCCTGTCCCTGAAGGAGCGCTACACAGGAGGAGATCAGATCCAGGTCGCCAATGGATCAGGTTTGCCAATTACTTATACTGGTCATACTAGTATAGCTGGTTCAATTCGGCCTTTATATCTTAAACATGTTCTTTGTGCTCCTCAAATTACCAAACACTTGATCTCTGATAGAAAATTGGCCTCTGACAATAATGCACTTGTTGAGTTTCATCCAAATTCTTTCTTTGTCAAGGATCTAGCAACCAGAACAACTCTTCTCAGAGGCCAGTGTAGGAATGGTCTTTATGTCCTACCGAATAAATATCCCAATCAAACCATGTTCTCTGCAAAGATCTCTCAAGAGCAATGGCATCGACGACTTGGGCATCCAGCTCCACCTGTGGTTCTTCAGATTCTTGAGAAAAATAATTTTGCTGTAGATCATAATGCCTCTCCTTCCTTGGTTTGTAATGCTTGCCAACTAGGAAAGGCTCACCAGCTTCCTTTTTATTCCTCCTCTCATGTATCTACATCACCTCTACAAATTATTCACACAGATGTATGGGGCCCTGCCATTTCTTCAGTTAATGAATCCAAGTATTATGTCTCTTTTGTTGATGATTTCAGTAGATATGTTTGGATTTATTTTCTGAAAAATAAATGTGATGTTGAACCTGTATTTATTCAGTTCCAAAAGCTAGTTGAGAACCTGTTCCACACCAAAATTCAGATTGTTCAGTCTGATTGGGGGGGAGAGTATCACAGACTTCACAATTATTTTAAACGTTCTGGGATTGAACACCATATATCATGTCCACACACACACCAACAAAATGGCCTGATTGAAGGAAAGCACAGGCATATTGTTGAAACAGGCCTTTCACTCCTTGCCCAGGCACAAATGCCTCTATGTTTTTGGGATGAAGCCTTTAATACTGCATGCTATTTGATTAATAGAATGCCTAGTCGAGTTATTGGCAATGATACACCTTTCCAAAGGTTGTTCAAACTTGAACCAAACTACAATTTCCTTAGAGTGTTTGGCTGTGCTTGTTGGCCAATTTAAGGCCATACAATTCAAAAAAACTGAGCTTTAGAACAAAGCAGTGTGTGTTCATAGGATATAGCATCTCTCACAAAGGATACAAATGCCTCGATTCTTCTACTGGACGTATCTACATCTCCAGAGATGTTGTCTTCGATGAAAACATGTTTCCTTTCCAAAATCGTGCTTCTACAGGTTCTCACACAATCACCTCTGCTAACCAGCCAACTGTGCTTCCTGTTCTTGCAAAATACAGTGAACATACTCTTTTATTCCCAGGCCTAAATGGTACTTCTGAACCAGCTATTCCTAGTACTAGTATAAGTAATGAACAAGGCTCTCCTGAAATTAATCCTGGTTCTTCTAGCTTGAATTCATCTTCTGCAGATTCAGAAGTACCTGAGCCTGAAGCTGCTGAACATCAGTTGTCTGAACCTGTTATAATTCAGTCACCCATTGATCAGGCTCCTGAACAAGAAGTCTCTGAAGTTAATTCCCTAGCTGAAGGAGAGAGAGTGCACCCAATGAGAACAAGATTGCGCAATAATATTGTTCAGCCCAAAAAGTTTACAGATGGAACAATTCGGTATATGGAAAACAAGAGTAAGTTTTCAGTTGCAGCAGCAGGAAAGTTTTCTCCAAATCCGACAATACAGTCTGAAGGAGACAAGAAAACTGAAACTGAGCCAGCAAATTTAGAACAAGCCTTGGCAAGCTCCAACTGGCGTCAGGCTATGAATGAAGAATATACAGCACTCCTAAGAAATAATACTTGGGAATTAGTGCCACCAAAGAAAGGAATAAATCTGATTGATAGCAGATGGGTTTTTAAGCTAAAGAGAAAAGCAGATGGAAGCATTGATCGATATAAAGCAAGGCTAGTTGCAAAGGGGTTCAAACAGAGATATGGATTGGACTATCTGGATACATATAGCCCAGTTGTCAAACCTACAACAATCAGAACTATCTTATCTCTTGCAGTTTCACAAGGATGGAGTTTGAGGCAGATAGATATACAAAATGCTTTCCTACATGGTGTTCTAGAAGAGGAGGTATATATGAAGCAACCCCCAGGCTATCAAGATCCAACTAAACCTTCTAGTTATATCTGTCATCTCAAGAAGGCTTTGTATGGATTAAAGCAGGCTCCAAGAGCTTGGCATTCTCGGCTTACTAGCAGGTTGCAGGAACTTGGCTTTGTGTCATCCAAGGCTGATTCTTCATTGTTTATATTCAATCATGCAGGCATCACAATATTATTTATGTGGATGACATAATCATTGCAAGCTCTTCAGAAAATGCTACAGATAAATTGATCAAACAACTAGCAGAAAGTTTTGCGGTTAAGGATCTTGGGCAATTGGAATATTTCTTAGGAGTTGAAGTCAAGAAGATACAAGATGGGATAATTTTGTCTCAAAGAAGATATGCTACAGATCTTTTGAAACGTGCAAACATGTCTAGCTGTAAACCAATCAATACACCAATGGCTTCGACAGAGAAGATGTCTCTTGATCAAGGACAAGCACTGAATGAGAGAGAACATTTTCAGTATCGAAGTGTTGTAGGTGGGCTCCAATACTTGCTTATGACTCGACCTGACCTGGCTTTTTGTCAATCGGGTGTGTCAGTTTGTTCACAAACCCACAGCTACACATTGGGCAGCAGTAAAGAGAATACTCAGGTATGTGAAAGGAACACTTGAATTTGGACTGAAAATTCAGAAATCTTCAGCAAGTCGACTGAATGCGTTTTCAGATGCCGATTGGGCAGGCAGTCCTGAAGATCGACGGTCAACTAGTGGTTTCGCAATATTTATTGGAAGTAATCTTGTATCATGGAGCTCTAGAAAACAAGCAATAGTCTCAAGGTCTAGCACTGAAGCCGAGTACAAGGCCATTGCCAATGTAACAGTTGAACTGATCTGGTTGCAATCTCTTCTTCTCAAGGAACTGCAAGTGTTTCAAGATAAATGCCCAGTATTGTGGTGTGATAATCTTGGAGCAACCTATTTGACAGCTAATCCTATGTTTCATGCAAGGACAAAGAATATTGAAGTGGACTTCCATTTTGTTCGAGAACAAGTTGCAAGGAAGGCTATGGAGGTTCGTTTCATTTCGTCAAAGGATCAATTGGCTGATATCTTCACCAAGCCCTTATCCAGAACACCGTTCAACATAAATTGTCGCAATCTTCATCTAGGAAATCCTGGCTGAGATTGAGGGGGGCTGTTAAATTGTAAGTAAGCTAGTAACGTTGTTCCTGATTGGGATCGTTGAGTTGGGCTCATATTGTTCGCTAGCTTTCACACGAATTGACAGTATACACTATACAGCACTAACAAAAGATACTTCTTCCTGTAAATTATATTGTATACTGTTCGATTAAAGACAAATTTCAGAGACATAGCCACAAGTGTTTCATGGGAACTGAATGCAGCATTGCTTTTTAAAACAATCAAAATACGGAATAAAAAATATTAAATCAAGTGTTATGATCAAATGGAATAGCATGCTCAACATTTTATTGAGAAGAGTGTTGCCACCTCCAAGGTACAAGAACACATACGGAGAGCACGTGTGCCAACCACTTACCTGGTCAATGTTAATATGGATTATTTTAAACAAGTTCTTCCAATTCAATCAATTAATTTCCATTACCTCCTTCAGCTTCGTTAGATCAAAATCAAGATTTGAATTGGTGGATAGATCTCTAAACCATTGGATAGCTTTTACTGCCGCAGAACAGCCCATGGCATGAGCAGTATAGGAATGACCAGGTAAGAGCGCCGTAAGCTAGACCAGGTAAAAGAATTTGTCAGTATTACCCTCTATTGCCAGATCCATTGTAATTTTTTTCCCTTTTTAACATGATACCAAAATTGATCTTTTTAGATTATTGAAGCCCGAGAAGGGTTAACAAAATCGATTTGGAAAAAATCACCCGAAAATCGAAAATCAGAAATATTGAGCCGAAAATCGTAAAAAATCTTAGAGTTTCAAAATCAAAATTTTGAAAAAAAATCAAAAATCGACGGACTAGTTGAACTTTTTTGCAGTCGATTTTTTGAGCGATTTTCATCGATCTTCGAAAATTGACCGATTTTCGGCCGGTTTACGTTGAACAAAATTTTCCGATTTTTAATTAATTTTTTGAATTGGACCGGTTTATCGAGTGATTTATGAAGCTGAACCGCGCCGATACGACCGAAAATCGAGCGACTTTCGTCGATTTTGTGAACCCTAAGCCCGAGCATACCGAAAATACATTCAGGACATACCTTAGAGTTACTTTTGAAGGCCTCAAAAACTGCCTCTGTTGTTAATGTTGCAGCTAATGGTACAATCCCGCCAGTCATGAACTTATCGTAGCAGGCAACATCTGGTGAGCAGCCCAGCAACTCTGAAGCAGACAGCAAAATAGAATAGTTGTCAAGATTTTGAAAGGCACAAGCTAATTTTTATCATATATCCTCCAAAAATATATTGTGATATATTACCTCCACACCAAGACGCCAGAACCCTGTAAATACCTCATCAAATATGACAGGGATTTTTCGATTTCTACACTCCTTGACAAGTACTCGCCGGAAAAGTGGATCTATCATGTGCATTCCCCCGGCACCTTGTATTACTACATGAATATGAGTTTATGAGGTTTGAATCCTACACTACCATAGGAGACAGAATAAACAAACAAACAAAAAGACAAATTACACAATTTAACATGTCCATCCCAACAAACGGAAGTACTTGATTAAAATTTAAAAGGACAATGTGGATGCAATGGCAAAAGCAAGGAAAATTTGAGTACACATATATTTTTTTAGATAATGAAAGAATATATTGACCTTCCTGTCTCTACATCATGAGATACACACATCCCAAAAATTTATTACAAAGTTACAGCCAAAAAAGCTTTCAAGACAAAATTCTCACAAAGAAGTTTAAGCAAGAAAAAAGGTTGCAACAAGCAATAAAAAGAAAAATAGAAAACACTCAAGCGCGCATAATCTTTTATGAAATCTCCATCCATGCCTGATGAAGAAGTCCCTAACCACGACATGTAGACACCTGCATGCCATTGAAATCATCTCTTGATCCTCTTGACGCTGCAGCACTGATCATGAGCGCAACCAATTGGTACACATATAAATAACCTGAAATGAATTAGACAATTGTTTTTTATCAAAGACAACATCATTTCTTTTGGTGCAATTTACCTCTGAAATGGTGATGATTCCTTTTGGGATATAATCCGTGCCAAAGATACAATCAACCTTCACTGCAAACAAAACAGAATTTCACATATGAAACCATCTATAAAATTTCAGTTTTAGCACCACATAAAAAGTGTCAACTACTTCCTAATTTGGGAGCTTTCTACACTATCCTGAGAATCATGTACCTAAAATAACGTATAGAATTACAATAAGCATACCAAAATCAACACCCCAATCAGCATACTGTCAGTAAAGAGATCTTAAGACCCGGCCAGCTCCAATATCTATATTAACACTCATAAATCCATGCGGCATCCATGCACATGTTCTTTGGATAAGACCTATATCGCGAGTTGTCCATTGCCGGCCATTCTCTACGTAGAGTTTTCCCTGCAAGGGATCACAAGATAACACAATAAGAATAATAGATAGAACTTCGTGACTTCTGTTGCAGTTCAGTTCTTGTTGCAGTATTACAACTCCCTGATTTCAAAATTCATTTGTTATATTTTAGATAAAAGTTCTAACTTTGCAGGAAAACAAAGCAGCGCATCAGATGATAAAATACAGAAAATGTTGTATTAACAATGAAATACTATGATAAGGACAACATCATTTTACACACTGATAATTTATAATGGAGCAGATTAGTTATTTTCCTGTAATGACAAAATATTTGTCTGTAAGATTATTGTAGGACATTAGTCCACCTTTCAAGCACTGTAGCAAGTCTCGAAGTTGAGGCACTCTGAAAAAGGAAGGGAAAAAAACCAATCTTTCCATTGTAAATACTAAATACATTAAGAGGAAGATAATTATGCAACAGCAGTAGTCGTCATCTAATAGCATTTCGAAGGACAAACAATACCGTCTCAATTTCCCAGATGGGTGTGTTTGCATTAACAGCCTGCGTATTTATTCCTTTCATTAAATGGATGCCGAATTTCAAGCCCATTTCATGAACCTTATTGGCTATTTGACTGAACCCTTTATCACCTCTAGATGATGTAAATCTTTGAAGGTTAGGAAATGGTCGACCCCATTCATCAATGTTGTCAAATCCATACGAATATGTATACGCCTCGTCAACATACTTCTGGTACCAGAGGAAATCAATAACTGCGTACTACCCATAGATATGAGACAGAGTAGATAGTTATATAGATGATCAGATTTATCATTGTTCATATTTATTTTGATATTAATATAGCCAAATTAAAGCATGATAGCATCTAGGCACCCCTCAATTCTATTACAGTATTATTATGGTTTTGGTATTGATGACTAAGTTTGTAATACTCAAAGCTTTGAAGAAAAGAAGCTGGAATCTATGATGGAACAAGTTGGGCTAACAAGATTAAGGTATTCAGTTTATAGTTTATGACAAGGGAGATGATTCAAGTCAAATAGCCTAGGTCTGTTTTCTTTTTTGGTTGTCCAAAAGAAGGACTTTGTACAAGCAAATAGGTTGTTAGGCAAAGGCAAAACTAGATCTCTCGGAGCAAAAGACACTTAGACTTTATCCTTATGAAGTCATATCTCTTAGTACAACGGACCAAACTTTATCTATCCTTTTCTTCAGTCCGTTGCGTACCTTGAAACTATTCTTCGTCAAAACTCCCTTTTAATATCTGATCATTAGATATTCGTTTTCATATTCACATATCTTTGATTAAAACCTTCTTTGATAATCATCCGATAGCCAAAGGTTTGCCTATGTATGACGGACCAAAATATCTTCGGTTTCCCATCTACAGCAGACCAAATATTTGGTCTGGCACCCTTTCAGTTTATAAGTTTTTGGCCAGACTGAATCTTTGATGTCCTTTTGATCAAAACCTAAAATGATGTTTCTCTATCTTCAAAAGAATTTTACTCAGGAAACGGACCAAGCATTCGTGTTTAAAATATCTCAGTCCATTGCTAAAATAAAAAGCTTGGATAAAAATTTATCTTTATTGAAAAGGTCCTTGGCACCAATCTTCTGAAAAGTCCATGTATGACGGACCAAAAATTTTGTCCGACGTACATGTGTCTCTGTGCCAGACCAATCTTCTGAAAAGTCCATGTATGACGGACCAAAAAATTTGGTCCGACGTACATAGGTCTCTATGCCAGACCTATCTTTTAAAGTCCATGTGTAACGGACCAAACAATTTGGTCTGTCGCTCATTTTTGTCTCTCAGTTGTATGCCAGACCAACCTCTATGAACGACCCATGTACTACGGACCAAAATTTTTGGTCCGTCGTGAACTCTCAAATTTGGTCCGTCATACACATATCCAGTATCGTTAGGCACTGATACTTAGTCCGTTGTACGTGTATATTTCTGTTGTTTCTGACATCTGACACGTCCAACGGCTACTGTAGTAGGTGTAACGGCTACTTTCACTCCAAATGGCTATATAAGCACTTCCTAAGCCATCTTCCAAAAAACAGATGAACTCCTTACACTTTGGTATTGAAAAATAGCTCTCATTCTCAAAAAGGAGTCTGTGCTTCATCTTTACACAAAAATTCTCATACATCTCTAAGCATGTTAGCTCTAAGTCAGTGTCTAGTTGTGTGAATTGCAAAGTGAACCAAGAGACAGGACTTGTGCAAAGTTTATTACTCTTGGATCTTAGTGATCCTAGACAGCTTGGAGGAAGTGAACAGTGTGACTTGTCCAAAGGTGTTTATGGAAGGCAACTGTATTTGTGAGAGGTTTGGAACTCACCTCACTCAAGTAGTGAAAGAGTTACCTGAGTAATTGCCAGAGCTACTGCGACTAGCTTTGGAGAAGCAGAACTTCGAAAGAAGCGCTTCAACGTGGATTAGGAGTGCAGCTCTGAACCACGGGATAAATCTTTGTCTCTCCTGTGTCATTTCGTTTATTGCTTTCGCTGTTATCATTAGTTGTTTGAATTCTGTATTATCCTTGCAGTAAGTTGCTATTTGTTAAATTCAGTTAGTTGTTTAAAATAGTTAGAACTTGTTGAAATTGCCTATTCACCCCCCCCTCTAGGCCAACTCGATCCTTCAAGTGGTATCAGAGCCTTGGTTTACCTTGTTTAGCTTAACTAGCTTTGGTAAATGGCTGAGGGAAATGGCTCTGCAACTGTTAGTATTGGTAGAGTACCTGTTTTGATGGCACAAACTATGCTTATTGGAAAATTAGGATGAGATGCTATTTAGAAGCTGTCGGGTATGATGTGTGGATTGTTACAGAGAAGCCTATGCCTCCTCGTGTCATACCTGAAGGGCAATCTGCATATGGAGAACCCACTCCTGGTGAAATTCAAAATATGCAGTATGATGCTCAAGCTAGAAATGCCATATTTTCCTGTCTTAGCTTAGAAGTTTTTGATAGTGTAAGTAATCTTACATCAGCTTATGACATATGGACAACATTACAAGAAATTCATGAAGGTACCTCTGATGTAAAAGAAGAAAAATACTATGTTGTTCGGGAAAAATTTGATCAATTCAAAATGCTTTCTCAAGAAAATGCAAATGACATGTTCTCTAGGCTAAATCCTATTGTCAATGAACTAAAGGGCCTAGGAACTAAAATTTCAGATGTTGAAGCATGCAGGAAGATGATTAGAGTGCTTCCACGGACATATCACGGCTTGATCACATATCTGTCTAACAGTGGTGATCTTAAAAGGCTCACTCCAACTGAACTACCGGGCAAAATATCTGCTCATGAGCTCACATTGGCTGATGAAGATGCTCCAAGAAAGAAATCCATCGCATTAAAAGCCAAGGAAGTTATTCAAGACTCATCTGATGAAGATGATGATGAGTCAAGTGAAGATGACGATGAAGATGTGAAGAAATTAGCTCTACTCATTAGAAGAGCCAACAAACTTATGAGAAGAGTCAATTTCAAAGACAGAGAAAGGTCAAATTCTTACTCAAAGAAAAATCCTTTTTCTAATGTTGTATGCTTTGAATGCAATGAAAAAGGGCACATAGCTGCTCGGTTTCCCAACAAAATCAAGAAGAAGAGCAAGTACAAGAATAAGGATGATGAGGATGAGGAAAAGACTCATGGAAAACCAAAGAAGAAGTTTTTCAAGAAGAGCTACTCCAAGAGATTTGTGAAGAAAAGAAAAGGAGAAGCTCACATAGGAGAATGGGTCACTGATGATGAAAGTGAAAGTGAAAACTCATCCTCAGATGAAGAAAGTTCAAAGTCAAAGGGGCTAGCTGGACTCGCTCTAGATGAGTCAACTCCACCGCCACCCTCATTTCCTCTGTGCCTTATGGCAAGATCAGATGAGGAAAAGGTTAGTGACTCTCCTTCTTATGATGAGCTAGTGGAACTAGTTGAAGAACTAAATAATGCCTTGCATGATAAAACAAATTCAACTAGAACTCTTAAGAAGACTATCTCTAGCTTGCTTAATGATCAAATGTTGCTAACAGACAAGTATGAAAAACTTATGCATGAACATGAAAAGTCTGTACAAATTCATAATGATCTAGTTACAAGTCATGCTTTGCTTGCTAAAAATTATGAAGACTTGCAAATTAACTACTGTGAGCTAGAAATTGAAAATGAAATGCTGGCTAACAAATCCAGTCATGTCTTTTTAAGTGATACATCTATCTCATGTGACTCTTCAAAAGAAGAAATATTGACTCTTGGTTCTTCTGATGCTTGCAAAGGAAATTGCAAATATGCTTCTTATGTCAAGGAGCTTGAAACAGAGAATAAAGAACTAAAAGCTAAGATAACCACATTTGATAAAGGCTTAGAAAAATGCTTTCTGGGAAGTACTACTCTTGACAAAATTCTTGTTGGACAGAGACCAAATTTGGGCAAAAAGGGCTTGGGGTTTAAACTCAACAGTTTGCCAAATAAAAATGGATCAAGTCATGCTAAACAAATTTTTGTCAAGAAAAGCACTCAATGTTATTATTGTCATGAATCAAATCATGAATCTAAAATTCAAATCATGAATCTAAAAATTGCTATCTTGCAAATGTTTCTAATGCCAAAAGGGATTGCATGGTAGATGCCCATTACATGTTATTTAAAGATTTCAGGGGCAAAGCAAATGTGAAATATGTAGGTCCCTCAAATCTAAATAAGAAGCTTAAAGCTGTTTGGGTACCTAAGGCCATGTTGATAAATCCTTTCAAACCTAAGATGACTGTAACTAACATCAAAGGACCCAAAAGTATTTGGGTACCTAAAGTGAAGAAATGAACTTGTAGGTAAATTATAAGAGTGGAGGCAGACATTGGGTCATTGACAGTGGCTGCACTCAACACATGACCGGTACCTCAAGAATGTTCACCTCAATTGAAGGAGAAAGTGATCCAAGTCACAAAATCACCTTTGGAGACAACATCAAAAGAAAGGTAAAAGGTCTTGGTAAGATTGCCATATCAAATGATCACTCTATTGACAATGTTCTTCTCGTTGATTCCTTAAACTTCTATTTATTATCTGTTGCTCAATTGTGTGATCTTGGTTTCCATTGTAACTTCGCTTCTGATGGGGTAACTGTATTTGATAAATATGAAAAGCTTATACTCAAAGGTTTCAGATTTCAAAATCTCTATTTAGTAGATTTCAAATCTAACTCCTCATGTATCTCAACCTGCCTGTTAGCTAAAGTTTCCCTTGGATGGCTTTGGCATAGGCGTCTTGGGCATGTAGGTATGTCTAATCTGAAGAAGCTTTTCAAAAATGAGCTAGTGGTGGGGTTGAGAGATGTCAAATTTGAAAAGAATAAGCTATGTAGTGCTTGTCAAGCAGGCAAACAAGTAGCAAATTCTCACCCAATTAAAAGTATCATGTCCACCACTAGACCACTTGAGCTTTTGCATATGGATGTGTTTGGTCCCACCTCATATGCTAGCATTGGTGGTAACTCATATTGTCTAGTAATTGTTGATGATTTTTCCAAATTCACTTGGGTATTCTTTTTGCCAAATAAAAGTGAAGTTGGAAAAATCTTCAAAACTTTTGCTAAAAGGGCTCAAAATGAATTTGATTGTCCCATCAAGAAAATAAGAAGTGACAATGGATCTGAGTTTGTTAACACAAATATCATTGAATACTGTGATGAATTAGGAATTAAGCATGAACTCTCAGCTACATATACTCCTCAGCAAAATGGTGTTGTTGAAAGGAAAAATCGAACCTTGATTGAAATGGCTAGATCTATGCTAGATGAATATGAAACCTTTGATGCTTTTTGGGCTGAAGCTATCAATACTGCTTGTCATGCTGTAAATAGACTTTATCTTCATAGATTGCTTAAGAAAACTCCTTATGAACTATTGGTAGGAAGAAGACCCAATGTATCATATTTTCGTGTGTTTGTTTGCAAAGTCTATATCTATAAAAAGAGAACTCATTTGGGAAAATTTCAAACTAGATGTGACACTGGCTTCATGCTAGGATATTCCTCTAAGTCCAAAGCATATAGGGTCTTTAATAATGCTACTGGACTGGTAGAAGAAACTTATGATGTAAAATTTGATGAATCTAATGGCTCACAAGGTGAGTATGAGAATTTAGATGATGTAGGAGATGATGGCTTGGCACAAGCAATGAAGAAGATGGAAGTGGGTGATATTCGACCAAAGGAAGACAAGGATGAACTTCCCACTCAATCAATGGTGCCTCATGTTGGAACTCAAGATGAAGAAGAAGAAGAAAAAGAACAAGATTGTCCAGTTTTCATCAAAAGCCATCATAACATTGCTAAGGATCATCCCTCAGACCAAATCATTGGTGAATTCAGTAAGGGTGTTCAAACTCGTTCTAGACAAGCTTCTTTTTGTGAACATTACTCTTTTGTCTCGTGTATTGAACCTAAAACAGTGGAAGAAGCACTAGAAGATGCTGATTGGATAATTGCTATGGAAGAGGAACTTAACAATTTTGAAAGAAACAAAGTCTGGAGCTTAACAAATCGCCCAAAGGATCACAATGTTATTGGTACAAAATGGGTGTTCAGAAATAAGCAAGATGAAAATGGAGTGGTGATAAGGAATAAAGCCAGACTTGTAGCTCAAGGATTTACTCAAATAGAAGGACTAGACTATGGAGAGACTTATGCCCCAGTGGCTCGTCTTGAAGCTATTCGGTTTCTTCTTGCCTTTGCTACTCATTTTAATATTACTCTATTTCAAATGGATGTAAAAAGTGCATTTCTAAATGGATTCATTTATGAAACTGTCTATGTTGAACAACCACCTGGTTTTGAAGACCCAAACTTGCCAAATCATGTGTATAAATTATCTAAGGCACTCTATGGTCTAAAACAAGCTCCCAGAGCTTGGTATGAGCGTCTTAGAGATTTTCTACTCAATAAGAACTTCAAAACTGGAAAAGTTGATCCAACATTATTTCTAAAAGACATCAATGGAACATTAATGATTTGTCAAATATATGTAGATGATATTATCTTTGGCTGTACTAATATTTCTCTTTGTAAAGAATTCGGTGACATGATGGCCAAATAATTCGAGATGTCTATGATTTGGGAACTGTCATTCTTTCTGGGATTTCAAATCAAGCAATTGAAGGAAGGAACTTTTATCTCACAAGAAAAATATACTAAGGATCTTCTCAAACGCTTCAAAATGGAAGAATCCAAGATTATAAAGACTCCCATGGCTACTAATACACATCTTGAGATGTGGGAGGTAAGTCTGTTGATCAAAAGCTTTTTAGATCCATGATAGGCTCTTTACTATACTTGACAGTATCTAGACCTGATATCATGTTTAGTGTGTGTATGTGTGCTAGATTTCAAGCTGCTCCTAAAGAAATTCACTTAAGTGCTGTAAAAAGAATATTTAGATATCTTAAGTTCACTTCAAGTATTGATTTATGGTACCCCAAAGGTGCTCCCTTTGAGCTTCTAGGCTACTCAGATTCTGATTATGCCGGATGCAAGATTGATCGTAAGAGCACCTCAGGGAGTTGTCATTTGCTTGGAAGGTCTTTAGTTTCTTGGTTTTCTAAAAAGCAAAATTCAGTAGCACTATCCACTGCCGAAGCCGAATATGTGGCTGCAGGAAGTTGTTGTGCTCAAATTTTATTCATCAAACAAACTTTTTTAGATTTTGGTATAAAATTTGATAATGTGCCTCTACTATGCGATAATGAAAGTGCAAAGTGAAAATAGCAAACAATCGGTCCAACATTCCGTAACTAAGCATATTGAAATTCGACATCACTTTATTCGTGATCATGTTGCTAAAGGAAATATTATGCTTAGTTATATAAGAACTGAGGACCAATTGGCTGATATTTTCACTAAGCCGCTTGATGAGGCCAAATTTTCAAAATTAAGAAATGAACTAAATATCATTGCCTTTTCAAATGTTGCTCGATAATGTTTGACTAAGGGGGAGCAAGTTTGTTCGCTATGCATATCCTGATGCTCATATCCCTTGTTTTCTTACCCTAGCTTTGTGTGACTTTCTGTTAAAAATCTCTTCGGTTTCCGTAACTCCTTGTTTTTCCGCATATTCTCTAACTTCAAGCCGCTTCGGATTATGATGCATTTATTTCTTTCCAATCGCAAATGGCTATAAAAGGCGAACCAGAGCTCTGGGGATGCAATCCTTCACTTAGCTTTTCTCCTTTCTGCTCCAAACTGAGTTCTTCATCATGCCGAAAAGACCTTTCAAGGATGATCGGGACGACCCAGAGCTTGCAGAGCTCTGGAGGGAATTTGATCGCGCTCTAGCAGAGATGGCTGAGGAAAGGGCAGTCGTCAGAGACAGTGCTGCCGTGGACGCTTTCCTTGAAGCTTTCCCTTCTCTCCTCAGGGCCAGAGAAGCGCTCATAGAGGCTCTAGGGCGCGTGCGTAGGGGTGAAACCTAAGTTCTTGTCTTGTCCCACTCTCTCCAAACATGTTGACCGAGACATTATATATAAATAAAGATATGGTGTTCTAAAATGCTCTCTGAATCTTGTGTGTATCATTCGCTGCTCCTGTTCGACAGCTCTCTATTTCGACTAAAACAATGTGGATAAATTCAAAGTGATAATGTCAAGTTAAAATAACTCTTTGAATAAGTTCTTTTTAATAATAATAAAAAATGCTGCTATAAGACTCACCTTTCTATGCTCATTCTTATCCAATCAAAAATTAAAGAAACCAAATTATCATCTGACTTTTTTTTGCAAAGTGTCCATATTAAGTATTCGAGTTTTTCAGATGAGTTTAGTTTAAAGAAATACTTAAGCTCATTTGGATATCAAACTCAAACATTCACTCAAATCCTTTTTTGTGTTATGTTGATTTTGGTTGTTAATCTTAGATATATCTCTTATTTTCAAAATCTTCAGAAATATAGATATGGTGCAGACTTGACGAATACTCATACCAGGGGTACCCTAACGCCCAGTGGTAACAAAGCTGCCCCAAGCCCATTACCGACCAAAGGACCCGTGGGACCACAAAGGACGCCTCCCGACCAATCAGACGAAGCGCCCCGACCAAGTAGGGCTCTCGACTTCGGCAAGTGTATCCCCGACTCCGACCAAATTAAGGCAACCTCCGCCAAGGGTCGCGTGTCAAAGCCTCCACCGATCATTTACCGCATGCCCCACGGACGGGACAATCAAGGATCAGACAGAGCGGTGGCTCTTTCCCAAGATGGCATAAATGGCTGCGAAGTCAAGCTTTTGGCCTCATCAACGACCACGCATACAATACGAAGGCACGCTCCTCCCGAGGCGGTACCAACGTTATACATCGCAACGCCGACACTCGTCTGAGCTCCATGGATAAGCGGTCGCCATTTCCGACGAAGCGGCTAATCGCCGCCTAACGGGACTACCACCGACGGCGTGGGCAAGGGCGATGACGATCGCCGTAATGAAGGACCGAAGCTCTTAGCATAGGCCACCTCCCCTTCCCAATTCTCAATGTAACCTGCCCTTCCCTACTATATAAGGGGGGGGCAGGAGCCCCTGACGAGGGGGAGGAGGAGGGACGAACACAGACAGAGAAAAAGAGGAAGGACGAGTTCTTTCTTGTAAACGCTGTGCAGCCATTTGCACTAAAAGCAATACAATACCACCACACGAATCTGAGTAGGGACATTCGGCCCGAACCAAGATACACCTTGGACTCTCGAGTCTAACCATTCAGGGACAGGGAACGCGTGGCCCTTCTGACTTACAAATTTACTTGCCGGTGCTCGAAACGCCGACAGTTGGCGCGCCAGGTAGGGGCTTCGCGCGTCTTCATCGACATCTCCGGATTCCCATTCATCTCCCTGATGGCTTTCTTCACCGGCGACGGTGTGTCTACGTCGGGGGGCCGAATCCGCTTCGGCTCCCTCGACTTCATCGCCACTCCAACGGGTGAGCTCGCGCTCAGTCCCGTCGCCGTCAGAGACCAGAAGTCCGTTGGAAGCCAGGGATCCATCTCCGATAACCTCGCCGGCCTTCGGCTTGAGGCCCCCCTGCAGGCCCCCAGGCCGGAGCCCAACGAGCGCCCCGCCGTCTTTGGCGGTAGCACCCGAGGGCTCGGGAGGACGACCACGTCGCCTCCCACAAGCTCACAGTTCGTGGCTATGGCTGGCTATATGCTGGCCTCTGTCCACGAGCTGCTGGAAGATTCTTCCAGCCACGACTCCAGCTCCGACACGGAGCAAACCACCCATAGACGGCACTCTCGTGAGTGCAACATGGCGGGCACGGTCAACCTGACCGTAACCCCCACGGCTACGGGGGCTCCCATCCAGCGCACTAAGGCGCAGGAGGAGGAATACCAGCGCGAGCACGCTGAGCGCGCTCAAGCTCGCCGCGCCGAGTTTCAGCGGCAGCGTAAAGAGCTGGAGGACCGAAGGGCCGAGCTCGATAAGCTCCAGGCCGACCTGGAGCAGGACGAGCCCGAGCCCCCACTGGTGCTTGGCGGCGAGCGCGGGCGCGCACGTCAGATGCGCCACAAGCTGGTGGAGGAATCTGATGGCCCTCAGTTCTTTCCCCACGCGAGTCAGAAAGTGGCTGCAGCTGCGATGTTGCTCCGAGGCCTTCCCGAGCCGGACGACCCGGAGGCCAAAGCCACGTACCAGAATCTCCGGGGGCTGGTGGAGCGTGCTGCTGTGCAGCACATGCAAGCCTCCGGCCCTCACCATTCTGGCGCCACCTCGGCGCGGACCCGCACCACCCTCGAGCCCTACTGGTCCAAAGAAAGGCGGCACGTCAAGAACAACCCCAGGCCTCGTGCACCCCAGTGCGCCAGCGCCTCGGCGACGACTACGACGTCCGCGCCACCCTCGAGGCGCGAAGAAAAGCGGTGGACGAAGCCGCCCACTCGCGTGTTGCGGACAGCGGACGCCGCCACAATCGCAGCCCAAGCCCCGATGGTCCGGGACCACGAGCTTTCTGTCAAGGGATCCGCCATGCGGATTTCCCCGCCAGATTCAGGGCACCGACCAACATAGCCAAATACACCGGGGCCACGAACCCCGCAGATGGCTCAAGACTACCGGCCTCGCGTTGCGGGAGGAGCGACGGATGACCTCTTCATCATCCAATACCTCCCTATCTACCTCGCGGACTCGGCTCGAGCCTGGCTCGAGTACTTGCCCGCAAAGACCATCAGGAACTGGGCCGACCTGAAGACACTTTTTGTCGGTAACTTCCAGGGCACTTATAAGCGCCCTGGAAACTCCTGGGACCTGAAGGGCTACAAGCAGCAGCCGGGAGAAACTCTCCGGGATTACATCCGACTCTTCTCCCGTCAATGCAACGAGCTCCCCGACATCTCCAACGCCGACGTCGTGGGGGCGTTCATCTACGGCACCTCTTGCAAGGCCTTGGTGCACAAACTGGGTTGCGTTAAGCCCAGAACCACCAAGGAGCTTCTGGACATCGCCACCAACCACGCCTCCGGCGAGGAGGCTGTGGGGGCCATCTTCGAAGATGGCAAGACTAAGCAAGAACCCGGGGTCCCCTTCCGACCGCTCCGACAAGCGGAGGCGGCACGGAAAACAGGTTCGCGAGGTCCAAGTGGTCGCGGCCGTCGACCGCCCTGCCAAGCAGCAGGCGCGACCGGCCGTCGTTCCCGACCACTTCGAAAAGTTGATGGACAGCCCGTGCCCACACCACGGATTTCCCGTCAAACACAAGTACCGGGACTGCGAGGTCTTAAGGCGTTTCCTCTCCGGCACCCCCACGACGCCGCGGGGCAAAGGAAAGAAGCCGGCCCCGGCCCCACGGGCCGCGAAGAAGATGGCGGACGACGAGTTCCCAGAACCCGACGGCTGCCTCATGATCTTTGGCGGACCGGCATGCTACGCCGACAAGCGTCGGCTCAAGCTCGCCTACCGCGAGGTTCATACCGCCACACGGCCGCCCCCAATATCTTGATGGTGAGTCTCCGATCACCTTCGATCGGACTGACCACCCCGACCACATCCCACAGCCGGGGAGATACCCGCTTGTGGTCGACCCCATTGTGGGGAAGAAGCGCCTCACAAAGGTACTAATGGACGGTGGCAGTGGTCTCAACATCCTTTATGTTGAGACGCTCGACGCCATGGGGGTCCCCCGCTCGAGTCTCCGACCGAGCAAGGCGCCCTTCCACGGCGTCATCCCTGGCCAGCAGGCCCAACCGCTCGGGCAGGTCGACCTGCCCGTCACCTTTGGAGGACCGGAAAATTTTCGCACCGAGACCCTCACTTTCGAGGTCGTGGATTTTCCCGGATCCTACCACGCCATCCTGGGGAGGCCGTGCTATGCCAAGTTCATGGCGGTCCCCAGTTACACCTATCTCAAGCTGAAGATGCCCGGGCCACGGGGAGTCATCACCGTGGCTTCGTCCTTCCAGCTTGCTTACAACTGCGAGCGAAGCAGTTGCGAGCTAGCCTCGGCGGTCATCGCGTCCGCCGAGTTCGCCAACCTCCGGAGGGAAGCCTCCGAGTCCGCCCCTGAGTCTAGCAAGTCGGGGGCGGGATCCTTCAAGTCCGCTGAGGACACGAAGAAGGTTGCGGTCGATCCCAAGATCGACCAAGACCGTGCGGGTCGAGCCACGCCCCGCCAAATAGGAAGCGCTCGTCGACTTCCTCCGCGCCAACAACGACGTCTTTGCATGGAAGTCCTCCGACATGCCAGGAATTGAGAGGAAGTCGCCGAGCATTCCTTAGGCATCCGACTAGGCTCAAGGCGGTCGTCCAACGCCGCGCCGCTCGACGAAGAGAAGCGCAGGATCATAGGAGGAGATCGACAAGCTTTCGGCGCGCAGGTTTGTAAAGAGGTGCGCCACCGAGTGACTCGCCAACCTCAGACTTGTGAAGAAGAAGAATGGGCAATGGAGAATATGCGTTGATTATACGAGTCCAACAAGGCATGTCCTAAGGACCCGCCTCCTTGCCCCGCGATCGACCAAGTCATCGACTCCACCGTGGGGTGCGAGTTCCTTTCCTTTACGGATGCCTACTCGGGCTATCACGGATATCGCTAAAGGAGTCCGACCAGCTCGCGACCTCCTTCATCACTCCGCTTGGCTCGCTCGCCACGTGACAATGCCGTTCGGTCTAAAAACGCGGCGCTACATACCAGCCGATGTATGCAAACGTGTTTCAACAACCGGATCGACCGCAACATTGAGGCGTCGTCGGCGACATCGTCGTAAAGACCAAGAAGGTCGACGACCTCATCACCGACCTAGGAGAGACTTTCGCAAATCTCCGTGGTTCGCAAGATAAAGCTCAACCCGAGAAGTGAGTCTTCGGGTCCCCAAGGAAAGCTCCTTGGTTTCATCGTCTCTGGCGTGGCATCGAGGCCAATCGTGAGAAGATCTCGGCGATCACAAGGATGGGCCCGGTCGGTAACCTGAAAGGGGTCCAAAGGCTAACCGGATGCCTTGCAGCCTTGAGCCGTTTCGTGTCTCGCCTTGGCGAGCGTGGGATGCCGCTCTACAGGCTGCTTAAGAAGTTCGACCGCTTCAGCTGGACCCAGGAGGCTCAGAGGCCCTCACCCGCTTGAAGGCCTTCTGTCCTCACCCCGCCCTGGCCGCCCACAGCACCGGCGAAACAGCGCTCCTCTACATCGCCGCCACGACCCAAGTTGTCAGGGCAGCCCTCGTGGTGGAACGAGCGGAAGAAGGCCATGAGCTCAAGATACAACGGCCGGTCTACTTCATCGGCGAGGTGCTTTCCGAGTCCAAGGCTCTGTACCGCGAGTGCGAAGTCGCTCTCACGCAAGACTCATCACAAAGAGAAAATTGGTCCACTACTTGACCAAAGACCCGTCACTTTGTGGTGACCACGTCGCCACTCGGCGAGATCATCCACAACCGCGACGCCTCAGGAAGGATAGCCAAGTGGGCACTCGAGCTCAGTGGTCACGGCATATCATACGTTCCTCGAACGGCGATCAAGTCGCAGCCACGGCCGACTTCGCCGAGTGGACCAAGCCGTGCACCACCGCTCGAAGACCCGAGCATCTTGGACGATGTACTTTGATGGATCCTATACCAAGAACGGCGCGGGCGCAGGAGTTGTTATTGTTTCCCCACTCGAGAACAGACTTCAATACGTGATCAGGCTGCTCTTCAATGCAACCAACAACATCGCCGAGTACGAGGCTCTCGTCAACGGTCTCCGGATCGCTGCCGACCTCGGCGCTCGCCGACTCTACGTCCACAGGGACTCCAAGCTTGTCGTTGACCAGGTCATGAAGGCTGCGGAGCCCCGAGACACCCGGATGGCCGCGTACTGTCGAGAAGTACGCAAGCTCGAGGAACGGTTCAAGGGTTTCGAGCTCCACCATAGCTACAGACGCTACAGCGGTGAGGCCGATTACCTAGCCAATCTTGCCTCCAGCAGAGAGCCAGTCCCCCCTGGGATCTTCGTCTGCGACCTTATGCTGCCTTCTGTCCGGATGGACCCAGTGGCCGAGCGGCCTTTCGACCCGCCGGGCGCGGCTACTCCGATCGCCGTGTGGTCGGGCGTAGATCCGGCCGGGTCAGACCGCAGCGTGTTAACGACTGAATCCGACTGGAGGAAGCCCTTCATCGACCGTTTGACGGACGGATCGCTTCCCTCTGACCCAACCGAGGCCCGGCGCCGCCTGTCGGCGAAATCTTCGTCTGGTCGGGCGGACTTTACAAAGGAGTCCTCCGAGTCCTCCGAGGTGCATCTGGCCGACCAAGAGAAACAAATGCCGCCGATATCCATGGCGGGGTCTGCGGTCACCATGCCGCGCCCCGGTCCCTGGTAGGAAAAGCCTTTCAACAAGGTTTCTACTGGCCGACCGCCGTGTCCGACGCCGAGCAGATTGTACGCACCTGCGAAGGATGCTAATTCTTCGCCCGGCAGACGATTCGCCACCAGTTTTGCGCACGATCCCCATCACATGGCCATTTGCAGTTTGGGGACTCGATCTGGTCGGGCCCTTCAAGAAGGTGCCCGGGGGCTTTACTCACCTCCTTGTCGCGGTGGACAAATTCACCAAGTGGATAGAGGCCGAGCCGGTTGTGAGCGTCACGTCGGTGCAGGCGGCCACCTTCTTCCTCGACATCATCTTCCAGTTCGGAGTCCCTAACTCTATCATCACCGACAATGGGACGCAGTTCACGGGGAAGGAATTCCTCGAGTTCTACGACGACTTCAACATCCGCGTCGATTGGGCAGCCGTGGCCCATCCGCGGACTAACGGCCAGGTCGAACGCGCGAACGGCATGATCCTCCAAGGGCTGAACCCACGGATCATCAGTCGACTGAAGCATTTCGCGGGGCGATGGGTGGCCGAGCTACCCTCCGTCCTCTGGAGCCTACGGACCATGCCAACTCGGGCGACCGGGTTTACGCCATTCTTCATGGTGTTCGGTGCCGAAGCTGTCTTGCCAACCGACCTGGAATACGGCGCCCCAAGATTACAAGCCTTCGACGAGGCTCGGGGGTTCATCTCACAACAAGACGCCATCGACCAGCTCGGCGAGGTGTGCGATGTGGCCATTCTACGATCGGCCAAATATCAACAAGCTCTACGACGTTACCACAACCGTCAGGTTCGAGGGCGATCCTTCAACGCTGGCGACCTGGTCCAGCGCCAGGTCCAGACCACCAAAGACAGGCATAAGCTCTCGCCACCCTAGGAAGGCCCCTTCACCGTCGTGGAGGTTCTTCGACCCGGCACTTTTCGACTCAAGGACGCGGATGGTCACGTCCTCTCTAACGCATGGAACATAGAAAAGATAAGGCATTTCTATCCCTAAGTTCCTTCCTTTTTCCTTGCATCATCTTTACCTTTCCTTCCGAGCACCTGGTCGTCGTGCGACGCTCGGGGGCTGCCCGTTGGCGCCCCCGTTCAGGCTGTTTTCGGTCGGCGCTCATCGGGTAGGTGACCCGGCCAGTGTAAGGACCCGAATCCACTGATTCAAACCCACTGTATTTACCGCACTAGTCCCAGGATCAACGCTAGTGCACACATGCAGCTCAACATCGGTACATATCACATCATACTCAACGATAATAAAAATAGTAGCTCATTTATTGATATAGCTAAGTGTATGATCTTATGACCGACTTACATTATTAAGCCACGCAGGGCAAGACTGGAAATATAAGCTAATAATTAAGCAGCGGACAGTAGAAAACGTAGATAGCTCATCAGTTCACCACAGGCAACCGACAAGGCTCGGACCCTAATGACTCGTGTCTTCGTGGACTTCCTCTTCCAACACAGGTGTAGATTCTTCAACTGTTGATTATTGTTGTTTGGCAAGGGTGAGTACTTAAAGCACTCAACAAGTTGTGCCTGTAATGCAATTCTATGAATCTATATGTAAGGCTTATTCCAATGGATAGGCTATCATGGCTATTTTGCAATAAGCGACATTTATGAACAAGTATAATAAATAGATTGTAAATCTTCAGAAACAAATAGCAATAATAAATAAATTCAGATTTCTCAAGTAAACCAAGTTTCCAATCCTAAGTCAAATTCCATCTTCCACATGGCATTCCGCCATCCCAACCAAATTGTCCATTTAATTAAGCTAACCCTTAATCGTAATTCCGAGCATTGCTCAATACCATGAAACACGGCTATCCGAATAGTTTCACACTCTGCAGAGGTTATGCACTTTACCCACGTGATACAACCAAACACCACCAAGGCGCAGTGATTATAACAAAGCCTTTACAATGCGTTGGCTTAACCCGATACTACCGCTAAGGTTTCAACACTGGTGGGATGGTTACCACATCCAGGGCCCCTCTTGCGCCATGTGAATTACTCCATAACTCGGGAACTCAAACCGACCACGATAGTACCAAAATTAAGACATTGCAAATTACTCAGCTAGGCTGGCCCATACCAGACATGTGGTTGCATGATTGACTCAAGTCAAAGGCTTGCAAGGTTAAGTCCTTAGAGTGATCAAGGCAAGACATCCACATACCCTCTGCCCGTCAGGCCCACCTTGGCATACTCGCCCTTGTCACTTGCCCCAATCTAAGTGATTATCACCCAAGTTGATTACCAAGCACCACGTGCCATCAACAATTCAACATCGTTGCGTGACATGACTCGCCACAACAACTCAATCTCATCGTGTGATCCCACATGACACACAAGTTCATAACATTGTTCCATATTCCATTAATCAAGATTAATTATCAATGATTCCAACACATGTGATGACGTAGCATGGCTAAGCAACTAATACGGACTAACCATCCCATGTTGATTATCATTACTAACCAACTATAATGAACCAATCTAGGTGACAATAGATCATGGCATACAATGACAAGGTAGGGTATAGATCAATCCGGTATATTAGGTAAACCCAATCTAATTTGAAACAATTGTATACTTGAAATATATGCAATAGGGTAAAACAAATATAGCAATTTTATAAACATGGGTTCAACATGATCAAAGCACAACTTGACTTGGAATAGGTCCTGATCTAGTTCTGGAACTTGCTCTTGAGTTCTGATTGGATCTTCCTCCGAGCGTCGCACAATTCAACGCGTCTACGCGCATCAAGAATAAAAGTAAATAAATACCAAAACAGAGATCAAATGAATTCCAAAAATCAAATAAAATTCACCATTAAATATATCTCAATTTTAAAAAAATTTAGAAATTTGAATCAATCAAATCCGAGTTACGATGCAAAAGATATAGCCTTTTGAAGTTTGAAATAAATACTGAAATTAACAAAAATCAGAAAATCGAATTAATGATTTATTTTTAAATCGAAAACAGATTTATTGCGTCACGCCGACGTCATCTCTCGACCGAGCCAAGCGAGCACGACACGTGGCCCGGTGCATAGACACTGGTCCACGGGACCTCCTGCAGTCTACCGCAACCGGTCCGACGACGCCTCGGCTACCGTACCACCACGCCGCACGATCCGATTATCGCGGCGATGGCGTTAATCTGAGTGCGCTAGATCCGATCGAATGGCGTGGTCTAGGAGACACGGCTACGCCTCGATCGCCCGATCTAAACCGACGGCTCACACCTTCCGAAGTTGCTTACCGGCGTGTCACGATCCGAACTCTTCATCGAGATCCAACGGCTCCCGGCTTCAACGCGACGATGGCGGCGCGGCGCGCAACTCCACGGGCTTGAGAACGAAGACCTCGTGAGACGGCGTTCGGCGATTTAAGCGGCGACGTTGTTCTTCTACCGACGCGCTTTGACACGCAGTCTCGGATCCGGATCCCGAATGGCGAAACAATTGGATGACGGCGCAAAGGCACGAACAAGCGGCGGCGCATGAAACGAATCACGGCGAGCTCCGCGCGCGTTCTACTGCGACTTTCGCGAGATGACTCGATCAAACGCTGCGGCGCTGCGGACGAACCTCGGGCGACTACTCCTCCCTTTTATAGCCTCGGCAAACGCGCTCAAAAGGGAACCCTAAATCCTACCGGCGGCGGCGGCGTATCGGCGGCGGACTCCGAGTCCTTCGCGGAGACGACAACTCCCAGCCACTCGTCTGCTACCAACGGCCAGGATCACTCCCGGAACGATACGATCCGAACCAATCCTTCCAAAACCAACGGCGCGATCCTTTTCTTTCCCGAATCGGTACGATGCGAACGGTACCGCCCGATCTTGATCTGACGGCCAAGACGCGAACACTCACGTGGCGAACTCCGGGCCACTGGATTGAAATCGAACGGCTACGGGCTAGGGTTCACTAGACAAGCCGATTTGGGCGCCTAACGCTGGTTCACGCAAGCCTGAGATTGGGCTTCGGCCCAATACTGTTCCAAAAGAATTTTAAAACTTTATTAATTTAAATAATTCTAGAAATTCATTTAATTGGTTTTAGGCAATTAAATTATCAGGAAAAATCCAAGAAAATTCTCAAAAATACTTTGAGACATTCGGACTTAAATAATATATTTTTGGCAAACTTTATTTTAACTTTGCATAAATTTAAATAGATTTGAACAAAAGGTCAATATACTTAATTTAAAATTAATTCAAAGAAATCCAGAAAAATCCAAATAAATTCCAGAAAATCATAAATGCACATTTAAGCAATAAAATATTATTTGGGCAAATTTTGGGATGTTACAAACCTCCCCCCTTAACAGAATCTCGACCCCGAGATTCAGGGCTAACTAGAGAATAGGTTCGGGAATTCTGACTTCAAATCTTCTTCTCGCTCCCAAGTTGCTTCACTTTCGGAATGATTGCTCCACTGAACTCTGCAAAAGCGAATAGACTTGTTTCTGGTCTTGCGCTCCATAACATCCAAAATTCTGACTGGTTGCTCTTTGTAAGTCAAATCTTCTTGCAGCTCTATTGCATCCAACGGGGTTTGCTCCGTTGGCACTCTGAGACATTTCTTGAGCTGCGACACATGGAATACATCATGCACTCCTGCCAAGGACTGAGGTAACTCTAACTGATAGGCTACTTCTCCTCGACGGCTCAGAATCTTGAACGGACCAATATATCTTGGTGCAAGCTTCCCTTTAACGTGAAATCTTTTAACGCCCTTAAGAGGGGTAACCCTGAGATACACATAATTTTCTGGCTCAAAACTCAAATCTCGACGATGGTTATCTGCGTAGCTCTTTTGCCTTGACTGCTATCTTCAACCTTTCTCTAATCATTGTGACTTGATTTTGGCTTCCGAGAATATCGGCCCAAAACCAAACGCTCTCTGTTTTATTCCAATTTAACTGAGTACGACAAGCACGTCCATACAACGCCTCAAATGGTGACATCTGCAAGCTAGCTTGATAGCTATTATTATAACTGAACTCTGCATATGGCAAACATTTATCCCATGACGTAGCATAAGCTAAAGCACAAGCTCTCAACATATCCTCTAAAATCTGATTTACTCTTTCACTCTGACCATCTGTCTGCGGGTGATATGCTGTACTGAAATTCAGACGAGTCCCCATTGCTTCATGCAACTTGTTCCAAAACCTTGAGGTGAATTGGGTACCTCTGTCCGACACAATCTTCTTGGGCACTCCATACAAGCATACAATCCTTGACATATACAGCTCTGCTAAACGATCTCCCGAGTAAGTGGTTTTTACCGGGATAAAATGAGCGACCTTGGTTAGACGATCCACAATAACCCAAATAGAATCGTACCCTCTCTGGGTTTTAGGTAAACCGGTGATAAAGTCCATTCCGATTTCCTCCCACTTCCATGCCGGAATTTTCAACGGCTGCAACAAACCAGCTGGTCTCTGATGCATGGCTTTTACTCTCTGACATACGCCACATAGAGCAACATGCTCAGCTACTTCACGCTTCATATTAGGCCACCAAAATCTCTCCTTCAAATCCTGATACATCTTAGCACTTCCTGGATGAATGGAGTACTTGGAATCGTGAGCCTCCTCAAGAATCAGCTGTTTCAGCTCCTTTTTATCCGGCACGCAAATTCGGCCTTTGAAGAACATGGTTCCTTGCTCGTCTAAAGTGAAATCCACGGCTAGGCCTTCCTCCTTTTTAGCCTTGATCTTAGAAATTTTATCGTCATCTTTTTGGCCTTTTCCAATCTGATCCTCCAGTGTTGGCTTCACTTCTAGTGCAGCTACCATTCCTTGCAGAACGACTTCCAATCTTAGCTTCTGAAATTCCTTGCGTAATTCTGGTTGATCTTCCATTGTCAATGTATTCGCGCTATGGCTCTTTCGACTCAGAGCATCTGCTACCACATTGGCTTTTCCGGGATGATAATGAATTCCCACATTATAATCCTTAATTAGCTCCAGCCACCTTCGCTGTCTCATATTGAGATCCGCTTGAGTGAATATGTATTTCAGGATCTTATGGTCTGTATATATCTCACATCTATTTCCTATGAGATAATGACGCCATATCTTCAAGGCATGCACTACGGCAGTTAACTCCAAATCATGCGTTGGGTAATTCACTTCGTGCGGTCTTAACTGTCTCGACGCATAAGCAACGACTTTGCCTTCTTGCATTAACACGCACCCCAAGCCTTGCTTTGAAGCATCGCAATAAATATCAAATCCATTCTGCACATCTGGCAACACTAACACGGGTGCTGTCGTTAAACGCTTCTTTAATTCCATAAAACTTTTCTCGCACTCTGGCGTCCATGCAAACTTCTTTTCTTTCTTCAACAACTGCGTAAGGGGTTTAGCAATTGTCGAGAATCCCTCTATGAACCGACGGTAATATCCCGCCATTCCCAGAAAACTACGGATCTGGGTAACAGACTTTGGTTGCTCCCAATGCAACACTGCGTCCACCTTGCTTGGGTCGACTGCCACTCCTTTAGTAGTCATTACATGACCAAGAAATTCCACTTTCTCCTTCCAAAACTCGCACTTGCTAAACTTAGCATACAGCTGATGTTCTCGCAGCCTCTCCAAAACCATCCTCAGATGTTCTGCGTGCTCTTCTTCTATTTTCGAGTAAACCAAGATATCGTCTATGAAGACTACAACAAACTTATCCAAATATTCCATGAAAACCTTATTCATCATGTTCATGAAATATGCGGGGCATTTGTCAATCTAAATGACATGACTGTGAACTCATAATGTCCATATCGCGTAGAAAACGCAGTCTTAGGCACATCCTCGCTCGGATCTTCAAGCGATGGTATCACGAGCGAAGATCTATCTTGAAGAAAACTCCAGCTCCTCTTAACTGATCAAATAAGTCGTCGATCCTGGGCAACGGATACTTATTCTTGATCGTTACTTCATTAAGTGCACGATAATCAATGCACATCCTAAGGCTTCCATCCTTCTTACGAACAAACAAAACCGGTGCTCCCCATGGTGATGAACTAGGTCTAATGAAACCTTTCTCTTGCAGTTCCTCAATCTGCTTTTTCATTTCCACTAACTCGTCCGTAGGCATCCGATATGGTCTCTTTGATATCGGTCTGTCCACGGTGCTAACTTCGATAACGAACTCGATATCGCGATCTGGCGGCAGTCCTGGTAAATCTTCTCGAAACACGTCCGGGTATTCTCTGACTACTGGCACATCTTCCATGCTGATGGCTTTCACGCTGTTGACCACTAACTGCCCATCATGAACTGTGATCGCTTGAAATTCTAGCTTCTTGCCATTAGGGCCTTCCAATGTTACAATCCTTCGGCCACAATCCAAAACAGCCTTATGCTTAGACAGCCAATCCATTCCAAGGATGGCGTCTAGGATTGCGCATCTATCAAGATAAGATTCGCTAGAAACTCTATCCCATCCATAAGCAACTTAGCTCCCAAACACCCAAGGCTAGATCTAAGCTCGGATCACGGGGCTTGGACTAAGAGTACACATTTAAGATTCACCACTTTAAATCCATTCTTGGTTGCAAAACTTTGAGAAACAAGCGAATACGAAGCTCGAATCAAACAAAGCGTGGCGGTAACCGAGTTAACGTAAACTTACCCGAGACGACGTCCAGTAGCCTCTTGAGCTCCATCTGCGGTGATGTGGTTGATCCTCCCGCGACCTTTGATGATTGCGGTGTTGCTCGGCTTGACTGGCGCCACGATTTCCTCCGAGGTGGTGCCTTGGCGGTGTTGTTCCCAAGTTGAAATGAATGGCGTGATGCCTCCCATACGTGGACACCTATTAGAAAAGTGCCTGGCTCATTGCATGTATAGCATCTTTTCACTGCAGATCGCGACTCCTCCTGGCGCATTGTTGCCTGTCTTTGAGTCCGAAAGTTACGATTAGCGGTGGTGAGTGCGAGGGTTGATGTCTTGTTCACGGTGGCGGTTGGAATCTAGCAAATTCTTTGTGGTGACATTCTCAAGCGTAGATGGTTTGGGCGTCCACCCGATTAGTCATCAAGCCCTTACGGTTTTCACCCAGCTCTTTGCGCTTATCCTCTAGGATCAAAGCCTTATTGACTAACTCACGAAAGTCGGAAAATTGTGGGTAATCAGTCCACTGCGATCCTGAATTCAGTCCCTTCATGAAACGAGGCGCCTAGCTTTATCGTCGCTACGTCTTTAGGGCATAGCGAGCTAAGCTCAGGTAAATTTATTGGATACTCGGCCTTTGGTTGGCCTCCTTGTTTGAGCCACGAACTCTTCCTTCTTAAGATCCATCATTCCCTGCAGGATATGATGCTGGCGGAAAGCAGTAAACTCCTCCCGGGTGATCTCTTGCGGGGCTCCATGTGCGGCACGATAATTCTCCCACCATTCTGCGGTGGTTCCTTCCGATTGATGAGGCGTAGAGCACCTTCTCATTACCTTCACATTGCGTGATGTGCGGCTTCTTCTCAATAGTCCTAAGCCACCATCGGCTTCCAAAGGGTTCACATTTCTGAAAAAGTTGGTGGCGAGTCCTCATGAAATCGATGACTTGGAGTAGGGTCGAGGTCCACCATTGTTGTTCGAGCTGCATGGTTGTTGTTAGTTCTTTGCTACATTGGTCATCTCTTGCATCTGTTTGCATCATAGTCTGCATTAGTTAGTCTGCTGCAAGAAAGCGCTCCCAGATTCTGCATGTCCTTTGGCGGTGGTTGAGGGCTGCCTCCGTCATTGGGGTTGTCATTCAGCGTAGTCCACTTCAAGCACCTTGTTGTTCCTCTAGTATTCACCATCGATGATTGCCTCTTGGGTTAGGAAAGGTAGATGTAGCATAGATAAAAGTAAGAATTTCTAAAGCGGGAAGATAGGTTATACCCAACTGAAATAATTCTTTATTTATTCTTGGTATGGTTGCTTATTCAAGCCTACAAGCTTTGCAACACATCTCGCACACTCGGCATTACAAAGAAGCAAACTAAACACGAAACCTTAACATCCACTAAAGAGGTAAATACTAACTTAAAGGCGCGACTCAACACTCGAGTCTCAACACAACTCTAAGGCCCGATCCTCCTCGGGCTCCCACTCTCGCTCCTCGGGATCCTCCTCTGACTCCTCCTCGGCTGGCTCCTGAGCTCCTCGGGTCACACGCTCCAACTCGTCCTCGACCGCCTCTAGGGCCTCTCCCAGCTCGGTGATCATCCCGATGGCTGAAGCACGGGTCACCTCAAGCTCCTGCTCTGCCACTCTGAGTGCCTCGTACACAGTCTCCAGCTCCTGGGTAGTCTCTCTCATATGCTCCTCCTGGGCAAGGGCAAACTCCGCAAGGTGCGTTGCAGTAGCGCACTCGTCCTCCACGATTCGTCGGTGTCGACACGCTTGAATGTCTGGGTGAAGTCGGAACACTGAGTCGTGAAGCTCGTCGGCGTAGTCGCGGCAGACACGACGAAGAGCAAGTCGGGCAACCTCGTGGATCGCAACCTCGTACGAGAATCTTCTGGCGGAGATGTTGATTGGCCTGCTAGCTTCATCATTATCCCGGGCGTAGATAATCAGCTTGCAAATAAATCCTCGATGAACACCATTAACGGTCCAACTGCCTCCACGGTAAAGTGGACGATAGAAGCCTCCAAGCGTCTGAAGAACTCTCCAAAGCTCCATGGCGTAGCCACCAGCTGACTCCTCGAAGGTTGGAACGATCGGCATCTGCTCCACAAGAACTTTGAATAAGTTCTCCACCCGGAACGGCAAGTAAATCGGTAAATTCAGCAAAGGCGAGAAGTAGAGAATGAGATGAGTCAAGAGTGTTTTATTAGTCAAGTTTAAATTTTTCTTTAGAAAATAGTTTGGACTCACACAGGACACCTTCATACTATCTAGGGCCAAGACCTACAGTCAGTATGCTCTGATACCACCTCTGTAAGGACCCGAATCTACTGATTCAAACCCACTGTGTTTACCGCACTAGTCCCAGGATCAACGCTAGTGCACACATGCAGCTCAACATCGGTACATATCACATCATACTCAACGATAATAAAAATAGTAGCTCATTTATTGATATAGCTAAGTGTATGATCTTATGACCGACTTACATTATTAAGCCACGCAGGCAAGACCGGAAATATAAGCTAATAATTAGCAATGAAAGAGAAAGCGTAGATAGCTCATCAGTTCACCACAGGCATCCGACAAGGCTCGGACCCTAATGACTCGTGTCTTCGTGGACTTCCTCTTCCAACACAGGTGTAGATTCTTCAACTGTTGATTATTGTTGTTTGGCAAGGGTGAGTACTTAAAGCACTCAACAAGTTGTGCACAGAATGCAATTCTATGAATCTATATGTAAGGCTTATTCCAATGGATAGGCTATCATGGCTATTTTGCAATAAGCAGCATTTATGAACAAGTATAATAAATAGATTGTAAATACTGTAAAACAAATAGCAATAATAAATAAATTCAGTATTTCTCAAGTAAACCAAGTTTCCAATCCTAAGTCAAATTCCATCTTCCACATGGCATTCCGCCATCCCAACCAAATTGTCCATTTAATTAAGCTAACCCTTAACTGTAATTCCCGAGCATTGCTCAATACCGCGAGCACGGCTATCCGAATAGTTTCACACTCTGCAGAGGTTATGCACTTTACCCACGTGATACAACCAAACACCACCAAGGCGAGTGATTATAACAAAGCCTTTACAATGCTGTTGGCTTAACCCGATACTACCCGCTAAGGTTTCAACACTTTGGTGGGATGGTTACCACATCCGGGGCCCCCTCTTGCGCCATGTGAATTACTCCATAACTCGGGAACTCACACCGACCATGATAGTACCAAAATTAAGACATTGCAAATTACTCAGCTAGGCTGGCCCATACCAGACATGTGGTTGCATGATTGACTCACGACAAAGGCTTGCAAGGTTAAGTCCTTAGAGTGATCAAGGCAAGACATCCACATACCCTCTGCCCGTCAGGCCCACCTTGGCATACTCGCCCCTTGTCACTTGCCCCAATCTAAGTGATTATCACCCAAGTTGATAACCAAGCACCACGTGCCATCAACAATTCAACATCGTTGCGTGACATGACTCGCCACAACAACTCAATCTCATCGTGTGATCCCACATGACACAAGTTCATAACATTGTTCCATATTCCATTAATCAAGATTAATTATCAATGATTCCAACACATGTGTTGACGTAGCATGGCTAAGCAACTAATACGGACTAACCATCCCATGTTGATTATCATTACTAACCAACTATAATGAACCAATCTAGGTGACAATAGATCATGGCATACAATGACAAGGTAGGGAATAGATCAATCTGGTATATTAGCTAAACCCAATCTAATTTGAAACAATTGTATACTTGAAATATATGCAATAGGGTAAAACAAATATAGCAATTTTATAAGAGAGGTGCTTCAATGCTTTTCTTTTTTACAGTTACACAAATATTAAAGTATAAATGAAGGGTAGATGAAGATTACTTACCCCTTCGCTTGCTTCAAGATTTGTGCAACTTGTATTAGAAGGAAAAGCATTGAAGCACCTCTCATTTTATAAACATGGGTTCAACATGATCAAAGCACAACTTGCCTTGGAATAGGTCCTGATCTGGTTCTGGAACTTGCTCTTGAGTTGCTGGATCTTCCTCCGAAGCGTCGCACAATTCAACGTCTACGCGTACCGAAGAATAAAAGCAAATAAATACCAAAACAGAGATCAAATGAACACCAAAAATCAAATAAAATTCAGCATTAAATACATCTCAATTTTACAAATTTTTAGAAATTTGAATCACTCAAATCCGAGTTACGATGCAAAAGATATAGCCTTTTGAAGTTTGAAATAAATACTAAAATTAACAAAAATCAGAAAATCAGAATTAACAGATTTATTTTTAAATCGAAAATAGATTTATTGCGTCACGCTGACGTCATCTCGACCGAGCCAAGCGAGCACGACACGTGGCCCGGTGCATAGACACGGTCCACGGACCTCCTCTCGGTCTACCACGCACGTCGGCCGACGCGCCTCGGCGCCGTACCACCACGCGCGCACGATCCGATTGGCGCGCGACGGCACAATCTGGTGCGCCCAGATCCGATCGAACGGCCAAGGTCTAGGAGACACGCGGCTACGCCTCGATCGCCCGATCTAAATCCGACGGCTCACACCTTCCGGAGTTGCTTACCGGCGTGTCACGATCCGAACTCTTCATCAGATCCAACGGCTCCGGCTTCAACGCGACGATGGCGACGCGGCGGCGCAACTCCACCGGGCTTGAGAACGACGACCTCAGAGACGGCGTTCCGGCGACGAAACGGCGACGTTGCTCCCTTCTACCGACGCGCCTTGACACCGCAGTCTCGGATCTGGATCCCGAACGGCGAGAAACAATTGGATGACGGTGCAAAGGCACGAACAAGCGGCGGCGCGTGAAACGAATCACGGCGAGCTCTCAAGTGCGTTCTACGACGACTTTCGCGAGATGACTCCGATCAAACGCTGTGGCGCACACGGACGAACCTCGGGCGACTACCCCTCTCTTTTATAGCCTCGGCAAACGCGCTCAAAAGGGAACCCTAGATCCTACCGGCGGCGGAGGCGTATCAGCGGCGAACTCCGAGTTCTTCGCGGAGACGACAACTCCCAGCCACTCGATCTGCTACCAACGGCCAGGATCACTCCCGGAACGATACGATCCGAACCAATCCTTCCAAAACCAACAGCGCGATCCTTTTCTTTCCCGAATCGGTACGATGCGAACGGTACCGCCCGATCTTGATCTGACGGCCAAGACGCGAACACTCACGTGGCGAACTCCGCCACCGGATTGAAATCGAACGGCTACGGGCTAGGGTTCACCGGACGGTGATTTGGGCGCCCGACGCGACCTCACGCGCGCCTGATATTGGGCTCGGCCCAATCGCTCCAAAAGAATTTTAAAACTTTATTAATTTAAATAATTCTAGAAATTCATTTAATTGGTTTTAGGCAATTAAATTATCAGGAAAAAATCCAAGAAAATTCTCAAAAATACTTTGAGACATTCTGGACTTAAATAATATATTTTTGGCAAACTTTATTTTAACTTTGCATAAATTTAAATAGATTTGAACAAAAGGTCAATATACTTAATTTAAAATTAATTCAAAGAAATCTAGAAAAATCCAAATAAATTTCAGAAAAAATCATAAATGCACATTTAAGCAATAAAATATTATTTGGGCAAATTTTGGGATGTTACAGCCATCCACAGGGTCCTTCCCGAGCGGTAACCCTCTTGACCCGAGTGCTACGGCCTACGCCCCAACGGCTATGGTTGCGAAGTAGCACTTAGCGAAAGAAGGAAGTGCCCGAGCGCAGCGACCTTTGGTCGGTCGGGAACACTACTCCCCCGCGCAAACACAGCTAACTCACGCGCTTATGCAGGTCGGTGACCCGACCAGTCACTAGGTCCTTCCCGAGCGGTAACCCTCTCGACCCGAGTGCTACGGCCTACGCCCCAGCGGCTATGGTTGCGAAGTAGCACTTAGCGGAAGAAGGAAGTGCCCGAGCAGAGCAACCTTTGGTCGGTCGGGAACACTCCTATCCCTCACAAGTGCGTGTGAATGCTGCCAAAGTTCCTATCCTCTTCGCCCTTCCCGGAGTGACCCGACCTACGCATAAGCGACCCCAGCGGTCCTTAAGGCTATGGCCGGTCAAGCGCTCACCACAACATAAAAGAGGGCAAGAGGCATACTGGAACTTGCTAAGTTTTAAGATTATTTACATACAATAGTCTTTACAATAAAGGGAGACGTATCTAACTTCTCCCTATTCTGTTTGGAGGGCACTCCGCGGCGAGATGTGGCTGGCGATCTCTCGAGCGTGCGGCTCGACTTGGAGCTCGAGCCTGTCGATCTCGTCGTCGGTCCGATTCCCGGCAACACCGCTGCTCACCACCGCGAGGTCGATGCCATCGTAATGGGAGATGGTGTTGACCAACGCCGAGGAGGCTCCAAGCGTGGCGCCCGCAGTCACCACACTCTCGACGTGCCCCGGCACTCGAGCCAGCACGTTGGCAAGTGCGCTCGGGCCCGCCACGGTTCCGAGCACCCGGTCGCAGACATTCTGGCCAACCCTTCGAAGGGTCTCCAGCTCCGCGGCCAACTCGGTTTGGCCGCCTCGGCGCTTCGCCGCGCCGCATCCGCGTCCGCGCCGTGACCGCCGTGTCACGAGCTGCAGGCGTCCTTCGCGCCTCCACGGCATCACCAAGGCTCTTCCGCAACTCGTGGGTGGGGTCATGTCGAGAACGCGCCCACAAACCTCGATGCAGTCAACATAAAGATCGAGCTCTTACGCTCGCGAGCTCTCCAAATCGCAAGATCGGCCAAGGACATGGCGATTCGGCTGGCGGCGTCAAGCGCTCGCGTCGCACCAGCTCGGCAGCCTCCCGGACCTGGGCCATCTCGCCGAGGTCGGCCGCCGCCCGACCGCTAGATCGCCTCCCGGCCACGTCCAGATCCTTGGCATCGCTCGCCCCCGCCAAGAGGGATTCGAGCTCTGCCACCCGCGCAACCAAAGACTAGCTCACCTGGCGCTCCTCGAGCAGGACCTGGGCGGACTGGGCCAGCTCCTGGCGAGCCTCCTCCGCTGCCTTTTGCTCACGGCCCAGGGCCTCCCGAGCGTCGCGTAGCTCGGGGCGTAGCCGATCGCACGCCTCTTCGGCGGCTAGCCTCCAGCCGTGCACGCCCTTGATGAACCGCGACTTGTCCCCCGAGCCGGCACGCAAGCGCTGCAAGGCGCAACACTCCATTAGCTCACGACGAACCTGTCAAAAGTCACAAGAGACAAGTCTCGATGACTTACCAGGCTAATCGGAAGAATCTTGTCGGTAACCGCGTCCAGCGCCTCGCTGGAACTCTCGAGGACGAGAGCTAGGACCTCCTGGATCCGCCTGGTCTCGGCTGTGGTGCGCTTGATACCATCTCGAAGGACGCCCCACTCGCGGCCCTCCGCCAGATCGTCCATCGAGATGGTCGGCCCGCCGAGTTGGCTGCTCACCGGCCAAGTTAGCGAGGCGGGCGCAGTCGAGCCGCTGGGCGGCCTCGACGGCTAGCGCTGAGGAGGTCACTCTGCACCTCCCGCGATTCGGGAGGATCGACCGGACTCTGGATCGCCTCCACCGTAGCCCTTGGCGCGGGTCACCACCACTGGGAGCCGGACGCGTCACCGTGGCGGGCTCTCCTAGCGGCGGCGGCAATTCCACCCAACCTCCTCGACCAAAGGAGGAGACCGGCCGCCGAGGACGATCGGCCGTTCGCCCTCCGCCCGACCACCGACCGGGAACCGCCGCCCACTCCACCGACAGCCCGACGCTGCCGCTGAACTCGACCTGGTCTGAGCGCGGCGTCTCCACGACCGTGCTCCGCTCTCCTCGGTCGGTCACGCCAATGCTAAGCTTGGGGTCGCAGTTGCGACTGTCCCTGAGTAAACACTGCACGCCACGGGCGATCAGTAACATTGCCCAGACTACCCTACTGTCACCAAAGTCGAAGAAAGGACACTTATGCGCCCGGCCGGACGCGGCGATCGCGCCTCTTCGTTGGCCCTCCTTGCGGGGGCGAGTCGGCCTTCCGCTTCCCCGAGGACGATCCGAACGGGGACATCTCTGCTTGGGGTACGGCGTTGGCGGCACTTGTGCGCTCGCTCCCTGCCGGACCCCCGACCGGATCCCCGCCGTCGGCGTATCGGACAGATACCCGTGGTACGGATTTTCGCCCCGGTTTCCACTGCTGTCGGTGGAGGTCGACCCCGCAGTAGTGGTCTCCGATACGTCCTCGCCGCGCGCGGCTCTTGCCGCACACTCCTTCTCACGCTGCCTCCTCTTCTCCCCTTTGCGCTTCTTGCGCTTCGCCTCAATCTGCGCAAACTTTGCGCGGGCCTCTGCCCTCAGCACCTTCTCCTGGCAAAGACTGTCGAGACCATCCCGCCGAGCCCCTAGGGAGCGTAAAAACCTCGATCAGGCAAAAAACGCCAACACTGAGGGGGAGAAGAAAAAAGGAGAAAGAAAGCTACACTCAAATTACTGTGTTCGGCAGATTCGAGCCGAACGCTCGGGGTGGCCGGCCACCACATCGATCGCGCTTCCGCCCATAACGGCGGATACCCGCGCCCTGACCTCCGACGAGGGGAGTTCCTCCGCCATCATCCTTGCCGGGTCGATCGGTCCCTCAAATTTGAACATTGGGAACGGCCGATGCATGAGAGGCTGCACGCGCATCTTTATGAATGCGCGCACAACGACGTCACCAGTAAGACCCCGCTTCCTCTGGGCCTTGATCTGGTCCGTTATCACCTCCACTCGGTTCCTTTCCTTCCGTTCGGCCCCCAACCCCATGAGGGCTTCATCTCCGGGAGTCGACCGGTGTAGCCGGGAGCACTGTCCCCCGAGTTCTTGGCGTAAAGCCACTCGGAGTGCCACCCCCGGTTGGATGAGGGCAGCTTCACGTCAATATAATCGGCTGCGCGCCCGTGCGCACTGAAAGCTACACTCCGACAGGCACCGATACATCCGAGGATTTGTCTTTCCTCAGTAGGGCCTAGAAGAAATGCCTCCACAGCGCCCAGTGGGGCTCGATCCCCAGGAAGGCTTCACAGAGTGTGATAAAGATGGCGATATGAAGGACCCCGTTGGGGTTGAGATGATGCACCTTCGCCTCGTAATGGTGCAGAAGCCCGCGCACGAACGGGTGCAGCGGGAGCCCGAATCCACGCTCGAAGAAAGAGGCGGGCACCACGACCTCGCCGTCCCCTGGAGCGGGGGCGGCGGCCCCGGTCGGCACTCTCCACCCCGAGATATCCTGCGGAGGCAGAACCCTTCTTTACCACCAGCGCCTTGGCCGGCTCGGATGGAGCACGCTGGCCACGACATCTCCAAGAGAAGTGGTGAGAAGATGAGAGGAGAAAGTTGGAGGTTCCCTCCCTTTTTTCTCTCTTTTGCTCTTGCGGTCTTTTTTCTTGATTCAGGCAAATGCGGGAAGACGGGGAAGACCAGGGCAAGGGGTTTGCTCAAATGACCCCGCACCCTATCTATAGGAGCCGGGCGGACGCCTAGCCAAACAGACGCCTGGCCAAGCGGGCGACAGCCGAATAAGACGCCTCCTCGCATGAAGCGTCGCGCACGCCCTCGTTTGCCGTGCCAGCCACCGAGCGAGCGCCGACCCGAGCGGGCGCCAATCAAGCAGACACCTCCTCGCGTGAGGCGTCGCGCACGCCCTCGTTTGCCGTGCTAGGTAACGCCCCGTTTCCAATTCCTCTCTGCATTTAATCCTGACAAGACCGCAAGAACCGTAAAGACACCGCCTCGGGCCGCGCATCCTGAGACCTCTCGGTCTCCGCCTTTTGGCCAGGACGGTTGCCCCGGGGTGCGTGCGAGAGGCCCCTTGGGTCGCTGAGGCCCCAAAACGGCAAGAGCTCGATGGCTCACGCCAGGGGCCCAGCCGAAAGCTGTGGGTTCTAAAGGCTGATCCCACCAAGTGGGCATAAGGCCGCCCCAGCGAAAATTGAGCGAGGGGCGAGTGTGAGGCGAGCCCCCAGTGGGCCTCAGCTGACCGGGCTGACGCCCAATCGCCAAAACTCGCGTCCGAGACCACACTTCACACTCTCCCGGGAGCCCATCGATGGGCGACAGCCAGCTGTGCTCTGGGTCGGCGGACGACCTGGGGTCCGATACGGGATCGAGTAAAGAAAGGTTTTTATGGGTCGCCCACAGCGGGCCCGGACACCTACTCTGGGACCATCCGCCGGAAGGGTTCCCTTGGGCCGGACCTCCCAGGACCCACTCGGACCACCCGTTAATTAGCTCCACGAGCACGACGTTCAAACCAACGCGGGTAAACGCGCGTCGCTCACCCCCTCCAGGTCCCACACCTGCGGACGCGGCGTATACACGTGGGATAGACAGCGGCCACTCCTCTCGCAGCTACCCTCGCCGGACGAGGACTCGGGAGGGATGCCCCACGTCCAGCTATGACGTTAAACGAGCACTCGGACACCAGAACCTCCCGAGAGGCATCTGGTCGTCCTGGCCGACCAAGGCCCCGTCCAGCTACGACGTGAAACGAGCGTCGTCCAGCTACGACATGAAACGAGCGCCGTCCAGCTACGACGTTAAACGAGCACTCGGACACCCGAACCTCACGAAGAGGCATCCGGTCGTTCCTGCCGACCAAGGCACTGTCTAGCTACGACGTTAAACGAGCACTCGGACAGAGGCATCTGATCGTCCCTGCCGACCAAGGCACGGTCTAGCTACGACGTTAAACGAGCACTCGGACACCCGAACCTCACGGAGAGGCATCTGGTCATCCCTGCCGACCAAGGCACGGTCTAGCTACGACGTTAAACGAGCACTCGGACACCCGAACCTCACGGAGAGGCATCTGGTCGTCCCTGTCGACCAAGGCACGGTCTAGCTACGACGTTAAACGAGCACTCGGACACCCGAACCTCACGGAGAGGCATTTGGTCGTCCCTGCCGAACAAGGCACGGTCTAGCTACGACGTTAAACGAGCACTCGGACACCCAAACCTCACAGAGAGGCATCTGGTCGTCCCTACCGACCAAGGCACGATCTAGCTACGACGTTAAACGAGCACTCGGACACCCGAACCTCACGGAGAGGTGTCTGGTCGTCCCTGCCGACTAAGGCACAGTCTGGCTACGACGTTCTGGTCGTCACCAAGGAAAGAGCGATCACTTACTGATTGCCCGTTCTCGAGGGCCGGGTTAGTCGAAAAGAGCGCCTGAGACAAACTCATCGCAAAGACATTCATAAAGGAAAAGGAGATTTCATTATAGGCCAACAGGCTCGAACTTGACAATGTTACATGAGGTTCCTGGCAGGCTCAAACACTACACAAAGCTACAAGATATTGTGGAGCTATTTCTGCACCAAGTATCATATCTTGAGCATCAATGCGGCGTCAGTGCACTCACTGACGGCTACTAATTCCGGGTCCGGCGGCGCCATCGCCGCCGCACTGACTGCAGCGGCGCGCTCGCGCCATCGCCTCTAAGAGGGCCTCCTTACCACCTTGAGCCTTGGAACAGCCTCGAGCAGCGTGTCGACGGCGGCGATACCTCGGGCTACGGCTTCTTCCTCCTCCCTGAGCTCAGCCATCGCCTGGTCGCACTCAGCCCAGAGCTCGGCCATGGTATCTTCTTCCTCTACCTCGACATCATCGCCAAAGCTGAAGATCAGTGGATGCCTCGAAGCCATTTTGAGGATTACGAAAGAGGACTTTGGTTTGAGGGACAATTGTTCTAGTAAGCGGTGGCACCCTTATATTTATACCCAATCAAAGGGAGATCGAACGTCTCCAAAATAAATGCGAGCACAGGAAAACGAAGCGCCCTTCACCAGAACCCAAGGCGGCCAAGAAGACGTGCGGTCAAGGCACGCCGTCGCGTGCGCCCGCCCGCACAAGCGATTAAAAGCTTTGGCGGTTCAATGCCTCACCAGCTCCGTGGCAGCCGTCGGATGCGTTAGTACACTGGTCGGGCTACCGACCCGGTCGGTCGGACCGACCGGTCGGGCCCGGCCACCATTCGCAACCAAGTTCAACCTCAACCGATCCGACGAACTCGCCGGGGTTCGGGGCTATCGAATAATCATACCGTGGATACCCCAATGGCCTGTGGTAACAAGCGGTGCCCCAAGCCCATTCTGACCAAAGGACCCGTGGGACCACAAAGGACGCCCCTCCCCGACCAATCAGGACGAGCGTCCCCGACCAAGTAGGGCTCCTGACCCCCGCGGCAGGTCGGGATCCCTCGACTCCAACCAAATTAAGGCAACCTCCTCCAAGGGCCGCGTGTCAAAGCCTCCACCAGTCTACGGCCGCATGCCCCACGGACGGGGACAATCAAAGTGACTGTACAGGAGCAGGTGGCTCTTTCCCAAGATGGCATAAATGGTCTGCTGAAGTCAAGCTTCCGGCCCCATCAACGACCATGTACAATACGAAGGCACGCTCCTCCCGAGGCAGTACCAACGTTATACACCGCAACGCCAACACTCGTCGAGCTCACGTAGCGGTGCGCCATTTCCGACGAAGCGGCTAATCGCCTCGCCTAACGGACTACCGACCAGCGTGGGCAAGCGTGCAATGACCATCGCTGAATGAAGGACCGAAGCTCTTAGCATAGGCCGCCTCCCCTTTCCCAATTCTCAATGTAACCTGCCCTTCCCTACTATATAAAGGGGGGGCAGGAGCCCCTGACGAGGGGGAGGAGGAGGGACGAACACAGACAGAGAAAAAGAGGAAGGACGAGTTCTTTCTTGTAAACGCTATGCAGCCATTTGCACTAAAAGCAATACAATATCACCACACGAACTGGAGTAGGGACATTCGGCCCGAACCAGTATACACCTTGGACTCTCGAGTCTAACCATTCAGGGACAGGGAACGCGTGGCCCTTCTGACTTACAAATTTATTTGCCGGTGCTCGAAACGCCGACAAGACTGAGAACAACTTAAAGTAAAGTTACAGGTTCCTACTTGGATCGGACTAATATCAAACAAAATATCAATGCCAGCCGGACTAAATTTTTGGGTCCGTCGCCACAACGGACTAAAATTGGTTCAGGCTGAGTATAAATCAATTTGGTCCAGCCCAATTAGTAATCTGTCTAACTCTGTTTAAATCAAGTCTGCCTCATGATCAAATATTTCTAAAAGCCGTTTCTTATCAAATGGATTATATCAAATTTCCTCTTCTTCTCTCAAAAATTTCAAAATATGTTTAATATCTTACCTATTGCTTTAAGTCTTACCCATTGCTAACCCGACCCTGTTCGTAGGACTCCCTATGCTTGTTCAAACCGATTCCAAAAGGAGGTCCCACCACCTTGCCAGAACTCCTGTTCCCATCCAACTACCCTGGTTAAAGGTGTCAGTAACCAAGGCCTATTTACTCCTGAAAATGCATTCAATGTAGTAACTCCTTCCATCAAATTCCTCCTTTGTTATATCCTTGCTTGCGCAAACTTCTCTAAGCCGGAAGTTTCTTTTTTCTTCTCTACACCGAAGCAAATCCTGATCGGGTCTTGGCAACGGTGATCTTCTGACATTTTGCGCAAGAATCTCCTTCAAGCTTAGTAAGTTCCTTGAAACTTCTCTAAGCCGGAAGTTTCTTTTTTCTTCTCTGCACCGAAGCAAATCCTGATCGGGTCTTGGCAACGGTGATCTTCTGACATTTTGCGCAAGAATCTCCTTCAAGCTCAGTAAGTTCCTTGAAACTTCTCTTTTTCTCTTCAAGTCTCAAACCCTAGACCTAGTTCTTAGATTTAGTTCTTTTTTTTTAGGTCTGCTCTTCTGCTTAAAGAGGGCCTGGTCTTGAGTCTGAGCAATAAGTCAGTGTTTAGTCAGAAATCAAAATGAGGTCAAAAAATCCAGAAAAAAGGGGTTTGATTGAAAAAATTATTGATAAAGTTAAGAGTAAGAAGCAAAAAAGATCCAGTTCATCCCATGAATCAAATCTGCCTGAACAACCTCATGGACCAGTACTAATCCCAGATGTTCACCATACTGCTCAAGCAAACCGAAAAGTAGTTACTTCTCACCCAAGAAAAGGAAAACAAATAATTGATTCTGAGTCATCCTCTGAGGATTGTGCCTATGAACCCAACAGTGAATCTTCCTCAGAGAGTACTGAACTGGTCTCTGAAATTGACGTCCTTAGCAGTGAAGAACTGGCTAACCTAAGTACTAAGAAATTGAGAGCAGTTCGGTTAGTAAGTGAGAAGATTTGGTTTCTAGAGTCAAGGGCAGCCCTGGGTGAAAATTTTGTGTCTTTGTTACACAAGAACATATACAATGCTTATCTAAACAAAAGAGATGGAAAAGGAAAGATGATATCTGCTCTGTCAACTCACCAATATGTAGAATGGGATCAAGTGAATACTATCATTGGCTCAACTGGACTATTTGACTGCATAAACTCAACTCCTGGACTGATAAGAATCATGTCAAACAAAACAATTCCATGGAGTGTCTCAAGGACTCTAGAATTTTATGCATCCTTACTAGTGAACAAACAAAGAAAATATATCATGTTCACTCTGAATGGAAAAATAAGAAAAATCAAATCATCTCAGTTTGAGTCAGCAATCGGAGCCTCTAGTCCACTGGCAAATAACACAAGAATTTTTGAAAAGATGTATCCTCATCAGAGGTGGAGATTGAGTGGAGATATGCCTGATCTGCAATTGTCAGGACACATATACAAAGACACCTCCAGTAAGGACTTTAATCCAAATAGAGTGACATGTCTGTCTGAAGAAGCAAAGGTTCTGCTGTTAATACTGAGGCACACAATCTATCCCAAGTCTGGATATAAGGAAGGAGTGACCTCAGTTCTAGCATGGTTATTGCATCTTATTTTATCAAGACAGCCTATAGATCTAGTTGATTACTTTTTTGGACAAATGGAGGAGGCCATCTACAAAAAGTTCAGTAGTTCTTTGCCTTCTGTCCAGCTAATCACTGAAGTCCTGTTGGCTCAAGGCATAATTTCTCAAAATGATCTAAATAAGGAATTCAAGTGCTTTCCAAAGAAATATAACATGCATCAAGCCACTGGACAAAGTTTGAGGATCACTGGTTTCCTTCAAAGAGTGCTAGAAAATCAACCAGTACCAGCTGAAGAGAAAAGTGAAGAAAGGGCAGAAGCTGAAAATGAGTTTGACAGAAACAGTTTTAGAGATTTTCCCAGGCACAAGAAAGTGACTCCTGGCATCAATCCTATGAAAGACATCATCAAGCCTATGAGAGTCATCATATGTCTGATTAGAGTAGAAATGACAGAGAACCTAGTGTTCAAAGAGGAAACAATGGGAAGACTCTAAGTCACCATACTCCAGAAGCAACTGAAGTGATTCATGGAAGTGAATCGTGGAAAATGGATGATGCTGCCACTCAAAATCTTTCATGTCCAGTTGATAGAACCTTAGATGAAGAGCAACAATTCTATCACTTTCAAGAGTCAGCAGCTGCAGCAAGGTTCATGGAATCACAAACCTTCAGACCAGGAGCCCATGAAAATGAAGCAGGAGGATCTGGGATGCCCCGACAATTTGAAACCTATTATCCTCCATCATCAGCTCATCCTGAGCATGATCAAAGGGATACTTTTCCTGGTTGGGAAAGTCTGTTTGACTGTCAGTATCCCATCCCATCTTCTCCAAAGTATAATGAGCAAGCACAAGATAATACATTTCAGGCTCAAGAAAATATCTTTGACTCTCAACCCTCTTGGTTTTCAACCTTTGAGCAACAATATTATGCTGATCAAAGAGGATTCCAAACAAGATACCTGGAAAATCAGAATACAACGACTCTAAGATATGAGGAACAAACAAAATTTCAAAATGAAGTCATGTCCATATTTGACCACCTAAGCAAAAATCAGGACAATCTTAGACAGCATGTCCAACAGCTTGATACTAATCAAAATTTGATAAAGGATGATCAGTATGACATGAACGAAAATGGATGATCGATACAAGAAACTGAGAAATCAAGTTGAAGCTGCAAGTACATCACATACAAGCAATCAGTTATGGATGAGACATCAGTTAGATCATCTTTCAAAATTCACTGAGGATGCCTTGCTCGACTACACTCGCTTAGCACATGGTTGCACATATGATATTGGTGACATCCAGCTAGGCGACCCAGACTATCCAAGTTGGCATGATCAAGCTATGTCTCAAGGGCCAGAAAATCAAAGCCAAGAAGCTGCTGATGATAAACCAGTCTCTCCTCCAAAGAAAAGCTCAGCTCAGAGCCAGCTCAAAAGAGTCTTTTCTAAGTGCAAGTAGGGGCCCTTTTTGGCTATTGATGCCAAAGCGGGAGTAAAACCTCATAACCTCATAGCCATAGTCTCTTAAGTTCTTTTCTGTAGGCTGGATTATATAAAGACAAGTAGTTAAGTATATAAGTCTTATGTGTTCTTGTCTTTTGTGTGCTACATTTATGATCTTTATATATGGCTGTTTAGATGCTATATGCTCTGATACACTCTTTAATACTTTGCTCTGATATGAATTATAGCATGCATTCATTAAGGGTGAGAAAATTCACTCATAAATTCTGCTGTCAGTCTATTCAACTAACTCTGTTTTGCAGAAAAAATGAGATATTATTAACTAAAAGGTATGTTGTCATCAATTACCAAAAAGGGGGAGATTGATAGCATCTAGGCACCCCTCAATTCTATTACAGTATTATTATGGTTTTGGTATTGATGACTAAGTTTGTAATACTCAAAGCTTTGAAGAAAAGAAGCTGGAATCTATGATGGAACAAGTTGGGCTAACAAGATTAAGGTATTCAGTTTATAGTTTATGACTTGGGAGATGATAAGTCAAATAGCCTAGGTCTGTTTTCTTTTTTGGTTGTCCAAAAGAAGGACTTTGCACAAGCAAATAGGTTGTTAGGCAAAGGCAAAACTAGATCTCTCGGAGCAAAAGACACTTAGACTTTATCCTTATGAAATCATGTCTCTTAGTACAACGGACCAAACTTTATCTATCCTTTTCTTCAGTCCGTTGCGTACCTTGAAACTATTCTTCGTCAAAACTCCCTTTTAATATCTGATCATTAGATATTTGTTTTCATATTCACATATCCTTGATTAAAACCTTCTTTGATAATCATCCGACAGCCAAAGGTTTGCCTATGTATGACGGACCAAAATATCTTCGGTTTCCCATCTACAGCAGACCAAATATTTGGTCCGGCACCCTTTCAGTTTATAAGTTTTTGGCCGGACTGAATCTTTGATGTCCTTTTGATCGAAACCTAAAATGAAGTTTCTCTATCTTCAAAAGAATTTTACTCAGGAAACGGACCAAGCATTCGTGTTTAAAATATCTCAGTCCATTGCTAAAATAAAAAGCTTGGATAAAAGTTTATCTTTATTGAAAAGGTCCTTGGCAACAATCTTCTGAAAAGTCCATGTATGACGGACCAAAAATTTGGTCCGACGTACATGTGTCTCTGTGCCAGACCAATCTTCTGAAAAGTCCATGTATGACGGACCAAAATTTTGGTCCGACGTACATGTGTCTCTGTGCCAGACCAATCTTCTGAAAAGTCCATGTATGACGGACCAAAAAATTTGGTCCGACGTACATAGGTCTCTATGCTAGACCTATCTTTTAAAGTCCATGTGTAACAGGTCCGTCGCTCATTTTTGTCTCTCAGTTGTATGCCAGACCAACCTCTATGAACGACCCATGTACTACGGACCAAAATTTTTGGTCCGTCGTGAACTCTCAAATTTGGTCCGTCATACACATATCCAGTATCGCTAGGCACTGATACTTAGTCCGTTGTACGTGTATATTTCTGTTGTTTCTGACATCTGACACGTCCAACGGCTACTGTAGCAGGTGTAACGGCTACTTTCACTCCAAATGGCTATATAAGCATTTCCTAAGCCATCTTCCAAAAAACAGATGAACTCCTTACACTTTGGTATTGAAAAATAGCTCTCATTCTCAAAAAGGAGTCTGTGCTTCATCTTCACACACAAATTCTCATACATCTCTAAGCGTGTTAGCTCCAAGTCAGTGTCTAGTTGTGTGAATTGCAAAGTGAACCAAGAGACAGGACTTGTGCAAAGTTTATTACTCTTGGATCTTAGTGATCCTAGCCAGCTTGGAGGAAGTGAACAATGTGACCTGTCCAAAGGTGTTTGTGGAAGGTAACTGTATTTGTGAGAGGTTTGGAACTCACCTCACTCAAGTAGTGAAAGAGTTACCTGAGTGATTGCCAGAGCTACTGCGACTAGCTTTGGAGAAGCAGAACTTCGAAAGAAGTGCTTCAACGTGGATTAGGAGTGCGGCTCTGAACCACAGGATAAATCTTTGTCTCTCCTATGTCATTTCGTTTATTGCTTTCGCTGTTATCATTAGTTGTTTGAATTCTGTATTATCCTTGCAGTAAGTTGCTATTTGTTAAATTCAGTTAGTTGTTTAAAATAGTTAGAACTTGTTGAAATTGCCTATTCACCCCCCACCCCTCTAGGCCAACTCGATCCTTCAAAGCATCTAAAAGGTAACCTGATATCAGTGTGGAAGTAACTTTTCTCCTAAGATCTTTGCATTTTCCATGTATGCATTTTCATCAACCGTCCATGAAAAGTAATCATATGAATTCCACCCTCTTGGTGGTAACCCAGCAAGTTCATCATTTGCCTCTGAAGTCCCCCTGAAATGTAAAAGTACGAACAAATGGAAATTATTTCTCTTTAGCTAAGAATAGTCTTGGTATAGAAGGATCAGATAATGGTGTTCAAATTAGAATTGCTCTCTTTACATCCAAATAATTCATATCCCTAGCTCTCAAACCTCAGTCAAAGAAAAGAATGCCCTGACCACAAAAGGGTGCCTACATGGCTACCTAGAATTGATTTTTTTGGATCTCGTGTCTGATAGTGCCAGGCCACTAGTAGAGGAAATTTACATAAGATAATTTTTCCTCCGCCAATACCAATGAGACATCGAGACAGATGCTGACTAACACAAACATGACAGAATCCAGAAAGGAATCAAATGCTCAATCGCATTTCCAGTCAGTTTTCAAAACCACCTTTTGTAATTACCACTAAATTGACCATGAGAACAGCACGAGCGTCTTGTCTAATTACATTACCATGCCGAGCAGATCAAACAACACACCCAAAGCTACACGCTAGTAAACAAGCACGCGCGAGAGGGGGAGCGCACTGGACCCTGTAGGAGGCGCAGGTGAGGCCAGCATAGGAGGAGCAAAGCCAGATGGTGCCGACGACTAGCTCCGCCACGGTGACCCACAGTAGCGCCAGCGCGCGGCGGCGGTGGGGTTTCGCCCAACCAACCAACCGAGAAAAAAACCACCAAAAGATTAGAAAAGATTGGAGAATTTGGAGCGGGAAGAGGGTGCTCACCTGCGTATTGGGGACGCGAGGTTAGGGTTTGAGAGCAGAGGGGGAATTGGGGTGAGAGAGGCGCTTAGATCTAGGAATCGAAGGTGCGGGAGCTATGGGAGTGGAGTGTCCATGCCTGTGCGCGTGGTTGAAGCGGACGAGAGGGGGAGCGCACCTGGACCCTGTAGGAGGCGCGGGTGAGGCCGGCAGAGGAGGAGCAGAGCTAGACGGTGTCGACGACCAGTGCCACCACGGTGACCCACAGTCGCGCCGGCGCGCGGCACCGGCGGAGCGACGCCTTGCAGGGGCCCTGTGCGGTTTAGCCCAACCAACCAACCGAGAGAAAAAACCACCAAAAAATCAGCAAAAATCACGAAAAGATTGGAGAATTTGGAGCGAGAAGGTGGTGCCCACCTACGCATTAGGGACACGAGGTTAGGATTTGAGAGTAGATGGGGAATTGGGACGCGAGAGGCGCTCAGATGGATTAGGGGGTGGGGCTCGCAGAGGGAACAAGGATCGGACGGTTTTTTTTTGTGGTAGTAGTTTTTTTTCCGATGTGAGTAGCATATGGTGTGGGGGTGGAGAACGAACGACTGCCACTAACTTCTAATTAGAAGCAGTAGAGACACCTATTTTGATCCAGCACATAAAGTGTTCAAAAGGAATCTATGAGCAGGCTTACAGATTTAAAATTTGGGATTTACGAAGATGCCTGTGGATCTACAATCTTTTATCATGATCAAGTAATTAGGTAAATCACTGCCTAAAACTCCTATGTATATAACTTATGATGTACGGCTCGGCTGCCCGGCTATCGCCCAGAATCGCTCAGGCACAGTAGAAACTACAATGCTTGAGCTAAGTGTTTTTATTTTTTCGAAAACATTTTCCCCCCTGTTTTTATTTCTCAAAAAAAATATTTTCTACATCATTTTTTTCCGTGAAAGAAATTAATTCACTTTTTATTTTTTTAAAAGATTCTCTCTCTCTCTAAACAGATCGTCCGGGGCAATTCATGAGATTTTTACTAGTAAGATTTGCTTATCAGCTGAGACCCCACCAAGAGATTCATTATTAGGATTAACTTTTTCGCGAGCTTAACCGTGCTGGGATTGTGGAACAATTTTTTGTTTTGGGAAATGACGATGTAAAAGTCTCAATTTTCAAAATTCTGTTAAACATATTTAAAAGTCATCATTTCTAAAATTTTGAGGATTATCCAAATCTTTAATGAATTTCTAAATGCTTATTATAATTTTCAGCACTCAAATACAACCTTTCCATATTAAATAATTAGTTTGACTTCTAAATATTTCAAACTGTATATCTTTTTCTAAGAAAAATTTTTAAATCTTGTCTGATATTTTTCCAAGCTCAAAATCTATTTTCCGGAATAAATCAATTCACGAGGAAATACCTTTCTGTGGGTGGTCGAATTGTCGAAATACGGCTTTATCTATCAGGGTTCAAATCCTGATGTTCACCTTTACGCGCATGTGCACCTCAGTAAGAAGTTTGTAAGATCATGAATTTATCCCAAGCCTCCGTATTTCTAGGCGTGTACTAAGACAGCGCACTTGCGTGTGCACACATGTTTCTATATAACATGCGGAGCAATTCCATTTCAAAACCTGAAAAAATTCGATAATGTCGACGATCTTGTCGCCCAAATCGCCGATCTTACACAGATTTGTGATGGAATGTGATGCATGGATCAATGAGCCTGGGTAATAGCCCTCCCTACGTCCTGTCTATTTCCTTGATTGAAAAGCGTTCATGGGGTGTTTACAAGGATCTTGGTGCTGGAAAGTAAATCCAGCTAGCCTGGCTACTCAAACACCTCAGACGTGGAATCGTTGTGGTTGTAAACTAGCCTTCGTATATCAAATAAAGCCTAGAGGGTCCTCCGATCCCTATGCGATGAGGCACCATGATTGTATGGCATTAAACTTCCGTCAGTGAATCTGGATTCTAAACGTAGAAGAAGATCAAGATTTGGCACCCTTTAAATTTGATTCTAGGTCCACCACTGTCCTTACATACTGCATGCATGAAAAAGGTGCCATGTAGAACGGCATATGCGTGGTCCATCGGCCTGTACGTGGTTGCCCATTATCCTAAATTATCTACCCTAGTCCTACGATCGTAAACCAAGGGTACCACGGTGACATTGGTGAAGCTAGCTCCAGATGACCGTGGGTGGCTGTGTAGACTCGCAGGCGAGACCTTCTCTAGTCCTCTCTTGTGTATGACGGTGTTTGTCTGATCAAACGCTTACTGTAGTTAGATCTGTTCAGATTTCAAAAAATTTCTAACTCCACTACGGTGACACGTCCTGCTGAAGGAGCTAGTCCATGAGAGACCAGTGGCCGCTGATGGGCCCATATGTGGTCTTAGATGGTTGAGACCAGCGACCGGTCCTTACAGACTAGATGCTGGTCTCTATGGTCATCTGATTCAATTCTCGAAATATTTAGATCTAGCATTCGGAACATTTCCCATTTTTTATATCAAACGAAATTCGAAAGAAAGACATTACGCCCAGAAAAAAAACCATTACGCAGATGCAACAAAAAAAATTAGATTGAGGTCTATGAGAAGGGAAAGAAATATTTTTATGTTTTCTTCTAATAAAAGATTTAAAGCAGAAAAAGAAAGAAAGAAAGAAACAGGAGTCCATCAAAGAAACTTCCTCGAGCCCAATAAATACCTGGGAGCCGACGAAACAGAAACAAGCCCGCGAAAAGGAAACAACAAACATCACCCAGCCCACGAAAGAGACCTCACGCTCTTGTCACAAAAAGAAGTAGCATCCATAAATACTAGTATAGTGCCCTATCTTCCGGTTTCTTTTTCTCAGCACGTAATATATGGTCTTTTCCTTTTCTAGAACGTTTTTTTCCTTTTCCTTAATTCCAGGATATTTGTTTCCTTTTCTTTGAGATGATGCTGGAGGTAGGGGAATCTGTTGTAGGCCACAGAGATGAGTTAGACACATTAAACAATAGTCATCGGATGTGGGTGAGTAAAGCTGAGGAAAGATCTGAGAGGTTAATTTTGATGGAGGCAAGTTTCTGGGGACGTTTCGCTGGGTGTATAAAGGTTAGGCTATCTCTAGTGGAGTGCATTATTTGGGGTGGACGTAGAAAATAATGCTTAGGTGCATTATAAAGGGGTATAGATAATGCAAAACCTCACCAAAACAATCACACTATTATATTTAGAAGAGTTCGGGCCTTGGGAGAGATTTGAACCGGCTGGAGCCGAGCCGAAAAAATTTACGTTTAGATCCTTTTTAAAAAATATTACGGTTAGGTCTTTTGACATATTTTTACAAAAATTAGGACCCGAGCCGGAAAAAAAAATGTTTTGGTCCTTTTTAGAAAAAATTATTATGTTTATATCCTTTTGACCATTTTTTTGCGAAAAGTAGTTTTTACCGTTTTTTGCGAAAAGGACTTTTCGTTTCGGCGAAATCACGAATCTTTCATGAGAGAACCCAGAATAAATGCAAAAAAACGCAAATAGATTTATATCCTTTCAACCGTTTCGCCGAATAAATACAAAAAAAACGCAAATACATTTATATCCTTTCAACCGTTCCGCCGAATAAATGCGAAAAAACGCAATTACGTTTGTATCCTTTCAACCATTTCTCGTGTTTCCTCGATTTACTCACGTGGGGAGCGGCGGACCGCGGCGTGACACGCCACGGTCACTCATCTATTGTATTGACGAGGCATCGCAGCAAAGTGAGAAGCCTATTCCTACGTCTATAAATTACTCCCGTTATATATTTGCCGTATGTAACTATATATGTCCTTATCAAATTTCACTTTGACATGTTCCCACTACAAAATTTCCATACACCTGTGATTGACTAGTGTTAATATTATTTGCCTTCCAAAAGGAGTTAAAACAGAAATACCGGCTAGAAGAGAGGAGGAAAATATTGCAAATTTGTGGATATTCAGAGACTACACGGTTAACACATATAAGCTGAGAATTATCCTAAAAAGCACTCAAATTAAAAAAATATTTAGATGCTTACATGGATCAAGCAAGTAGTTAAACACCTGATTAACAGTCTCAAATATGTCCAATAGATATGAATATTTTTCGTTTTTGCGTTGTTGCTTCAGTTGAAACAATCCCGTGCTATACTAAGTTCGAAAGATTTTCCACATACAGAAAGGAAATTTATATATTACTTTAAGAGTTACCACCAGCATTAAGCACTTTATACATGTTTTCTGTGTTCCATAAATAGATAATCTCACCAGAAGTTGCACAACGCACCCTTAATTCTTTCTGGAACATTGAAGTTCAGCTCACAAAATTTGAATGATCAAATCAAAGCTCGAGACATTTTATAATAGTAACACACAAATTTTAACATGCAACTTCTTTATTCTTGCCAAGTGATGTGTAGAACAGCTGGCGAAGCTATGTGCAATGGTAATACTTTTTTCCCCCAATAGCACCTAATTTAGTTAATAAACTCCAACAGAAGAAATCCAGGATCATGTCAAGGTCTATCCACGGGTGCAAGTACATGACAAATAATTTTCTTTTCGATTCCTTTGTCGTCCACAATTAAAGAAAGAACAAGAAAACACTAGTCAAAAGGTATGAAAAAACTATAAATACATAATGTTCTTCCTAGGACAAAAAAACAAGTTAATTGCACTGAGATACTAAACCTCTTCAAGTTTACTTACTTGATCAGACAACCACACCACTACAAGCTTATCTTACCCCCAAGATCCTTGAATAATGTGGTCAACTCACCTTATCCAAAAGAAAGATTAAACAAGAGGCAGCATAGCATTATTAGATTAATCAAGATAATTGTGAAGGTCTAATGCCCTTATTTTTGTAAGTTGTTTAGGTGAGTCTACTCCATGGTGTCAGATGAAATAACCTGCTTCTGCTTGGAGGCTACTGCCAGAGTTGTGATGCTTCATGCTTTGCTCCTAATTTCAGTTTCTTTTGAGCTCGACACAATGGCAAGTTGTCCATGCAGTCTTTTCTCCTCAACATGGATACTGGTAATTGGATGTATTATTCATTACCCCGTTCTGCCTAGCTTTAGCTGCTTTTTCAGGGCTTGTGTTGCTTAGTGATGCTACTTCTTTTAGGGCGGCATTTTGGCCTCTTGGATAAATCATCTCTCTTCTGCAGCAACTAACACCACTGAGATGTATTTCTGAATCCTAATCGAAGTTAACATCTGCTTAAGTGTACAGAACTAGACATCTAATAGCATTGTGGTCTTCAGTTTTCTTCATTGCTTCTTGTTGTGTTAGGAAGATACAGACTACTATACTATATACATCGTGGCCAATTGAAGCTGCAACAACTTCATACACTTAGTCAAAAGTGTACCTCTTTCTGTTGTAATGCCCGGACCTGCTTCTCTCTGACCAAGGAGGATACAGACAAGATGGTATTCAGAACAAAAGTACATGCTTCCAATTAATAAGGCAGCCAGTGCTAGTAGTTCAAGCACTACACATTATACGGTACTATCTTTAAGCATACGGAAGAAGAAAACGAAGGATCAGAACAGAATGTGTGGCTCATCTCTAGCTAGCAAATGAATACTTATAGAAAAGTTTGATACATTTTTTATGGGTCGCAACTTGATTAACTGTTAACATGAAAAAAATTCTTTTAGGCAATTATTCTTCAAAAAGGTGTTTTATTTACAGTACACGGTTCAAGGATCCAAGCTTTTATTCTTCAAAAAGAGGTGTTTTATTTACAGTACACAGTTCAAGGATCAAAGCTCAAACCAAGCTCAGCTAAATCAACCTATCAAACCATAGTTACCGGATTCGCTGTATACCCCCACGAATCGCGAATCGGATTCATCGAACCCGAGCAGGTTTAGGGTACGGGATTTGTGTTCGTTATGGAAATTGAAAGAAAAAGTAATGAACCGATTACCATCAAACTACATGAGATGGACCTCATTGATATCATACTTTATCATCCAAATTGTGGTTGATTTCAATACAATAAGAACCAATCTAAATCCAACCACCCCAAAATGCAATGACCCTCTTTCTCTAACAAAAAGGAGAACATAAACCAGAAAAGGTCAATGATCTAGTAATATGAAACACAAAGCTGCATGCTCCATATATATAACCTACTTGTTCCTCATTCCCCCAGTGTTGTTTAACACTGGCTTCCAGAACAGAAGGCAAGCCCAATATCATACCATCCATGATTGCACACATAAGAATTGACATGACAAAAAGGAACATTTATTAATGTGAGTATAGAAACTACACTGCCAGGCAGGAACAAGTCTTAAGGGTCACAATGGATGACACCATGCAGGATGCTGCTGCACTGTCAGTTGTGACTGCCCATGGACTTTTGGCAGGTCAGCCTAGGTGTCCCTTCCTGACCTAGAGGTCCCTTCCTAGTGGAGTGTTGGTGCAGCCTTATCCGACCGCTAAACCAGTGTTCGATCCTAGGCCCACTAAACTAGCACCTCGGATCTAGGTTGTATCTCTCCTAAAAGACTAGTCTGATAGGTGGTGCCACCCTCACCTTTATAAATCATGCTCTGCCTCCTCTCACAACCAATGCGGGACTATCCCAACAAATCTCCCCCTCACACATCGGGTGTGCTCCCTGGCAACCATGAGGTCTTAAGGAGATATATCCGAGATACCTAAGCTGTAGCACCAATTGTTGGCGTAGAGCCATCAGACCGCTAAACCAGCGTTCGATCCCGAGCCCACTAAGCTAGCATTCCGGACCTAGGTTGTTGGGCCGCTATACCCGCAGGCCCAACCGCAGAGCAACAATCAAAGGGTCTTAGGTCATCTCGTCTCAAAAAATTAGTTTGATATGTGGTACCACTCTCATCTTTATAAATCATGCTCTGCTTGCTTCCTCCCACAAGGCCACAACAGATGTGTGGGACAATACAAACAATGAGTTACAGTAGCTTGGTTTGGTGCCTGCTTTCCATCATGGACCAGCCTAAATTCTTGACTTAAGAGGAGGGTACAACAATAACTGAATGGAGAGGAGTTGGACTGGTCATGCTGTTATCCCTGTACGTGACATGTAGAGTACTTACACTTGTTGTCCAAGTACTAGTACTTACATTATTGGTGACGTTTCTCTCTCTCTCTCGCCTTTTTTTAGAGGAATTTTGATTCCATTCTCTGTCATACGGAGGTTTTGTAGTAGTCTAATTTAGTTAAAGCTATGACATGTACTGTTGGAGCAAGAAGTACTTTGAAAATGCTACAAGTTATGTGGCGTCACTGGGTTTTCTAATCGCCGGCTCATGGAAATCCTAACTGATGGTAATGTTTCGAACATTGGCAATTTGGCATGTTTGTGATGGCGAAAATTGAGACTTGGTCGAAGTTATTTAGACCTTTCTGGTAGTTCATTGGTGAAAAAATGAACTTGTTTTTTACTTTTATAAACATAATTCCTGAAAATAATTTAAGAAAAGTCATGGTCGACTCATGCCGTTTTATTGAGGGTTGCATCCAAGGATCAATCCAGATCGGCCACCAACCATACGCATATCGGCATATGTGATTCTAATGGATGGGCGAAGACAAGAAGGAAACAAATGGATCTTTGCATCGCATGCTTATCCTTGGGCACGTTCCATTGATTCAGTAAAGTCGCCATTGTTGTAGCTAAGCTAGACCCTAAATCCTAAGTGAATTCAACTCATGTTCACAGCGGCTCGTCTCCAGTTTCAACGTACAGGTGGTACACTAGCTCCGTCTGCCACACGACTGACTCTCAGTACGTACCTAGCTAGCTAGTTCTAGCGTAAGTGATCCTTATCTACTAGAGTACTGACTGTTCTTCGTGATTCGTGCACTCCTGATCTCTCCTAGATCCTGATGCAGCTGTAAGCTCTACTGCTCTAGTACCATTAGTTTGAAAACTTTTGATTTACTTACCATTGGCGTTAGTTTTTTTTCCCTTCCTTTTTTCCTTTTTCTTTTTTTGTTTCGAATCAACCATTGGCGTTAGGTTGAAGTGTTGAACATGGTTCGCAATCCTGCCAATTAACCGACTAGTTACCGCTGATTCCTGCGGTTCTGTATGGGGAAGCTACATTACCGATGGGTCTCTTCCTTAATCTGAATTAATCGTGTATCGCACATGTTATAATCTCCGTAACATTTACCAGTCCAATTTAGACTACGTAGGACAACATGCTCGACTATTGTTATAGTATAGTACCGTGCTAACGCTAAGATGGCAGTACACCCGTTTATTAATTAAATGAGAAGATAAGTATGAATATAACACTTAATAATAAATAATCACAGTGCCCGTATGCGAGTACAAAAATGAAGATATAACACTCAATAATATTTTTCGCTAAACGTTTTCCGTATGCTCTTAAGACTTGTTCTTATGTCTTGAGATATGTTTTTTGCGCACTCATTCCACTTGTATTTTAGTATTTCAATTAAGAAACACTTCATGAGGATAGGTGAATTCTGTAAGTACATTGTAGAGCATCATCAATATAGACCTACTTTACAACCTTATAAAAAGTGATTAATAAAATAGAGAGTATCGACCATGCAGATCCGTGCATTAAACTGTTAACCATTCCATATGTGCATGAAGTTCATGACCAAATAACCTGTCAAGTTCCTGCACAATATTTAATTGCTACATGTAAGTACACAAAAATTTAACTATTTACTAATCATGTGTAAATAACTTGCCGGTCTATTGTTTTTGGAACAGACTTTGGAACTACAATACGCCAATCATAGATATCGTCGTTCCATGAGGGATTTACTATCCTCATTGCACGATCGAATATTATACCAATTTTTTGTATTCTATCAAGATAGTAACGGGATGGTTTATCCGTTGGAACCCATCCGGGTAAAGGTGTTGGATCAATACCAGAGATAATCGTGTCCATGTCAAACGATAACATGTTGAATCGTCCTCCGTGATGAAAAGGCAGCATAATCTACAAATATAGATATTATATCTTTTGCACACATATATAGTAACATAATAAAGCGTCAAAAAATTTATTAAGCAAAGCTTACCATTCGGCATTCAGACAACGCAATTCCAGTCTCAGGCCAAGCATCAAATAATTTTGCAAGCTTCTCATCTTAACCTTGAGACGAAACTTATGGTACCGTCGGTAATTACAAAGTGGCTGCGATAAATTAAAACATTAAAAAACAACTAGTTGATTATTGCATAATGTGTATATATATAACGCAAAAAATCAAAACATACGCAGAAATGTAAATCTAGACAGTGGCATATGAGATCCCTGAAATACATGGTTTCATCGCTTGCGAGCTACCCACGCGATACAACCAAACACCACCAAGGCGAGTGATTATAACAAAGCCTTTACAATGCGCTGGCTTAACCCGGTACCACCCGCTAAGGTTTCAACACTGGTGGGACTGGTTACCACATCCAGGGCCCCCCTCTTGCGCCATGTGAATTACTCCATAACTCGAGAACTCACACCGACCAAGATAGTACCAAAGCTAAGACATTGCAAATTAATCAGCTAGGCTGGCCCATACCAGACATGTGGTTGCATGATTGACTCAGGTCAAAGGCTTACAAGGTTAAGTCCTTAGAGTGATCAAGGTAAGACATCCTCATACCCTCTGCCCATCGGGCCTACCTTGGCATACTCGCCCTTGTCACTTGCCCCAATCTAAATGATTATCACCCAGGTTGATTACCAAGCACCACGTGCCATCAACAATTCAACATCGTTGCGTGATATGACTCGCCACAACAACTCAATCTCATCGTGTAATCCCACATGACACACAAGTTCATAACGTTGTTCCATATTCTATTAGTCAAGATTATTTATCAATGATTCAAACACATGAGATGACGTGGCATGGCTAAGCAACTAATACGATCTAATCATCCCATGTTGATTATCATTACTAACCAACTATAACGAACCAATCTAGGGTAACAATAGATCATGACGTACAAATGACAAGGTAGGGTATATAAATCAAGTGGGTAGATTAACTAGATCCCAATTTAATTTGAAACAATTGTATACTTGAAATACTATGCAATAAAGTAAAACAATATAGCAATTTTATAAACATGGGTTCAACATAATCAAAGCACAACTTGCCTTGGAATAGGTCCTGATCTTGATCTGGAGCTTGCTATTGAGTTATTGGATCTTCCTCCGAAGCGTCGCACAATTCAACGTCTACGCGTACCGAAGGAGAAAAGCAAATAAATACCAAAATAGAGAGCAAATGAACTCCAAAAATCAATTAAAATTCACTATTAAATAGATCTCAATTTTATAAATTTTTAGAAATTTGAATCACTCAAATCCGAGTTAAGATGCAAAAGTTATAGCCTTTGGAAGTTTGAATAAATACTGAAATTACAGAAATTAGAAAATCAGAATTAACAGAATTATTTTTAAATTGAAAAACCGATTATTGCGCAAGCGAGACGACGTCAGCCTGATGCCAGCCAATCACACGGCAACACGTGCCGCGGTCCATGGACTCGGTCCATGGTTTGGATCTGGTCCACTGTGGACCCAGCCCATGCGACCACGTCTCTCTGACGTGCGGGCCCGCGCGTCGCTGACTCGGCACCGGTAGCAGAACGCATGCGATGCCACGACGCGCCACCTCGGGCGGCTGCGCGTGTGCGACACGTCAGCGAAACGTCAAGCCACGTCAACCGCGGCGGCACGGGGACCTAGGGTCGTCGGCGGCGATCGGCCCGGCTACCTACGGCACGCTCGCGACCTCGCTTACCTACTGACGCGTACGGATCTGGGATTTGGGCGTTTGGGCGACGGCGGCGAGGTTCTATTCTTTGGCAGCGACAGCCTCCTCGCGGATCCTTCCCTCCGGCGAGCTTCCAGCGAAACAAAGGCGCTCACAAGATGTTTTGGACGATGGCGAAGCAAATGCGACTGGTCCCGAGCCTTGCGATGACTTGACGGCGGAGGATTAGCGTCTTCTTCTTCACGACGGCTTACAACGAACTTCCCGATCTCTCCACGAACGGCGGCGAATCTCAGGATGAAAACTTAGGGCTTCGGTCGCTTGGGGGTTTGTGTAGCCCACGCTCTCCTTTCATAGCGCTAGGGGTCGCTGCTTCGCCCGATTGCCCTGCGGTGTCCATGGTGGCCACGAGACGGACTCAGTCCTGGTTAGAGAAGACGACGCCAGGTTGCGCCACGCGGCAGGACGGACGGCCTAGATTCGCCAAGACGTGGCTGAATCCGAAACGCTAACGAGATCCAACGGCCCATGGTGCTAGCTTCTAGAAGATGGGCCGACGCAACGCACAGTGGATGGGCTCAGCCCAACACTGTTCATCGAATTTCTAGTTTTTATCAATTAAAACAATTTCAAAATTTATTTAATTAGTTTTAGGCAAATAAATTATCAGGAAAAATCCCAGAAAAATCTCAAAAATACTTTGAGACATTCTGGACTCAAATAAAATATTTTTGGCAAAACTTTATTTTAACTTTGCAAAAATTTAAATAGTTTTCAACAAAAGACCAATATACTTAATTTAAAGTTAATTCAAATAAATCCAGGAAAATTCAATAAATTCCAGAAAAACATAAAAAGGAAAATTAACCAATAAAATGACATTAAAGAAAATTTTAGGATATTACAATGCGCCCCTGCATAAAGCAATCAGTTCATAGCTAGCAAGCACTTGAGGCCAAGTTGAACTTAGACTGTTGTGTATGTACCTTTGTCCAGGCATGAAAGAGACGACGTTGCCAGTCGCCGTTACCGCACGCGTGCGTATGTATGTATGCCGACGTCGCCGGTTGCCGTCGCCGTCGCCGTCGCCGCACGCCTGCGTATGTATGTACGCCGACGTCGCGGCCGATGTCACCGCACGTAAAGCCTCGCGGCCTCGCCGAACGGCTGGAGGTATGGCACCTCCGTCCCGGCGTTTGGGCGTTCTTTTGTTAGGAATTCCCGGGACCTGCGCAAGGAACACGGAAAAGGAAGGCATTGATTCAGTTTGTGTTTTTTTAGAGGATTTTGTTGCATATGAGATCACGCAAGGAAGAAAGGATTGAAGATACGAGTGCCTTTTGAAGCGCATGCAGCAACTTTATCTTGTGATCATATTGTACGTACTACATATTTGGAAAGAGAGCAAATCAAACAAGAAAATAAACAGGGATGATCCACATGCAAGGAAATCAGACTTGAATTTTTTACTGTCCTGGTCAAAATTGTATGTACTACATATTTGGAAGGAGAGCGAATCAAACAAGGAAATAAACAGGGAGGATCCGCATGTAAGGAAACCAGACTTGAATTTTTTACTGTCCTAGCCTCGTGATCATATATTTTTTTGAATATGACCCTTCTCGAGACTTTTTTACGGATCTAGCCCTATAGAGCCTAATTTCAGCGCACGGAGAGCGCTGAATTTTTTTTTTCATTTTTTATCCACAGAACCAGCGGTCTGTGAGTGGTACTTAATTTTTTTTAATTTTTTCTCGCGGAACCAGCGGTCGACGAGCGTTGTTTAATTTTTATCTTTTTTTCCCCTGCGGATCCAGCGGTCGACAAGTGCAGTTTATTTTTTCATATTTTCTCGGAATTATTCAGTGGACGGGCACCGCTTGAATTTTTTTTCTTCCACGCTTGAATTTTTTATCGGCCACCGAGCATTTCTTTTTTTTCCAAAATTATCAAGCGGATGGGCACCGCTTGATTGTTGTTTTTTATTTTTTTGAGGATTTTTTACTGTATTGGCATTATCGTTATAATTTTTTCCGAATCAGACTCTCACGGTGATGAATTTGCGATTGTAGCCTCGAGCCGGAAAAATTCAGCGGAGCGGTGGCGCGGTATTATTTACCAGCGTCCAGGCTCAAATTTTATACTATATTAGTATCGTCGTTATAATTTTTTCTGAATCAAGCTCTCGGGCGATGAATTTGCGATTGTAGCCTCGAGACAGAAAAAATCAGCGGAGAGGTGCTAGAATTTTTTTTCTCGATCGAGAAGCACTGTAATTTTTTCCCACATCCGAAATTATCCAGCAGACGGGCAGAGCTTGGTTTTTTTTTTTCATGCCTGAAATTACCCACCGTCCGCTGGATAATTTCGGACGTGGAAAAAAAATTCCAGCACCTCTCCGTTGAATTTTTTCGACTCGAGGCTACAATCGCAAATTTATCGCCGCGAGAGCCTGATTCAGAAAAAATAATACCGCGCTGTCCCGTCTCCCGGTGTCCTTTTTCTAGCACGTAATGTATGGTCTTTTCCTTTTCTAGGACGTTTGTTTCCTTTTCCTTGATTCCAGGATGTTTGTTTCCCTTTCTTTGATTCCAGAACGTTTGTTTCATTTTCCTTAATGATGCTGGAGGTCGGTGGAGGTCTGTTGTAGGCCACAGAAATGATTAGACATACTAAACAATGGCCATCGGATGTGGGTGAGTAAAGCTGAGGAAAGATCTAAGAGGTTAATTTTGATGGAGGCAAGAATCTGGGGACGTTTCGCTGGGTGCACGAATGTTGGGTCATCTCTAGTGGGATGCACTATTTGAGGTGGATGTAGAAAAAAATATTTATGTGCATTATAAAGAGGTATATAGATGACACATGTGGAGAATAGTCACGAGACACCAATCCATGCTCCCAAATGAAGGATGACGCAGAAGCTTAAGGACGCGTTTATGGAACCAACTTTCATTCCATAATCCATACAGCTTTGATTCTGCATGCAGAACCATAGAGAAATCATCACTTATCTAATATCTTTTGGTGTTTTTTACTAATCTAGTCACTCGTGTATGTATTTATAAATTTGCCCATCTCAACCTCCGCAGAAGACACGAAAGACAAACTTGCCCCTGTGCACCCAAAAAGCGTGGAAGCTAACGAATACGGGAGCAGGCGTTGCCGCGCCATGGGAGCATGGGATGAGCGACGCCAGTGTGCACTCACCCACTCTCGTGCTCCGTGAGCGTGGCAACACCTGCTCTTGCGCTCACCGGGTGTGGCAACACTTGCTCTTGTGCTCGCTCGCCTTGCCACGGCAGCAGCTGGGTTCTACGCTCATCGGGCGCGACAGTGGACAGATATCGTCTGTCATGCCTCTACTGCAGAGGATGAGCTAAATTTATAATTACATATGTAAAAAGCTAGATTTATAAAAGAAACAAAGTAAAATAGCTAGAAAAGCGATGAAACGAGCCATAGATGGCCAGAAGCCAAAAGTCGTCTCTAAAGTACACCGAAACAAAAGCGCCGGTGTCATGTCATCAGCATCAAGTCAAACCATATCCGTATCATTTTTAACCCTCGCCCATCTGCGCCTATAAATCCTGACACACTCAGGGCACATACCCCCCATGACCAAACCACCTCACCACACAAGACAAGCTGAGAGAGAGAGAGATGGGGAGGGCACCCTGCTGCGACAAGGCGACGGTGAAGAAGGGGCCATGGTCACCGGAGGAGGATGCGATGCTCAAGAACTACATCGAGGAGCATGGCACTGGGGGGAACTGGATTGCACTGCCACACAAGATAGGTACGTAATTGGCTTTCCTTCACTGCAGAGGGCGATGCATGGCAATTAAGACAGGAGCATGACACAATGTTCCATGGATTTCTCCTTCTTTTCAGCTGATTAGTTTAACTGTCTCCTCATTTGTGTGGTGATGACGACGATCGGATGCAGGGCTGAAGAGATGTGGCAAGAGCTGCAGGCTGAGGTGGCTCAACTACCTGAGGCCCAACATAAAGCATGGGGACTTCACCCCGGAGGAGGACAGCGTCATCTGCAGCCTCTACATTAGCATAGGGAGCAGGTAGAAAGATGCAGAGAGCAGATTAACCACTCACTTTCTTTAACACTGAATCAGCACAATTATTATGCTAAGCTCCATGCTAACCATGTGTACGCTTAACATAATGACCAGGTGGTCAGTCATAGCAGCACAGCTGCCGGGTAGGACTGACAACGACGTCAAGAACTACTGGAACACGAAGCTGAAGAAGAGGCTCCTCGGCCGGCGCAAGGACCGCGACGGGCGCCACCACCGCCAGAGCGCCGTGGCCGCGAATGATGGCGACGACGCGGTCGACGGCGAGAGGTGCGCGCAGGCGCTGAGCGCGTCGGCGATGGAGAGGATCCAGCTCTGCATGCAGCTGCAGAACCCGCTCGGCGCCGTCCACCACAGCCCCTTGCTGTGGCCCAACAGGGCCACCCAGAGCAGCAGCTGCAGCTTCAATGTAACAGTAGCAGGACAAGCGCAGTCCGGCCGTCTGAACGAGCACATCAACGGGCAGCTGGACAGCGCTGCCGTGGACGGCGGCCTGGCTTCACCGTCGAGCGCGGAGAACTCGGACGTCGTCACCATCGAGGCCGAGCTTCAGGAGCTGCTCTACGGGGAGGGGAACCTGGGGAGAGGCGGCGCGACCGACGGCGGTGTGGACTGGTGGAGCTATGATCAGGGCAAGTCCCCAGTGAATTGCTGGGACTTCACCCCGGAAACCAGCTCGGTGTTCCAGGACTACGCATCTGTCTATGACATCTGAAGCGTGAGGAGGCTGTAAGTTAAAAGTTAGGGATAAGATAGGGGTTGTCTAGTCTGGCTCTTGATCTGTGACATCAACACAATACTGTAAGGAGCTTCTTGTAAGAAATTTGTAGTAAGCTCAATCTGTCAGGGATAAATAAAGAGCTCTTTTACAGTGGACTAAAATCAATATAAGCCGTTCATTTCTTTGAATCTAATGGTTGAGATCAATTTAGATCTAGTTATACTACCACCTGTAGTATTGGTAGTAAAATTGAAATAGGGGTAAAAGGTAAAAAATTCCGTCATACTATCTGTCCTCTACGGTAAAACACGTCCTGTGATCCTGATGAATGACGGATGAATGGATAAGAAGTCTTTGAAGATCAATAGGTATTCGGTGAATCCAAAACTGTAAACGAATTAGAAAAAATCTAAAATACCCCTGATAAATGGATAGAAAAATCTAAAATACCCTTGAGAATGGATGGTTAGATTTAATTCCTACTACCACTACTTACTACCTATGTAATCTAAATAAAAGGCATGTAAAAATACCAGGTTCTAAGAAATGATGTAAACTTGCACCATGCATACCTGGCAAACAAGAGAGGAGGAACCTATCAAGTTCATAGAATTAATAATAGCTTCTATGATGTCAGTTTTCAGTCATGAACTATACATGAGTCACTTTCAAGGCTTCTAGGACGGTACTTTTGGTGTTAGAATCATGAAATTCTGACACGATTAGTCGATGACTGAAAATGGCACTTCGCTTTCTTGTCTAAACACGTTGATTATTGAATTAGAGCATGAGACGGATGGCAAAGCAGGCCATTTAAATCTAAAATTAATATAATCCTAAAACCAGCAGGTTTCACGACGGGATGATCGGTAATAGAGGTGGGCGTCGTGCCGAGTCGGGTCGGGCCGGTTCGGCACCTATCATGTTTCGTGTCTAAACCGTGCCGAGCCGCGATGGCCCATCGTGCCTGCCTTGCCGACTCAACTTGCCTTCGGCGAGCCTAAGCACAACTCATTTGCGGTTTGTGACTGCTTCGTGTTGTGTCGGCCAAGCCAGGCCCATTTGCACTATTGCAACGAGAGAAAGGACCCGGAGACGCATGGAGTTGAGGTAGTGGACACAAATATTATGAAAAAAGAACTAAAATTTATTTATTCTTGAACAGTTACATAGAGCGAGGGGGATGTGCTGAACACGGGCGAGAGAGTGGGCAATGGGTGAGAAAGAGAGTGAACGAGACAGACGAGAGGTTTTGAGAGAGACATGCGAGAGTGGGAAATTGAGAGAGATGGATGAGAGAGAAAGCTGAGAGAGATTGAGAGGGACGGGCGAGAGAGTAGCTTCTTGCGCTGTCTCTCAATCTCTCTCAGCTCTCTCTCCTCTCTTGCCCGTCTCTCTCAGGACGGCGGCGGGGTGACGTCCATGTTGTTGGGTGCGTTCATGGCGCTCATGCTCTGTGAATCGGTGACCTTCATGCTGTGTTTCTTCCTCATGCCCTGGATCATCGGGCCCGATACGGCCCGTTCTACAATGTCGTACTGGGCCGTGCCATCCATTGTGCCTGATTCTCGGACCCGACACGGCACGTGCTACAGTGTCGTGTCGGCCCACTTCATACCGGATCGAGCTTTGGACCGGACCGTCGTGCCTCAAGCCGGCCCAAAAGAACCCGGCCCGAGTGCTCACCTCTAATCGGTAACCTAGGCGGTATCTCAAAGGTCATGATTCTGATGCACCACATCACACACATGGATAATTCGACCTGGAGATAAGTGTTGGCGCAATTGATCAAAGAAACTCTAGTAATTTTGTTAAAACCACATACTCTTTGATAGAATATTGATCTGTGAGTTAAACTTGAGCACACACAAAATCTGTCACACAAATGGGTCAGCATCTTGAATATACACGACATACGTATTATGTACTGCCGATAATTCCCAAAAGAAAAAAAATCATTTATGTGTACTGTGATTATGTTTATATACTACTTAAAAAAGAATCTCTCCTAACTTTCTCTTCCACCTCTCTAAACAATCTCTAACTAGGGGAAGGAATTTGGTTACTTCAATTTAATCGGTTCGGTTTTTTTCGGTTTTTTAAAAAAAAATCTCTCCTAACTTTCTCTTCCACCTCTCTAAACAAATGCAGATTTTCACCCAAAGAAACCAAGCTAAACATCTAGATAATCAAATGGAAGCGAAAAAGTAAATTTTCACGAAAAATCAGCCTGAGGCCGGTGCTACCGGGTTACTGTAGCTACAGTGAAATCAGGCAAATGAACAACGTTTTCAGCACGTGATCAAATAAGAGAATTGATGTATCTTTTGATTTGTTGATCTAAACTCAACCAAACTTGGTAGATAAGGTCCTTGGGATGTCAGGAACTTATTCCAACCTTCAATCTCAAGGATTGATGTCAAAGTTTCGACCTTTATGCCCGAAACGAAGAACATACCAAGTTTCAACAAAAACCGAAAGAACTTCGATTGAGGCTTGCTCGTGGGATTTTGGTGATCAAAGTGATCTTGAATGACTTACCACACGTCCTAGCAAGCAAGAGAACACAAATAAGTTCAAGAAAACGCACTCTATAAAATCACACATTCAAGAACGCAAAGAACAACTTCTTGCAAGAAAAACGCATGGATTTCTTAGATGATTGAGAACAAGAATTCAGAAGTAGAATCATTCATCAAACATCAATCTCAACAAATATTCGTAAGCATGTAGAAGGAGAGGAAGCAAATCCAAATTGCGTATATGTAAATTGCAAAAAGTAAATGCGGAATTTAACTTGCGTAATTTAAATGCGTAAAGTAAATGCATAAAGGAAATGAAACATTAACATAAATGAAGAACATTTCATTTTTGGAAGGAGAGGTTACAAAGCCTCACATTCATGTGGGCAAAGCTCAAAGGAGTATCAAAAACCTTCTCAGGGGGGAGGCTGCCCTTCCACCCCTATTTATACAACTCTTGGGCCACCTACCACCCTTGGATGAGCCTCTAAACCCTAGAGCATCCATTAAGGGCTAGGATTAACCCACTCAACCAGCGGCTAACCCAAAACCCACCACACACATGGGTTTTCTTGTACGGTTTTCAAAGCAAGCTACACTTATCCACTACTCTATCTTCTAGAACTGCAACCCAACAGCTCTCCTTGATCCAAGTAGTGATAAGCTAACTTCTCCACTGATCTTTTGTCTCTTGGGACTGCACCGACTTCATCTCCGGCCATCTTCTGGCGAACATCCGGCCAACTTGAACCTCGGCCATTCCATGCCTAGTTCCAGCCTCCCTTCGCCTCACCATGCCCACCAAATGAAGTCCTACATCCACAAAGACAAGAAAACCATTCTTGGTTCCACCATGAACCCAGCGCATCAATTCTATCACAAATTTGGGTTACTACAGACCAAAACGGACCAAAACACTTCAACCAAGTGCAAACATCCTGTTTTCAATACAGCAGTAATCTTCTCAATATTTTATTATTTTTTATGTTGCTCAGATGAAAAACTTGTCAACATGAAAAAGTTGTGTTTCGAAATTCTCTACAACTTTCATGTAGAACACATAATTTTTTGAGCACGGGAAGACCTTCAAAAAAGCATATATACTGCACGCTGTTAAAATTGGTCCGTCGTAAACGTGAGAAACTCACTGCGATTTGGTCCGTCATACACGTGAAAACCACCACGATTTGGTCCGTCATACACATGAAACTCACGCGACATTTGATCCGTCATACACATGAAACTCACGCGACATTTGGTCCGTCATACACGTGAAGCTCACTGAGATTTGGTCCATCATACACGAGAAACTCACTGCGATTTGGTCCGTCATACATGTGAAACTCACGCGACATTTGGTCCGTCATACACGCGAAAAATCAGTCCGGCGCAAATGGGAAACTCTCTATTTCCCTCTTCCAACTTGAAATCTATTTTAAATCCAAACTCAAATCTAAGCTATCCTAGATCACATAAAGTCAAATACTCATCATAAACATGGATGGACCACCACATGGTCCTTCAAGATCGCTCAGCTGAAGCTCTCCAAGCCTCGTCGTGCTGCGCGCTGCGCCTCTTCACGAGACCCACCTCATCGCTGCCTCCCGCCCTGCGTCGATCGCCGCCGCCCGCGCGCGCCATCCGTCGCCGCGCCCGCTTCGACGCCCACGCCGGAGAGGGAAGGGGATGCGGGGGGCACCGCGCCACACTCACGCTGGAGGGGGAAGCGGGGGGCTACGAAGGGAGGCGATGGGCTGGTGGGCGGCGGGGGTGAGGGAGGCGGAGAGGGCTGGCAGGAGCTAGGCATGAGGAGAGGGAGGGAGACGGCGAGGCCGCGGGGGCGTGGGATAGCGGGAGGCCGAGAGGGAGGGGAGGGGGCGAGAGCCGGGAGGAGCTGCGACTCGAGTGGGGAGAGGGAGGGGGTGGCGGCTGCGAGGGAGGGACTAGGAGGGAGGAGCGAGGATACGGGGTGGGATGGAGGCAAGGCTGTGATCGTGGGCTCGTCGGGGAGCACCGAATCTGGCAATGGAGCTGGCTGAAGGTTGTCAGATCCGACGGCATTCGACGGTGACGCATCTGTCGCTCGCTATCTCGCCGACCAGGCCACCAGGGGATGGGGCATTAGAGGACGGGAGGAGGTGGCTCTCGCCTCGCCCGACAAAATCGAGGAGCACGACTGTGCGAGGCGAATGGGAGTGACTGGGCATTGAGCGATCAGCAGGTTTTGGGGTGGGAAGGGAAGTGTGGCGTGGCGATTGGCGAAGAAGAGTTGAAGAGGTCGCACGTTGGGCTATTTCGGTTTTGTTCGATTTTTCGGTTTTTGGGAGCTGAAAACTGAACCAAACCTCAAACACCGAACAACATTAAAACAAAAACCGAACACAAAAAAAATCTAAAAATTGGTTAATTCGGTTCTGTTTGATTTTTCGGTTTATTTATGCCCACCCCTATCTCTAACCAAAAAAAATCCAAGGGCATGCATGCGCTATGCGATCGAGCGCAGTGGCGGAGCCAAGGCCTGAGGCCCTAGGCCAGGCAGGTTGATCCTAACGATGCCTGAGGCCCTAGCTAGGCCAGGCAGTTTGATCCTAAATGCCAACTTGACATGCCGACAGTAGTATGATATTTTTTATTCACAGCAAAACACATTCATCCGACTAGTACGTTGAAAATTGCCCCCGAATAATGTTAGTCAAGGCATGAAGGGCAAAAGTCTTCAATGCAAGGATTCTGTGTCGGGCCGGTTGTGCTTGTGTCAGCATGCTGACCTGAAATCTTCTCTGGCCAGGGCCAGCCATGAGAGAGTCATTTTCAGTTTCACACAGAAAAATTTCCGACAGTTCTAGAAAAAAATGGAAACAAAAGTCTTTTTTTGAAAACGGAAATGAAAAATATTGGTATGAAAATATAAATGGAATTTTTTTTGTCCGAAACAGAAATAGGTGAGTTCGACGGAAGGAACGGAAATTCTTTATAAACGAAACCGGAAAATTCCGACGGAGCCAGAGCCAGAGCGATCTGCGTCGCCGGGAGCCGAGCCAGCGCTGCCCCATGTGCGGCGTCTGCATGAAGTTGAAGCCCCTTCACCTCTGCCTCTACGGTCGCCTCTACTGCCCACCGCTCGACACCATCGTCGGCGTCACCATACTGCAGCACGCGATGGAAGCCCAGCACCCACTCAACTCCACGTCGCCCGCCTCGGCCTCCGCAACCTCGCAGTTGCCCAGGTCACCGACGTCAACCATCGCGCCCGCTTCCTCCTCAGGACGCTCGACGGCGCTACGGCATCAAATCTTGCAGGCGGAAGAACCGATCTTGGTGCCGCCCGTGCTGGAAATCATGATCGTTCCAACGGGCCTGGGCAGATGGACATGTAGAATGGTGATGGTTTCGGGCGATGTGAAGGTGAAGGATTAAATCTTGCAATGTCCAGTGATAAGAGTTTGTGGCGAATTGGATGGACTAGTTGATGTGGTATGTGATTTTCAGAAGATGGCGATGGATGATTCTGGTGATTCAGGTGAGGAAGATGTCAATATTTGCCTATTCTAGGCAAATTGGAGGTGAAAAACTGGATCTTGTTGACATAAGCAATGGGATCTGCTGTGATTTCGGTGGAGAGGATGGTAGTGTTGGATGTGGCTCTAACAGTGATGAGTGTTTCAGATTCAATAAGACGAAGAACTACAAGCTGTGTGTTTCAGATTCAATAATACAATGATGAATGGGTTCACTCTCAAAATGCTGTTGCAAATTCTACATTGTGAGAAGTTTATTTTACCAAGAACTACAAGCTTCAAAGTGCCAAATGCTTTAAATTCCTTATAGCATTGTCACGAGAACTACATAGTTTTCATTCAAAGTTAGTACGTTTAGATAGATCATGTACTATGTTCCTATGGAATTTTTCACTTTCATTTCCGTATCAACCCTGTTCTGTTCCGCATACATTTCCGTCACTTTCCGTTTCCGATTTTGTTTCCGTTACCAGTAAAAAATATGAAAATTAAAACAGAACAACTATTTACCGATCGTTTCCGTCCCGTTTTCATCCCTACATGTAGGAAAGTTGGGATTGCAGAATCTGGATTTTGGTTTAGTCAGGAATCTAGTACCCTGACAAGTGACAAACTGACAACCGTGTTGCTCATTGCAAATTCTGCAGCGGGCTCCAGCTTTCTAGCCACTCTGAGACAGCCATACCAAACATTTGACCAGTTCCATGGAAGTAACCGAATGGTAATATGTTCGTAGAAATACAGATCCCGCAAAAATAGCTCAATGGCATCATCCTACCACAAAGACATGGCGGGGTTAAATTTTATCGCACTGTCGGGAGACAGATTATGCCTACACTCCAAAACACGATGTCTCGGTTCATGAACGGGCGGAAGTGGCAACTGGGAGAAACTGTCGAACACCACAACTGAATTGAGCAAGTGATTTCTATGTTCATCAAAAAGAGCTGAAATTTTTTTAACGTGAAAGCCTTCCAAAAACACTGCAATGAGTCCTTGGCGAATGGTGTTCCACGTTATCGGATGAGAACAGGAAAAGTTTATTTGGAACATTTTGTTACATTAACATCATGAATGCAAACATGGCTAAATTCTTGCAAGGATCCAAACTTTTATACCTTGCACAGAAGCAGGCAGTTGAATTCGGAGCCAGCTATTAAGGGTGAATTTTCTGATCACTTAGACACTGCACAGCTCAGGCACGAGAAAAACTGTCAATGACCAACAAGCAGAAGTTTGAGCAAGGCCATCCTTATGTAGAGGCCATTCTTAGCCTGCCTAAAATATGCAGCTCTTGGATCACTATCAACATCTACTGTGATCTGCAAAACAGTAACATTGAATCTCATTAGATTTCAGGCTGCTACAAGACCTAGGAACCATGACATCATCGGTATTAGACTAACTATTGCTGAGGAATAGTACAAACCATCCAAGCAAGAACATTTCAACTGCCAATTCAGAAGAGTCACTGAATGCTAGTTCCCAGATTTCATGGAAATGTCCACAATTATTTCGTTAAATTATGCCTAGGTAATTCTCACACATATAGATGATTTTCACATGGTTCTTTTGTGAAAATAATACCGCTCATATGAAAGTGTAAACATCACAAACAGCTTTGCCAGATTTCAATGTTCCAGCCAACTTCCAGCTGGCCTCATGCCAAGTGGACTCAACAACTACTTGGAATGAACTGCAAACCAGCATTGTGGCTAAGCAGCTCCCAAGTTCACAATGGTATTGACATAACTAATTGGAGCAGCGTACTACATACTCAAGGAAAGCTGATGGTTAACATCTACGTGCAAGGCTGCAAGAAGCCATGTCATTTGGCACGGTAACTAGTCAAAATAGACACCTTCAGCACCTCCATTCAGTCTTATTAACTATTAAAGCTTTCACACTCAAAAACTCATACTATTACAATGTTGAATAATGAATATTACCACATGGTTTTATTGAAAAGGATAATTGCTAACCTCATCAAGCCTTGGAAGAGGATGCATGATGACCGCGTGCTTTGGCAGAACATCTAAAACCTTCTTGTCCACAATGTACTTACCACGAGCAGCTTCATAAAGATCAATCCTTTCATCGAATCTTTCTTTTTGAATGCGTGTTTGATAAATAACATCACACTTGGATGCTACCTCCAACAAATCTGAACTTTCTTCCCATTCAACACCTTTCGAAGTTAAGTAATCCTTGATGTCATCCTTTGTAACAGAAGGAAAACAAGAACCATTCCATTTATTCCATCAGGCTAATAGAAATAAAAAGAAAAGAATGCAGTCGACATTTGTAGGGAAGAGCCGCACCTTCATTTTTACAACATCTGGAGATACAAAGTATATCTTAATGTTCTGGTATTTAGCAATCAAATACGCCAGAGAACGTACAGTCCTCCCATTAGCAAGGTCTCCAACCAAACCAAGTTTTATTCTATCTAGTCTGCCAATTTCTCTCTTTATTGTATATACATCCAACAAAGCCTGAACAATGGGATGCAAATATCAATAACAAAGAATACCTAAGTGGTTATTCAGCAAGTTGTAACAACAGAAAGTACACTACAAAGAGCACAATCTGATTTTACTTATCAACATGATGCGGTAGATAAAGAGGAATGATGCACAAACTTATAAGTAACTGACCATCAATAATCTGAAATTTGTTGGATAGTACTCCCTCCATTTCAAAATATACGGCATATAGTTTACACAATCTTGTTTCACAATATAAGGTGTGCACATGAATTTGATGATGTTTTCTCTCTCTTTTTTCCCTCATTTATCTTCCCCCTCTCTCTCCAACACTTCATGAGTAAACATTCACACACTCCCGAGACATTAATAAGGGTTTATTAATGTCATCTCCCTCTACTATTCTCTTGGTCTTATAACATCCTTAATACCTATGTCCAATCAAAATACACCTTATAATAAAATAAATGGTGGTATTATGTGATAGAAAGAAATTTTGCAAGTACACATTATTCCATTTCAGAATGCAGTTCCAGTCAATTTAAAAACCTCCCAAAAGTATATGCCAGTAGTACATGATCTGTTCCAAGGAGATGCTAATTCATGGCTGGTTTATTTTAATTTTTGGTTGTTTCATTCTTCCAATGCTATGGTCATGCAATTAATGCTAAGGATAGCATCAGATTAGTGCTAGAAACACCAATACAGAAGCATATTACTCCATTCATTTTGGCAAGTTTCTTAAGTCCACAATGAAAAAGAAAAATTCTGCAAAAATATCCCCAATAGGAGCTTTATCAATATACAAATATCACCATAATGGACCATGGAGTATCATGCATCAACAACTCATGCTCCAAAAGAAAGTTTAATGACAAAAGGAAATTTGGATCGACATCAGTCTACAGTCTATTTTATATTTTTATCTGATCAACACAATAACAATGCAATAAAATGAAATGGCCACGTGAATAATTTGCAGCACTCCAGATGCTGATTCAACCAGCAATCCATCATTCACTAAAATGCAGTTTTGAGCTCCTACCTTGAGGTATAAACTAGCAATTCCTTATCTCAGGAAAAAGAGGGGAAAGAAGAGTCAGCAACAGAATATTTACCTGCGTTGGATGCTGCCCTGGCCCATCACCTGCATTAATAACAGGAATGTCTGCAGTAGCAGCTGCTCTCCTTGCAGCTCCACTTTCAAAATGCCTCAGAACAATAATATCAGAATAACCCTGAACGGTCCTTATGGTATCTGCAGAATGGATACACATTGTTAGTAAACTAATATTTGTTCAAGAAGGTAATGAAACATGGATAATTTTGAATCAGGCTGGTAAAAGTAAGAACAAGCAAATTGTTAACTCCACATCAAAACGGAAAATTCTGTGAAATGCTTTTCCACTATAAAAATAGCAACAGTGTTCTGATTAATTAAACTAATTAACTCTGTGGTTCACACATGTGAACCAGCAGGCACTGAACATTTGAATTATACAAGGCAACGTAGTCATGATTTATAATGATTGATGCAAATCGAGGTCCTTAGGGTGGCCATATCACCATAGAGTACAGATCAAAGGGATAACTAGTGAAGCAACTAAACGAGCACAGTAGCCAACCGACAATGTTCCATGCGGCCTGCTACTTCAATTAGTATATTACTATTTACTAAGCCCATCTGTACGGTTCACACTTTGCAATAATTGCTATTTAGCATTCCACATCACAAATCCAAATCATACAACATATCACCCTTATTCCAAACCAAAAAAAAGTATGTTAACCAGTCCAACAACTAATGAATCCTTAATCATGAGAGAGAACTAATCCTGGACAGCTCACCTTTCTTTGATGACCTTACTCAGTTACCTTAGATGGCAGAGAACTCGTGTTTGTTCGTGTGCATGTCATGAACTAACCAACTTTTGTACTTTGCAAGTTCAAGTAAGTGGTAATAACAACCTGAATTATTCTTGAATCATCCCCAAACTATCAAACAATTCAACTCTGCAACTAGCTTTTCCAACCAACTGTTTCCATATCATCCCAAAATGTAAGTAAAGATACCAAAACTACTCCAAATGATACAAGATTTTTACTTGGCCACTCAATTTCACAACCTGTTTCGAAATGGAACTGAGCAAGAACCAGTGTAGCCAATCACAATGGTTCCATCCCATGATTTGCTACTCCAACTAGCAGTTACTGCACAATCAAGATTTAACCAATTCCAGGATGCAAAACCAACATGTTCCCAGCAGGCACAAAATGCTCATTTCCTCACCTACTGGCAGATGCTCAACAAGCACAAATCCTCAATCACTCCAATTTTAACCAAGACTCCCATTTTGCAACTCCGAGTGAAGATCACTAAATCACCGAGGCAAGACTTCGCAATATTCATTCAGGCAGCTCACCTTCGAGGGTCTCGCCCTTGGCGGCTGACGAGAACTCGCGGGCGTTCTCGGTGGTGAGCACCTCGCCGCCGAGCCGGCGCATGGCGGCCTCGAAGGAGAGGCGCGTGCGCGTCGAGGGCTCGTAGAAGAGCGTGGCCATGAGGTACCCCTCGAGGACGCGGCTCCGCGCCCCGTGGGAGCCCCGCTCCAAGGCCTCCATCTCCCGCGCCACCTCGAAGATCTCGTTGAGCGCCTCCCGGTCGAACTGCTGCGCCTCGATCACGTCGCCCAGCCGCGGGGACGCGGTGAGCTGCTGCGGCGACTGCGCTGCCGAGGCGGCGGTTGCGACGCGGCGACGGGAGGGGAAGGGCCTGAGAAGCCGGGGTTTGGAGGGGGAGGGTAGGAGGAGGTGGGGGAGAGGGACGGTGGCGCGGGCGGCCGCCATGGGGAAGCGGCGGAAGCTAGGGTTTAGGGGTTATACAGCAGGAAGGGGAGGTTTTTTATCCCCTTGGATTTTGCGTGGATTTTTGGTCTGGTGTTTCATCGGTCTGGCCGCGTGTGGACTGCGGTGAAGGGGATTCGGGAATATTTTCCCCGGCAGGACTTTGTAATTTTCGTGCAAGTGTATTGTTATTTGCAAGAATATTCACTATATTGGTTTGGGTTCTACGGAAATATTCATGTTGTTTGATCCATGTGGATATTGTGCTAAGTACGTCTATATTAAGTGCTTAAACTTAGACGTCAGCTCTTCTTATAGAAAGGGAATACGTCCAATTTATAACCTCATACTCTGGCTATTTGCAAGAATATCCACTGTATTGTTTTTTTTTTCTCCAGAGATATTCATGTTGTTTGATCCATGTGGATATTGTGCTAAGTACATCTATATTACCGTGGCATCTAGTGGAATCCAAATCAGCTGCAACAAATAAATAAAGAGTAAATAATATGTGTGGTCCCACATGTCATATTAACCCCTTCTTCCTCTCCTCTCTCTTCTATGCTCAAGCTCGCTGGTCTATGCTCTGCACATCATCGATCACCCCTGCCGGAGACTAGGTTCAAAATGATGAGGTTAATGGAGATCCGATCTTTCGGTGAGATGGATAACTCTCGATTAATGGAGACGACCCTCACGATCTAGACTATCGACCGAAACACGACCGACGTCAAGTAATTGCTAAACTAAACTCCGAGTTGTTATCACCTATGTCAAAGTCCGATTGACCTGATCAAGAAGATCAATTCCTATAAACAATCCAAGAACAAGCAAGAACAAAGCAAAAGCAATCTAAAATTGCAAATATAATTTGAAGCAAATAAACATACAGACGACAAACTAAAGGAATGGACATAAAAGAGACCGACTGAGCTATTTTCTTATTAAAACAATTCATTTTATCCCTGACCTATTTTGATTAAGAATGAACAAAACGATCCCTATAAATTTCTGTTTACCGGGAAAAGAAGAGCCAACTAGAACCCCTTCATGCGACACAATCAATAATTCGATTCATTTTCAATTAGGTCTTGCTCTAGCTTCGTTAGGGAACCTGTAGAGTGGCCTAATGGTTTAAACCTTTCTAGCTGTACTCTTTAAACAGGACTACCCAAACCCAATGTTGGCCGGTCTTTCAGTGGTGCCTTTTCAAGGTGGTAACCAAATGTCGCTCGTTCTACACTAGCTGTATAATGGCGGGAAGACTGACGGAGTAGAAGGTTCAGTTCACTATTTGCTACTGTCTAATCTAGTGCGCTTGCTTACGTGTGCTTTCTTTCTACTCTAGTGCATGAGCTGCTTCTCCTTCCAATTCCGCTCACCTCGGTCCTTGATTGAAGGTTTGGTATCCGCACCGACATGACTACTAATTCAAAGGCATGCTCTACCTCGCACCTGACCAGCAAAATGACATATAGTAATGTTAGCAAACATATTCATCTTCATTGGGCTTTGCGCGCCTTTGGTACTTCAGGAGGGCAAGCTGTTTTATAGTGACTTCTTTCTTAGGATGCATTGCCTGATCAAGGAGAACCAATAAATGAAGAATTTTCAGATGAAGAAAGGGAGCCTGCAGGAGAACACATCGGGGGAATCCCTCTTTTAGTTGGCAAGGTCAATCTAGCAAATGATAGGTCTAGAGAGAGCAAGCTTCAGGGTTCTAGGATCTTACAAGAAAGGAAGGACCACTTTGACTTGATTATCTTTTATGTTGAGCTAAACCACCTCAAGCTAAATGATACCATCTCAAGGTCAGTCAATTCTTTAGTTTAGGTCTGTCAAGCCTAGTGCCCTCTTTCACGGAATTAGACCTGCTATTAACGTTGGCTTATACATCAGTCGCGTTGGGTTTGCCACTCAGTTGAAAGCTATGAAACAAGTATGCGGCAGTTTCTAAGCCGTATGAGATAGGAAACTCTCAAGTACGGTTCTAGGGGAAGGAACTACCTATTCCGACCAAGGAGAAAAGGGCATTCTACAGGGTGATTTGGAAATTGTGGAAGCTTGGTTTGATCAAGCCACTAAGTATTGGAAACAAGCTATAGCGCTTACTTCGGGCCCTATTTGAGACGGTTGTTGCTATCCTTGTGTATGCGTCATGGCACCCGCATTGTACAAGCAAGTGATGCAGAAGGAAGATAAGGACAGGTATATTTATGCCATGTAGTACCATTTTCGAAGGAAATGGGGCTACATTTGTTTTCAATTTCCATTCTAGAGTTTCTATCTGTTTCCACACCCTTTTTTTGAGACCTCGCCTACCTTACCCACTTGATGAAAGGGAATGAACTTTGTTTCCTTGATGGCTTTATGGATGGATTCAGTCAGCCTCACTCCTTCCTTTTGAAAAGTGACGCTTTGCTGCAACTGACCACTTTGCTTTACTCTTTTCTAGAGGGACAGTGATTGAGTGTTTGTTTAACAAGGTAAGGTAGTCCCTTGAGTTGAGTCCAGATTACTAGTCAAATGTATTTCGGGAGCAAAGGTTTTTCTGTTTTACAATAGATCAACCCTGGGCCTTGGGCTACCTATCATCCTGGTCGCATTGTTCTTTCTCTCTAAATCGCATCAAAGTAGAGAGAGAGAGAGCAGATGGATCCTAAAGGTCAAGGATTGTTGATAGGTGTTTGGCAGTACTGGAACATTTATTCAACAAGAGGTTCCAGTGCAACAAATCCAGTAAATTACCCAGAAGGTGATCTCGATCATCTTAATAGAATAAATTTCCTTCAAGCTCGTGACTTTAATAGAAACAAACGGTTAGCTCTCTGCTCTATTTGCTTGCAATACATTGCCTATCAAAGTCGGCGAACGTTTCCGCCCCCTCTTGCCCTTGTTACGCAACACACCAACAAAGAACCTTGGGGAACTAGTGGATAAAAGGGGGTTGGATACACCCCTCTACCATATCTATGCAAATAGAAAACTTTTTATCTCGGCGAGACAGCTGGCATGCATGCACTACCCTAACTGAAAATACGTCGAAGGATCTCTCTGCTTTCTATTTATACGTGGTAGATATAGAGACAATTTTGTATTTGCTATCCATCTGCTCTACTTTCCTTGAGGTTGTTACTGGTCTTCAAAGGCATAGAAGAGGGTACGGTACCACCTGAGGAAAGATGGGTATCTTGACGAAGAAGATATAAGTGCATAAAAGAGAAAGCGAGGCTCTCCGGCTTCCCAAGTGAGGTGGGGCTTAAGGACCTGGAAGTGGAAATCCTCATGCTTAAGAACGCAACAACTGGGACTGAGACTACCGAACGAGCTTGTAATTCTCACAAGAACTGCCTTTTTTAATTCCTTCAGAAAGAGATAAGAATTGGTTTAGTGAATTAGAAACAATTTTATTTTATAGAAAAATTGATTTGATCCGGGTATTCAATCACACCGCTGAGATGCTCAGTTGACTCCTTAACCTTGATAGGAAGATGGCTTATTCCAAAATTCATGCATAAGGGTAAGGAACTTTGGATGAATTAATGTGAATGGGTGTAAGCCTCGCTACTCGGAAAGATGTCGTCGTGTCATTGCTCGTGATGTCTTCACCAGTATTTTACTTACCAATGTGAAAGGTACCGTGCCAATGGTTCTATCATTTAGATGCTTGGATTCATTACGCCCCCTTAATAGCATTCACTAAATGGGAAGGCTGATGTGACCAATTCAATTCGACCGCTTGGAAGGATGAAAAGAGATGCCCACAATGATAATGAGACCTCGGGGATCGATTGAACTCCTTACCATCAGACAAATAGGGGCAAGACAAGTCCACTTCAGGTGATATACGATCGATATGACAACTTACAACAATAGTCAGTAAACTAGGAAATTTATTATATTAAGATGATCGAGATCACCTTCTGGGTAATTTATTGGATTTGTTGCACCTGAACCTCTTGTTGAATCAATGTTCCACTCATTCTTTATTAGAGAGCCACTATATTTATTTTTGTTTGTAGGATGAGAAAAAAAGAAATAATGGCAAGATGGAAAGAGCTGGTTCAGAACGTCGTGAGATAGTTTGGTCCATATCCAGTGTGGGCATTAGAGCATTGAGAGAACCTTTCCCTAGTACGAGAGGATAGGGAAGGACGCACCTCTGGTGTACTAGTTATTGTGCCTACGGTAAACGCTAGGTAGCCAAGTGCGGAGAGGATAACTGCTGAAAGCATATAAGTAGTAAGCCCGCCCCAAGATGAGTTCTCTCCCTCCGACTTCCCTAGAGCCCCGGATAGCACAGCCGAGACGCTTCGATTTAGCCTTGATAGGCTAATGCACTCTCTTGATCCAATGCTCAATCTTTTGCTCAAATGGCCGAACAATCTTCAAGCTGTTCCCAACAGATCTTGTGAGATCTGTGACATTTTGGTTGGTGACTCACGATTGAGCCAACCGATCACCAAATAGCAAGCATTGATTCGCATCCACAGGCAAAGAGTCAATAGCAGCTGTTTAGCAAGGAATGAAGTTGGTTCAAAGGTGTAAAGTAGAGAGGTTAGATCTTCTCTTCCATCTCATGCTGCGAGTAATATCTCTACTACACTTTCAACTTTATGTTGATCAGTTTGAGCATGTTCAGCAAGTTCACCAGTTAGCTTTCCCTTGACTTGCCAACTAAAGTAAGGACAGCAAGCCAGTAATGAGAATAAGCTCTTCATCTTTGTTTCTGTTTTCAGACAAGTCCAGCATCCACTTTTCACATATTTGAAAATAGCAGATCTTAAGAGGATGTTGGAAAAAAATAAGGGGAAGATCCACTTTTTAACATACTTTTTCATATTTCCGAATGGTGCTGAATAGTCATTCAACTGATGCGGAGAATCTCGTCTACTTTGAAAGTATTAAACTATGTGTTTATCTGTCTTTCTTGAAAAAAGTACCAAAACATACCCTAGTTTGAGGATAGAACTATGGGCTCTCAAAATCCAGTATCACCAGGCCTAGCTATTCTCTTGCCCCAGCTTATGCGGGGTACCAATTTGTCGAGTTCGATCAGTACTATAAGCCTAATTATTTTATTGACCAAGCAGCACCCAGATTTGAACTAGGGATAAAGGATTTGCAGTCCCTGCCTTACCGCTTGGCCATGTTGCCAAAAAATCCGATCTAAAATCGAGAAAAGAGCAAGTATTCATCCATGTTTTCTTACTAAAACCCCCTTTCTTTTATCTTGAATCTAATTCTACTTACTTTTTTCCAATATTTTTCAAAAAATCTATTCTTGCTTTTTTTGGATCCAATTTCGATTATTCTCCTCGAGGGATTCTATCTTAAAACACACATTGCTAACACTAGAAAACTTCCCTTTTTCTTTCTATTGAGAAGAAAAAGGAGAAAAAGTGGATTTCCAGTCATAGGCTGCAAAATTCAGAACAATTTCTAGGGATGAAATTAGGCTACCTATTTCCTTTGATATGAAAACTAGCCCGTCATAATAAGTGAACAAGTGTAAGCTCTGCTGCCCGATAGTATGGAGTACTGACCACACCAAGGGACAAGCCCTGAAGCGAAGGACAGGAATGAGCGGAATCAATGTGTTCCAATTTCTAGCCTTCCATTTGTCCTTCAACTGGATTAATGGTCAATGACTTTGATAGCCTTTGCTTCACACAAGGTTTTTAATCCATCTCCCCTGCTTAGGACGATTAACTCTGTTTTTGCTTCTTTAATTTTTCTTTGCCTAGGCTTCCCTTTCTATTCTCTTAAGTCTACAACAAGTGGGAGATCTCGTAATATTATTACTGCACTCAAAACGAGTTCTAAAGAAAGGGAACCATTTTGTCAAGGAAAGGTTTCACTATACAACAACAATGAACTCAATTCTGATCAAATTGGATGAATCGGTTTTCTTTCTCTGTCTTGTGACAAAGAGTTGACGTGGGGTTCCGAAGCACAATATTGTTGTTGATCTAGCCGAACAAGAGAATACAAAATAGTTTCACCAAGGAAAACTACGACTAAACAAAACCTGAGTTTCATGAGGAAGCTTAGCTAACTTGAATAAGCATCTAAAAGAGGTGCGGCAAGGAGGTGGACACGGATACGGACTCCTCCTGGGCCTTCCTATTACATGGGTCAAGCTTAATTAGCAAAAGTGGTGTAGCACCTCTCTTTGATGATTGTGACTAGTAGAGAATGAATTTGAAGGTGGGGCTAGATCCGTTGGAAAGGTCTCGTCGTAAGCTTTCAATCAAGTACTCGCACACCTCCAACAGACTCTATGTGAAAGTTATGATCATTTTAAATCAGGGCTGTCAGACTGATTTCGAATTGGACTGGAATTGAAGCAGGGTCGGCTTGGACTTGTTGTGGTAGTAGTGCTACTCCCCTCACCATGGTTCCTGAGTAAAATAACATCGCATGACTTAGGTAGCAATCCATCCTCAGAAAAATATGAACTCTTAGAAACGAGCTCACCTGATAATTCGTCTGTCGTGCACGTGCTCTTTTCATAGGACCTTACCTAGCATCTTGTGGAGGAGTGTTGTGGGGACCCGAATTCACCAATTCAGACCCTCTGTATTTATCGCACTAGTCCAGGATCACGCTAGTGCACACAAGCTCAACATAGGTAAATATCACAACATACACAACGATAATAATAATAAGACTCCATTTATTGAATATAACTAAGTGTATGATCTTGTGACCAACTTACATTAATAAGCCACGCAGAGCTGGACTTGAAATAAAACTACAACATAGCAGCAGAAAATAAAAGACATAGACTACCCATCAGTTTACCACCGGCAACTGACTAGGCTCGGACCCTAGTTACTCGTGTCCTCTTGATACTCCTCCTCCAAGATAAGGGTAGACTCCTCAATTGTTGATTGTGGTTGTTGGCAAGGGTGAGTACTTGAAAGCATTCAACAAGTTGTGCACGTAATGTAATTCTATATAACTATATGCAAGGCATATTCTAAAGAAAAATGCTATCATGACTATTTTACAAAAAAACAGCATTTATGAATAAGTACAATAGATAGATTGTAAAGATAATAAAACAAATAACAGTAAATAGTAATTTCAGCATTTCTCAAGTAAACCAAATTTCCAATCCTAAGTCAAGTTCCAACCTTCCATATGGCAACCTGCCATCCCAACCAAGTTTTCATTTAATTAAACTAACCCTTGATTGTAATTCCCGAGCTATGCTCAATACTACGAGCACGGCTATCCGAATAGATTTACACTCTGTAGAGGTTATGCACTTCCCCACATGATACAAACATACACCACAAAGGCGAGTGATTATAACAAAGCCATTACAATGCACTGCCTTAACCCAATACTACCCGCCAAGGTTTCAACACTGGTGGGACTGGTTACCACATCCAAGGCCCCCTCTTGCACCATGTTAGTTACTCCGTGAAGAGACTGGTTACCACCATCAAGGCCTCACACCGCCATTGATAGTACCAAAGCTAAGATATTGCAAATTAATCAGCTAGGCTGTCCCATACCAGACATGTGGTTGCATGATTGACTCAGGCCAAAGGCTTATAATGTTAAGTCCTTAAGATGACTAGGAAAAGACTTCCACATACCCTCTGCCCTTTGGCCCACCTTGGCACATTGCCCCTTGCCACTTGCCCCAATCTAAATGATTACCACCCCAGTTGATTACCAAGCACTACGTGCCATCAACAATTCAACATGTTGCGTGACATCCCTCGCTACAACAACTCAATCTCATTGTGTGACAACACATGACACACCAATTCATTAACATGTTCCATATTCCATTAGTCAAGATTAAACGTTGATGATTCAAGTACATGTGATGACATGGCATGGCTAAGCAACTAACACGGTCTAACCATCCCATATTGATTTTAATATTAACCAACTATAATGAACCAATCTAGGTTGACAAATAAATCATGGCGTACAAATGACAAGGTAGAATATATATCAAGTTGGTAGGTTAGCTAAGTCTTAATTAAATTTGAAACAATTGTATACATGAAATAATATGCAATAGGGTAAAACAATATAACAGTTTTATAAACATGGGTTCAACATGATCAAAGCATAACTTGCCTTGGGAAAGGTCCTAGTCTTGCTTTGGAACGTGCTCTTGGGTTGACGGATCTTCCTCAGATGCGTCGCACAACTCAACGTATACGCGAAACAAGAGAGAAAACCAAATAAATACCAAAATAGAGAGCAAATAAACTCCTAAAAATCAAATAAAATTCACCATTAAATAGATCTCAATTTTTAAATTTTTTAAAATTTTGAATCACCTCAATCGGAGCTTGTATGAGGAATAACGGGCTCTCAGAAGATTCAAAAATCAAAAAATTAGAAAATAAAATAATAAACTGAATTATTTTTACATTGAAAAAGGTAATTGTTGCGTCATGCTGACGTCAGCCCTGCTAGAACCAATCGTGTCATGCCACGTCGCCTCGGTCCATGGACTGAGTCCACATAACCGTTTTGGTTCACCGTAGACTCGGTCCACGACGCTTGGGGCTCCATGCGCCATGCAGCACAATTTGATTGGCTCAGCGGGCGACGCAATCTGGACCCTTCATTCTGATCTGATGGCCAGAACCACACCCATCGTCAAGGACACGTGGCATCACGTGAGACTAGTCAAACGTCGCACATCCTGCAACCCACCTTTGATCCAACGGCTAAGAACTTCACCCACAGAGACAACGGCGTAGTGGTGGAGGCGTTCATCAGACTTAAGAATGAAGATGTGTATGCGGTGCAACGGTGTCAGAAACGTCTAGAGACTACTCGGATCTGGTGCGGTGCAACGCAACAACACCGGATCTACTCCTTCTTGCGACGAAGACGGCCAAATGGCGATGATTCTCGCAGATGAACACGACCGTCGCTCTTCTTTTCCTACGGTGAGCTCGCAGATGCGTTTCTCAGTGTCTCTAGCGAAAAGCTTCGGTCAAACGCTGCGGGGGAGGCTGATGAACCTCGGGGAGAGGTCGGGATCGCCTTTTATAGCACCTAGAGGTTTGTGCGGGCATAACTGCCGAGATCGCTGTAAGATCGAGGATGCCGACTAGAGGGGGGGTGAATAGGCGGTTTTAAAATTCTTCTCACTAAACACACGCTCAATTGATCTCTATGTCAAAACCTAAACAATAAACATTGCGGAAGCGATAAACTAAGGTTTTGACAAATAATAGCCTAAATCAACTAGGCTTACTAAGTGCACTAGCTAATTATGTCTCTACTCAAGAATATACAATCCTAAAGACAATCAAGCAATTTAATTCTAGGAATGTAAATTGCAACAATGTAAATAGAGAATTGGAAGCAAACATAAAGAGACACACCGATGTTTTACCGTGGTGTTCGGAGACTTGCCGGTCTCCCCTAATCCACGTTGAGGCAAGCCCAAACCACTTTGATCCGGCTCCACGAATTGAGCACCCGCCTCGATTCCACTAGTGGTAGCTCTTTCCCCCTCCGGGTAGGCGAGCTCCGACCTTCACAACTTTGCCGGGCCTTCTCACAATCTCCTTGAGAAGGTCACCGCGCACGACGCCTCCACACGCCGTCTAGGTGTCAGCAAACACCAAGAGTAACAAGTCAAGCCCTCTAGTTTGAACCTCACCAAGTGCAACACATGCACAAGGATGCTCAATCCTTCTCTAGATGCAACACATGTAACTAGATGCTTCTCTCCTTGCTCACAAAGTGCAACACATGCACAAAGAAGAGGAGAGGCTCACACTAGCTCAAGAGAAAGCAAATCAACACCAAAGAGATTCTACTCAAGAAACTCTAAATCAAATTAATCTCAAATCACTCAAATATGGCTCTATAAGCTCTTGGGGTTAGCTCTCACAAAAATACCTCAAATGGGTGCTAGAGCAGCAACAAAACCCTCCTAGCTCGGCCCCTTTTATAGCCCCTCAAGAAAACTAGCCGTTTGAGGGTGAAATGGGGTAAAAACGTAGCAAACCCGGTGCTACCGCCCTACTAGGTCCAGTAGCACCGGCCTTTAGGCCAACGGTCACTTCTGTGCATTAAAAACACCAAAAACTAGCCGTTGCTACAGTACCCCGGTGCTACCGCCCATCTAGGACCGGTAGCACCGGCCATTTCCACCAAAAAACCCTTCTCTGGAGTTTTTACACCGCCTCTGTCCTACCACCCATCTAGGGCCGGTAGCATCGCTCGGGCGGTGCTACCGCCCATGTAGGTGCGGTGCTACCTCTGTCAGAGCCACTAAAACGCTCGTAACTTTTTACTCCGAACTCCGATTTAGGTGATTTTTGATTCTATGCGAAGCTTATCACGAGGGCTACAATCTCCATCCATTTTCAAGATTTAATCAACCATAGATATTTTTAAATATCACAAAAATAAAGACTCTAATGTAGTCATTCAAGTCTAAAATCTGATTTCTCGAAATCCCTCACATAGACTTGATCAAGGGCATGACTACAAGCTAGAGGGAGTCAACAAGATCAATTCTTATGCCATTTGGTGATCAACTCATGATCAAAACAATTTGCAAAACACATGTGCAAATAAACCGAGAACCCATGAGATCAATCCTCTAGCCATGTAAGGATCAACACATGATCCCGACACTTTGCAAAACACATTTACAAATGCCAACACATGCTCTAGGATCAAAACCATAACCTCTAGGTTATTTGCAAAACACATTTGCAAATAGAAAAATCATAAACTTTACCTAGCCTTGTGATGATCAACACATGATCAAATCACAAGCTAAAACACCGATGCATGAGCTTTCACCTTTTGCAACACATGCAGAACTTAGCTCCATACAAAAAAACATAAACCAAATTATATGAGCTATCTCCCTTTTGCAACATATGCAAATCCATAGCTCTATGCAAAAGCCAAATCGATTAAGATTCAATAAGAAGCGAGCATGAGCTCTCTTATTTGCAACACATGCAAATACTTAGCTCATGCAAGAACCAGATAGAGAGTGAGCTAGAGTGAACCGGATTGAGTTCATCAGCACATGATGAAGCTCAAGCTAAAATACTTAACCCCTCTTAATAGTATGGCACCTAACTAGCAACCCGGTCTCCCATCCAAACACCGAGACCGGTAAAAGACTAGGAACACATCCTTAGCCCTAGCTAGTTATACCTTTGCCTCTAGCACATCCACTTGGAGCTTTTATGATTTCCATCTTCTCTCCAAGTCGGGATCTTCGTCTTGTTCATCAACACATGATGACGTCCTTGTCCCGTTCGTCCATCTCAACCTTGCACTTAACCTATTTCAAACTCATTGAAAGTGTTAGTCCAAAACATATGGTTGTCTCAATCATCATTGCACTCGATTAACACATAATGGATGCTCCCAAGATCCTTTGATCTTTTCCTTTGATGATTGACCACAACCCAAAGACAAATGATTGAAAGATTAATTGTGTCTTGAGTATACTAATGCAACTAATGCTTCATATACACAAGAACTTTCGATTGCCCTAGGATCAACAAAGTGAACCATCAACACATTACTAGTTCTTTGTTGATTGAATGGCAACCGAACACAATTTAAATGTAGTTAAATTGTCATGAGTATATATTAACTACACAAGTTTCATATACTCAATTCGATGGAACCTAAAAGTAATGATCCAATTTATATGGAGTGGTGGAAAGGGATCAATACTCTTAAGACCATTTATTATAGACTAAACTCCGTTAGATGTGTGCTTGCAAATAATTGAACTTGAATCAATATGCACATATTCAATTTTGTATTGCTTTGGAGTTTATCCTATATTGCTATGAGTATACTACAACTACACAAGTTAAATATACTCAAATGGTTGTTTCAAAGTAATGATCCTTAATATAGAAAGATGGATTAGATCAATACTATTGAAACTTCAAGATTAAGCATGAACTCTCCTAAGTGTGTGCATTCATGTATATATGGAGTTGGAAACAAAATGCACATATTAAGGTTAAAACTATGGTGGAGTTCACCCTTTGTCTTAAATCCAAGGAATGTATCTAGAAATAATAAAGTTATATTTGATACATACCTTTTGGATTTCCATTTTTCTTTTTCATGAGACTTTGATATTTCCATCTTTTTATCCAAAAGAGGCTAAGAGAGTTAAGCTCATCGAAAGTGTTAGTCTTATAAAAGATTTGTCATTACTTAACAATTGAGACTAATCAATATTATGATTATCAAAAGAGTTAGTCTCAATATTAGATTTGTCATTAACACCAAAACCAACTTAATGGATCTTGAACTTTCAATCTCCCTCTTTTTGGTGATTGATGACAAATCCAAGCTTAATATCCACATTTTTGATGAAAATCATCATATTGAGATAATTTAATCTATTTAAACATGTAAGCATGTCTTTGAGCAATTTAAGCATTAACAAGTGAGAATGCGTATGAGAGATTTTTAGACAAATAATTAAAATAATTCTCCCCCTTAACCAAATTAAGTTCCCACGAGCAAGCTCCCACAAACTCCTCAACCAAATGAGGTATTAAGCTCCTACAAATTCTCCCCCCTATTGGCATTAAACACCAAAAATGAAAAACGAGTCCAAAAAGGATAGTTTTTAGAGTGAAGAGCTTGGCAAGAAAATACTACTTTGAAGAAGAGAAAGCTTGGTAAGAAAATATTACTTTGAAGAAGTGAGAGTTTGGCAAGAAATTCTCTGAAATGAGGTCATAACAAGATTGAAATGAATACATATGACCTATTGAAGTTCACAAGAATTCTTAAATAAAATACTACTTGTAAATATTAAGAATTTTCAATAAGATTTAAGAATTTCGCAAACTTCTTCTTTATATGGCCCAAAAGAGTAAACCATAAAGGAAACAAGGCCATATTTTGAGTTAAGCATTAGAAAGATTTTTGAAACACATTCAAATAAACTCTTCATTTTATTAGGCTTTTCAATTTGCAAACAAACTCACAAAACGAGTCTTTGAGAGCCTAATAGCGCTTAAACTAGAAAAGCATCTAAATGAGCTTCGAATTTTCATAAAACCACTTGTAGAAAGTTTTAAAGAAGCATCACTTGTAATACCACTTGAAGAAAATATAGAGCTTGTAAATATCAATTTTAAAGTGATACTACTTGTAATACTCATTTTTTTTAATTGATACCACATGAAAAGATTGTTTTTCAAATGATGCTATTTGTAAGAGATATCACTTGTAAAGATCATTTTGAATGAGGATACCACTTTTGGGAAAATCATTGACATTTGTTTTAAAATAAGCTCATTTTCTGAAAGATCAAAACTATATGTCAATTTAAAAATCAACTTGATACCATGACATACACAAAAAGAAGAGCATATTCCAAAACTTGAATAAACAAGCTCTAAAAGGATTCTAAGATAAATCATGGAGCTAATACATTTAAAATTGTCCAAGTTTTGTTTTGAGAGGTTCTTCCAACTTAAAGCCAATTAAGAGATATGAAAACCACAAGGATTTCACAAACTGAAAATTTCAGGTTTTCAGATTTTGACATTTCATTTAGGCTTCAAAAGATAGTTGAAAAACTACTCAAATGAGGTCTAAAAAATCTGATAAAATTTGACATACTAGAACAACTACTGAGGATCAATTTTTACAAAGGTGGTCCCCTCAAATTATGATCTGATTTGGAGATACAAAAATCACAAATCAGCTCAAAACCATATAAAAGTCTGAATTTTCAGCATTTGATCAAAGAGAGAAAAGGGCATAACTTTTTCAAATGAGGTTCAAATTATTTGAAACTGTGCAGAAACAAACTTTGGGATCATAAAAATATTTTCCAAAAATAATTTTCTAAAAAGGAGTCTCCATTCAAAAGATATCTCAAATTTTGCTTTGTAGGCATGAATTTTACTCAAAAAAGAGAAAAGTCAAAACTTTTTAAAATAAAGTCCAAATGGTTTGAAAATTTAGATAAATGAACTTTGGACTAGTTAGAAGGTTTCATAAAAATAATTTCCTCAAAAGAAATTTTCTTTCGAAAGATATGGCAAAATGCGCTTTGTAGGCATAATTTTTTACTAAAAGAGAAGAAAAGTCAAAACTTTTTCACATGAAGTCCAAATTATTTGAAAAATTGTAGAAATGATCTTTAGACTATTTATAAGGTTTCCCAAAATTAATTTTCTTAAAAGGAACTTTATTTCAAAAGATATGGCAAAATGCGCTTTGTAGGCATGAAAAGAAATTGAATTTCCACAAAACGTTTAAAATGCAATCCGAATTGAAATTTATGGAGATTTGAACTTTCATGGCTTTGTATGAGTTATAAATGCTACTTCAAGTCATTATATACAAAGAAATCCAATTCAAATTGCAAAAACTACAATATGCAAGAATAGGCCGTTTTGGGTCAAATGAATGATTTTGGTCAAATTCAAATGGCTATAACTTTTGAACGGTTGGTCGTTTGTAAAAACTTTGAACTAGAGAAATGCTTGAAATGACCAACCCTACGAGTTTTGTATTGACCACTTTTTCAAAAACTCAATAGATTTTGATGTATGAAAATATTTCATTTAATCCAAAATCAAGATCCTATAAGATCCATTTGAGGTCAATTTTGCTAATATGTTTCTAAAAAAGGTATTTTTACTCCGGAAGCATTGTAAAACATTTGAAACACATATTTGAGAACTTTTATAAAGATTTTCACACATATGGGCCTTTTAAACAATATTTTTGACTTTTGACCAAAGAGGCTCATATAAAAGGATATGTATGCATATGGTTTTCAATAACATTTCAAAAAGTATCAAATGAAGCAAATGAGAAGATATTTGATTGGAATTGGTATGTGTGAGTTTAAAATACTATTTTGAACCAAGATACTATACAAGATCCGGTCCAAAAGATGAAACTCACAAAGTGCTAGAATATAACCAATATAGGTCAATATTAGTTTTTGGGTGGGTTTCAAAATCAAATAACTTTGGATAGATTGGTCTTTTGGAAATCTTTTGAATACGAGAATTGTTAAGAATGACCAACTCTAAGTTTTTCATTTTGGAGCTATTTTGAAAATCCTTTTACAATTTATTCTATGAAAATTATAAGTTTAAATCCAAAACAAGATACTAATAACTAGATTTTGACTTGAAACTTATTTTCTTTTGAAATTGGTTTTTATAGAGACAAAAACTCTTGGAAAACCTTTTGAAAACATTTGTATACATTTGCAACTAGTTTTTCACAAGATTAGTAATAGTTACTAAGATTTTTCACTTTTGGCTAAATGGCTTGATTTTGAAAACATATTAGCACTTATATAAATATGGGCACATATAGAGATGTGATATACATGATTATGATTTAGCACTCCCCCTTAATGTGCTACATCCCAACTTGCTCAAGATTGCAATAAATTCAACTAAGAGGCATGAGCAAGTACAAGCAATTTAAATTGATTTTCATGATAATGCACCATAACCTACACAAGGCTATAAGCTAAAATTATCAATTTAAATACTTGTTACCGAGATGGCATTGGTTCATGATTGAAGTGATCATCCTCATGCTTGTCTCCATTTTGCATATGATGAAATCATCTTTTCTTGATTGAGCCAAGCCTCCAATGCATCTCCAAGTGCCTATTAAATATTTTAAGCACTTTTTGGTACCCAATATTTGTTGGGTCCAAGAATGTTAGTCACAAGATATTTAGGGACCCAAATAGCCCTATAAATAGCAATTTTGGGTGAACTAACATTTCTAGCAAATGATTTTCTATACCTATCCTTTCTAAGCACATGAGTAACATTTTTATGAAAATGCTTAGAGGATTTAGAATTTCTGGCAAATGGTTTGCAATTGTTATTCCTCCTAAGCAAATTGTTTGCATTGTTTTGAGTGGTCTTAGGAGTACTAACACATCTAGCAAACACATTTCTAGTTTTACTCTTCCTAAGCAAATGAATATCATTATTTTGCAAGCATTTAGGAGAATTGACAAATTTTGCATACACATTACCATTTTTATCTTTCCTAAGCAAATAATGATCATTTACAAGAGTTGGCTTAGGAGTGTTACCTAAGGGACATTGTTTACCAATGTGTCTCTTTTCCCAACAATTGAAGCAAGTTTGGCTATTTGGACCTCTCTTGATCTTCTTGTCTTGCTCAATACCGATTTGCCTCTTGGTTGATGTCCTTGACTTGACATCCTCTTGGTTTGGGCACTTCGAGGCATAGTGACCCTTCTCATGGCATCCAAGGCACTTGATATTCTTCATGTGTCTTGCGTTATGCCTTGTCTTACTATTCACCTTCTTCTTGGAGATGTAACCAATCCCTCTCTTGTCTTGCGAGCGCCGTTGCTTGTTTAGAATGTCGTCAAGGGTGGCTTTCCCTTTATAGCACTTTTCTAAGTCACTTCTCAATTGAGTGACTTGTTCCTTGAGCTCTTTATTTTCCTCTACAAGATTAGTCTCAACAAGCATAGAGGAAGTACTAGCATTTGAACTAGAGCAACAAGGCATATCATCACTAGAAGTGGACATATCAATTTTTGATGAAATGCAAGAATTAACATTTAAGCATGGAAAATCATCAATTAAGTCACATTGAATTCCTATGTCCTCTCTAGGCTTGATAATTTCCTTGAGGAGGGATTCATGATTTTCTTTAAGCACATTATAATCATTTTGAAGTGGATCATGCTCAAGCTTAAAAATATTATATTTTGCTTTCTCTTTCCCAAGATAATCATTGAGCTCCTCTAACATATCCATAAGTTCATCATAAGATGGCTCATCATCGTTATCATCATTTACCTCAATTTTACCTTTAGCCATAAAGCAACGAGTTAATGATGAAAGAAATTGTTGCTCATCGTCACTTGAGATAGAAGTTGAGGTTTCTTCATCACTTGAGGTAGAGGTGGAGGATTCTTCTACCGAAATGCATTCACCAATGCAATCTTCATTTGTTGATGTGGATGAATCATATATTTCTTGAAGTTTGACCCACATCTCATGAGCGCTCTTGAGATTGTAAATTTTGTTGAACACATCTACGCTCACAACGCTAAATAAAACATTAGTAGCTTGAGTATCGAGATGTAGGCATTTCTCTTCTCCTTTAGTTGGAGCAAATTCATTCAACCGAAGAGAAAAGCCAACATCTACGATCCACCATATTTGGGGGCTCATGGATTTAAAATGAGAAATCATAAATAATTTCCATGATGCATAATTTGAGCCATCAAAAATATATGAGTCGGTGTAGTGCACTAAATCACTAGTTGTCATCCTTACTCTCTAGGCGGTAAAGCCTAATAAATGAGAGACCAAGCTCTGATACCACTTGTAAGATCGAGGATGCCGACTAGAGGGGGTGAATAGGCGGTTTTAAAATTCTTCTCACTAAACATAGCTCAATTGATCTCTATGTCAAAACCTAGACAATAAACAATGCGGAAGCGATAAACTAAGGTTTTGACAAATAATAGCCTAAATCAACTAGGCTTACTAAGTGCACTAGCTAATTATGTCTCTACTCAAGAATATACAATCCTAAAGACAATCAAGCAATTTAATTCTAGGAATGTAAATTGCAACAATGTAAATAGAGAATTGCAAGCAAACATAAAGAGACACACCGATGTTTTACCGTGGTGTTCGGAGACTTGCCGGTCTCCCCTAATCCACGTTGAGGCAAGCCCAAACCACTTTGGACCGGCTCCACGAATTGAGCACCCGCCTCGATTCCACTAGTGGTAGCTCTTTCCCCCTCCGGGTAGGCGAGCTTCGACGTTCACAACTTTGCCGGGCCTTCTCACAATCTCCTTGAGAAGGTCACCGCGCACGACGCCTCCACACGCCGTCTAGGTGTCGGCAAACACCAAGAGTAACAAGTCTAGCCCTCTAGTTTGAACCTCACCAAGTGCAACACATTCACAAGGATGCTCAATCCTTCTCTAGATGCAACACATGCAACTAGATGTTTCTCTCCTTGCTCACAAAGTGCAACACATGCACAAAGTAGAGGAGAGGCTCACACTAGCTCAAGAGAAAGCAAATCAACACCAAATAGATTCTACTCAAGAAACTCTAAATCAAATTAATCTCAAATCACTCAAATATGGCTCTATGAGCTCTTGGGGTTTGCTCTCACAAGAATACCTCAAATGGGTGCTAGAGCAGCAACAAAACCCTCCTAGCTCGGCCCCTTTTATAGCCCCTCAAGAAAATTAGCCGTTGGAGGGTGAAATGGGGTAAAAACATAGCAAACCCGGTGCTACCGCCCTACTAGGGCCGGTAGCACCGACCTTTAGGCCAACGGTCACTTCTGTGCATTAAAAACACCAAAAACTAGCCGTTGCTACAGTACCCCGGTGCTACCGTCCATCTAGGACCGGTAGCACCGGCCATTTTCACCAAAAAACCCTTCTCTGGAGTTTTTACACCGCCTCTGGGCCGGTAGTACCGCCCTGAGCGGTCCTACCACCATCTAGGGCCGGTAGCATCGCTCGGGCGGTGCTACCGCCCATGTAGGGGCGGTGCTACCTCTGTCATAGTCACTAAAACGCTCGTAACTTTTTACTCCGAACTTCGATTTAGGTGATTTTTGATTCTATGCGAAGCTTATCACGAGGGCTACAATCTCCATCCATTTTCAAGATTTAATCAACCATAGATATTTTTAAATATCACAAAAATAAAGACTCTAATGTAGTCATTCAAGTCTAAAATCTGATTTCTCGAAATCCCTCACATAGACTTGATCAAGGGCATGACTACAAGCTAGAGGGAGTCAACAAGATCAATTCTTATGCCATTTGGTGATCAACTCATGATCAAAACAATTTGCAAAACACATGTGCAAATAAACCGAGAACCCATGAGATCAATCCTCTAGCCATGTAAGGATCAACACATGATCCCGACACTTTGTAAAACACATTTACAAATGCCAACACATGCTCTAGGATCAAAACCATAACCTCTAGGTTATTTGCAAAACACATTTGCAAATAGAAAAATCATAAACTTTACCTAGCCTTGTGATGATCAACACGTGATCAAATCACAAGCTAAAACACCGATGCATGAGCTTTCACCTTTTGCAACACATGCGAACTTAGCTCCATACAAAAAACATAAACCAAATTATATGAGCTATCTCCTTTTGCAACATATGCAAATCCATAGCTCTATGCATAAGCCAAATCGATTAAGATTCAATAAGAAGCGAGCATGAGCTCTCTTATTTGCAACACATGCAAATACTTAGCTCATGCAAGAACCAGATAGAGAGTGAGCTAGAGTGAACCAGATTGAGTTCATCAGCACATGATGAAGCTCAAGCTAAAATACTTAACCCCTCTTAATAGTATGGCACCTAACTAGCAACCCGGTCTCCCATCCAAACACCGAGACCGGTAAAAGACTAGGAACACATCCTTAGCCCTAGCTAGTTGTACCTTTGCCTCTAGCACATCCACTTGGAGCTTTTATGATTTCCATCTTCTCTCCAAGTCGGGATCTTCGTCTTGTTCATCAACACATGATGATGTCCTTGTCCCGTTCATCCATCTCAACCTTGCACTTAATCTATTTCAAACTCATTGAAAGTGTTAGTCCAAAACATATGGTTGTCTCAATCATCATTGCACTCGATTAACATATAATGGATGCTCCCAAGATCCTTTGATCTTATCCTTTGATGATTGACCACAACCCAAAGACAAATGATTGAAAGATTAATTGTGTCTTGAGTATACTAATGCAACTAATGCTTCATATACACAAGAACTTTCGATTGCCCTAGGATCAACAAAGTGAACCATCAACACATTACTAGTTCTTTGTTGATTGAATGGCAACCGAACACAATTTAAATATAATTAAATTGTCATGAGTATATATTAACTACACAAGTTTCATATACTCAATTCGATGGAACCTAAAAGTAATGATCCAATTTATATGGAGTGGTGGAAAGGGATCAATACTCTTAAGACCATTTATTGTAGACTAAACTCCGTTAGATGTGTGCATGCAAATAATTGGACTTGAATCAATATGCACATATTCAATTTTGTATTGCTTTGGAGTTTATCCTATATTGCTATGAGTATACTACAACTACACAAGTTAAATATACTCATATGGTTGTTTCAAAGTAATGATCCTTAATATAGAAAGATGGATTAGATCAATACTATTGAAACTTCAAGATTAAGCATGAACTCCCCCTAAGTGTGTGCATTCATGTATATATGGAGTTGGAAACAAAATGCACATATTAAGGTTAAAACTATGGTGGAGTTCACCCTTTGTCTTAAATCCAAGGAATGTATCTAGAAATAATAAAGTTATATTTGATACATACCTTTTGGATTTCCATTTTTCTTTTTCATGAGACTTTGATATTTCCATCTTTTCATCCAAAAGAGGCTAAGAGAGTTAAGCTCATCGAAAGTGTTAGTCTTATAAAAGATTTGTCATTACTTAACAATTGAGACTAATCAATATTATGATTATCAAAAGAGTTAGTCTCAATATTAGATTTGTCATTAACACCAAAACCAACTTAATGGATCTTGAACTTTCAATTGCAACAGCTCCGCCACCAAGTCCAAGAAGAACACGGCGGCGCGACACGGAGCTAGCCCAGCCATCCACGTGGCTCCACGAATGCCTCAGATCCACCGCAACTTGTCCCAATCTGGTCCGCTCGCAAGATCAAATGGCCAGAAACTCTAGGGTTTCATTACTATACGCAAATGATTCTGACCGTCCGATGCAAGATCAACAGTCACGCGCAACGCTTCTAGAAAATAGGTCGACGCACACACAGTATTTGGGCTTGGACCAATACTGTTCATTAGAATTTCCTCGGATTTTCTTTTAAAAATAAATCCAGTAATTCATTTAATTACTTTTAGGAATTAAAACTATCAAAAAAATCCCAAGAAAAATCGCATAAATACTTTAAGATATTTTGAACTCAAATAAAATATTTTTAGCCCAACCTTATCTGCCTCTCTCGCCCACTCCCAAGGACTTGCCAATGCCAAGGCCCACCTCGAGCGTCCACTACTCTCTCCTCTCCCCACTCCTCTTCGCGCCAACGTGGCTCAAGCTGCTCGCCTACTCCATCCTCACCAACACCTAATGCTCCTCGTTGTCGTCTTGTCATAGAAGCATGTGCTTTGCCGTAGGGTCGGCATCCTTGCATCTGCCTCCATGTTAGGTCTCCTCCCTCATAGGTTGGCACAACTTTGGACCAATAACTTCCATGTGTAGCTCACTCTGCCACTGGTGAGCTTGGTTAGCGCCTAGAGATGCTCTATTTCTCTCTTGCTAGAGAGAGATAAAGAAGAGGATGAAAGGAAAGTGATGGATGTCATATTGACCAATTGGGACACCATGTCGTATCAAAGCACTTTGATTTGGATCGAGGGGGTAAAGTGAATGGTTTTGGTAGTTCGAGGTCTCAATTTGAATTATTTCAATGGTCAGGGTTGAAAATCGAATCGAAACCAGAGTTCAAGTTCGTGAAATGGACTTATTCCTATTGTAAGCAATTTTCATGTTTAACACTTTGTCAAAAGATTTTCATTCTCACTACTACATAAAAGGCCATCACAAACAGTTCAAAAACATCATCACATACGGTTTTTTTGAACCGTTTGTAAGCATGTGTCAGTGATAATACAGAGCACCACAGACAGTTTCTGAACCATCTGTGAAACACCTATCATAGACGGTTCTTAGTACAAACCATCTGTAATAATAGGCTATCACAAACGGTTTGTATCAAGAGCCATCTGTGATAATAGCATATCACAGACGATTCAATTAAAGAACCGTGTTTGATCCAAAAGTTTTCTTCCTCTCTTGGAAGAACTTACATGATTAGTATTTGTTGTTGGAAACATTTGCAAGGCACAACTATTTATAGATTTTGTAATTGAATATCTAAACATCCGAGATGCTTCAAGGCACATCTTATTTTATCATAATCGTCTTAAAATACGAACTGTTGTAGCACTTTCATCTCCTTTTTTATTCTAGTGTTGATGGATTCCAACGCAAAATCCAATTCCATCCACAGTTCGTCCTGAAAGTTGTTAAGCTCTGATTTATCTTCCAGTTCATCCTTATCCCCGAATGAGAATATCATAAGTAACCTATTTTCACTCTGGTGTTGTGTAAGAACATGATCATTTTAATGGAGCTCATCAAATATGGAGTCCATCAAAATGATCATGTTCCTGCAGAAGACCAAAGTGAAAATAGGTTGTATATGGTATTCTCATTCGAGGATGATGATAAAGTGAAACATAAATCAAATCATGACAACTTTTAGGATGAACTGTGGATGAAATTTAATTTTTCCTTGGAATCCATCAACATTAGAATAAGAAAGGAGATGAAAGTACTACAAATACTCATATTTTATGACGATCCTAATCAGACAAGATGTGCCTCAAAGTATCTCCAATGTTTAGATATTCAATTATAAAATCTATAATTGGTTGTGCCTTGTAAATGTCATTGCAAAAATATCTAAGGAGAAGAAAATTTTCAACAACAAATACTAATCATATAAGTTCTACCAAGAGAGGAAGAAAAACTTTTGTATCACAGAGTTTTCAATTCATGACAAATTTTCTATCCATCTCTTGTGCAGTAGAATATTCCTATGATAATATTTTGGTTCCAACAAGCAAGATACTATTCAGTAATTGGATTCAAGAAGAGCAAATATTAAGGATAATTCCAGGTAACAATACATTGAGAAGATATGATTCCACAAAGATCAATAATTGTACATTGAAAAACAACATTATCTAATAGATCAAGACAATGAGACCTTAGGGCTTTTTCATGTCTGCCATCATGTGTGCCATAGTTTTCACAACAGAGGCTTTTCGGTTCTCCCTGAAGTCCCATAGCTCTAGGACAAGGCCCATTTGTTTGACATCAATAACTGATTGACTTCCAATCATATCTCTTAATCCCTACAAAAGCGATCATGTTGTTGTAAAAAGGGTGTCTTGGTATAGTATCAGTAACCAGATTGAATTAAATACTGTAAACCTTTATATTATATCCATAAGCTTAGCTTTGACTTCTTTTAGTTATGCATTCACCCAGTGCTCCTTAATCATGAGTACCTTATTAAGAGATTTAATATCTTACGATTTGTCATATGTCTTTTAGTTTTTGTTTCATCTCATAAATTTTTTTTGTTAACTTAGAATCTTATTCACTTCTATTGTACTCCATTACATCAAACTTTCCCTTTAGTTGTTCTATCTCCACCTTAAGTTTTTGTTTAGTATCCAACAGCTTTTTCATGTCATATATCTTATTTATAGGATCTATTTTATATGTGCAATTTGCAGTCATTGGGACATAAATAAATATATGATGAACCAGACAGATGTAGCAATGGCCATGGTTTAATTTTCTTCTATCCTTGCGCCTAATTTTTTTAGAATGCTTTCTATAATTGGATTACTATTTGTAATTTGAATAATTTCAGATTAACATCCAATTACTCTCTCTCAATAAGAAGTTAAACATATAGATGTTTTTGGATTATTATTATAAGTATTCATTCCTGTAGTAGTGAGAAAACTAAACCTCAGTTTATTTAGTGTTATTGTAAAGGTGGCATTTCTAAAGTGGGGTCTAACTTAAAAGCAACCTTTTTCTTTTATTCTTGGACGTCTTCTTCGAAAATATCTTAGTTGTATTACTTCGCTTTCCTCCTATAATGCAATGGCAGAGCTCCTACCAATTGTCTCTAAAAAAATATGAGTGATCAGAAGCAAAATAGTTTAATGTGTAGAACTTGCCATCAGTATTAAGAGTATTAAGGTTCTATACCTGAATTTTCCCAACAAAGCTATGAATCTTACAATAGAAACAAGTTCCAACCATCTACATCAACAGAGTTACTAGAACCAAATGTTATATATTTGTTTCCTAATATTCTCACAATCATTCCTGTCTACCCAGATTTCTAGAACTAAATGTTATATCTCTGAATATTGCACATCGAAGCAACGAAACCATATTTAGAATTGAGGTTTTAATGTTACTCAACAAACATCTTGTTGTAGATTCAACATCAAGAATAATATCTTTATGAAACATTTTAGAACCAAAAGCCCAAACAATATTAGTAACAATATACTCAAAGAATAAATGATGAATAATATCCCAACTATATGACCGAGGGCTCAAAGAGGAGGCGGCGATGGGCTCGGGGGAGGAGTCGGAGATGTGCTCAAGGAGGAGGCACGTGATGGGCTCCGACGGGCTCGGGGAGGAGGTACACGGGCTCAGGGGCGGCGGCGGTGATGGGCTCAGAAAGGAGATGGAGGTCAGTGAAAGATTTTGTTTAGGTGAGGAGTGCGGTGGGCACAAACCCTAGAATGATAATATAAGTGTTATCTGCTATCATAGATTGTCTGTGATATGATAACATATCACGACCGTTCGTGATACAAACCGTTTATGATACTTCATAGATGGTTTGTACCATGAACTGTCTGTAATATTAACTTATCACAGACAGTTCTTAGCATATTATATAATTTTGATGGTCGTGCTAGCAAAATCATCTGTGATTAGCTTTAACAGAGGCGATTTTTAAAAACCGTCTATGATAAGACGTCTTATATAGATCTTTCTGTAGTAGTGTCTGTCTCAACATCCTCCCTTAGTGGCATGATTATTAGAGTCTAGGCACATTAAGCATACTAGGTGAACCTCCCACGCGTGGTTGATTGTGCTTTCATAAATTTTTTCTAAAAGGTCGTTTGTAAAGGGATTTAATTGATTTGATGTAGGATTGGAAAAAAATATGATTTCTATTGCAAATTTCGTAGTCCTCAATCTTTCAATGGACAGATGTATTAATTCGAATATGCTATCACCCTTCTTCTTCCTTGTCCAATCAGCAAAGACACCGGCATGTATTGAGATATAAAATGTTTTTAAGAGATTGTACTCGGTAGTGGTAGAGCTAAATGTAAATCAGTAGAGATGTAACTTTTTTCTATGTTGCCTTGTAATATTTTGTTATCCATGTTATATTAGAGCAAATTAACAGACATTTAATTTTCTTTTGTATCATCAAATATATGTTGCTATGCTTTGTTATTCGTTCTACGATGGAGTCTACTTGACTGCGTGCATTGTTATGATATTTCTTCTGTGATTGTTGTCTACTTGCCCCTCTCCTCCATGTCCAAATCTTGGCTTCGCCCCTACTGAAGCAGCTAACCTCACGAGGACGGAGAGAATACACGTAGAAATGGGAAGCACCTTTGCTTCTTTTGGTCGTCGTGGCTGCAGAGGAGACAGGCAGAGGCTCCTGCCATGTGTTCGCTGCCAACATGAGGCGATAGTGGGGGCCAAAGCCGAGAGAGGGAAAGAGAGAGTATAGCAAATTGCATTGTGTTGTATCGACTTGTTTAAGTTGAACTACTCAAAAGCAATATCAGAATTTCAGCACTAATCCTAATCCTAGAATTTCAAAAAATTCACAAAATTCATTTCATATTATGACGTATCACATTGAATTAAGACATTTTTCTCCCTAAGCTAGTGTATACAAATATAATTACCTTAGAACAAATGAGAAGTTATTCCTCCACTAGCTCTTTAGCATACGTAGTGACCTAAAAATAATAATAGAAAGTCAAGGTACAAAAGGTAAGACTTCTTTTCTTTTTTGAGGATGAAGGTAAGACTTCTGACACGAAGAAACTTAATGAACTTCTTGGAATATAGTTTTGTTTTGCTTCTTCTTCTAGACAATTTTGACACCCAAATTGAAATTTGTTGAAAATAATGTTTCCTACTTGAATATCTTTATATACCGTTTGGGGCTATAGAGTTGACGGAAAAAACAATGAAGATGACAGTGAAAGGATGGTATAAGTGATGACAATATCCCGTACATATTTATTACAATCAATAATGCAATGAGGGAGACGGTGATAAGCGCATCAGGATAGTAAGGACCCTTTGGATTGTAGGATTTTTATAGAGATTTTGGAGTATTTTAATTCCATGGGTCTTTTCCATCAAAATTCCTACGTTTTTCCTCCGTTTGAAGTTTGAACCATCCAAACAGATTTGCTCTCCTATTTTTGTGTTTCGAATTCCTTGGGATTTCATTGTACATGACATTCTATTCATGCGTTTTTCAATTTTTTGCATTCCAAAGAGGTCTATGAGGCAAGGTTCAAAATTTTGCCGAAATTTCGGATTTCGGACCACCCCGAAATCTCAAGTACCGGCCGGAAAAAAATTTAAAAAAAAATCTGAAATTGCTACAGTAAAATCCGAAATTTCGTTTTTTTTGCCGAAATTTCGTGTTTTTTTGGCCGGTTTTGAAAGTTTTAGGGCCGAATTTGACCGGATTTGGTCCAATAACCCTTAGGAAAGTCATCTCCTATGAAAATTTGTTGAAAAACCTAATTTTTTAAACTTTTTAAAATTTTGGCAGAAATACTGTCAGATTTTTATAAAATTTTACAAGCATGATAATAATCTGAAAATTTTATGGTACTATCCTTAGTAGATTAGAATAATACATAAAAAGTTTCAAAATAATTTAACTTCATTTGTTATCTTTAAAAAATCAAAAACAGAATGAACATAATTGGGACAGTTATATTGTCAGAATTTTATAAATTTTTTTGAGTGTGATTTTGATCTAATTTTTTTTAGAGATTAATAATTGACTCAGTAACATTGTATAAATTTTTCAAAAAATTTCAACTTTTTTTGTTTGGTCAATCAAATCTATGTAAGCATTGAACTTCGTTTGTTATATTATATTTCAAAAATCAAAAAGAAAAGAACATAAATGGTACTGTGCATTGTAAGAATTTTATAAATTCACTGGAGTGTGATCATGAATCACAATTTTTATGGGATATTAAGAACTTCCTTATCACCATTCTTTAAAATTTTCAAAAAAAATTATGATTTACATAATTTTTCATTTTGTTCAAGTTTGCCGGTAAGCCTTTTAACATGGCAGTAGTACTGTTCGAATTTTTAAAAATTCATACAGTTTGATCATCATCTAAAACTTTTATGAGAGCATTATAGATACATAGTAACCATTCACAAAAAAATTCAACAGTTTCTAACTTCATTTGTATCATTTTCCATTCGGATCAAACTTGTCGGTCAGTGTTCTATCAGGACAGCGTCACTCTACGAATTTTTAAAAATTCCTCACATGTGATAATCAGCTGAAATTTTTATGAGAACATTAGTTATGGATCATAACCATGAAAAAAAATTTTCAACAGTTTATAACTTGATTTGTACCATTTTACATTTCGATCAAACTTGTCGGTCAGTGTTTTATCAGGACAGTACCACTCTCCGAATTTTTAAAAATTCCTCAGTTGTGATCATCAGCTGAAATTTTTGTGAGAAAATCAGCATTGTGTCAGGAACCTCCAAAAAAAATTTCAAAATTTTTCGATAACGTTTAGACCACTTTTCAGCCGGTGCAAAAAAACCTGAAATTTCGGGTTTTTTCGCCGAATTTCGGTTTTTTTTCCGGATTGGACCGGATTTGAATTTTCAAATTCAAATTTTGTCCGAAATAATTCCGAAATTTCGCCCAAATTTCGTTATCCGCCCCAGGCGAAATTTATTCCGAAACCGAAATTTGAAACCTTGCTATGAGGCGAGTATGAAAAATGTTCATATTTTTTAAAGTGTGTGCATAATATTTAGGTCCTATTTGGTAGAGCTCCAAATTCTGACTTCACCTCAGATCTGAATCTTGTAGGCTAAAATAAATAGAATTAAGTTTATATTTTTAGTCTAAAATTAAATAAAATGACTTACCTAAACACTCTTAATATACCTACAGATCCAGCTTCGCGGATCTGTGGAGCTACAAATACCCAGTTTCACCAGATCCATAAATCTAGTGGAGCTGGAGCCGTACCAAACACGCCCTTAAGCACATTTATGCATAGTTACATATGAAATAAAAATGCGCCAAACGAGACAACCTCTCAAAACAGCCATCCTTACATAGGCCAAATCTATCTATATATAGATTGCTGGGGAGCAACCGTTGACATCTGCCATATAGCCATCTATCACAGTAGTTGAGCTACAATATTTTTTAATTTCTTAGCTTTTTTCCCTTCGAAAAAATCTTCCTTTCTCTGCTCAAATTGAGGGATCGTCCGCAGCAACACGCGGGAGCTTAATCTAGTATATATTAACATAAGGTACGTTTGCCGGTAGGTTACTAAAGGTAGGAATAGGATTAGGATACAAAATGGAATAATTCTATCTATCAATTCTTCAATCCCAGTGCTAAATTTATCTCGATCATTTTCCAGTCCTATCTATTCTCACCTCCCATAACCCAATGTCAAAAGAAAAAACCCAATGTGAAAAGAAAAAGGTTAACACATCGAGATTCAAGAGCATACTCATGTAAAAAATTAGAAGAGTAGATTAGAAAGAGAGTCCTTTGCAATTTGTATTGGAATCTCCCCTAATCCTCCTACCATTCTGATTCTACCAAACCAAACTAATCCTCCTCCAAATCCCCAATAATCCTCCTCCCATTCGGTGAGAAACAGGGGGAAGGCCGTCTTCGTCTTCTTCGGTACTCTCGCGCGCCAGCTCACTCCCTCCAGATCTCCCCCGCCTCCCATCTCAGATCTCACCCCCACCCGTCCGCCGCGTGGGTCGGGCCGGCCGCCATGGGCATCGTCTTCACGCGGCTCTTCTCGTCGGTGTTCGGCAACCGCGAGGCCCGCATCCTCGTCCTCGGCCTCGACAATGCCGGCAAGACCACCATCCTCTGTAAGCGGCCCCGACCCCCTCCTCCCTCCCTCCACGAATCTCCGCGGTCCCGCCTCGGATCTGCGTTTTGTCGCGGGGGTTCTGACTTCTGATCCGTGTGGTGTGCGCAGATCGGCTGCAGATGGGGGAGGTCGTCTCCACGATCCCAAGTGGGTTCCTACGCTCATTCCCAACTCCTTTGCACATTTCTTTGGTGGGGGTGCAGATGGGATGGTGGATTTGATGCGATGTGATGTTCTGTTTGTTGTGTTTTGCTGCAGCGATTGGGTTTAACGTGGAGACGGTGCAGTACAACAACATCAAATTCCAAGTCTGGGATCTCGGTGAGTGACTCAGATCTCGTCGCTCTCTATTTAAATGTTTGCAGTCGAAGGAACCAATTGCTTTAGACATATCGAAAGTCCAATCCTTGTATAATTCATAACCAGAACTAACATTGAGCGCACCGTACAAGCCTGGATTTGACGAGGAATAGCCATGCCAATGTTAACTGACTTCACGTATATGTAAAATCAAGTAAAATGGCATGTTCTGTTGTGCGTTGGCGACATTGTCTCAGCCTTCTGAATATCACCATGAAGTTGTACCTTTTGTTCAATCCAATTATAACGGGATTTAGTCTAGGACTGGTTTGCTAGCGTTGGAGCTAAACTTCCTTGAGTAGTGTTTATCCATTGCTCTGTTTAGATTAATACTCATCCATCCTGATTTTCTTTATCTTTCGCACGTACTGTGCAAGTTAAAACTTAAAAGTAACAGTTTTCGTGCTCAAGAGATTTTTTATACTGATAAAAACTTGTTCTGCATGTTGGCACAATTCATAGCGATTTAGAGAACGTGAAGCATGTTAGTGAAGATAATAACTTACTGTCTTACGCATCCTTTGCCCTATGTGTTTTCTTGGTGAGAGGGAGCCTTTAAAATAACTTGCAATGATGCATGTTTAGCTCTATTGGGCAAGCCAGTTGTTGCAATTTTTCTGAAGGTCGGTGTCTTTATTGTCAGAACAGGTGCGCAGATCTAAAGGATTTGAGTCTGAGTGCCAAATGCATATACGGAATATTTGGATTGGATTAGGTTGGTTCCTTGGCATTTGGCTGTCCTTAGGAAATTCAGTCCCCCATGAAATACCATGACCATAGCTCTCAGCTCAGCTGTGACACTTGGGTTCCTACACAGTACTAAGAAAGAATGTTAATTAGTACATGATGTACTTAAACATACTAGTGCAAGTGTACGACCATACATCCTTTAGGTTTTTGAATCGCCTCTGTATTTAAGTTTGAAATAATGGCAAAAGAAAAAGAACATCAGATCTGAGTCACCTGACTCGTCGAATTGTTAGAGTTCTCGACTCTAGCATATGACTATGGAAAAGTACAAAACCTAAATAGTGCTGACTGGTGACTGACGCTTTGCTGTTTGAAGGAGTGTGTGATTTCACTCTAGGCAATACAAAGTCATCCATTTGTTGTTTTAAAGCACCATCCTTGTGAAGCTACTGGCCTCTTGTCAATGTAGTGAACATTTTCTAGTGCCACCACCATGGAACATCAGCATCACAGATAATCAGTTAAAACCATGGTTTCAACTTGCGTGAAAGAAATAATCGCCTCGTTATCACTGTAACTTGAGATGTACATTGTGCATTTATTCTCTAGGTCAAATCTAGTGGGAAGGTGCACACATATTATGCTTGCAAACACTTGCTTATATGGGCGGTTATCCAAATATCAAACACATCCAGCCACCCTTCTCGAATTAGGTTGTTATAATGTGTTTACTGGTGATGCATTTTAAGTGAATTTTGTGTGGTTAGATTTGTTCTAATTGTCATGTTTTGCATGAATATTATTTTTTCTGGAGGAAAGCTGGTGCGCTTCATTTTTAACTAGTGCTAACAGCTATCAGTTTTGATTGCATGTTATGTTATGTTATGCCCAGGTCTTTTAGAATACTCAACTTCAATTTTTAACATGAACTTTATTCTCAACAGGTGGTCAAACAAGCATCAGGTACATTCCCTTTCTGATCACTATTCAACTTCAAAAGTCTTGTGTGTGATGGAATTATTTTATTTAATTTATATCCATTTTAGAGAAGTGCCTTCCTACAGTAATTCCCCCTTTTAGATTTAAGTATCGGTGCATAAGATATAAGATTGCCTTATTAGCTATTACACTCTTCAGTTTCTATAAGTTAGATCATGTTGTTATCAGAATAGATACATTTACTATTTCAAGGCTGCTATATGAGTCTGTGATATAGCCCTCCTAGGGCAAATTCATGTGTACATGGATTCTTGGAGGGACTCCAAGAGTTGACATGGTTTGGGCCCTGGGGTATTACATAGTTGGAAGATACAAATTATATACGTCTCTATTTGGTGCTTGGTCCAAGTGTGGTTTATCTGATTAATCTTTGAAAGAGTTTTGGTCCAGTTGAGAATTTTGGTTGTTTTGCCTCATTTGCTGCTGTAATTTCAATAAGATTTGTAATTGTATCCATTGAGACCACTTCGGCATTTATATGTTTATGCTTTGTTGATGTGACAGCCAGTTGTTTTGTACACTTTCAGTGCCACTATTTCTATAAGGAGTGTTAGTCTTTTAATAGTTTCAGTTTCTCCTTTTCATTCTTCAGAGTTGGGACGAGTGTTAATTTAAGGACTTGGCATGTAATCTTGTAAAGCTTAATTTAGCTCTCCGTTCAGGGATTCTATCAAACTGTAAATCTAAGAGAATGGTGGTTTGAGCTAAGAATTCTGCTGTCTACCTGCATTGCTTTCCCATCAGAATCAGAAATGCCTAGGCTGGATTTGTCATGATCCACATACCAATTCTACCATTGTCTTATTTTCTTCTGTGTGTTTTTTAGGCCGTACTGGAGATGCTACTTTCCAAACACCCAGGCTATCATATATGTTGTTGATTCAAGTGATACTGATAGACTGGTAACTGCAAAAGAGGAATTTCATGCCATCCTTGAGGTATGCTTTGTGGCAAATGAGGCCTCTTATTTATATCAGAAATCTGATATACATGTCCTGGCATGCGTAAATGTAATTCAGGGATTCAAACATTTATCACAGAATAATATGATGATTATTAATGCCAATTGTAGTACAGGAGCATGGATTTTTTTCGTTATTTTCGAAGTGAGTATATTTGTAATAGATTTCAATGGGATGAACCGTTCACTGATTGGTAATTGGTCAGAAGATTATTTGGACAGCTTGTGGTTTTTGAAATTTCCTCCTGCTTTTGATTGGGTGGCTGATTTTGACATCAATTGCTCCATTGTAAATAACAAGTATCTTATGCTTCCTGATGCAATACTTGATCATGCATGATGTCAAAGCACAATTAACCTGACACATTCTTTCGATCCATGGTCGTAGCGTTGGGTATGCTTCCTGATATAATACAGAACGTTTCTACATTTGGAGTATTTGACTGTTTGTTGCATGTAGTAGTTTATGCACTCGTCTGACATATCTTGATTTTTTGATAATTTTGGATAGAAACACTAGCTAGTGTTTCATTAGCATGCCTTTTGTGCCAGATGTACTAATAATTGAACAAGGATGTAAATGATTTTTCGAGACAATATATCTGATTACTCATCATTTGAGTACATTTCCTGATTGTGTACATTTTACCTGGCAGGAGGATGAGCTAAAAGGTGCAGTTGTCCTTGTATACGCAAATAAACAGGTGAAAAATATTACCATTTTAGATTTAATATACGTGTCTGAAACTGGTACTTTTTTTTATTGTTAATAAAAAATGATGTGATCTCTTGGACCCTGACACTTCCCAGAACCTTACAAATTTCTACTTACAATTCATGATTTGCACCATACCCGCTGCATTTTCTAAGTGTCTTCTCATTTTTGCGACACATGTTTTTAGCCCTTTTGTTGCTACTGACAAGCTGCTTGCCTCATTAGTCATTACAAGTTTCCATGAACTTTATGCCTTAACCATAGCTTATCATCGTTATTAGTTATTGGTCAACCCCATGACGCTTGTGTGCTCTTTTTAAAGGAAATGCTTGCTTCAAGATGAATTTATATTTCTGGCTACCCTGTGGATGTAGGTTGCTGCATATCCTATTGTGGTCTGTTGTATCTTTTGCCCAATTCATTCATTGTCATGTCTGTCCTTATTCAGGATCTTCCAGGTGCACTTGATGATGCTGCCATAACGGAATCATTAGAACTTCACAAGATTAAGAGCCGCCAATGGGCAATTTTTAAAACATCTGCCATAAAAGGGGAGGGACTTTTTGAAGGCTTGGACTGGTTAGTTCTGTGAATTTTTCCCTTCTCAACCATCTGGTTAGATACGAATAATGGCTAAATGACTTAAGTATATCATTAATTTTCTGTTCACATAAAAAAATTATCTATGTTTTGTAGTGACTATCTATACCTATAGTCTGCCATGATCAGACTGAATCTCTACGTAACAAGTTTGGCTACAATCAACATGCTTATTCATTCCTTAAATGGTGGGAACTTAGGGAATGTTAAATTGAGCAACCTAAAATTGATACTGGTTGGTTGTTGCTGCAGGCTCAGTAATGCACTCAAATCCGGAAGCAGCTAATGTAGGAGCCTCCATTCCATGAATCATTGCTTCATGGTAAAGAATAGAGACGGTGCTATCCTTTTTCTCACAAGTCTGCGCGAAAATCTCATTCTCTTTGTTTTAACTCTCAGAAGTTTTACACCATCAATTATCTGTAAAGTGCCTGTTAAAGTTTTCGGATACAACATTAGATGTACCTTCATATTGAGATCAAGAATAGGTTTGTGGAAAATGATGAGCATACTGTGAGGACTCAAAAGTTGTCACTTTACCCGTAAATCTTGTCGATTGTGACATTTTTCCCATGATTAAACGCACCTAATAGCCCCCTTGTGTTAAGCGTCTTTTCTTACCATTTTTACTCTGAGAGAAGCATCATTAGAAAAATTGGTGTTACCAATGGTTGGGAACCCATTCGAATTCCTCAAGTTACCCAATTTCTAGAAACTCTGTAGTGAAAATTTAAAAGTGATCAATCCCCTGTACAAATTTTATCAAGTTCTTAATTATACCTTGCTACTCTGACCTGCTTGAATATTACTCTACATGTATAGTATACTCATAAGTGATATCATGATATGAATAAAAATTCGAGATAATCCTGGCCCAGCACAAACCCACTCAGCCTAACAAAGACACACCTATGAATTGACGTCATCTGATAACAAGTGTACTTGTAAGTTGTAACGACCGTTCAACCGTTGCCTCACATCAAATACTTAACGACTTAGACCTTGATTGTACCTATCTATATAACTCATTATTATTAAGAGGCACCATAGCCCCAACCTCCCTGCACTGTACCCTGTTCACTATGGGGAACTACATCGACAAGAATAGTGATTGCCACAGCACATGTAACAGTGAACAGGTACAGTGATTGCTACAGTTGTGTACCAGTGATAGCGATAGCGCGGACTCATTTACCATTACTATAAGGGACAGAGAGGCTAAGAGAGTTGTGCAATAGGTGCTAGCCAGCAGCTCTCGTAAAAGAAATGGAAAACAACCGGTTCATGAGTCAAATGAAGAAGAGGAAGAAGACGAGGAAGTGGAAGAGGAGTGGGAAGTAGAAGAGGAGGAAGAGGAAAGTGACCATGATGAGGAAATGCCAGATACATATATTATGGATGATTTATGGCAAATTGTCGACTATCGGGACCGTCGACCACAGAAGAAAAGGGGATGCAAGAAGTCATTCGAGTGCGGAGCCCGAAGTCGTGCTCGTTCGGAGGAGCCTAGCGTCACAGGGAAGTCGTCGAGGAAGAGATAGCAAACACGAGGTTTATACTGGTTCGAGCCCCTGAGGTCGGGTAGTAGCTCTACTCCAGTCTTGCCCTGAGGCGAAGGGTGTATATGCGGTTCTGTGGAAGAATATAAAAACAGGGCCCGAGCAAGGGGGGTGCTGTGTTCTGTTGCGTCTTGCGTTGTGTGTTCTTCGTCCTATCCTTTCTGGCTGGGGTGACCTGTTGCTTTTGTAGCCCTCTGGAAACCTTGCTGCTTGGTCCCGAGGCCGACGTCAGGAGCTCGTGGCGATTTGACGGGGGCTGATGAAAGTTGTCGATAGCCATTAAGAGCCTGACGGGAGCTGTTGAACCCTAGTTCCCACGCAGGGGCAGGTAGAGCGCTGATTCCCACGCAGGGGAGAGTTTTTACACGAGATAAATAAAATGTTACAGACGTCCCTTTCTCTGGCGGCCGCGGGGGCGTTGCGGTCTAGGTCGAGGCCGAGGCTGAGGCATCGAGGTCGAGGGTGCTTGCCCTTGCCCCCGTGCCCGAGCTGCTGGCTCCGAGCCCGAGCATCGGGAGAGCACCTCCCAGGTCGGAGGTGGGCCCCCCGGGCCCGCGGAAAGCCGCCACGAGGCCACGGGGGGATGCTTACACGTGGCGAGGGTACCGATCCCTGTCAGCTAGCCCCCGAGGCTCAAGGGACGGCCCTAATGCTCGGGGCGCCCTTGAGGCTGATTGTACTTTAAGAAGGGATCGGTCCTTTGGTCGAGCTCGGCAGCCCCCGAGGCCGACCTTGCGTGCCGAAACCCTCCAAGGACCTCTGTCGTGGTAGTTTCAAACATGCCCTTTTGCCTTTGCGGCATTACATCGGAGATCGTGTCTGGGGGACGTCTTGATTTTTGCCGCCTCGGTTCCCCACGGGGGATTCGAGGAGGCGGTCTGCAACGCCTCGTGTCCTGGAGGGCGGCGGACACGGGACGCGACGCCTCGGGTCTCCAGGGGGGAATTCGAGGAGACGCGACCGTGGCGCTTCACGCTCTCCGCCCGAAAGTCCCGACGCGCCTTTTGAGGAGTAACTGACGTTGGCTGTCAGAGATCGGGCTTCTATAAAAGCTCGAAGCCGCATACCTCTGAAGTTCTTCAACCTTGCGTTGTGCCTTAGCTACTTTGTTGCTTTTTCCTCCTGTAACATTCCAAAAATTTGAATTTTAGAATGTTTAAATTTGAAAATTCACCATTTGCATTTTTCTTGAATTAATTTCAGCTTAATTTGAATTTTCTATTTATGAAAGGATTTAATTTGACTAATATATTCATCAAACAAAAGATTTTCAGTTTTAGTTGGGTTCATTATACTGCAAGGAATTTTTCTGTATTCTTGGAGATTTTTCTAAATTTATTTGCTATTTATTTGTTTTTATTCGGATTTCTAGAATTTATTAAATTCGGAAATTTTCTTTTGTTTCGAATTCCTTCCGGGCCGAATCCATCTCGCTGGCCCATTCCTTTTTCCTCGTCGGCCCGCTCCCTTCTACCTCTCTCGGCCCAGCTTCGCCGCTCGCAGCCCAGCCAGCCCGCTCGCCTCCACCGTTGGATCGGCGACACGTGCACGGTCCAGATGCAGCCGCGTTGCACCGTCGCCACCGAAACCCTAAACCTAACCGCGTCAATTCCGCCGCCGCCACCTCGGTTTCCGGATTTGTCACACCTCCCCAGGCTATTTAAGCATTCTTGCACCCCAGAGTTCGCCTCCTCGCCGCACCCGCCGCCTCAAGCCTCGCCGCCCGAGACGCTTCCGTCGCGGAGATATCGCTCGCCGAAGTTCCGCCGCCGTCCCGAGCGCTTCTTCGCCGTCTTTCTCTTTCTCCGGTGAGCCTCCGCCTCTTATTTTGGTCGCCTTGAACTCTCCGCGACTCCCTCCTTTTGCCCCTAACCCGGCGCCGCCTCGTCGCGTTTTGCTCCATCGGCGTCGCCTTCTTCTCCGCCTCCGGCATTGCCCGCGCCAGCGCTGCCGCCATCGTCCCTTGCCGTGTGCGTGGCGTTCGATCCGCCTGCCGCCGCGGATGCATGCCGCAGACGGGCCCGTCGGGCGCGTCGCCTCGCCTCTGCTGCGCGTCGGTGCGCGTCACCCGCCACGTGGCCCAGCCACGTGTGCCCTAGCCCCGCGTGGCAGCCGCGTCAGCGCTGCGTCGGCCGCCCCGTCAGCCCTAGCCGCCGCGTGGCATGCCACCTCAGCCGGTCTGCCGCGTCACCTTGAGCCGCCTCGGTGCACCCGGTTCATCGTGGACCGAGTCGCTGACGCGTGGGTCCCACCTGTCAGCCGGCAAATTCTTTTGGATTTATTCTTTTCCAGAAATCCCGAAAATTCCAGCCAATCACGTGTTGCCACGTGTCAGCCTCTCTGTTTTTCTGATTTTTCTGATCTGGAATCTTTCAAGAGCCCGTTCTCCTTCGTTCGAGCTCCGATTCCAGTGAATCAATTTTCTAAATTCATCTAAATTCAGGATCTATCTTCCAGTACCATTATTTTTAATTTTTGAATTTTGTTTGAATTTGTTTTATTTATTTGCTCTCGTTTCGCGTGTAGACGACGCAGTCGAAGCTCAAGCAAACCAACGATGAGGTAGATCCAAAGAAGAAGCGTGAAGGCAAGTCTTCCTTGAACATATTGATCCCAAATTTTATGAAAATGTTATGTTGTTTTTAAATTATGCATGCTTACTTTTATGCAAAGTACCTTAAATATAGTCTTAAGATTTAGTTAAATTCCAGTTGGTTATGCCCTCATTGGTATTGATCATGTCGAACCTTTCACACCCTAGATGATATATACTAGCTATTTTATTTGGTGATATCAAGTAGATTAGCATGGAACGGTAGAATTGCTTAGCCCAGCTTAAGCGTTTCGGTATTATACCATGATGGGAATCATTTCAAATGTTGTTTAAACTTATTTGTGAAATCGCGACAATTGGTGTTGCTGCTGTGAGTTAAATAAAATAAAGTGTAAATGGTTTAGACCGGGCGGATGGATGTTTGGCGGGTGCAGAAAGCACGAGGCCTTGGTATGTGAATGTTCCGCCCTAGTCAATTAAGGACCGAAGCGTGTGTTACCATGGACCGAGCACTACCGTACAACCACAAGTCTATATGGGTACGACCTGGCTAAATAATTTGTGCGTCTCATTATTAGCTTCGGTTGGTGAGTGCGGATGTTGGCAGCGCAAGAGGGGCTTCAGATCTTTGGCGGCTAGAACCCTAACAATGTGAAACCTTAGCGGGCGAGGTTAATAGTGGGGTTGTGCATTGTAAAGGCCTTGTCATGATCTTTCTGCCGACACACCAAAGGAAGTGTGTTAAGTGCATGGCAACAAGAGTCGATCATGTCTTGTGGGTAAAGTGTACATACTCTGCAGAGTTAAAACTACTTAAGTAGCCGTGCCCACGGTCAAGGGCAGGCGAGGTATGCTTGCACATTGTAGATTTTATGGTTTTGTTTTAAAGGAAAATGTTGGTGTGGGAATCCGTGAGCAGATGGAACTCTCGGGTTATGGTTTGGCGGATGGAGCCAGTCAGGTAGATGGAATCTGCTTTAATTGTCATATCAAATTCAATTACTATTCAATTACCTTTTGATCAAATGATGCTTTATGAAATTACTATTGGTATTTACAGTTAAACTTTGCTTTATGCTAAAAGAGCCATATTATGCCTTCAATTGTTTAGCCTTGCATATAGTTATCATGCATTATGTTTCCAAGACTTGCGGAGTACATTCTGTGCTCACCCTTGCAACATCCCCAACCTTCTACAGAAGAGTTCGCAGAAGCTGAAGGTGATTACGATTTCTACGCTTGTGGTTATGATGAAGGCGATCCGGAATGCTAGGACGCGAACCCCAGTCGATTGCCTGTTGGGCAAATGGATGGGCTTACTTTGCTTTTGTTATTTCGTTTCCGCTGTTTCTTATTGAACTCAAGCTATGATGCTGCTTATTTGTAATAATTGTCCATAAGGCTAATACTCTTTTGCTTAATTAATATTATTTGATTCGTGATATGGATGTGTTGTCATCATCTTGTTTCCTTTGTGTGTGCTAGCTTTTCCTGGACTAGCACAGGTTATACACAGAGGGTTCGGATTTGGAGATCCGGTCCCGACAGAGGTGGTATCAGAGCCATATCGACTGTAGGTCGCATCCCTAGTTAGTCTGGCCTTCTTAGCAAGAACTTCAAAATTATTTTCTAAATCAAACCAACGAATTGCTGTGAAATAGATTATCTCATCTCATCTTATTCTTAGGTTCTTACTCCTTTTCTTTGCTGAAATATTATTTTAAAATTTTAATTTGATCTTATCCCTTGAAACTTCTCAAAGCCTCAAGTCTTCTGCAAGAATCCAGATCAAGGAAGAAGATGATCAAGTCGTCAAAGAGTATATCCGAGAAGACTCCCATATAGGATAAGTAATAGTGACCAATAGTGTTGGAGTATGTCACCCTTTTTAATTTAGCAACGTATAGTCCGAGTGCATTAGAAATTTTTGTTGCTTGTTTGTTGGGTGTGATGTACACTTGCGCTAGCATTGTGTTGCAGCCACCTTTATTTTGGAGTTTTATAGCTTGTTTGGTCTTAGAATGGCTACCTCCCTAGTCTTCTCATCTTTTGCTCTTTCCCTCTCATCTATTGCTAACCTATCCCTGGCCGTTGCTTCAGATGGAAGGTCAAGGAAGAGGTCGTGGAGCTGGTCGTGTTGGAGGTCGTGGTCGTGGTCGTGGTCAGGCAGAGCCACAAGAGCAGCAGGATGTTCAAGATCAGCAAGAGCAGCAAGTGCCACCGCCACGCCGCCATCCAACCCGATCGCAGATATCCAGCAGATGATGGCAATGCGGCTTCATTGTTGCGAGCCCTTGCTCGAGAATATGGTAACGATCCTCACCAAAGACCACAGCGATGCCGGTGATGCCGCCGATCAAAGCTTGGAGAGTTCATGAGAACTAGGCGCCTACCTTCACGGAGCGGTGAACCCTTGGAGCGAGATGGTGGTTGAGAGATGTAGAGAAAAAGCTCCAGTTAGCGCAGTGTGATGACCACGAAAAGGTTCTCTACGCGAGCCATCAGTTAAAAGGAGTAGCTGCTACTTGGTGGGATAATTTTGTCTCGCCCATCGAATGCTCAAGCTATAACTTGGGAGGAATTTTACAAGCCTTCCAGATCTTGCTCATGTACTGCCGGCATAATTGAAATGAAGAAAAGAGAATTTCGCAAGTTGCATCAGGGAAACCAGAGTGTTTCTAAGTATCTGAATAGGTTTACCCAATTGTCGAGGTATGCACCAGAGGATGTGGCTACTGAAAGTGCCAAGATTTGGAGGTTCATGGAAGGACTTGACCCTGACATCAAGGTGCAGCTAGTTGCTTTGGATTTTCTGAATTTTCAGCATATGGTGAACAAGGCACTAGTACAAGAGGATGCCCAGCGCCAACAGCGGGAGTTCCGCAAGAGAAGGATAGCATTTCAGGCTCAGCATGGAGCGAGTGGTTCTCGTCAGCGCTTCCAACCTCAGCAAGCCAACAGAACACCTGTTCAAGGAGCACCCCGTACTCCTAATTCTGGACCACGCCCAATCGCTCAAGGACCCCAGCAGAACAACGCCAGTGGTCAACAGCAAAAAGGGAATTCAAATGCTGCAGGGATTCAGTGTTTCCATTGTCACCAGATGGGACATTATGCCAGCAACTGTCCTCAAAAGCGTCAGCAAGTGACCTCGGTGCCGTTCAACTTGGGATCCAATTCCGCCAGAGCTCCTGCGCAAGGACAAGGTCATGGAACACCCCAGACGCCAAGAGCTCCGCAATCCTTTGGAAGAGGACGTGTCAACCATGTGACCGCCGAAGAAGCTCAGGAGGCACCAGATGTGGTTTTGGGTAAGTCCCTTGTTAACTCAATACCTGCCTCAGCATTATTTGATTCTGGAGCATCGCATTCTTTTATATCGAAGAATTTTGTTGAACAATTTGGTTGGGAAACCTTTACCCTTAAGAGCCCTATGATAGTTCAGTCACCGGGAAAAGAATTGAGAACTAGTTCAGTATGCCCAAGTGCAACCATAAAAATCAATGGGGTAGAATTCCTAGCGAATCTTATCATCTTGGATTCAAAAGGAATAGATGTCATCCTAGGGATGGATTGGTTAACCAAATATAAAGGTCAAATAGATTGTGTCAGTAGAGCCATCACCCTTACCAATTCAGAAGGCATTCGAGTGGAGTGTATGCCTGATGAGTCCGCAAGTAAGAAGTGCGCTTTAAACAGTTTGAAGGAATCAACTTTGGAAAGTATGCTTGTGGTGCAAGAATATCCAGATGTATTTCCTGAAGATTTGCCAGGTATGCCGCCTGATCGAGATATAGAGTTCGTCATAGAGCTAGTCCCTGGTACGGCTCCTATTTCAAAGAGACCCTACCGTATGCCAGCCAATGAACTCGCCGAGATGAAGAAACAGATTGAGGAGTTGCAAGAAAAAGGATACGTTCGTCCAAGTTCGTCACCTTGGGGAGCGCCAGTTCTTTTTGTAAAGAAGAAGGATAATACTTTGCGCTTGTGCGTGGATTATAGAGCCCTGAATGAAGTCACAATCAAGAACAAGTATCCGTTACCCAGGATTGATGACCTATTTGATCAGTTGAAAGGAGCATGTATTTTCTCCAAGATCGATCTTCGATCTGGATACCATCAGTTGAAAATAAGGTCACAAGATATTCCGAAGATAGCTTTTGCTACCCGATATGGATTATATGAGTTCACAGTTATGTCATTTGGTCTGACCAATGCACCAGCCTATTTTATGAATTTGATGAATAAAGTGTTTATGGAATACCTGGACAAATTTGTGGTAGTATTCATAGATGGTATTCTTATCTATTCTAAGGATGAAGCGGAACATGAAGGTCATTTGAGGGTGGTGTTAGAAAAGCTCAGAAATCATCAGTTGTATGCTAAGTTTAGTAAGTGTGAATTTTGGTTGAAAGAAGTTGCTTTCTTAGGTCATATAATTTCTGCCGGAGGTGTCTCAGTAGACCCTGAAAAAGTGAAAGGTGTACTTGATTGGAGGCAACCCAAGTCAGTGCCTGATATCAGAAGTTTTCTTGGTTTAGCGGGATACTACCGAAGATTCATAGAAGGATTTTCAAAGATTGCAAGACCGCTTACCCAGTTGCTAAAGAAGGAAAAGAAGTTTGAATGGTTTGAAGCTTGTGAGCAAAGTTTTCAGGAATTAAAGAAAAGACTGACCTCAGCCCCAGTGCTCATTTTACCGGATATTCGAAAGAACTTTGAGATTTTCTGTGATGCTTCAAGACAGGGTCTTGGATGTGTTCTGATGCAAGAAGGCAAAGTAGTTGCATACGCCTCACGGCAATTGCGACCACATGAGGAAAATTATCCAACCCATGACTTGGAAATGGCTGCAGTTGTGCATGCATTAAAGTTGTGGAGGCATTATCTCATCGGGACTCGATGTGAAATTTTCACAGATCATAAGAGTTTGAAGTATATCTTCACTCAAGCAGACCTCAACCTAAGACAAAGAAGATGGTTAGAATTAATCAAGGATTATGATGTGTGAATACATTACCATCCTGGCAAGGCTAATGTAGTTACCGATGCCTTAAGCCGGAAGAGCTATTGCAATAATTTGATGATTCAAGAAGGTCAACCTGCTCTTCACAAGGATTTTCAGCGTTTGAATTTGGAATTAGTGGATGAAGGTTTCGTTGCTGCATTAGAGATTCAACCAACCTTGGAGGATCAGATCAAAAAGATGCAAAAGTTAGATAAAGAAGCTTCTAAGATCAAGGATAGAATAAAGGAAGGTAAAGCCCCAGGATTTTCAGAGGATGAAGAAGGAACCGTTTGGCTTGGAAAAAGTATATATGTGCCGAATCAAAAAGAGATCAAGCAGTTGATATTAAAGGAGGCACATGAGTCAGCGTACTCAATTCATCCAGGTAATACTAAGATGTATCAAGATCTTCGTGGTATATATTGGTGGCCAAGGATGAGAAAAGAAATCGCAGAGTACATAGCTATGTGTGATGTATGCCAGCGAGTTAAAGCTGAACATCAAAGACCCGCAGGATTGCTACAGCCGTTAAAGGTGCCTGAATGGAAGTGGGAAGAAATTGGAATGGATTTCATTACAGGACTTCCGAGAACCAGGTCAGGTTATGATTCAATATGGGTTGTAGTGGATCGATTGACAAAAGTTGCTCATTTTATTCCTGTGAGAACAACTTACCAGGGAGATCAACTTGCAGAGTTGTATATGTCAAGAATCGTGTGTTTGCATGGTGTACCAAAGAGAATTGTATCAGATCGAGGCACTCAATTCACTTCAAGATTCTGGCAAAAGTTGCAAGAAGCGTTGGGTACCAACCTAAATTTCAGCACAGCTTATCATCCTCAGACAGATGGACAAACGGAGCGAGTGAACCAAATCCTTGAAGATATGTTAAGGTCTTGTGCATTGTCCAATGCGGCAAGTTGGGATCAATGTTTACCTTATGCAGAATTCTCTTATAACAATAGTTATCAAGCAAGTTTGCAGATGTCACCATTTGAAGCCTTGTATGGAAGAAAGTGCAGAACACCTCTTTGTTGGAATGAAACAGGAGATCGCCAAGTCTTTGGTCCTGATATTTTGCAAAAGGCTGAAGAACAAGTAAAAATGATTCAAGAAAGATTGAGAACAGCGCAATCTAGGCAAAAGAGCTACGCTGATAATCGTCGGAGAGAGTTAACCTTTGCTCCTGGTGACTATGTGTACTTGAAAGTCTCACCGCTCAGAGGAATGCGTCGATTTCAAGTTCGTGGAAAGTTAGCACCAAGATTTATTGGACCGTTCCCAATCCTAGCCAGAAGTGGACAGGTGGCTTATCAGTTGGAGCTGCCACCTCAGTTGTCAAATGTGCACAATGTGTTCCATTTGTCACAGCTGAAGAAGTGTCTCAGGGTACCAGAAGAGCAAATGCAGATTGAGAATATTGAGCTCCAAGAGGATCTTAATTGAGAATATTGAGCTCCAAGAGGATCTTACCTACCCAGAGTAACCGATCAGAATTTTGGATGAGGCAGAACACAGAACAAGAAACAGGACAATCAAGTTTTGTAAAGTTCAGTGGAGCAACCATTCTCAAAAGGAAGCAACCTGGGAGCGTGAAGAAGATCTTAGAAAAGAGTACCCCAACCTTTTTCCCTAGTCTGTCCAAATCTCGGGTCGAGATTTCTTTTAAGGAGGGGAGGTTTGTAACATTCCAAAAATTTGGAATTTAGAATGTTTAAATTTGAAAATTCACCATTTGCATTTTTCTTGAATTAATTTCAGCTTAATTTGAATTTTCTATTTATGAAAGGATTTAATTTGACTAATCTATTCATCAAACAAAAGATTTTTAGTTTTAGTTGGGTTCATTATGCTAGAAGGAATTTTTCTGTATTTTTGGAGATTTTTATGAATTTATTTGCTATTTATTTGAATTTATTTGTTTTTATTCGAATTTCTAGAATTTATTAAATTCGGAAATTTTCTTTTGTTTCGAATTCCTTCCGGGCCGAATCCATCTCACTGGCCCATTCCTTTTTCCTCGTCGGCCCGCTCCCTTCTACCTCTCTCGGCCCAGCTTTGCCGCTCGCAGCCCAGCGAGCCCGCTCGCCTCCACCGTCGGATCGGCGACACGTGCACGGTCTAGATGCAGCCGCGTTGCACCGTCGCCACCGAAACCCTAAACCTAACCGCGTCAATTCCGCCGCCGCCACCTCGGTTTCCGGATTTGGCACGCCTCCCCAGGCTATTTAAGCCGCTGCTGCACCCAGCCCGAGGTTCCCTCCTCGCGCCGCACCCGCCGCCTCAAGCCTCGCCGCCCGAGACGCTTCCGTCGCGGAGATATCGCTCGCCGAAGTTCCGTCGCCGTCCCGAGCGCTTCTTCGCCGTCTTTCTCTTTCTCCGGTGAGCCTCCGCCGCTTATTTTGGTCGCCTTGAACTCTCCGCGACTCCCTCCTTCTTTTGCCCCTAACCCGACGTCGCCTCGTCGCGTTTTGCTCCGTCGGCGTCGCCTTCTTCTCCGCCTCCGGCATTGCCCGCGCCAGCGCCGCCGCCATCGTCCCTTGCCGTGTGCGTGGCCGTCCGATCCGCCCTAGCCGCCGGATGCATGCGCGTGGGCCGGGCCCGATCGGGCGCGTCGCCTCGCCTCCGCGCCGCGTCGGCCGCGTCACCCGCGTGGCCCGACCACGTGTGCCCTAGCCCAGCGTGGCGGCCGCGTCGGTGCTGCGTCGGCCGCCGTCGACCCTAAGCCGTAGCGTGGCATGCCACCTCGGCCGATCTGCGCGTCACCTTGAGCCGCCTCGGTGCACCCGGTTCATCGTGGACCGAGTCGCTGACGCGTGGGTCCCACCTGTCAGCCGGCAAATTCTTTTGGATTTATTCTTTTCCAGAAATCCCGAAAATTCCAGCCAATCACGTGTTGCCACGTGTCGACCTCTGCTTTTTCGATTTTTACGATGCGGAATCTTCCAGGAGCCCGTTCTCCTTCGTTCGAGCTCCGATTCCAGTGAATCAATTTTCTAAATTCATCTAAATTCAGGATCTATCTTCCAGTACCATTATTTTCAATTTTTGAATTTTGTTTGAATTTGTTTTATTTATTTGCTCGTTTGGCGTGTAGGCGACTTGATCAAGCTCAAGCAAACCAACGAATGAGGTAGATCCAAAGAAGAGGCGAAGGCAAGTCCTCCTTGAACATATTGATCCCAAATTTTATGAAAATGTTATGTTGTTTTTAAATTATGCATGCTTACTTTTATGCAAAGTACCTTAAATATAGTCTTAAGGTTTAGTTAAATTCCAGTTGGTTATGCCCTCATTGGTATTGACTCATGTCGAACCTTTCACACCCTAGATGATATATACTAGCTATTTTATTTGGTGATATCAAGTAGATTAGCATGGAACGGTAGAATTGCTTAGTCCAGCTTAAGCGTTTCGGTATTATGCCATGATGGGAATCATTTCAAATGTTGTTTAAACTTATTTGTGAAATCACGGCAATTGGTGTTGCTGCTGTGAGTTAAATAAAATAAAGTGGAAATGGTTTAGACCGGGGCGGATGGATGTTTGGCGGGTGCAGAAAGCTCGAGACCTTGGTATGTGAATGTTCCGCCCTAGTCAATTAAGGACCGAAGCGTGTGTTACCATGGACCGAGCACTACCGTACAACCACAAGTCTATATGGGTACGACCTGGCTAAATAATTTGTGGGTCTTATTATTAGCTTCGCCAGTTGGTGAGTGCGGATGTTGGCAAAGCAAGAGAGGGCTTCTCATCTTGGCGCTAGGACCCTAACAGCGGTGAAATCTTAGCGGGCGAGGTTAATAGTGGGGTTGTGCATTGTAAAGGCCTTGTCATGATCTCTCTGCCGACACACCAAAGGAAGTGTGTTAAGTGCATGGCAACAAGAGTCGATCATGTCTTGTGGGTAAAGTGTACACACTCTGCAGAGTTAAAACTACTTAAGTAGCCGTGCCCACGGTCAAGGGCAGGTGAGGTACGCTTGCACATTGTAGATTTTATAGTTTTGTTTTAAAGGAAAATGTTGGTGTGGGAATCCGTGAGCAGATGGAACTCTCGGGTTATGGTTTGGCGGATGGAGCCAGTCAGGTAGATGGAACCTGCTTTAATTGTCATATCAAATTCAATTACTATTCAATTACCTTTTGATCAAATGATGCTTTATGAAATTACTATTGGTATTTACAGTTAAACTTTGCTTTATGCTAAAAGAGCCATATTATGCCTTCAATTGTTTAGCCTTGCATATAGTTATCATGCATTATGCTTCCAAGACTTGCGGAGTACATTCTGTGCTCACCCTTGCAACATCCCCAACCTTCCACAGAAGAGTTCGCAGAAGCTGAAGGTGATTACGATTTCTACGCTTGTGGTTATGATGAAGGCGATCCGGAATGCTAGGACGCGAACCCGATCGATTACTGTTGGGCAAATGGATGGGCTTACTTTCCTTTTGTTATTTCGTTTCCGCTGTTTCTTATTGAACTCAAGCTATGATGCTGCTTATTTGTAATAATTGGCCATAAGGCTAATACTCTTTTGCTTAATTAATATTATTTGATTCGTGATATGGATGTGTTGTCATCACTGTTTCCACTGTGTGTGCTAGCTTTTCCTGGACTAGCACAGGTTATACACAGAGGGTTCGGATTTGGAGATCCGGTCCGACACCTCCCAACCCGTCTTGATTTCTCCGAGTGCCATGGCCAAGTTCGTGAAAAGCACCTTGACCACCGAGAGGATGAAGGAGCTCGAGTTGATGCGACTCCTGGACCCGACGACCTAGCGACTTTCGGCGGCCGGGGAGGTCGAGCCGCGCCCCCGGGACGACGAGATTGTGTGTATGGAGCAGTACACGCTCTTGGGGCTGCGGACCCCGGAGAGCGGCTTCCTGGCGGCCGTCCTCGCGCAATGCGAGATCGAGCTCGTCAACCTAGTTCCGAACTCCATTCTCCTTCTTTCCATCTTCTCCCATCTCTGCGAGGGGTTCATAGGGATCCTTCCGACCCCCTCTCTTTTCTTTCGCTTTTATTCTTTGTTCCGCACCTCGAAGGACCCCGTCGTCGGGTGCCTTTACTTCCGGCTGCGGACCGGGCTTCTTTGCACCTTTCTTCAAGTCCTGACCCGGGACTCCCTCGGGCCGTGGACGGAGAGGTGGTTTTATCTGAAAGCGCCAAAGGTAAGATCACTTTTCCCCGAGCTCAGGCGGGTCCATTCTTCTGATCGCCTTCTAACCTTGTTTTGTTTTTCTGCAGCCCCAGCGGAGTCGTGGGTTGCGGCGCGCGCAAGAGATGTTCAGGAAGGCAGCCCACGCCTACAGCCTCGACAACCCCGTGCCCAAGGATATCTTGAGGCGGAGTAGCGAGGTAATTCATTTTCCACCCTCTTTTGTTGAGTTCGGCTCAGGCTCAAGCCTGTTTTGACGGCGCCGGGCCGTGCAGGAGAGCCAGGAACTGCCGGAGACGGCGCGGGACCTGCTACTGCTGCCCGGGCTGGGCAAGGGCAAGAAGGCCGCCAAGAGGCCTGCCCCGGACGCCCTTGGCCAGGTCGCCAAAAGGCCCCACGTCGAGTAGGGCGACCGCGTGATGGTAAGTTGTCTTTCGCCGAGCCCGGGGAAATCCGGGCTCGACCTCAGACTCTTGTTGTCCTCGATCGCCTTCTTTTCTCTGACCTCCTTTTCTTCTGCCCACAGCAAGAACGGGCGGCGGCGGCGGCCGTCGAGCCATCGAGATTGCGCCTGGCGCCGCGGACGCAGGGCGCTCAGGAAGAAGACACTCCCAGCCGCCGTGGGGGCGGGGCGTCGTGCCACGCCCCCGTCACCCAGGAGACGGAGACTCGTCACTCAGGTTTGAGCCCAACCCTTGCCCGAGGTCACGAGCGTAGGTTTCTTCTCTCACAAGTCTTAGAGGCCCTCTATCTTACCGACTCTCACTGTTGTCCAGGGCGAGTCCGAGGACAAGGAGGAGGACGCGGGGGACTACCTCCTAGTCCCCTGAGCTAGGCCGCGGGCCCGCAAAGAGACCGCGGCGCCCTCGGGAGCGGCGCGACTAGGGGCCCGACCAGGCCCCAGCTCGGACAGCCCGCACGAGCGGGGTTGCAGCGGAGGTCGACGTCGCCACGGCCACGGCGAGAATCGACGCCGCTGGGCCCGGCGCGACGGAGGTTGAGGCGACACCAGTGGTCGCCGCCGACCTTGGCGGTGCATCAGGTACGCCGATTACCTTTATCGATCGTCGTCTTTGCTTGGCACTTTGGTTTTCTTTGTGGCTCCTCCCTGGCAGGCTCGGCTCCGCCCGCATCGCCCCGTGCCTCGCACGAGTCTGCTCAGGCTGGTGCCTCTCACAGTGTCGCTGACCCGGCGTCGGAGGGAGCCCCCGGGGGACGCTCGTCGCTACTGAGCGATAGCCGCGCGAGGCTCGAGAATCGTCTCCAGGAGGTGAATTGGGTTCAGACCCTCCTTATTTCTTCTTTGTGCTCGCGGGGCCGTCGTGACGCTTCTTGTGTCCTTTCAGGGCTTGGACTCGATCGCCACTGGGCTTGGGACCCTGCGTGTCCACGCCAACCAATTCTGGACGCTGTGCACCTTGGTCGAGGAATGGGAGCAGTACGTCCTCGGCCTCGAGGAGAGCGCAGCACGGACGGAGGAGGAGGTCGAACGGCTGAAGGTTGAGCACGCCGTCGAGCTTTCGTGGGCTATCAAGGCCGAGCAGAAGAGGTCGGCCGAGGTCCTCGCCAATGCTTGCGAGAAGTCCGAGAAGGCCGACGAGGAGATCTGGGCGTCGGCCGCGAAGGTCGTTGAGTCTGCTCGTGCGGAGGCGGAGACGCTCCGTAAGCAAGTCGCAGAGGTCTTCGCCGCTCCCACGAAGGCCTCCACCGAGCTCGAGGCGAAGGTGGCCGAGCTCGAGGAGAAGCTTGGGCGAGCGTCTCGGGCGGGGAAGAGCACTTTAGCCCAGCTCCAGGAGGAGCGGAGCCGCGTCGCCAACGTCGAGACCGATACGCTGACTTTAAGGGCCAAGGCCAATACCCACCAGTCCACGAGCGCGGCCAGCAGGGACCGGTCGTACCCGAACCGTGGGACTGCGCCGCCTCTAACGGGTAGTGACTGCTCCACCATCCTCTGAGAGGCGAGAAGCCGCCTTCGCAACTTGCATGCGATTATCTGCGTCGTTAGAGTAGCATTCACAGGTAAGTACATGCATATACAAGAGTGCGAGCGTTGGTAGCTTACCGTGGAACCCAGCGTGGGTCAATGCGGAGCAGCTTGTTGGGCACCCGAGGCCGGAGTGTCCCTAGCTCTCGGTTCTCCTCTGCGGAGTACCTAGACCGGTGGGTCGCATCCACGGTCGCGTCTGGCAGCTCAGGACAAGGTCGCGCCATCGTCGCCTGTTACAAAGCAAATATAACAAATTTGTCAGTAATTACATGTGCACACAAAATTAAATGCAAAATAACGAAATGTTGCATATTTAATTAACAATACAAAGGAAGTCCAGAGAGCTAAAAGAATCTAATGTTACGAACATACCAAACATGAAGATATGTTCGATGAAGCACACAACGTCGAAAATTACATTATCCGCATAGCAATTAACTGGTACATCGAAAATTACATGATGCGAACAACAACTAACTGGTACATCAAAAATTACATGATTGGAACAACACTTCACTGGTACATCGAAAATTACATGACGCGAATAACAACTAACTGGTACGTCGAAAATAACATTATCCGCATAACAATTAACTGGTACATCGAAAATTACATGATGCGAACAACAACTAACTGGTATATCGAAAATTACATGATGCGAACAACAACTAACTGGTACATAAAAAATTACATGATTGGAACAACAATTCACTGGTACATCGTAAATTAAATGATGGGAACAACATCGAAAATTACATTATCCGCGGTTGCGACGCGCTTCGGACTCGTCCATATCGTTCAGAATACGCCGTGTCCTTCGACGCCCGACCTTCTGCCTCAACATTCAGATGTCCGATACCCATCGATGGTCCGGAGGGGGCTGTTGTGAACGATCCATCCACTCGGTATCCGTACACCTCGTGATGCCACGTTTTGAGAACACTTTGCTTGTAGTAGTAGGTGGAGATGTACGGACGACATGATTGATGCGTCTCGGCGGCTGCAGCAATGGCGTGCGAGCACGACAAGTGCAGCAGGCGTGGTTTCTCGCAGGAGCACTCGCAGTCAGCTGCTCGGAGTATGCACAGATGGGAAGTCCTCTCCCGGTGGGCACCTCTGCGACTTCGGTCACCGCAGTGCACGTGGTATCTCCGTTCCACGCACCTCTCCGGTGTCAATCGATGTGTCTGCGCCTTTCTTGTTTTCTTGGACATGTACGTAGACACAACCGTTGAGTACGACAGTCGATTGTCCGACATAAATGATGCGGAGTTCTTGTATCGCTCAATGAAATATCTCTGTGTCCCTAGTAAGACACCTTCGACTATACCCACCAATGGAAGCCATCTGGTGCCTTTCATTACCCAGTTGTAAATCTTCGCCAGATTCGTTGTCATGATGCCATAACGCGAGTCGCCCTCGTCATGCAGAAGGGACCATTTCTCCAGAGGCTCGTGTCGTATCCAGTCGGTGAAACTCTTTATGCTGGTTCCCTGCCTACGCCGAATGTTTGGGGCGTTTGTGGGGAGTGCACACAAGGCTGTCGGGTCCTCTCCTTACTCATGGTACACCATCGGGTTCCTTGATGAACTAGCGGTACCTGTTGGATTCATTGATTGTTTTTTCGTTAGTTCATCCAACGTCCTCCAAAGCGCGTCGAACTTCCTCCGTTGGTTCTGTTTGCACAGCCGCTTGAACATGTTCATAAGCTCCTTATTCCTAAACTGACGGAAAAAAATTGGTACCCATGTGCCTCATGCACCACCTGCCCTTCAGGTCTGGCCACTTGCTGCTCACACGACGGCGGACCCTTGCTGCATATCCACGATTGCCCTTAGCAGCCCTGCATGTCGATCATGGATGACACAAACATCAGGCCTGTCCAGGACAACTGCCAGCTTCACTCTTTCAAGGAACCAGTATCAGCTCTTCGTGTTTTCCCCCTCCACGAAGGCCAATGCAACCGGTAGAACCTGGTTGTTCGCGTCCACCGCGATCGCAGTTAGAATCTTGCCCTTGTACTTTCCCGTGACGAATGTGTCGTCCATGCAGATGACCGGGCGACAGTGCCGAACACATTTATGCATCCGCCCAGGGCGAAGAAGGCACGCTGCAAGACCCAATTACCCGCGGGAAACTCCATCATAATGGAACATTTCCAGTAGTCCTTCCACTTCCCCTTGTATGCTTGCACCCGTCATGGGCACAAATCAACTACGCACTTCACATCATACTCCTTTTTGCTGGACTTCACTACCATGAATTACCGTCGAAGAGACATTGCCCAGTACTTCACCGCATCCATCACAGCCTCCTTGTCTTTATATATGGCCCCCTGCGTCACCTCGTTCTCACGGTACTCCCATGTATCAATGTTCCCTTCATTCATTGTTAGGTCTTCGAAACTGTAATTGTTCCACGCACCAGGGATAGGCACCTGAGGAGCATTGTTCTCCTCGTCGGAGTGTTCACCATCAGGGACTTCCTCGTCTGCACGGTCCTCCTCTTCCATCAGGTGGACTATGTCCTCCACCTCCTCCCCCTCGTCGGCCACCCCTCGCGCCTCCACCACTGTCTCCTCTGCCCCCCGATCCCTTCGCCACCACCGGTCTCGTCCTCCTCGTCTCCGGGCTCCTCGCCACCTTCCTCTCTGCATCCTTCTACATTTGACGTCCCCTCCACCGTAATGTCCACCCTGACATCACGAACTTGCGACACCGATGGAGCTACCGGGTAGCACTGTACCAACAACATGAGCGGCCAACCCCGCTCTACGGCAAAACCAACATAACTCCTCCATGTTGATGTCGAGTTAATAGGAATCAATTCTCCGTAAAAACAGTCTTGCGCACGGCTTACTACTGTTTTGACCCGCAACCGAACAGTCTGGGTATCCAAACTGAACATCCGAGACATCCACTCCAACAAACCCTTGTATGTCCTATCGCTCGGTCTACATATGCCCTGTACGATTCTTGAAAATGATGATAAATTCACCCCATCCGCTCCCTGTGCTATCTCCCCATCTCCATAAAATATTTGGAAATACAATTTCTCCTACATGCTGCAACGTCCGACGGAAAAATATTACTCTAAAATACAATATACAAAACATACATTGATCGTACTACAAAATTCGACTATAAATAAGTCATTAGGCTATAAATAAGTAATTCGACTTGCCTACCATATGGACTAACATTATATTTGTGCCACATTACATTAACCCTACCAAATTAAATTTGTAAATATTGCCTACTATTTTCACTGTATTCAATTTCTATATACTGAATACTAGATTAAATTTGTAACATACTAAATACTACACAATCCTGAAATTTCTAAAAACTAAATACTACATTAAAGTTCTAAATATGAACTGCGACATTAAATTTCTAAATAACACTATCTGAAAAATTCTAAACGCTACACAATCCTAAATTTTCTAAACACTATAATAAATTTCTAAATATTAAATGCTACATTTAAATTCTAAATATCACACAGTCCTACAAAATTTTCTAAACACTACAAAATCCTAAAATTTCTAAATAATAAATGCTACATTTAACTTCTACATAGCTAAACAATCATAAAAAATTCATAAATATACCTTCGCAGAAATGACGAATCGATTTCCCCCCCTCTTCTTCTTCTTTCTCTTCTTTTTTTCTTCTTCTTCTTTCTCTTTTTCTCTTGTTCTTCCTTTTCTTTTGTCTCGTTGCCGCCTCACCGAGCGAGCCTGACATTTAAATGGCCCTGTCGCCTGACCTTTGGCGGCACGGTGGTTAAATCTTGGTGGGTGGCGTTTGTGGCCGTTAAGTGCCGTTAGGCCGGGCACCTGTCGCCCAGTGCTGAGGCGACAGGGGACCAAAAATGCAATTTTTACATCCGGACGTCTACTTTCGAAAAAAATAAAAACAAATATTAAATAAAAAAATTCGGGGGGAGAGGGGGATTGGGCTGGCCTATCGCACCTGTGGGCCATTAAAGCCATGAAGCCGGTTTGGCCTACGCATGGGCTGCATTTGCCCTAATTGCCATGCGAGCTAGGTTAAAAATCCTAGCTCGCCCGAGCCTTTGCGTGGTGGCAGGATAGTACGATGAGCTTGGTTCACACGGCGGATCTAGACGGTGGCGTCAGGTGGAAGCGAGGCGGCTGTGGTGCTCGATAGGAGTGGAGAGACTACCGCGGAAGTGGCGCATCTCGCTCGAATTCAAACAACTAAACACATGAATAACTTTTTTCTTAAACCATCTCATACATGTACCATTTGGTACAAGCAACCAAACACACCATAAGGCTCTCCTCGACTAATCAACCACCTCAGGTTTCTTACAGGCGCGCTTCCGTGACCGTGCGTGGTGGTTTCAGCGCCGGCGACTGGTTGCGCCCGACAGGTGCTTTCCCACTCGGAAGCTCGATTCAAGTCTAGAGCGAGTTGCGTTGCGAGTGAGCTTTTTTTTACTGTCCTGTCCTACCCATGACGCCCCAGCTATCTTCCCACTCGGAAGTTTCTTGAAGAACTTCCCACTCGGAAGTTTCTTGAAGAACTTTCCAGAAGGATAGCACGTGCAAGGGGCCACAGGTCGAAAAGTGTCAACGTGAGTTGACGACCCCGTTGACAATGAAGTGCATTTGCCCGCGGCCACGGAGCACGACCGAGGAGACGGATAGGGATGGGCGCAATAATGGATTTGAGTGCGCTGTGGCTTTTTGGTGTGTGTATGTATGTATGTGTGTTTTTTTTATAACCTTTCAATCATTCACTAACCGTGCCAGACCAAAATGCTCTCCAGAGGCCGCTCAAAAAATAAAGTAGTTAATCCTGCTTGTTTAAGAAAAAAAATTAAAAAAAGTAATCCAATCACGAGCTATTTTGTTTTCTAATGATGCTTCTTTTGTCTAAGTTAGTTCGTCTGTGATTAGTTGTTTTCCCCCTATGTATGGCATTCTTGACAATGTTTATCTATAAGCTAGTTCCATGGATGCATGGGCTATCACGGTAGTACATGAGTACACTAGAAGGTAGGTATCAAACTTTACTAATTCTTTAGCACTAAATTATTATATAAGATAAGGTTCTAAAGGTTTAATTATAAGGTTGTAAGAAAGTGACAATCACTTGTATTTTTTAAAGTTGTGTTTAAAAAAAAAGCATGTGATCAGCTTCACTAAATCCTTTCTCTTTTATCGTGGTTATTTGTCACCGTTATTTCGGTTCTTTCTATATAATTCATCTACTCCACTCATGATACGGTGTACCTTTATGCCACATATCACAATATCATATCTCAACTTAAGTTGTTACACATACAAAGGAGTCACAAAGTGTAACAAATATAAATCTTATCCAAGGTTCTAAATAGAGAATAGCATAATTGTAGCGGATTGGCTCTCGTGTAGTGAATATGGATAGCGGAGTATAGAGCTGACATTATATTGCCATAACACGTTCAAAAAAATATTGATAATTTTGAGTTTTATTTATATGTTTAAATTCTTTATTTTACTATAGATTTACAAAATTATGAGCACAAAAAGTGCATATATTCTACCAAATTTGTGAAACATCTTTAAAAACAACTATATCAACCATCTCAACTGCTACACCACAGTAGCTCCTGCTATATTTTGAACCGTAGTCACGGTAGTGGCTAAACCTTACTACCACGACAACAGGCGCTATAGCATCCGCTACCACCGCTATTTAGTACGGTGCTCTAGCCAAATCCCTCGAAATTTCCATGATACTCCTGCTTTCCGGATTGATCCATTTCACTAATGGTATATCTTCGAAGAAAATCCATTCTCCCCTGTCCACACAGAACTATTTTTCTTTGAAAGAAAGAGTTACTACTTCACTCCAGTTTTTCTAGCTTGTACGGCAGGGCTAAACAGTCGAAAGAGAAAGCCAAAAACCGAGTTTTTCCTGCTACCAACTGCAAGCAACAAGATGAGCAAGCCGAAGCATCCATCACCACTCACCCGTAGGATAGGAGCACAGTATATTTTACATATATGCGCGTTGAATTTAATGGAGCCGAAAAGGTATTGGCCCCACCACAATAACATCCTGGACGATTCCTCACGCCACATCACCGTCGAGATCATTTTCCAGGCCGTGCGGGTCCCACGTCGGCACAGACCAAGTGGATGGACAGCTCCACTGCCCGTCTGACTAAGATAAATAAACACAGGGTCTAAGCTGCTTAAATATAACCGGAATCGTGGTGTTAAGATGTAACCGGATTTTTTTATTTTGACGAACGAATTTCAAACTATATTTGAGGGGGATTTAGGCATAAATATAGCATCGTATTGCATAAGAGAATCAATCTACAATCAATAAAGAGAAAAGAGTTGAAATCCTCTATATTTTGTGTTCATTTATTCTGTAATTGTTTTTCGGGTATTCTCAATATTCTTGATTGGCATTGAATTGATCTACGGTAATCAATTTATTATTCAACATGTTATCAACACGAGTCTCTTCTAGGCCTAGCGGTATGTCGCCTTTCTCTTTTCAATCTCCATGCTATTAGATTAATCCAGTAGATTAATTTTTGCTCTCAAGACCCTAGATTGTTTTCTTCCTAATTAGGGTTCTAGATTGATTTACTATACATGGGATTGATGTTCATGGCTTAAACCATATGCGCTCGCTGTCGCCTCCCCGATAGCTGTCGTGCCCCCGCCGAGTGTTGTCCTTGCCGGTCACTGCGAGTGCCGCCACGTGCCCCTGAAGTGCATCGACCACAAAACGTGTGCGCTTGACATGCACCACACCCACAATGATGCCCGAAACCACCGTTCGACACGGATTGTGCCCGAAGTGCAGCCCAAAAAAAAGTTGAAACCCTTAAAAAAAACCCTAGCCCTGTGGGCCGCTACGGCCCGTTAAAATTTTGGCCCAACAAAGAAAGAGAAAGAAAAAAGGGATTCGGCTCAATACGGCCTCGACGGACTGGATTTGGCCCATGTACTTAAACGGGCTGCATAGCCCGTGGGCCACGCTAGCTATTCTTGCGGATGCGGTAATTTTTGCGAAAAAGACCTTGATGTTCTGCATAATTATAAAAATCCTTCTATAAATTAATAATAATACCCTGCCATTCCAAGAAAACTAGGAATCTAAGTACCTAACTTCGGTTTTTCCCAATGCAACATAACTTTAACCTTGCTTGGGTTAACGGCAAATCCTTTGTCAGTCATTACGTGTCCAAATAATCCAACTTCCTTTTTTTTCTCCAAAAGTCATACTCACTAAACTTAACATACAACTGTTGCTCTCGAAGCTTTTCAATTACTAACCTCAAATATTCTGCATGCACTTCTTTTGTCTTAGAGTAGACAAGAATATCATATATGAACACGACAACAAACTTGTCCAAATATTCTATGCAAACTTTATTCATCATGTTCATGAAATATGTAGAGGTATTTGTCAATCCAAAAGATATGAATGTAAACTCATAATGTCCACACCACATCGAAATGCAGTCTTAGGGGCGTCCTCTTCATAAATCAATCTTAGAGTAAACTCCAACTCCTCTTAACTGATCAAACAAATTATCGATCCTGGGTAACAAATAATCATTCTTGATCGTTACTTCATTAAGTGAATGATAATCAATGCACATTCACATACTTCCATTGTTCTTTCTCATAAACAGAACTGACACTCCCCACAATGATGAACTAGGTCACACAAAACATTTTTTAGAAGCTCTCCAACATGTTTCTTCATTTCCACCAACTCATCGGTAAGCATCTGATACGGTCTCTTCCCTATTGGGGCTATACCAGGTACTAACTCAATAACAAACTCGATATCAGGATCTGGCAGCATTCCAGGCAAATCATCAAGAAAAACATCTAGGTACTCTCTGACCACAGCTACATCATCCAAACAGACAGCTTTCATAGTGTTAACCATCAACTGACCATCACAGACTGCAGTCGCTTGGAACTCCACCTTTTCACCTTTTTGGCTCTCAATTGACATGACTCTTCGAGCACAATCTAAAACAGTTTTATGCTTGGACAACCAATCCATTCCAAGAATAACATCTAGAGTCTGGGTATCCAACATGATGAGATTTGCCAAAACTCGATCCCATCGATAAGCAACTTAACTCCCAAGCAACCTATATTAGATTGAAGTTCAGATCTGAGGGATTAGACTAACAAAGTACACTTAAGTCTCACCACATCTAAATGATTCTGAATAGCAAATGCTCGAAAAACAAATGAATGCGAAGCTTCAGAATCAAATAAAACTGTTACGGGTACTAAGTTAACCAATAACTTACCGAGAACAACATCTGACGCATCCTAAGCTCCATCTACTGTAGTATGATTGACTCAACCTCTCACCATCGCTTGCAGTGTAGCTCCAGTTTGATCGATAGTTTGAAATGATCCATGATTCACTCCAATCACTGGCACCTTTGCTGGTGTAGATCTAAGATTGAAACGGATAGGGGTAACACCTCCTCTCTAGGGACAATTATTGGCAAAATGTCCCAGCTCTTGGCAATTGAAATAATACTTAACTGTGGATAGTTAATTTCCTCCTAGCGTAGCATTCTCTTGAATAGGTGTTTGCAAACTCTGACTATATGGATGTGGTATAGGAGACGGTGTCTTGAACATAGCTTGAGACTGAAACCTAACAAACTGTTGAGTGGTAACTCTCATCCTTAGTTAATTTGGGTGACTTCCTTATTGAGCAATTCTGCGTTTACGGTTATCATCGAACTCCTTGCGTTTATCCTCCAAGACAAGGGTCTTGTTAACCAATTCTTGAAAATTTAGAAAGTTATGAGTAATCAACCCAACTTTAAATCCATAGTTTAGTCCTTCATAAAAAGAGATTATTCTACTTTATCCGTAGCGACTTCTTCTGGTGCGTAACGAGCAAGCTACAAAAACTTATTAGGTATTCTGCTACATATTGGCCTCCTTACTTTATAGCCCTGAAGTCTTCTTTCTTTAGGTCCATGAATCCTTCCGGCACATGGTACTAACGAAAAACAGCAATAAACTCATTTCAAGAGATATTCTGCATAGCTTCATGGGCAGTACAATAATTCTCCCACTATTCAGTAGCAATCCCTTCCAATTGATAAGAAGCATAGAGAACATTCTCATTGCCGTCACACTGAGTAATGAGTAACTTCTTTTCGATGATCCTGAGCCAATCATCTGCTTCCAAAGGTGAAACATCTACAGAGAATGTCAGCGAACGAGTCCTCATGAATTCAGACAACCTTGAATAATGACAGAATCCATTGATAGCAGCTTGGGACATATTGTTGACATTGGCTTGATTTGTCATGTTCTACACTTGCTTCATCATTGTATACATCAGCTGAGTCTAGGTAGCTAGGAATGCTCTGAAGTTCTACATATCCACTTGAGGTGAAGGTTGAGGAACTGATCCTTCATTGGAGTTCTCACTGCATCAGTACCACTTCCACTAGCTCCATTGTTACCATGAGTGTGAACCATATGTTGATTACTCCATAGGATTAGGTAAGAGGAAAAATCATAGATAAGAAGACAAGCATCTAATTTGGGGAGATAGGTTTAATCGCAACAACAAAACTTAGGACTCAATATCCCTGATTATTAACTTGGTATTATTGCTTACAAGTGCCTAAGGGCTCTCACAGCTTATATTGCACACAAAGAAATCAAAAATCCATATCACAACCTAAGCACACAAATCTAACACTTAAAGTGCAACACTCTTATCTTAAGCAAATGCGATTTCCACACATGAGTCTCAACTAACTAAGCTAACCTCCTTCACTCGTTGAGCCAACTAGGTTGATGCTCTCCCAGGGCATAGAATGGTAGATGAGTAGGCATCGATGCAAACTGATCTCAATGACCGAGGACAGCAGGAACAGACTGCTCAGGTGCCTCCTAAGGTAAAGACTCTAGCTCCTAGGGTTCTTCCTCCACTTATTTTGGATCTTCTTCTTCTTCTAGTTCTTCTTGAACTTCCACTCCAACGCAATACGGAGCTTCTTTCAGTTTTGCAATTCTTTTAGTGGCCATCATCGAGTTGCAAGAAGATCCTCTTTTGCAATGTTCAAAGCTTCATAGGCCTTCTTCAGCTCCTGAGTTGTATCCTCCAAAGCTTTATCTTGAGCAGCTACAAATTGCCAGGTGGACGACGGTAGTATCTTTTCATCCTTTATACTTGGCAATGAACATCACGATCTTGGGGATGAAGTCGGAACATGATGATGCTTGGATACCAGCTTCAATAGTGAGCCTTCTGATAGTGAGATGGATGGGGTGACTTGCCTTAGCATTCTCCTGGGTATAGATGGTAATTTTACACACCACACTCTAACTTTACCATTCACTCTCCAATAGGTTTCCTGATAAAGTGGCCTCTTATAACTATCAAGTACCTGCAAAACTCTCCATAGTTTAGTAACATATCCACCAGTGTGCTCACTATAGGTGTGTAGCATTGTCATATATTAAAGACAATTTGGGGTAAGATTCCAACTTAAACTAGTAGGGGAAGCGGAAGAAATTTCAGCAAGACGGAAACGGTAAGATAGATAAGATAAGTCAAGAACTTTATTTATCTTGTAAGTTAATATTTCTCTTTAGAAAATAATTTTAAAGATAGTTGATTGACCTTATGGTTGACTTTACATTACTAGGCCACACAGGGCTTAAAATCTAAGAAAAATAACAGCAGCAGAACTCTAAGAAAAATAACAGTAGCATAACCCATCAATATGCCACAGGTAACTGACAAGGTTTGTTCCCTAGTAACTCGCCTCTTCCTGGTTCTCCTCCTCCATAGTAGTGCAGACTCCTCTTCAACTGATAATTTTATTGTGGAAAGGGTGAGTACATAAGGCACTCAACAAGTTGTGAACAGAATGCAAGTCTATTATAACTATATGCAAAGCTTATTTCAAAGGAATGACTATCATGGTTATTTTGCAATAAAATAGCATTTTCAATTGAATACAATAACTAGATTGAAATAACAGTAAAACAAATAGTAGTAATAAAAATAAAACTTGCAGGTATTTTTTTAAAGTAAACTAGTACAAAACCTAAACAATTTTCCATAACTACCATTGGCACACAGCTCCCTTCCTAAGTTTTATTTTATAAAATCTAACCCTTGACTGAAATTCATGAGTATTGTCCATAACCGGGGACACGGCTATTCGAATAGATAGACACTTTGTAGAGGTTATACACTTTATCAACAAGATATGATCGATCTTATAATGCTATACAATGATACGTACCCATTGATGTATGTCTAAGAAGATCATAACAAAATCTTTCGAAAACTCTATCTGAACACAGACTCTCCCGACAAGCCTGGTCTCACTATACTTCTCTCAAATAGATCAGAAGAATAAGAGGGACTTATCATTGGACTAGGAATAATCATTGTTCAAAATGTGGAGCCACTGCAACACACACATACCCCATCTGCACACATAGTTTGGTTATCCTTCTAAGATATCATATGTCAAGACGCAGTAACTTATTGAGTTAGGTCAGGCCCATAATAAGCATGTCGTTGTATGATTATCCCAGTTCAATAACTTGCAAGGTTAAGTCCTTAATTGACCGAGGCAAGACTTCTAATTAACATCAACCCAAATATCATAGAGACCCACTCTGGCACACAGTCTCTTGCCACTTGCCTAAATATAAATCATTTACCACCCCAGTTGATTATCGTGCAACATATGTCATTAACAACTCAACATCATTGTGTGATCAACACATGACACACCCTTTTCATAGACATGTTCCATATATCATTAGTTAAATTTGAATTTGCACTTTTAAAAGACATCAATTATTCGTGGCATGGCTAAGCAAACTACACACGATCTAACCAACCCACGTTGGTATCTATTAGCAACCAACTAATAATTATCCGTCCTATGGTGACAAATAAATCTGGCATAACAATGACAAGGAAGGTATAATCCAGTTGGGTTGAATAATTAATTCTCAAATTAATTGAAAACAACTGTAAACACAAAATAACATGCAATAGATTAAAATAAAATAGCATTTGTAAAACTGGGTTCAACATGATCAAAGCACAACTTGCCTTGGTACAACTCTTGATCTTGATCTGGACCTTGAACTTGAGCCAACTCTTCACTTTTGAATATTCCTAGCACTTTAACGTCTAAGAAAAATGAAAGCTGAATACAAAAATAAATACAAATTAGAGACAAAATGAACTCCAAAAATTAAATAAAATCCACCAAAATAAAGAGCTTGAAATTAGATGAATTTAGAAATTAAAATGGACTCAATTAGAGTTCGTATGATGGAGAACAGACTCTTGAAAGATTTATCAAAAATTAAATCCAGAAAAAGAAAATAAAATAAATATTCCAGACAAGTGTGC